>CM042034.1:76916778-78116778 GCA_023525975.1 Smallanthus sonchifolius
TGCAGTTGAGTGGATAGCTCCTGCAACTCACTTGGTGTAAGTCTATATGGTGCTCGAGCAATAGGCGCTACTCCGGGTGTTAGGTCAATCTGGAATTCGACCTGACGATGAGGTGGAAGACTACTTCTGGGAAATCACGAACGATAGGTATATCTTCTAGCTTTTTCTCCTCGGCAGACTTGTCAGCGACAAGGGCTAGTATTGCCGTATGACCCTTACGCAGACACTTCTGCGCCTTCATGAATGATATGATGCCCACGACTGAACCACTTCTCTCGCCCTGAACGAATAGGATCTATCCACTAGGAAGGGGTATACGAACGATCTTCTCACTACAGATGATCTCAGCTTGGTTTTTAGACAACCAATCCATGCCCACAATTACGTCAAAACTGCCGAGTGTAACTGGCATGAGATCGATATCAAGTTTGTGACCAGATAGTCCTAACTTACATCCCTTGAGGATATGGGTTGCCTCGATTATCTTACCGTCTGCTATCTCTATGGTATAATGATGTTCTAGTAAAGTTGGGTTTGCTTCTAACCGACTACTAAAGTTTCTAGATATAAAACTTCTATCGGCGCCAGTATCAAAAAGTACAGAAGCAAAATGATCGTTTAAAGGAAACATACCGTTAACAACATTCCGATCATTCCTAGCTTCCCCCGAGCCAATCACGAAGGCTCGACCTTTAGCACCATTGTTGTTATTATTGCCATTACCGCCCTGGTTGTTGTTACCATTGCCATTACCGTTTCCATTTTTCTTCAGCTGCGGTCAGTTTTTCCTAAAATGTCCCTTCCCGCACTCAAAGCAGCCTTTGGGTGCTTCACCAGATGGTGTCTGTTTGTTCTGCAGTTCTCCCCTACAATCCTTGGCCGAATGGCCCATCTTTCCACACTGTTGGCAACGGTATCGGTCACATGCTCCGTTATGGTGGAAATTACATTTGTTGCATTTCGGGTACTTACCAGCATATGAACCTTGATTCTGTTGAGAGGAGGCAGACTGATTAAAGTTATTGGAAGGTTCAAGCTTACGTTGTTATTGTTGTTGAGGAGGTGGGTTTGACTAGAAAGTTTTGGAGTGTGAACTGTCAAACTTTCGCTTGTTGTCGGTTGTCTTTGATACTGCACCCCTAGGGGGTAGGGTGCCCTGAGCGACTGCCTGATCGGTTAACCTGTGAGCCAACCTGAGAGTTTGCTGGATTGTAGTAGGATTGGAAGATGTCACCATACTCTGAATTTGAGGAACTAAACCCTCGATGAATTTCTCGATCCTCTTATAGGGAGGTGTGACCATTTGAGGACATAAGTTTGCTAGCTCATGCCAGCGAGTAGTGTAGGCTTCAATTTCAGACCCCTCCATCTTGAGGTTCCAGGACTCACCCTCAAGTTTCTGCACTTCATCGCGGGGACAATACTCCTCCCGTAGCATAGTCTTAAATTCGTCCCACGGCAATGCATTTGCCATCTCAAGAGTTAGCATTTGCACCTAGGAGTTCCACCAGGTAAGGGCCGGACCCTAAAGTGTGCTAGATGCAAAATTCACCTGGTTGTTCGGCGGATAATTGCACATTGCAAAGACGGATTCAGATTTCTCCATCCAGCGGAGTAAGCCAACAGCCCCTTCAGCTCCACTGAACGAGTGGGGCTTGCAATCCATGAAAGCTTTAAAAGTACAGGTCTGTTGGTTGTTGTGCTGACCTGGATTGTAAACAAGAATGCGTGCAGATGAAAGCTATTTAAAAACTGCTTGACTACTAACCGCCACCTATAAACATCGGTTTATAAGTGTGTGTTTGTGTAAGTTGACATGAACCCTAAGTATCCAAACAATCCCATTGTTTTAAGTGTTTAGAAAACATTTAATAGTTTGACCAAGTTTGACCCGACGACCCGTTGGTGACCCTTTTAGTGATTTAATGTTTGGTTTGAATACTAACGCACATAGTATACAAGTAATTCAAGTTTCATGCTTCACATGTCACAAATAACTTAGCATGGCAAGTTATGTCTACACAATGCACGTTCAACAAAGTTCCTACTTTTAACAATGTATGAACACAAGTTTGGTTTCAATAGATTACATCATCTATAACACGTTTGCATGATCATGACATGTTTATCTACACATACTAATGCATGAAAGATCATCACAACATACACCTTAGGTCTAGACATCAAGTTTCAAATTCTAAAAGTTTCTACTTTTAGTATCTTATGATCAATGCATACGATTTGTACCAAACAACTAGCATCATAACATGCTAGCATCATACAATAACATCATGCACGTAAAAGTAATTCACATTCAACAACACCTTTCAATAAAGTTTCCTCTTTAGGAAAGCCTACGATTTCTAGCTTTGTTAACAAGATTCAACGCATCCATTCAATTGTAAACTACTTAACTAGCATAAATACAATCATCATTCACATCTAGCATGCAATCCTACAACATCACATAATCAAAAAGTCTATACTTTAGACAAGTTATGAATCATATGAAACTAGGGTTTTCTAAATAACAATATACTCATCAAATAGTTGCAACAACATCAATCAAATAACCAATTCATCAACATTATTTCAAAAACTCATGTTTGGATGCACTAGGGTTTCAATCATAACTTTTATAATAAAAAAGTAATGGAATCGGATGAAATAACTTACGTAGGAGTGTTAGAAACGCCTAGACTAGCTCGAATCCACTTCCAATTGCAAGATTGAAGATCAAAAGAGGTGTGTTTGGGTTGTTTGAAGCTCTCGGCTCAAGGGGGTGGGGGTTTGGGTCGCGACGGCAACAAGGGAACAAAGGGTTTAGCGTTTTTAATTTTATAAATTTCCTTTTATACATATTTGCATGCATGAGGTTTTAAATGGATTATGGGCTTTCTAAAGGTCCATAGGTTATTTTAAAACAATTAACACTAATAATAATTAAATCCCTTAACTATTATTTTTATAAAAACTCCAACTTCTATAAAAATAATTAACACAATCAGTATTTGATAAACATGCGCGATATCAAGAAAAATCACATAATTCACGTAAATTCACAAAACACGTAAAGTCACATAATTTATATTAATTAAAAATTATTAATTGTTCTAAATATTATTCTTGATTAATCACCAACGTTCCGGGTTAGACTCAAGTGTGATCCGGTAATTCTACGAGTTACCGCTGTGTGTGTATTAATTGACACATTTAATTAACCTAATTAAATGCAATGCACGTGTGACTAACTGAGATGACTGAGTTTGTATGAACGATGCTTGAGATAACGATGTTTGTGTTAACGGAGTTAACCTGAATTTGCTGGATGTCACAGTACTGTTAAGGGGTCAGATGGTGGGCGAAGGTTAGATGAGGTTGAATTTGGAGTGGAGGGAAGAATGAAGGGTTGTGAAGTAGGAATCGAGGTCGGACCAATTGAGAGGGAGGTTGAAGGAAGACGATGATTGGGATTGAAGGTGTAGGAATGATTTATGGAGGTTTTGTTTCTTGAATTCGATTTGGTTGATGGCAGCGGAGATTTCCTCCATTGTTGCCGTTAGAGATCTGGTCTGGTGGGTTGGTGGTGGTGGCCTGAAGAAGAAGAAGATGGAGTTAAGGATATATCAGTAATTTCACACAAAAACTAACAGAAAATTTAACGGAGTTAAGGACTAGGGACGCAAAATGTTAAAACCTCAAACATCGAGGGATCAAATATGTTACAGACGGACGAAGCCTGATGTTTTGTTCAAATCTCAGAGGCGAAAACCGTAGTTTACTCAAAGAATTAAGCTTTACGGCTTTTGAACCGCTGATCTCTTGTGTGAAATAATGAATGAGTGACTTGTTAGGCTGATTTATATTGGTTACTAATTCAAATTCAAAAAACATAATATATATACTATAAAACACTTGCCAAAAACCGATGCTGTTAATAATAATATATAGGGGGAGTTTCAAATAAGAAGTAAGTTTTCGTTAATAAATCTAAGAAATGACCAAAACGCTTAGAAACGATATCAAACGAACTCCGATTGAGCTCATTTCAGCGGCGTTGGAACCGTCTCGTTGAACTCTACCATCTTAGCTTTTAGGGTTTAGCTTTTAAGGTTTAGATTTTACGTTTGAATTTTATGGTTTTAGTCTTAGGGTTTAGCTTTTAGGGTTTAGATTTTATGGTTTAGTTTTTTTCGAGGGTGGGTGTAAGTTTTTTTTGGGGGGTGGGGGGGGTTAGGTTTTTGGGGGGTGGGGGTGGTGGTTTTAGGCTTTTTGGGGTGGAGAGGGGGGGTTAGGTTTTTGGGGATGCGGGTGGAGGGGGGTTTAGGTTTTATGGTCCGGATTAGAGTTCAATGAGACAGTTCCAACGACGCTGGGTTTAGGTTTTTTTGGGGATGCGGGTGGAGGGGGGTTTATGGTCCGGGTTTTGGTTTTTGGGGATGCGGGTGGAGGGGGGTTTAGGTTTTATGGAATGAGCTCAATCGGAGTTCGTTTAACCCACTTATTAGCGTTTCTTAGCGAAAAACCACTTTTTAGTGGAACCTTCCCCTATATACAATTACTAAAACTACAATTACCAAAAGGCGCCTGTAAGATAAGCCATTGTTCATTGGATAATGATTTTTTTTGTTTAAACTTATAGTTTAACCCCTTATATTATACATAACTAGGTTAGAAACCCCGTGTATTACACGGGTAAAATAAATGCTATGCCTAATAATAAATATTTGCATATTACATATTTATTATATATTACATTGTTTTTTAATATACAAATTTTAGAAAGGTGATATAGTAACTTTTTAAAAATGTTTTATAAAAAGAATTAAATAAATGTTCAATTTCTAAATATATTTTATGAAAAACCCTATATTTTTTAAAATAAAAAACGTTATATAAAAAAGAATTATATAAATCATTATTTCTTTAATAGAAGAGAGGCGAAAAACAACAAATTATTAATAAAACAATCAAAGAAATTTTGTGTAATTAATATAATAAAGGAAAACCATGGGGGACACGTGTCACTCTCTGGTTACTCCTCACCTTTATTTTCCCGTCTCTCTCTCTCATATTAAATATTAATTTTTCTATTTCTCTCTCCTATTAAATAATAATCTCAAATAATAGTCTTTATATTAATAAATAAAATTCTATGGACACATGTAACTTTCTGGTTCATTTGTATCATTTTTTTCCCGCATCTCTCTCACATATTGAATAACTAGTTTAGATCCCGTGTCTACACACGGAGTGAAAAATATTAATAGATAAAAATTTTAAATCTTTATTTGTATATTTTACAGGTGTAAAAACATATTACATATACTGAGAATAAAAACAAACTCAAAATATGTAAAAATTAATATGTAACTCGGTTTCAAAAATACGTTAATTACTATTTAATATAATTTGACTTTTATTTAGTATTTGATTGAAATAAAAGTTACATAATTAAATTTTAAAGTTTCTTATAATAAGGGATAATTTAAAATAAATGTGTTTTATTAGTATAATTAGTATTTTTTTTAAATACATATTATTATTAAACGATAGAATTGCATTAAATAAGAGAGAGAGGCGGGAAAAAAATGGTGAGAATGAATATGGAGGCGACATGTGGCACTAAAAACCTTTATTTATTATATAGTATAGATATAGATGATATTAAAATAATTTATTTTTATATTTTTAATATAAATTTTATCACGGATACTTGTTATTTAATTATAAATAGTTCAACCGATGTAATATACCGGTTTATCCAACCCGTGTATTACACGGTTTTTTAAAAATATAAATTTTTTATTACTAAGTATATAACATTTTATTTATTTAACCCGTGTAATACACGTGATTTTAATCTAGTTATTAATAAAACAATCAAAGAAATTTGGTGTAATTAATAGGAGAAAAAGGCGGGAAAATTTGTCTCACCAAAACCTTTATTTATTATAGAGTATAGGTGTACGTATTTAGCCCATTTAATTTTCTACTAATTTCATTTTTTAATAACTTTCATTCGTTAACCTAAAAAAATTGAATACGCAACTGTCTTTAGTTTTTGTTGTCGACATTCCGCTATGTTTTTTTTTTAAAACTGAGTTGTATTCAAAATCGAGTACTTTTTTGTATTGTAAGCTATAGCGAGTATTGTTACCGTTCTGGTACTATGGCGAACCAATCCGATAATGACGGACATCATTGCTGGTGCTGGTGTTATCAGAACTAGTATTAGTATTCGTTTTTATGTTTTTCGGTCGTCGTAAAACACAACTTAATTTTTAAGAATACATTGCAAATAAGTCCTGGTGCCTTCACAAACCGAATCGATAACTAACAAACAATATTAGTACCACTGTCGGTATTATTGAAACCCTCGTGCCTCGCCGCAACACGCAAGCCCACCGGTTCATTGAACAACTTGCCCCTCTAAATTTAGCAAATGAGGTATGAAACGTAAAATTTAGCAAGTCTTGTAAACAAAATGGCTGTCATGCTAACCCGAAAACTCAAAACTCGGGTTTTGCCCCTTTTGTGTTTGGGAACCCTCCTCCCCCTTTTTATACCCCCCTCACTCCAAAACCCTTCCCGCACCAATTTCATCTCTAATTCAACCAATTTCCGCTCCAAATTTTCAAATTAGGGCTGGATGTTGATAATCGAGCGATGATTAACATGAATTCTCAAGAGTTAAACTACCTAGTCTACCGTTATCTTCATGAATCAGGTCTGTTCTTACTTCAATTTCTATCTGTTATCGTTTAATCTTTTGTGTTGTTGCAAAATTTAGAGGATGTGTTATCTTATTCGATCTCAATTTGCTTGGATTTTGATGTGTTGCCGGCCGATAGGTTTTGTTTTTGGGGCTAAGTCACTGAGAATTTTATTTTGGAACTGGATTTTTTTTCCTCTGATATGCTTCCTTTCATATTTGGGTGGCATCTGGTAATGCATGAGCTAAAGAGGTTGAATTACTAAATGATAATAGCCAAAAATATGAAATTGAGAGCATGTGTTTATTATTATTCCTAGGTTACAAACCTGTGTTTTATGAATTACAAAAAGAAATATTAAATAGTTAGTAATGAAGATTTATGCATTATAAAGGAATTAATAAAGGAAATTTTAAGTAGTTAGTAAGGAATTATTAGATACTTAGCAATAAAGAAAAACTAAGTGGGAAAAGGAATCTTGGGCTCGTAGAATTGTCACACCCACACAACTACTTATTTTTTAGGTATAGATGGGGGGAGGGTGGGGGAGATTGCAAAGTTGAGAGCATATGTGTATTCTTTTCTGATTTACATGTGCTTGTACTTTGGTAAGTTGCTGACCATAGTTATCAAAAGCGAGCGCCTGCGCCTAGACGCAATTTTAAGGCGAGGCGCGATAAATGCGCTTTAATTTTAAGTCGAGCGCCTTGTGAAGCCGAAGAAGATTTTGGTACTTTACTTTTAACATTTTGTAATTCAAGTTTTGGAATTACATTTGAATCTTGACTATTTTAGAACTTTTGGTACTAATCAGTGGCGGAGCCAGAATTTTTATCCACTGGGGTCATTTTTGTGGTGCTCAGACTTCTACTAACTGTATGTTATAATTTTCAAATCGGTTCGGGTTTTTATCACTAAAACTCCAACCAATAACAAGTTAACAACTAAAATTTCTAAAGTTTCAAAACTAATTTCAATCAAATTTCATGTTTCAACCAAGAAGTTTCACATATAATTTCAATATTATTGCAGTAACGAAGGGTAAAAGTTAAAAAAAAAGACACTAACATGAAAAGTGCGAGTAGCACCCTCTTGACTTAAAACTCCAACCAATAACAACTAAAATTTCTGAAGTTTCAAAACTAATTTCAATCAAATTTCATGTTTCAACCAAGAAGTTTCACATATAATTTCAATATTATTGCAGTAACGAAGGGTAAAAGCTAAAAAAAAAGACACTAACATGAAAAGTGCTAGTAGCACCCTCTTGACTTACAACCTCTTAACCAAGCAAAACCAGCACACTCTTGATTTACACATGTTTGGGTAAAAATTCTAGGTGTGAAAGATAAAACAGTAAGAAACAATATCATGATGCTAATCTATGAATTTTGTTCAAAAGTTATATTAATCTCCTGGAATATTTATTATATCCACAACTAATATTGCACTTTTAACCTCAAAACATTATTGCTTCGTACACATGCATACGATTTCCTTTTGAAAAATACATATGAACACAGCAACTTACTTGTGGTAAAATTGGAAATCATAAGCGATAGAGGGGTCAACCGCCCTTCAGAACATCCCTTCCCTCTGTTGCCTCATTATTTCTTTATCGCCCAAGTTTTCATGTTTCCCCAAACCCTAAATCGAAATTCAAACAAGATGATTGGTTTTTGATAGTCGGTCACTCTCCCTATTCGAATTGAGGCCCAAAAGGTTTAAAAATAGAGTGGCTAATGCAAGGCCCAAGCTTTAGGCCCTGCAGACTGCAGTCATCGCAGATGTCCAAAGAGGGGGAAAAGGAGAAGTAAGAATCAAAAAAGAGGGGAAAAAAGTGGGAAATAAGAATCGAACTCATGACCATAGTCTGTGCGCAAACGAAGGTGATGGTTTTGCCACCGCAACAAATATAAGATTTGTTTCTTGTCTCGCAATTTATTTTTATGGGGTCATCAATTAAAAAAGTCTTTGGTCAGACGAAATTTCATACTATACGCTCGGTATAAATTCAAAGTTCAATGGGGTCGCTTGACCCCGTTTCTCTATGTATAACTCCGACCCTGGTACTAATTAGATGATATTAAATGTTATATAATAGCTTTTCTTTATTTTCTTTGAAGAATAGTATTATTTTTAAGTATAGATTCCTTTGATTTAAGTGCGCTTTATTTTTCTCAAGCCCTCGCTTTTTTTACGTCTTGAGTGCGCGTAGCGCCTTTGACAACTATGTTGCTGACAGATAGTTTCTCTGTTTGGGAACAAGTTACTGAAATTAAACTTTATGCTATTATAAGGACTTCTTTTCGGTCTAATGGTTGCTTCAAGTTTCTAGTTCATCAAGAAATGCATGATTGAATGAGCTTGAATTCGGTGATAAGAATGGTCATAAGCATATGACTTTCTGTTAAGAATGGTCTAACTGTCTCAAGTTTTTAGTTAAATTTGGAATCTTAGTATTAGTAAAACATATGTGTTGCTTAGTAGACTTTACTTTCTTTATGATTTAGCTTTTCCAAGTAGAGTTTTTGGCTTAAGAAATTTGTCTTTGTTGTTTTCAGAGGCTAATATCACAGAATTGGCCAACTGTATTTTAAAGACATACATTATTTACTTTAGGCTTGATATGCAAACTATGATATCCATGAACATAAATCACTTTACTTCTCTACTTTCTTTAAGATGTAGATTTTACTTGAAGCTTAAAATGGAAACAATTACTTAAATGGACATAAATCAGTTATCTTAAAATGAATTTTAGTTGCATTATAATAGAATGTGAACTATTGGTTTAATTGTGCAACCGTTTTTTCGGAATTATCTATGTTAACTTCCTAGGTTATTTCAGGTTTCACACATACTGCCTTCACATTAGGTTATGAGGCTGCACTGAATAAAAGTACAATAGATGGAAATTTGGTTCCACCTGGTGCGCTTATCACATTTGTGCAAAAAGGAATTCAGTATCTTGAGCTAGAAGCAAATCTAACATGTGTAAGCACAGTTACAATCTTTACTACATTTTCTGAATATGATATTATGATGATTTAGTTTATTTGACTAACGGTATTGTTGGTCTTCAGAATGATTCTGATATTGATGAAGATTTCTCTTTTATACAACCAATGGATCTAATCACAAAAAATGTTTATGAACTACAACAAATGATAAAAGAGAAGAAGCAAAATCTTCAGAAAACTAAAAACAGAGAAAAAAGCAGAGACAATAGGGAGCAGGAGCAAGAACAATCTAGAGAAAAGGACAAAGAACATTCTAGAGAGAAGGACAAAGAACATTCTAGAGAAAAGGAGAAGGAACATGCCAAAGAAAGAGAGAAGGAAATTGAGCAGGAACATGCTAGAGAAAGAGAAAAAGAACGGCAACTTGTTAGAGAAAGAGAAAAGAAAATTGAAATTGAAATTCACCGAGAAAAAGAACAAGAAAAGGAAAAACAAATAAGGGATAAAGAACGTGAACTGGAGAAAGAGAAAATAGAGAGGGAAAAAGATAAGGCTAAACAAAAAGAAAAGAAAAACGAGGATCTTGCTGATGTCAGACGTGACGAGGATAAATTACGCGTCCAACATGAAGATGTGATCACAGAAGGTAATGTACTTTATTGAAACAAGATTTATTTGTGCATGCTTCAACATGCTCGTATATATTATGCGGCATATTACGTAAAAAATAACTAACTTTCGTCACGTTTTTGTTTGGAGTAACCATCTTTGTTTTTACCCATACAAATTTAAGTTTTTTCTTTATGGTAATCTGACCTGTTTACCCGATCAACAATGACGAGTCAATCACTTTGACCATGTTAGAGTTCTTTTTTTATGACATTGGCGCTTGAAAACCGTTTTAACTTGGAAGATTACTGTAAATGAAAACTCAGTCCAAAGTTTGTGTTAGATTATAAATAGCCTGATGTATGGCCCAATGGGCCCTAGGGTTTCGTTTAGGTTGCGTTCCCTCTTCTATATAAGATCTTGCTCATTAAGCAATTAGAAAACATTTATTATCTCCGATGGCTGGTTGTTACATCTTTCTGCAATTTCTGTTATTTTTCTGCAGTTTTTGTTATTTTTTTATTATTACTTACTAATATGTTTCTTGCGATGTGCAGTAGGACCGGATCCAATGGAAATCGACCACAACGCGGCATCTATGTCTGCTCTTATTCCCAATTCTGACGTGACTGTTTTAAAAGGTCATACTTCTGAGGTCTGTAAATCCCTAATCTCTGAAACTTAGTTTAACAATTTGTATCTATTCCTTTTATATCATATTGATGCGGTGCCTGAATATGCGAATTCACATTTTTGTTGGACGGAAAAAGAGAACTATGAATGTATTTTTTTACTATTTTTTTTTATACAGGGTAGTTTTTTTAAATTTTTGGCTTTTTCAGTAGAGATGAATTTGAAGTAATTACCTAGTAAAGTATTACCTTTGTATTAAAAGCCATCTCCATACCTAATTTGAAGCACTAAAAACTTATTTGGAACATAACAGCCACATCAAGTACATAAAGGGTAACATTTGAAGTCCAATCTGACAAAGTTAAAATAAAATTATGAAAAAGTTTGAGATCCTAGTTACAATGTTTGAGAGAAACCAAAAGCCAGTATAGTAAGTAATTAGTTTTAGGGATAAAGAAATTGTATATGAAAAATGGTTTGAGCACAAATGGTGTTTGGTATAAATATTCTTAAAAATGCTGAAAATCATACCTATGGTTTGTATGCTTCCATTTTGTTTAGAAACACTCATTTAAGTCCTTAACTCCTAATCAGTTGATGAACGCCCTTGATTAGAACTTGATAATTGGTATCTGGCATGTTTAATATAATGACAAATATATTATCATTTCGTAGTTAACAAAACAAGCAGTTTGTTCCCAATTCCTATCAGAAATCTAGAAATAAAAAGGAGTATACTGGTAATAAATTATTGTAAATATTTGTAATACAGGAGTTACGGTCAAAATATGGTAACAGTGATATTGTAACTAATAACAGTGAAAGGAGTGTAATTTATAGTTTGGAATCTTTATATAATAGTGAAATGTGTCTAATATTTAGTTCAGAATTTAGTGAACATGGAGAATATATTACTGAATGATTAATTGAGTATGGACCATCTGTTGCAGGTTTTTGTATGTGCGTGGAGTCCAGCTGGTTCTCTTTTGGCATCCGGGTGTGTGCTGCATTTTCTTTTGAAAACAACATTGTTTATGAACATTTTTATGGTCATATTCAGTTTAACTCAAATGTTAGATATTCATTATATTTTTTATTTATTTTTTTAATTCACAAATTTCTAGATCTGGAGATTCCACAGCTAGAATCTGGACCATTGCTGATGGCCCATGTAGATCTCATGGACAACACGGGCCCTTAAATGTTGCTGTTTTAAAGCACTACAGAGGTAGAACAAATGATAAGAGTAAAGATGTAACCACACTCGACTGGAATGTGAGTTCTTACTTTAAGATTATAATTTATAACATGTTCTAGAATCTTCTACTTAGTTTCGGATTTTGTGGGACCATTATTTTATGTAGAGTGAAGGTACACTTCTTGCGACTGGTTCTTATGATGGTCAAGCGAGAATATGGAGTAAAGATGGTGAGTCCTCTTGAATTTAAAGAATAAGCCAGATTGCCAGAGGTGGCAATGAGGAGACATCTGCTGCTGTTTATTTTAAAACAAATTTTATATATATATATATATATATATATATATATTTTTTTTTTTCAATTTGTTTAGGGGAGCTGGTAAGCACATTAGCAAAACATAAAGGGCCAATATTCTCTTTGAAATGGAACAAGAAAGGAGATTATCTTCTAAGTGGTAGTGTGGACAAAACCGCAATTGTATGGGACATTAAAACTGGAGAATGGAAGCAACAGTTTGAATTTCATTCAGGTGCTGTTATGCATTTTTATAATTTTATAATGTATTTTCTGTTATAGTTAATTGTTATACATGTTATTTTAAGAGTGTTATGTTTGCAGCACCTACTCTCGATGTTGATTGGCGCAATAATGTCTCATTTGCAACATGTTCAACTGACAACATGATTTATGTTTGTAAAGTTGGAGATAATCGTCCTGTAAAAACTTTTGTGGGGCATCAGGTATGTTTTAGTTTGTTATTAACTTTTTTACAATATATATATAGAAGGGTGAGTTCACTAGAAAACTCATTTTCATGAGAAAACCAAAAAACTCCTACTGCATATGTGTACTACCCAAAAACCTAACCCACCCAAAAAAACCTAAACCCCCCACCCCACCCCCACCCAAAAACCTAATCCCACCCCACCCACCCCCTCACCCATCCCCCAAAAACCTAAACCCCCCACCCACCCCCAAAAACCTAAACCCCCACCCCACCCCCACCCAAAAACCTAACCCCACCCCACCTAGCCCCTCACCCACCCCCCAAAAACCTAAACCCCCCACCCACCCACCCCCCAAAACCCTAAACCTCCCACCCACCCCCCAAAACCCTAAACCTCCCACCCCACCTCTCCAAAAACCTAACCTAGAAGCTAAACTAAACCCAAAAAACTAAACCCAAAAGCTAAACCCACTACTTTTCGAGTTTTTTTTTTGAACGAGGACGACGTGGGAAACAAGGTCTCCGAAGCACTTTTTTAATTTTTGATTTATTTTTTGAGTTATGATTTTTTTTTTATTTTTTTACCTTTAATATGTAGTTTTTTGGTTTCTCATGAACATTGAGTTTTCTTATGATCCTTCCCATATATATGGCTTTTTGGGTTGGGGTTGGAGGGGGGTTTAGGTTTTTGGGGGTGCGGGTGGAGGGGGGTTTAGGTTTTTGGGTCCGGATCACGGTTCGATGAGACGGTTCCAACGCCGCTGTAATGAGCTCAATCGGAGTTCGTTTGACCCACTTCTTAGCGTTTCTTAGCGAAAAACCATTTCTTAGTGGAACCTTCCCCTATATATATTAATTTTAAGTTTTGTGTTTGTCTATTATCTAAAAAGTTTGTGAATGTTACTTCAGGGTGAAGTTAATGCTATCAAATGGGATCCTACTGGTACACTTCTGGCTTCATGTTCAGATGATTCTACTGCTAAGGTGATTGTCTTTTTATGAATGCTCTTATATTGATGGCTTAATGGCATAACAGTCTTTTTACATGGATAATATTTCATATAAAATGGATAATAAACTTTCTGGCCTGTATACTTCCATTTCTTATCTAGGGTGCCTAGGCCTATTAATGAATTGTGAACCGATCTTTTATTTAATTAAACAAACGAACATGAACACATGTCCAATTTGTTCATTTATGTCTGTTTACATATTCATTTAAATTTATTTGTTACTTATTAGTAATACTAATTCTGTAATTGGCCCACCAGACATTAGCCCATCAACCTAATCTAATTAAGAACCAAGTCCTTGGTATCCGTCTGAAATTCTTGAAGTTTGTATTTGACTTAATTTATGAATCATCTAATGGTATTTAGAATTTAATTTGGATATTATTGTTTACTTCTAAAATGGTGGATATTGTTGAATCATGTGATGATGATTGTATTTAGACCTTAATTTCAGTATTGTTGTTTACTTTTAGTTGGTGTTCGTTTATGTTTTTTAGAAATTTCAACAAACGAATATAAAAGAACGCGTTCACTTTCTTAACAAACGAACACGACCAAGAAAATCCATTTGTTTAAATGTTCATGTTCGTTTGTTCGGTTCGTGTTCATTCGGTTTGTTTACAGGCCTAATGGGTGCCTGATGGAAATATACTGGAATTTTGAGATGATGAATCTTATTGCGAACAACTCGCTTGGTTTTAAAAGTGAGAGGCGCACTGAGGCGACAAGGTCTAAAACCGAGGCGTAAAGCGCAAAAGCGGTGAGCTTTCGTACGCGAGGCGCAAAGTGATTATATATATTTTTTTGTATATATCATAGGTTTTTAGCATCCCTACCAAAGTTTAACCATAATAAGCTTTATATGTGTTTTAACATATAAATTACTTACATGTGCAACCTAAAAAGCTTGTTGTACAACATTTTGCTGCACAAAACGGTCCATGTTCATGAGGCTCGCTCCTCAGCTGCACCTTAAGCCAAATTTTTACCAAAATATCGTGCCTCAGCTGCGCTTTATGTTTTACATGCGCCTTAAGTCGCCAGAAGCGATGCCCCTTGCGCCTGAGGTCGCCTTGCGCCTAGGCGCACGTTTTAAAACCAAGACAACTCGTTTATTAATACATTTTTTGAGTTTTTATGTTTTATTTTGAAAGTTAAACTAAATATTATTTGTGTCATTATTATTAGTTTAGGGGTCATAGTGTCATATTTTTACTATGTAGCAGTGTTGTAAAAATCGCGCCTAGGCGCCGATTAATCGCTAGGCGCTCGGCTAAGGAGGAATTTTGACCTAGTTGGTCCAAAAATCGCTAGGCGGTCAAAATCGCGCCTAATCCTAGGCGGGCCTAGGCGGCCAGATTCCGGCGAACATTCCGGCCAAAACCTGAAATTTCCGGCCAAATTCCGGCGAAAACCTTTGGTGTGGTTTAAAAATGAACATTTTTATAAAAATTACATATAAAAATGTGTATATATATAAAAAACTGAAAATTACATATAAAAATTCCAATCTGATTAATCCCGCCTTGGCCCCGATTAATCCCGCCTAGGCCTAGGCCCTCCCCCACCGCCCGACTAGCGCCTAGCGATTTTTTCAACACTGCTATGTAGGGGGTCAAATGTAATTGGTCAATAGGTTATCGGTTTCAATCAAACGACACGTTGATTGAAGGCGCCTGTTCGGTAGGTATAAGTACACATGTATCAGATGAACAAATTTAGTAGTCGGAAATCCAAGTTTGTGTGTTAATCTCTGTTTAAATCATCATTCGAGTCTTTGATTACCAACAACCGGTATCAGAGCGGTGTTCAAAATCGATTGGAACGGACGATCGAGACCTTTAGCGAATATGATACTCTGTTGATTCATCAGCAATCAATCTGGGAATCGCCCTGTTATCATCAATAAACCAAGAACAATCAGAGGCGACAATTGAAATCATAGTCGATTAATTGAATCAAAAGCATCATAAGCGAAGAAGCGGCGATTAAAAGTTGATTCGTTCAAAAACCAGCGATAGTTTGTTTTGGTAGAAGCAGCACCATTAAAATCTGCAGAATCATCGGTTGAACAGAAGCAGAATCACCAGCGATAGTTGCATTAGGTTTTAATCCCAAATTTACACAATCAGCGAAAGAGGGCAGAGGCTGACATCAGATTTAACTTGAAATCCAATTTCAGAAGAAGCCGACATCAGGTTGAACAATTAAATTGAAGAACATTGGTCAATCAAGAACTAGTGATCAAGAAGGCGATACACAAAATCCAATCAAGTTTAGCAAGAGTAAATCAATCAAAGACTTGTTTTGGTTGTTCTGAACATCGGATCAAAGGGTGACAAAGAAATCGGTCTGTTACAGAATTAAATCAGATTTAAATAGGTTTGGTGGAATCAAGTAGAGGTAAATTAAAAGAATCGTTCCAGGAACAAATTAGGGGACAAACAGGAAGAAAATCTGGTCACAGAATCAAGAGGTTAGCAATCCCATCAACAACAGAAGGGCATGATTGAGCAGACCCAGGCGATCGAAAACCAGATTTATCGAGGATTGGAGAAAGAAGTCACAAGAAACAATGGCAGAAAAAAACATCTAAGAAGAATGAAAACGTATCAGTTAAGGAAGGAGGAACCACAATGAGTTTACAATGTCCTATGTTAAACTCAACAAATTACACAATTTGGGCTGTGAAGATCAAAGCAATATTCAATGTCCATGGAATTTGGGAAGCGGTGGAACCAGCCCAAGGAACAGATGCCGATCAAAAGAACAAACAACACAACAATTGCTTTGCTATTCCATGTAATTCCATAAAACATGGTCTTGCAAGTTGCTCACCATACTTCAGCCAAAGATATGTGGAACACATCAAAGGTTCGATATGTAGGAGTTGATAGGGTTAGGAGGCGCGGATACAAACACTCGAGTCAGATTTTGGATCTCTAAAGATGAATGTTAGCGAGTCACTTGATGTCTACGCGGGAAAAACTAGTCAGATTTCATCACAAGCAAGCAGTCTTGGGCATACATTGGATGACAAAAGATTGGTTCGAAAGATTTTGGGTTCGGTACCAGAAAAGTACATTTAGACAGTCGGCGCAATTTAACAGTTTGCTGACTTTAATACAATGCCTTTCCAAGAAGCCGTTGGAAGATTAAAAGCTTTCAAAGATTGTATCACACCAGCTGAGGATGCATAATAAACTTATGTTCACCAAAGCAGATGGAAACGAGAAGGTTAAAGACCACAAATGTGAGCATTGCGGTTGTGGGAGTTCAATCCCAGAAGACTTTGGTCGTGGCCGAGGTAGAAGTAGGAGGTCCGGAAAAACTAAGGATGGTGAACGGATCCAGCGGGATGAAAGCCACATAAAGTGTTACAAGTGTAACGAGCTCGGACAATTTATAAATGAATGTCCAAAAGGGGAGAAAAGGGAGGAGGTTAACTTGATCCGGTACGAGGATGTTGAACCAACATTATTGTGATGGCAAACCGAGTCTTGAAGAAAGTTAAAGATCTTCCATAGATTCAGTTTAGTTAAAGGAGTGTTTAAAGTTAAACTAAATATTATTTGTGTCATTGTTATTAGTATAGGGGTCATAGTATCGTATTGTAAATGTGTAGGGGGTCAAATGTAATCGGTCAATAGGTTACCGGTTTCAATCAAACGACGCTTTTATTGAAGGCACTGGTTCGATAGGTATAAATACACGCATCGGACGAACAAATTTAGTAGTCGGAAATCCAAGTTTGTGTGTTAAGCTCTGTTTAAATCATTGTTCGTGTCTTTGATTACCAACATTTAATTAGTTGGTTATTGAGTTCAATTGGCTTAATTACTTAAATTAATCTTGATATAGATATGGAGCATGAAGCAGGATGCCTGCCTGCATGATTTAAAGGAGCATACAAAGGTACAGTATGATGACATTGAATACTTTTTCTACATGTAATTATTATGTTGTGTTATCCTTAGTATTATTATTTTTAATGTGCAGGAAATATATACCATCAGATGGAGCCCAACCGGTCCTGGAACTAATAACCCTAACCAGCCATTAGTATTGGCAAGGTAATGCCCATTTTTTGCTTTATAATTTTTTTCATTTATTATTATGATATTTATAATAATTATTATTGTTATTATTATTATATCTTTGAGCACCTTAAACGTTATACAATAACTTTTGCTTTATATTCATGTTTTTGAATCTTTAACAGTGCGTCATTCGACTCTACAATAAAGCTATGGGATGTGGAAACTGGAAACCTTCTTCACAGCCTAGTTGCCCACATGTAAGATACTTATATTGTCAACATTTTAGCTTTTTAATTAATTCCTGTTATAATCATTGTGCCTATAGCTACTTGTATGGCTTCTAAGAACAATTTATACATTGTTAAAAAGGTTAACTATATAAAAGTTACTGATACACCAGCTGCCATGTCATCATTTTGACTCTTACCAGGCCAAAATTATTTGTGATCAAAATTTTTGAAGTTAATTATCTTCCAACTTTTTGGGACTTGGATGTTTTTTTTAATCTAAAATAGCTAAAATTTAGTTCCTTAACTTATTTTTTTCAAACGGTTATATCTTTGAACTTTTTTGAATTCTTGAAAATACCATTTTGTGTTGAACAAGTTTATGTATTGATTAATTTTGGAAAAACCAACAACTTCCAACACTTTTGCTGTTTTGTCCTTTGGCTTTTTATGGTGGTTGTTATAATAGTATTTAAAGACGCAAGGGGCTCGGCTCGCCTGCACGCCTGGGGCGTCTGACTATTATGGTTGCTATACACTTAACTTTTTTTTAACTTTTGTTATTCGGTATTTTATATATATATATATATTATATATATATATATATATATATATATATATTATATATATATATATATATATATATATATATTATATATATATAGGGGAAGGATCAAGAGAAAACCACAAAGTTAGGCGAAAACCAAGAAAACCACTAAAACAATGTGTAATACTATGGACTACGTATACGTAACCGCAATTTTTTTGTTTTATGTTTACGTATACGTAACGCTATGGGTTACGTATACGTAAGCCAATATTTAAATGATTTTTTGGTAAAAATGTGTAATATTACAATGATACTCTTATAAATAAATAAAAATAAAATAAAACAAAAAATAAATATTATCATATGATTGGTTAAAATTGGTTTTTTTAGTGGTTTTCTCGGTTTTCGCCTAACTATGTGGTTTTCTCTGGAACCCTTCCCTATATATAT
This sequence comes from Smallanthus sonchifolius, assembly GCA_023525975.1. Classification (NCBI taxonomy): domain Eukaryota; kingdom Viridiplantae; phylum Streptophyta; class Magnoliopsida; order Asterales; family Asteraceae; genus Smallanthus; species Smallanthus sonchifolius. Next base: position 76,935,906 of record CM042034.1, read on the forward strand.
ATATATATATATATAGGGGTGAGTTCACTAGAAAACTCATTTTCATGAGAAAACCAAAAAACTCCTACTGCATGTGTAGTACACCCAAAAACCCAACACCCCCCCAAAAACCTAAACCCCCCCACCCCACCCCCACTCAAAAACCTAAACCCACCCCCCAAAAACCTAAACACCCCCACCCCTCCAAAAACCTAAACTAAACCAAAAAGCCTAACCCACCCCCAAAAACCTAACCCCCCTACCCACCCCCCCCAAAAACCTAAACCCCCCACCCCACCCCTCCAAAAACCTAACCTAAAAGCTAAACTAAACCCAAAAAACTAAACCCAAAAGCTAAACCCACTACTTTTCGAGTTTTTTTTTATTATTATTATTTATTTGAACGAGGACGACGTGGGAAACAAGGTCTCCAAAGCAGGTTTTCAATTTTTGAGTTATGATTTTTTTATTATTTTTTTTTACCTTAAATAAGTAGTTTTTTGGTTTTCTCATGAACATTGAGTTTTCTCATGATCCTTCCCCTATATATAATATATATATATATATATGTTGTCTAGATGTGCCATGTAAGTATTTAACATGTTCAACAAGTCAAAATGGCATTTTCACCAAGTCAAAGAAGTTCTGGGATATAATCTTCGCAAAAAAGTTTCAAGGGACTAAACCCTAGTGTGTTGAATGTTGGTTTTATCCAACATCAACCTCATATTTGCTTTACCGTTCTATGCATATAGCTAGGTGTCTTAAGTGGGTCTTGTTTGCGGGTTGATGGGTCGAGCCTGAAAATCGTGTTAGACACATAAACCCGAACACACCACAGGTTTTCACGGTTGATTCAAAGAAGACTTGTTTAACCTGGAATTGTATTTAATTTAATTTAATCTTACTTTCTGCATATTATTAATACTCTAAATTTACAACCAAAAGTACAAATGTATATAAAATTCCTACTTTCAGACTATAAAACTCGTTGCTCGTTGCTATTGTTTACCTGTGAACCCGCCAGGTTGACCCGAAATGATTAACTAAACCTGTTTGCGGGTTTGATCCCAAACTGACCCAAACCGTTCAGACTAAACCCAAACCCGTAACTTTCATGTCAGTGCCAGAAAATCACACCCTTACATATAGCCCTTGCAAGAAAACGCAAATGTAACCATGGAAAGAAAACCATGTGAACATTAGTTTGAAGTAAGGTAACATATATTTGAGTAATTTGTAACATTTGGTTTGTTTTTTTCTTTTTGAATGAAGGGATCCTGTATATTCTGTTGCATTTAGCCCAAACGGCGAGTACTTAGCAAGTGGATCATTGGACAAATGCATGCACATATGGTCGGTGAAAGAAGCAAGGGTAGTGAAAACATACGAGGGAAGTGGCGGGATCTTTGAAGTTTGCTGGAACAAAGAAGGTGACAAGATCGGGGCGTGTTTCTCAAACAATGTTGTTTGTATCTTGGATTTCCGTATGTAATCTTTGTTTTTTCATTTTAGTTTTATAATTGTTTTCAGAAAGTTTGGATGGTTTTAGGTAACTTGGTATGGTGATTTAGTAACCTTAACTTGTAGTTGGCCTGGTATAACATTACTTGCCTGCAATTTAGAGATGGTGTTTAACAACAGGTTGCTTTCTCTTTGGGTTTCATTGGCAGCATGGGTGGTTTAAATTTTTTTTTTTTTTTTTTTGGGAATTTTAGTTATTTAATAAATAGTTTGAGATTAATTTGTTGTTCTGGAAATTTTATGAGGTGGGGAAGATATGATATTGGTAGAATTGGGTCAAAGTTTATTACAGTTTTCCCTCAAACATTGTTGTGTATATCTTCTGTACTTGTCTTTGGTCAGTTTTCACATATGTTGGAAATTTGTTAAAAATGAATTTAAGAGTTGAACGAAATATTTTTTTGTAACTTCTAAATTCACCATTGATTTGTCTGTGTTGGTTTTATGCCTCTAAAGCTTCTGAAAAAATGGATGTGGGTGAAAAAAATAAGAAATTCTCTAATAATGTGATAAAATGAAGAGTGTTGTTAAGTTATTATATTTTCTTCATCATTTCAATTCCTAATGTGAAAGGTATATTTGCATGATACAATTCCTACCGTATGAAATTCAAGTTGTATCTGTTTATATAGGAACTACAAATTTTTCAACTTGAATGTTAGCAAGTTAAGGTTCAAGTAAGAACTGTAAATTCTTGTGATGATTTTGTGTACTTTAATGAGAGTTTTGTTTGTACACATAAATCAATGACAGGTGGTTTTTTATAACCACTAGAATTATGCCCCGCGCGTTGCGGCGGGTGACGTGTTATGATGATTCGGTTACGATCGAACAAAAAACGTAGGTAGAAATAAGCATGTCGCGGCGGCTTCCGAGTGAAAATGCTAACTTTTACCACATGCGTTGTGGCGGCGTGTTAAACCGCGAAATAAATTAACGTACTCGAATAGGCACTGCGTGTTCCAGCGACTTCTGGGCGATAATGCTAGCTTTTATCAACGCGCGTAGCGGTGTGTGTAACGGCGGAAAAATTAACGTTTATCGAAAACTTATAAAACAAAACCAAAACCTTTGGGTAAACTTACCTTGGGCGAAAAGAGTGCATAAAATTTATGGTTATAAATTAAAACGTAAGTAAAAAAAAAATAAAGCAAGAAAAAAATAATATTAGTTACCTTAAAACCAGTCAAAACGTGGACTATGGGTTTAGAACCCGGGTCAACTGCATAAGCATAAAACAAAGAAACCACTCCACCAAACACATCTTATGGTATTCTTTTTCTGGAGTAATGCTTTAATATCTTCATATGATAATTAAGAAAAAAGAGTATTGCTTACCTTGTTTGTACACAAAGCTAAAAAAGTTGTACAAAAGCTACAGTACTCACAAAGAATAGTTGCCTTTTAATATTAATATAAATTTTTTCGTTTGATTAGTGGATTGTTTAAGTTCTTATGTGCTTGTGTGCATTGAGAGAAAGATTGTGTTTTTTGTTAAAAAAAATACTATTGTTACAATCTTATACATGTTTTTCATGAAATCTGTCACTCTCAATATTCAAATTTCTTTCTTGATAAATTGTCTGATCACATGGTTAAAAAGGAAAAAGGTTTTTGGAAAATAGTGTTTTAAAATGACACTTTGCTTATGTTTTACAAGACAAATGTTCAACTAGTGGATATGTTCTCATACAAATTTTTAAACGTGTTTTAATATGTTTGCCTATTGAATTGAGGGGATGTTAAAATATAAGGATTTTTTAATTCAATAACAAACATATTAGTATGGTATTTTTTCTAATGTGTGATATTGTTACTTTGTTGCATGTTAAAAATGTCAAATGTCACTTAGGTTGAATTGCTTATTGGGGACTTGGGCTAAGGATACAAGGATTGTTGGGTTATGATTGGTTTGGGCCTGGTTTGATAAGGGGCTGGATGGGAATACAAAAACTAATTCAACAAAAAGATCAGATTTTTAATCACTCAATCACTCTTCATCTTCTGGAAGTTCTTTCTTTGTTTCGAGGGTTTCATATTGTTGTTGCGTTCTAATTGTTCTTCCATATTTGTATTGAGAGTCTTTATCTATCCATCACAACGATGATCTCACTGTATTGTTCTTGATTGTATTCGGTTTGTATTGTTCTATTATGTATTTCTCTACCAGATGATTATGAGTTTGGGTAAGAGTTTTTTGTTTGAGTTTTGAGTTTACAGAAAATTAAATCTGGTTTTGTGACAACCACCCTAACCATGAAAAGGCTGGGACGGTAGTGGTACACATAACAAACAACTTCCCTTTATGGAACTCATGCTAGGTGATAGAAGGGAGTCTCAACCCGACACATTTTATAACAACGATCAACCTCCCTCTATGGAAATCATGCTAGGCGATCAAGGGGATTCTCAACACGATAGTGGGGGTCTTTCTGAACAGTGAGTTTGCAATTAAAGATCTTGACGCATTGAATTATTTACTTGGACTAGAGGTCACTCACACTAATAGTGGGGTCTTTCTCAATCAATCGAATTATGCCTGTGACATTCTCGAGAGAGCTAGACTACTTGATTCTAAACTTGTTCACACATCGTTGGCTGCCAACGAAAACTTTAGTACCACTGGTGACCCATATGACGATCAGACTCTTTATCGGTCACTCGTTGGAGCTTTACAGTACTTAACCATTTCTAGACCCGATATTGCATATGCTGTGAACCAGACTAGCTAATTTATTTAGGCTCCCACCATCACTCACTTTCAGTATGTTAAACAGATACTTCGATATGTTAAGGTCACTATAGCTTTCGGTGTCACGTTCTCCAAACCGAAATGTACGTCTATCCTGGGCTATTCAGATGTTGATTGGGCTAGATGTTTAGAAACTCGTCGCTCCACTTATGGCTACTCTATCTTTCTTAGAGGCAACCTTGTGTCTTGGAGTGCCAAAAAGCAACTGACGGTCTAAATACTGTGCCATGGCCAATGCTGCCATTGAGATCATTTGGGTCACGCATATTTTACGTGATTTGCATGCGTTACCCCCTGATCGACCTACTTTGTTGTGTGACACTCTGATCGATGTCGTTTGGTCGGTCAAAAACAATCCTTAAACACCTTAAATAGTAAGGGTAAGCAGCGTATCATATCTACGAGTAGTTTGTGGAAAGTGTCACTTTGGTACAATATCTGAAAAACAAAAAATAGTAAATACTGATTTGGATTTGGGTTTAAAACAATAACGAGGAAGGTAATCCTCTCCAGGATTCGGGTATGCAAACACAAGTCACTTCAAGTTAATTAGCAAGCGATTACATAAACATAATCATACGGTTCAATTGAATTCGGTGATAATGGAAGAACCCGTTGTAAATAAAACTTATTCTCATATAACAATCATAGATTAACCAACTATAATCCAACCCCCCAAGTTGTCCCCGATGTAAAGAAACCCGAGACTATTGAGACTTGAACAACAATTCGAAATCAATCAATGAAGTTTAAAGCATTCAATCAATAAATGAAATCATATGGCTTACATTCCAATCAAGATTACAAACCAAAGCTAATCATTCCAGAAAATAACAAGTGTTCAAACCCTAGACCCGGAGAAGACTACAAGAGATTTAGCCACTCATACTCATAACAATAATCAAAACTAATGTACTAGGACTTACAATCATGAAAGATTAAGAACAATTGACCTAACAATGGTGGAAATCGCCTTCTTGGAGCTCAAGAACGGCTGGTATCGAAGATGGGGAAGAATGGAGGCTGATTGAGATTAAAACACGAATTAGGTTAATTTTCCTGTAAAAACACATCTTCGCGTGTCGCGAAGATGCTTGCCCAAGGCCTTCTTGATTCTTCGCGTGCCGCGAAGATTGAAGCACAGGTCTTTGCGTGTCGCAAAGACTAGAAATTCCAGAAAACTTTGACTTTTTTACTTTTTCAACTCCGTGCTTCGTGCCCGACTGCTTTGCTATATTTTTCTCGCTCTTTTAGCAAATTAAACCTGGGAGGCCCATGCAACCACAAACACACATAAAACCGAACAAAGATACAAACTAAAATGACTAAAACACACACAATACGACGGATAAACCGAGGTTATGAAACCCTACATCACATCCCCACACTTACTCTTTTGCGTCATGAAAAAGAATTATGCAATGGGATCATAATTGGAACCTGCTTTCACAATCTCATTCAATTAATCATTCAAACATAATCACACATTGACTGTAACAATTGGAATTCCTAACCGACTAAACCCAACCACCGACCTATCGAGCCCCCAATTCTGTGATCGACTATCCTATTCGTTACCAAGTAACAATTTGTCTATGGATCTCACGCTCAGGAAGCTACAACTTAGCCTAATCCCATCTCAAGGTCATGATTAGGCACGGGTTAAACCTTATAGATTTCCCACCACTATAAACACCAATTTACAAGTTTTTGAAAATTGTGGAATTATGGATCGATGGATACATGTTTTTGAGCTTTTATTAATATTTTATGAATAAACATAACCCAGTGGTGTTTCAATCAAGCTGGAACTCGATGTTTGACACATAGGCTGCAGTTTTTAAGCAATTAAGTACATAAGCTTCAAAATAGAGGTGTATCCTTCAAGTCGCCATCCCGAAGGGAAACACATAAACCTAACTTAGTCATCCAATATTGATCACTTAAGTCCCGCCCATTGGTGTATCAACCAAGTCACCATCCCGGAGGGTAACACGTAGGCGAAACTCAAGCTTTCAATTGATTTAATTAAGCTCATGCAAGATGGATTATGGATTGCGAGCGCCACCAACTTTCGGATTTATTTTCATAAAAAGAAAGTGATGTGCCAAGTAATTTTTAAAAAATTATAATTTTTTGCTTATTGTGGTACCTATCACCCTATATTGACAGTTTCGACCTTGACGACACCCCTAAGATGAGAACCCACAAGACATCCTGAATTAATTATCAATTAAACCTAGATACAGTCTCATGATATTTAAGCTCTTAAAGTCGATTGGGCCTACCAAAACATTACAAATCAAACACGCTTTCTATTATTTATTCAATTCAATTACGCACAAGCATAGTTCCAATTGTACCTATCATTTTCTCATGTAACTACACAAACTCTGATCCAAAGACATTTTTGAAAAATTTTAAATTTTTATGGATTTTCAAAAAGTTTTTAAACTATACAGACTCAATGAACACTTAGACGACAGTCTCCCTCCCCACACTTAAACACTACATTGCCCTCAATGTAGGAAGAGAAACAGAAACGAAAGACATAAACAAAAATTAAAGAACGTAGCTGGATATGCGATCGTATAGTATTTCATTCGCGATCGTGCTCCACAGACGCAAGCGGGCAGCCTTGTACAAGAATCAAGCGGAAGTCGGAAATCATCACCCGAATGAAGATTGAGTACGGGCAAGAATTCCAAATCTACAAAATTAAGCTAAAGCAACACCCACAAGCGTCATATCGACTCAAAATAAAGACTCAAATAAAAATATAAGACACGACGGACTCACACAATTAAAAACAAATTTTTTTTTTGTTTTCACGTGTCGCGAACAACTGGGCTGAGATCTTCGCGTGGCGCGAAGACCCTTTGGTGACAGAAAGATTAGATGAAAAAATGGGTTTTTGCCTTAGAAAATTTTTCAACCTCTAAAAACTCAAATTTTTCCAACTACTCCAAAACTTGTTCCAACACTTTATTTAAGTACTTACATACTTGGAACGTGATTCCCCATCATTTCTTTTGCCAAAATCGACACGAAAACCTACAAAACTAAAAAAAACTACAAAAACATACCGAAAACTTCAAAAATTACAAAACTCTACATATGGTGCCCTACCCCCCAAGATCTTGGGCATTTCCCTCAATGGCACCTAGATGAGTCCAAAGCACTTCAAAGGCTTCCCACACTTGGTGAAATGCACAAAAACAAAAAAAACTAGACAAATATAAAACTTAGGTTGCATCCTAAGAGCGCTAAGTTTAACGTCTTCAGCCAGACGCGGTGTACCTGAGATTAGCTACGTGTCTCCATCTTCTAGAGTGTTCAAGAATAACACCTCGACTTGCTTATCCGGACCATTGATGTCATTAGGCTCTAAGTACGGCTTAAGCCGGTGGCCATTCAATGTTTACCTCAAATGGTCTTCAAAGTCCTCAATTTCCACATCACCCGAGTGACCCACCTTGGTCACCAGGTAAGGACCTGTCCAATTGTTCTTCAGTTTACCAGGGAAGAGCTTCAACCTTAAGTTGAACAACCACACCTTTTGCCCAATTGCAAAGATTTTTAACCGGATCTTTGCATCGTGTACCTTCTTCATCTTATCCTTGTAGGCCGAGGCACTCTAGATGCATCATCCCGTAACTCTTCCAACTCACTCAAGCACAACTGTCTTTGCTTACCTGCAGCATCATAATCAAGATTAACATTTTTAATAGCCCATAATGCTCGATGAGCCAATTCCACAGGTAAGTGACGTCACTCCCCGTAGACCAACCGGTATGGAGTAGTGCCAATAGGTGTTTTGTATGCAGTACGGTTGATGTGTCGTGAGATAAGTATATAAAAATATAAATAAATATATTTTTAAGGTGATTGATTTCACAAGATCAGGTTTTAAATTTATAAATTAAAATAATAATATCGTTAACTTAAAACACACACAATAAGCAAGTGTACCTATCACAGCGTAATATAGTTAGGTAAGAACCAAGTATCAAACCAATGGACACGGTCGAGTTCCAATACTCAACTTTTGTTATCGTTTAGCCGGATTAATTAGTTAGTGGGTTTTGTGTGCTTGTGAAACAGAAAAGTAAATGACGGTAAAGTAAATAACATAAAAGTAAAAATGTGCGTGAAGTGTGTAACAGAAATGTAACTAGCAGAATAGTAAATAGCAGAAAAGTAAATAAAACGAAAATGATCAGATTACGAAATGTATTGCTTCGAGATTCGAATCAGCTTGGTACGTGATAATGTTAAGTTAACTAATTCAGTGGTATGACTACTACAAACTTGTGACCCGGGTCACCGATAGAGCCTCGTCCTCACGACATTTGATTTGCAAATTATACTCTTTAAAAAGTGGTAGTGCCTCCCGTTAGTGACAACATTTACCCTCAACCCATCGAATGGTCATCTCCGGGTTGGTTAAAGACATCGGACTCAAAATGCTTTATATTAAGTTAAATAGGTGATTATATTTTGCTCACCGGGAGGCGGTGTAACAATGGGACCAAGTATAAAGACGTACCGTTCCCAACATGAGTTCACCAATTCTTAGTCACATAATAATCTCGTATAAAGACGTACGATCTTAGAAGTATAGACCAAGCCTTGGCTTATCAATCTCTGCTCGTATAAAGACGTACGAGTTTCAAAGGAAGTTTGATTAAAAAGGGTTTTATGATCTTACTCTTTAAAATCAAGACACTCACAAATATAAAGACGGATTTAGACAATAATAAAAGCCCATCAAAAGATGGTTTTTGAGGACGAATTAGTTAAAGACATAAACATACCACTTCATTAATAGGTTAAATATTAACATGCCACTACAAAGAAGTTATAGCCACGAATGGCCATAACGACTAGCGTAATGATGAGTTTCGTAGGCTCCCCTATTGTGAAACAAGGAGGAAGAGCCCCTCTACTCTCTACTCTAACTACGAGAATGATCTCTTCTTGAGTGTTATTTTTCTCTGGATTGGTGTGTGGAATGAAGAACTCAAGCCTCCTATATATAGGCCTCAAAATATGCAATGCACGGCCGTGCAATGGGTTGCACGGTCGTGCAAAGGCCCAGGGAATCAAACAGGGTGCAGAGGACACGGTACTGGGTCGTGGGGAGCAGGAGATGCAATGCACGACCGTGCATTGGGATGCACGGCCGTGCATCCCTCAATTTCCCCCAGTTTTGTCTTGTAGCTTCTTGTTGACTATTGTTGACCAATTTTGACTTCTTTGGGGTCAATGCTCCGGGAATGAACCTTCTAGAATCTTGAATTCTTGGTGTTCTTGATAGGATTTAGCTTGATTTGTATTTTTAACACCGAATAACCTGCAATTACAAAACATTCGTATTTTAATCATAAATTGCAAGGTTATTACTTAATTAGTACCATAATGTGGGATTATTATGTATGTTAAATATGTATAAATGATGACATATCATAACACCCCACACTTAAACTTTGCTTGTCCTCAAGCAAACTCATGCATGATCACACCCATAACTAAAAACTTTACAAGGGTAATGGAATTTCAACCAGTGTTGAAACTCCGGGATAACTCTTGAGCTGCTTATTCTATTTTTGTGTTTTTTCTTGTTTTAGGATGATGGAATCCATGACAAGCCTACTAGAACGTTAATTATACCAAAAACTCCTCACTACTCACAATTATGCAATGGTCATAAGCTTGTATGCAAATCAAGTCTCCACCAACTAACTAAATAGTATGCATGAATCAAGAGGACTTTAAAGGGTTGTAATGTGGCTAAAGTAAAACTAAAGGTGAAAATGAAAATCTTTTTGGATTTTTAGGTGTTTTAAAGGGGTTTGAAGGGCTGCAGCTATTGCAAAACACTCGGCTACGGCCTCATGGCTTTAAATGGAAAATACTAAAAGGTCCCTCTACAGTACTCAGATCATGAGGGTATAACTAATATGAGGGCTCGTTTATGGTCATATTGCCAAGACCAAGATCTCTCATCAGGTTCAACTCGTCCCTTATTGAGTAATACACATCACTGCCTTTTCGTACGGGTCCTGTGGCTAGTCGCCTAACAGCACCTACTTCCATCAGGTATGTATAATCACTTTGGGCTCGAGTTTGATTCTTGCTACACTTTCCATCATGGCTCCAGTTGCCACATTTTCTACATCTACCATATCTTTTGGCTCTTCTTTTGGCGGCACTTTTTGACAAGCCGCAGAATGGTGGCAATTGTTCTTCCTTGCGCCATCATTTTCTTACACCACTGGTTGCTTGAAAAATCTTTTCTCGGAGTTCGGTTGGTAATTCAGGCTTTGCGAAATGAAGGCAGGAAAGCAAATTGAAATCGAAAGAATGCATGTCCAATTCTTTAAGGTCTCCCGGTAAAAGACCAACTTTTTTTTGACATAAACAAGACAACTTCTTCAATACTCCTCCTTCCTCAATTTCCTTGAAATAATATTTCCTCGAATTTTCCTACAGATAGTTCGGATAATTTCCTAATGCATCCACCATTTGTATATTCCAATTCTTCTGAGTAAGACAGATTCTTTCCAAAGTCATCCCGATGATAATGAACTTGAAATGACAACATAGGATAATTTTCCCATTTTGAAAACAGTTAGCCAATAACCGGTGTTTGCGAAAAGCTGGTTGGGTGATAGGTATGGGTTTTTAGAAAAGAAAAGGCTAAGGCTCAGAGGGCTTTCTAGGCGGATAATATTTTTGTCTTTTTTGGATAATAAGGGTGATAAAAATCCTAGGTGGCTCAATCATTTTCGTACTTCCACTAGTTCATGGTCTTGATATGTAAAAGTCATACATGTTCTAATTATGCATAGAATTCAATCGAATAAACACTAAATATACCAAACGAAAGAGCATGCAAAAATAATGATAATAATGCTCGTGAAAAGGCTCAGATTATTCTCACATGAAAACGGATGGGATAGGGTTTAGTGATTTGTTATGCATAATTTCCGTTTGTTTCTACTTGTCATGTCTTCATTTTATTTAATTAGGTGCAAACTCCAAGAGGTTTTGTTTAAAAAAAAGGGTTTAAATATTTTTTGAAAATTTTTCGGTTTTATAAAAGGTAAGTTTTTGTAATGTTTTAGTCAAATGGGTAGAAAATCACAAGTTAAATTTTACTGCTTTGAGGTTAACAGGTCTGAATCTCTAATTCCCCACCCCACACTTAAAACTGTGCATTGCCCTCAATGTACAAATGCATGTAATGAAATTCTATGCATGAATTTAAATGCATGGAGTTTTAAGGGAAAAGAAACCGGTACTCCCCCGATCAATTCAGTGTATAACCTAAGGCCAAAACTTATTGTTGCTGTCAGGCTGTGCCTATCAGCTGCTTGTCAACATGTTGCTTCAAAGAGTTTATCGAGTTTCTCAGAAATTTGATGTTGTTTCCGACTCCAGGCTCGTAGAGTTGGAGTGTAACTCCTCAAAGTAGAGAGATGATCTGGTGATGTTATTCTACCTGAAACATAAAGGAAAACATAAAAAACGAACAAGGAAAGTAAAAGATAGTAGTTAAGCTACTAAGGTCCTAGTATCGAGAAGGCATACCTGGGGGCTGAAGTAATTAGAAACTTAAATTTGGATAAACCAAACCTGAGGTCCATGCTTTCTGCCGTATGCACCAACTTCTCAATTTATTCATGATCATCGGGTTGCCTCCTGGAAGCGCTACGTTTATTTATGGGTATTTAGCCCGACCCGTACGTGTTGCATCAGTCTTTCTTTAGATGGGAGTAAACAACCTCCCATGTTTCTCCTATTTCTTCGTTCAGCTTTGGCAATTTATCGAAGTACTCATCGATCCAATTAGTGTTGTCAAGATTCTTGGTAAGGTCTATTGTCGTAGGATCTGGTGTCTTTGGTTTGGTAAGATCAGGTGCTTTTCCTTTTTTCAAGTCCTTTGCTTTCCGTAGTTGATAGTCCAGATTGGAGTCGATAAAGTGAGAGATTTCAAGCGGATCACTTGACATGCATTCATATCCTCCGATATTGTATGTTACTGGTTGTTTACTGATACGGAGCGTTAAAATTCCTTCATTCATGTCAATGACGGCTCTGGCGATGGCTAAGAATGGACGACCCAAGATTAATGGTATGGAGAAATCTTGTCCCATTTCTAAAACCATAAAGTCAGCAGGGAAGACAAACTTGCCAACTTTTACCAATAAGTTCTCGATGACTCATATAGGTGTTTTAACCGATCCATCTGCGAGTTCAATGGTTGCATTAACCGGCCATGGTTGCCCAATGTCAAGCTTTTGAAACATAGTGGAGGGCATAACATTTACGCTTGCTCCTAAATCAGCAAGCGCGTATGTAACTGGTAGTGACCCTATAGAGCATGGTAAAGAGAATTTCCCTGGATCTGAAAGTTTCTTCGGGAGATTTCTGTCGATAAGAGCGACACAGTAATTTGTTATTTTTATCGCTTCTTCCATGTTTCTCTTGTTTGTGAGGAAATCCTTCAAGAAGCATCCATATTTTGGCATTTGTTGTATAATATCCAAGAAGGGAATGTTGACATGGATTTGGCTCAAGAGCTCTATGAACTTGTCATATTGCTCATCAGTTTTTTTGCTTAACCAGCCTCCCTGGATATGGTATGTGAGAATTGAACGTTCTTTTTGGTGGAATTTATGGAGGAAGGTCCGCCGTAGGAGGTTGGATCACACTAGGTTGTGCTTTCTGAGTGGATGAACTTGCGGGCTGTGGTCGGAGTGGCACTCATGTGAATATCTCTCTCCTAGGTGATTGGACTTCTTCTCCTGGCATAGGTGGATCTGGGTAGACTTTGCTATTCCTTAAAGTAATAGCACTTACGTTGGCCTTTGGATTAGTCTCAATGTTACTCGGGAGACATCCTGGTTGCCTTTCGGACAATAGTTTTGCTATTTGTCCTAATTGCGTCTCAATGGATTGAAGGGTAGCTTTCTGCGTCTTGAACTCAGCTTCATGTAGACTAAACCTTTCCTCGTATTGCTTATGATGAGAATCTGCTAGGAGGGCTTGACTTTCAGTAGTGGAAATTAGCTTAGTCACCGCGTCCTCCAGTCTCATCCTATTACCCGTCTTGGTTGGTCCAGGCTCATCCAAAACCAGATTGTCCTTGGTTGTTGTCTTTCCAGCTAAAGTTTGGATGATTCCTCCATCCAGGGTTGTAGGTGTTGCTATAAGGGTTGTTTTGAGGCCGATTTGTTCTGACAAAGTCAACTTGTTCGACGTCGGCTGTGATGCTCTTCACTTCTTCCATTGTTTTCGGTGTCGCTTTGCCCTTACTAATTTGGTTTAGTCTTGTGGTCAGGGCGTCTACTTGAGCAGATAATGACGTGACAGCATCGATGGCGTGAACTCCTTGCCTTGTTCCTCTACTAGTCCGTGGGTTGTACCATTGATAGCTGTTCATAGCTATCTCTTCAATTAGGTTATAAGCCTCATGTGGCCTTTTGTTTCCAAATATGTCACCTGCGGTAGTGTCAAGTGTCTGACGAGCTTGATTATGTAGCCCATTGTAGAAAGATGATACTTGCAACCAAACCTCTAACCCATGGTGAGGACATTTACTTAGCATGTCCTTGAAGCGTTCCTACGCCTCATATAGTGATTCACCATCGTCTTGAGTGAAAGTGGTGATATCATTTCTTAACTTAGTAGTCTTGGCCGGTGGGAAATACTTCGATAAGAATTTCTGGGCGAGATCATCCCAAGTGGTGATTGACCCGGTAGGGAGAGAATTCAACCATGCCTTAGCTCGTTCCCTTAAGGAGAAAGGGAACATACGGAGGTGAATAGCGTCGTTCGACACTCCGTTCATTTTAAAGGTATCACAAATCTCGAGGAAATTTGCGATGTGGGCATGTGGATCCTCATCGGGTAATCCGTTAAAAGTGCATGATGACTAGATCATGTGGATGACATGAGATTTGATCTCAAAGTTTTTAGCGTCGACGGTTGGTCATGTGATACTAGACCCCAACGCGTCTAGTGACGGTCTTGCAAATTCGGCGATAGTGCGGTTTTCTACGGCCATTTTTCTAGCACGGTTTTCTCGAACTCGGCGGTGAAAGAATCTTTCAGGTTCTGCTAAAGGTTGATATAAACTAGTAGTAGAACTTTGGATCATACACTACCTGCAATAAAGCGTGAAATAAAAACAGAAGGAAAATAAAAGGCTAATCCGTTAACTCGAATTTTTCTTGAAATCACCGTGTCACCGACAACGGCTCCAAAAACTTGATGTGTCGTGAGATAAGTATATAAAAATATAAATAAATATATTTTTAAGGTGATTGATTTCACAAGATCAATTTTAAATTTATAAATTAAAATGATAATTACGTTAACTTAAAACACACACAATAGTCAAGTGTACCTATCGCAGCGTAATATAGTTAGGTAAGAACCAAGTATCGAACCAATGGACACGGTCGAGTTCCAATACTCAACTTTTGTTATTGTTTAGCCGGATTAATTAGTAAGTGAGTTTTGTGTGCTTGTGAAGCAGAAAAGTAAATGACGGTAAAGTAAATAACATAAAAGTAAAAATGTGCGTGAAGTGTGTAACAGAAATGTAACTAGCAGAAAAGTAAATAAAGCGAAAATGATCAGATTACGAATTGTATTGCTTCGGGATTCGAATCAGCTTGGTACGTGATAATATTAAGTTAACTAATTCAGTGGTATGACTACTACAAACTTGTGACCCAGGTCACTGCTAGAGCCTCGTTCTCACGGCATTTGATTTGCAAATTATATATTCTTTAAAAAGTGGTAGTGCCTCCCGTTAGGGACAACATTTACCCTCAACCCATCGAATGGTCATCTCCGGGTTGGTTAAAGATATCGGACTCAAAATGCTTTATATTAAGTTAAATAGGTGATTATATTTTGCTCACCGGGAGGCGGTGTAACAATGGGACCAAGTATAAAGACGTACCGTTCCCAACATGAGTTCACCAGTTCTTGGTCGCATAATAATCTCGTATAAAGACGTACGATCTTAGAAGTATAAACCAAACCTTGGCTTATCAATCTCTGCTCGTATTAAGACGTACGAGTTTCAAAGGAAGTTTTATTAAAAAGGGTTTTACGATCTTACTCTTTAAAATCAAGACACTCACAAATATAAAGACGAATTTAGACAATAATAAAAGCCCATCAAAAGATGGTTTTTGAGGACGAATTAGTTAAAGACATAAACATACCACTTCATTAATAGGTTAAAGATTAACAAGCACCAAACATCATCTTCACCCTAGCAATACAAAGAAGTTTTAGACATGAATGGCGATAACGACTAGCGTAATGATGAGTTTCGTAGGCTCCCCTATTGTGAAACAAGGAGGAAACTCTCTACTCTAACTACGAGAATGATCTCTTCTTGAGTGTTATTTTTCTCTGGATTGGTGTGTGGCATGAAGAACTCAAGCCTCCTATTTATAGGCCTCAAAATGTGCAATGCACGGCCGTGCAATGGGTTGCACGGTCGTGCAAAGGCCCAGGGAATCAAAAAGGGTACAGAGGACACGGTACTGGGTCGTGGGGAGCAGGAGAAGCAATGCACGATCGTGCATCCCTCAATTTTCCCCAGTTTTGTCTTGTAGCTTCGTGTTGACTATTGTTGACCAATTTTGACTTCTTGGGGGTCAATGCTCCGGGAATGAACCTTCTAGAAGCTTGAATTCTTGGTGTTCTTGATAGGATTTAGCTTGATTTGTATTTTTAACACCGAATAACCTGCAATTACAAAACATTCGTATTTTAATCATAAATTGCAAGGTTATTACTTAATTAGTACCATAATGTAGGATTATTATGTATGTTAAATATGTATAAATGATGACATATCAACGGTATGCCCACAAGGCATCATTTAGTTTGTTTGACCAATCCTTGTGGTCAGACCGTACTGTTTTCTGCAAAATTTATTTGATTTGCCTATTGGACACCTCCACTTGTCCACTTGTTTGTGGATGGTATGGAGTGGCAATCCGGTGGTCTACACCATAGCGTTTCAGCAGTTTGCCAAAATGAAAGGTCTTAAAGTGGGATCCCCCATCACTTATGATCACACGAGGAAGCCCAAATCTAGAGAATGATTGCACAAATTTGCAAACCACACTATGGTAATTGGTCTTGGTGGCAATTGCTTCGACCCATTTTGACACATAGTCAATGGCCACCAAGATGTACAAATTGCCAAATGAATTTGCGAATGGGCCCATGAAATCAATCCCCATACGTCAAAGATATCAACAACGAGGATTGGTTGCATGGGCATCTCATTCCTCTTAGTGACACTACCCATCTTTTGGCAATTGGTACAAGTTCGAGCAAACTCAAATGCATCTTTGAAAATAGTTGGCCAAAATAGCCCGCAAGATAAGATCCTATGCCCTGTTTTCTGGCCACTAAAATGGCCACCACACGCAGATGCAAGTGCAAGTTCCAACACTGCTGGGATTTCTGATTCAGGAATGCAGCGTCTGATGAGTTGGTCTGCTCCCACCTTAAACAAGTCTGGTTCATCCCAGATGTACTGGTTGACATTTGTCAAGAATTTGTTCTTCTTCTTTTTGTTCCAGTCTTCTGGAATAGTACCTGTAACTAAATAATTAGCAATACCTGCATACCAAGGATCAGAAGAAGTAATAGACATTAAACACTCATCAGGGAACTGTTCCTTGATTTCAGGAGTGACATCCTCCTCTTCCCTTTGGATCCGTGATAGATGGTCAGCCACAAAATTCTCACAACCATTCTTGTCCCGGATTTCCAGATCGAATTCCTGCAACAAAAGAACCCACCTGATCAACCTAGGCTTGGCATCCTTCTTTGCCATCAAATATCGGACAGCTGCATGATCATAATAAACAATTACTTTGTTACACCAAATATAAGACCTAAATTTGTCTAAGGCATAGACAACTGCAAGCAACTCCTTATCTATTATTGTGTAATTCAACTGAGCACCAGTGAGGGTCTTGCTGGCATAGTAAATGACAACAGGTCTTTTGTCTATCCTTTGACCCAAAACAGCCCCAACCGCATAATCACTAGCATCACACGTTATTTCAAAAGGAAGACTCCAATATGGTGATTGTAAAATTGGGGCTTGTACCAATTGATATTTTAAGACATTAAAAGAAGTCAAACATTCTTTATCAAATTCAAAAGCCAAATCTTTGAGAAGTAAGTGACATAAAGGTTTTGTGATGACACTAAATCCTTTAATAAACCTACGGTAAAACCCGGCATGCCCTAGAAAAGAGCGCTCACCCTTGACATTCATCGGGGGAGGTAATGTTGAAATAACACTAATTTTAGCCTTGTCTACCTCAATCACCCGACTTGACACCACGTGACCCAACACAATACCCTCTTGAACCATAAAATGGCTCTTTTCCCAGCTTAAAACCAAATTAGTTTCTACATATCGTTGTAAAACTTTAGATAATTCAAGTAAACACAATTCAAACGATGAGCCAAAAACTGAAAAGTCATCCATAAAGACCTCAAGCGACTCCCCGACCACGTCCGAGAAAATACTCATCATACACCTTTGAAAGGTGGCCAGGGCGTTGCACAACCCAAATGGCATCCTCCTAAAGGCAAAGGTACCATAAGGGCATGTGAAGGTGGTCTTTCCTGATCATCAAGATGGATTGCTATTTGGTTATACCCCGAGTAACCATCTAGAAAGCAGTAAAATTTCTGACCTGATAGCTTCTCAATGATTTAGTCAATAAAGGGCAAAGGAAAGTGATCCGTTGATGTGGCAGCGTTCAATTTCCTGTAATCAATACACACACGCCACCCGGTTACCGGCCGAGTGGCAATTTGCTCACCATTATCACCTGTCACTACCTGTATACCTGCTTTCTTGGGTACTGTTTGGGTTGGACTCACCCATGCACTGTCAGAAATGGGATAGATGATCCCGGCGTCCAACCACTTCAAGACCTCCTTCTTGACAACTTCATGCATGTTGGGATTTAATCGGCGCTGTGTATCCCGTGAAGGTCTTGCATCTGTTTCTGTGATGATCTTGTGCATCACAATGGATGGACTTACACCCGTCAAATCAGCAATGGTCCAACCAATTGCAGCCTTGTGATTCTGAAGCACCTTTAATAGTGCCTCCTTTTGTTCCTCATCCAGGTTGGATGTAATGATGACAGGTAGAGTCTCATCCTCCCCTGTAAATGCATACTTTAGGTTTTTGGGGAGGTCCTTCAACTCTACCTTTGGGGGGCTGACAAGTGATGGTTTCAGCCCCGAATCAATCTCTGTTGGTAGACTCTCCACATGATGTGTCCATGGAGGTCTACCGTCCCTCACAGCTAAAGCTTCAACAATCTTCTTCTCCTCTTTCAAGTCAAGCTCCAGTTCCTGTCCAACCCTGTCACATACAAAACACTCCTCTGTGGATTCATCCTCAGAATGAGGATAGCATCCTTTAATGATGTCTGTCATAAAGCATTCATCACTGGACAGAGGGTTAGATTCATTTGAAAAGATATTTAAACAGACCCTTCTATTGCCAAAAGTCATATTAACTGTGCCTTAGCGACATTCAATCAAAGAGTGGGATGTGGCTAAGAAGGGTTGACCCAAAATGACGGTTGGTTGAGTGACATTTTCAGATTGCACATAGTCAAGAACCAAGAAATCCACCGGATAGTAGAATTGATCACTTTCACTATCACATCACGAACAATCCCTCTTGGGAGTTTAGGAGTCAAATCCGCCAACACCACAGTGGTATTGGCTCGACGCAGTGGACCAAAATCATATTGGCCATACAAATTCCCAGGAAGGATGCTCACACTTGCTGCAAGATCCAATAGCGCCTTGCCCATTTTAAAATCACCCACTTGTATAGAAATTATGGGCGCTCCTGGATCTTGGTGTTTAGGTGGAAGAGCACCAGTCAAAATTGCACTGACTCGTGCATTCAGATCAAGCTTTTCAGGAATTTTATTATGCCTTTTCTGAGTGCACAAGTCTTTCAAATATTTAGCATAAACTCGTATCTGTTTAATTGCATCAAGAAGAGGCATATTAATTTTTACTTGTTTGAAAAGCTCCCAGATCTCCTCCTGTTGAGGACCTCTCTTTTTGACTGCCACCTGCTTTCCTGCATTCACTAAAGAAGTAGGGAATGGCACCCTTGGAGGCACCACCCCCCATTGTTAACAGTAGATGATGTTTTAGGAAAATGTGTTTCTTTTTTATTTGGAAAAGCAACCCGTGTAACCGGAATTGGCTCGGGTTCATCATCACTGATATCATGCTCATCAATGTCCTCCACCACACCATCAACAAAGGTTGGTGGAGGTGCAACCTTGTTATCATAAATCTTACCACTTCGAAGAGTACGTTGTTTTCTTATTTAACATAAAGTTCGCCTCCAGCCAGGAGGTTTGCCTAGAAGCAGCCACCCAACCTTGCCCACGTGGCTGTTCTTCATGTTTCTGCTCCCCGAAGTGTGATGAGATGGATTGGTCACCGTATCACTTGGAAGGTTGCCACTACTCTTTCTCAACTCAGCTATCTCAGTGGCAAACTGCCCCATTTGAGTGGTCAAAACTTGCGCAGCTTTATCACGCACATCAACAGCTTGATTCTTATTTTGCATGTCTTGTTGAATGGACTTCAAGATATCCAACATTGCATTCTCACTAGTCTGATTAGAGGATCCAGATGATCCTCCCTGCTCATTCCCCCTTTGATACCCCTTTTGATTGTTGCCTTGATTATAATTTTGGTTTCGGAGTGGGAATGATTGTTTAGCTCTTTGACCACTACCTTGGAAGTTGGGGTTGGCTTGATTTGAGGCATCCCCATACCGAAAGTTGGGATGATTTCTAAGGCTCGGGTGGTGGTTGTTGGAGTTCATGTCATAGTTCCTACCACCCCCTTGAACGTAATGCACATCCTCATAAGTACCTGTGCAATTGGCACCATTATGCCCCGATTCTCCACATTGGTCACATACCTCATATTGTTGACCTCCTGTGCCCAGATTGGCTACCTGCTTTTCTAACTTCTCTAACCTGTTCGCCTCAGAGCTAGGGCTCTCAACTGCTCTCACCACTGAATGTCTTGCCCGTCTTGAAGATTGGGCTTTTCTCTTGGAGGTTCGTGCCATCTTCTCTAAATAGTCCCAGTCTTCATCCTCAAAGTTAGTACCAAATGTACCATTAGAAATAAAGTTGAGGTCACGGGCATCATCATCTTTCAAGCCTTCATGAAAGGCATTCAACATTTCCCACATTTGCAAACCATGATGTGGGCAGTTCTTGATCAACATCTTGAACCTAAGGAAAGCTTCGTGAAACAGTTCCCCAGATTGTTGTTGGAAATTTCTGATGTTCTTCCTAGCATCACTAGTTCTCTGATTGGTGTAGAACTCATCCAAGAAATGTTGTTGCATATCACCCCATGTGTAGATAGTGTTGGATATATGATGTCCGGTCGTCAATTAAGTCAACGTTACTATTAAGGTACGATCCAAAGAGTTACACCTTAGACAACGAACAAAATATATAATATTTAATTGTTAAATATTATTCACGAAAGACAGAAACAATAAATGGTGAGTAAATATTTGTTGGAGATTGGGATAATTAATTATCTCATTAATTAATTATTTACGGGAATGAATGTTTAATCAGTTAAACATTTAAGGATTATGTTTTTACTAGTTATATGTAATTAGTAATTACAAGGGTTTAATAGTTAAAGGTTAATTATTACTGGGGTATTAACTGTTAATACCATGGGGACCAGTGTGTAAATATAATGTTTATAAATATAACATTATAATTAAACCTAAAACCCTAATCCCACTAACCTAAAATCGGCGCCCCCTCCCTCTCCCCCTTGGGTTCGGCCGACGCCACCCACTGCCGCCGTGAGTCGCCCTGTCGCCGGCCACCTCCGCCGCGAGCCGCCATTGCCACCGCCGCCGCTGTGGTGTTTCGCTTCTGCGCAATTCGTGTGACGTTTTGCAGTTTTTCATGCACGTGTCATCTAGCGTGACGTTCGTTGAACTAAGGTGTTACTGTAAGACCCCAACCCGAGCATCCTACAGTTGGTTCTCATGACGGGTCGTTTTCATTAAAAACACATTTATTGTAAATCAAAATACTGCGGAAGTCTTTCTATTCTCATTTATGACCATTTAATGTTATTAGGTTTACCTTACGAATGCCTGCACACCGATCCGAGTAACGCCGCTTCCAAGCCAAGATATGTCATTACACTGCTTACCTGCAAACAATCTAACGTACACACAAAGTCAGCTACGCTTAGTGAGTTCTGATAGTTTGATTTAAATAAAAACCATCACACCAAGTTCTTCGGTTTAACTTACCCAGGACCCTCCGATCCTTAAAAAAATATAATTACGCTTTATTAACAAATGACTAATCCCTTGCAACCCCATGACATCCCGTAACCGTTTATCACCCAAGACTCAACCCGTACTACCAACATACATAATAACAACCTTACAATCACAACAGCATAGACTCAACATACTATGCTAACAACTCGTATCCAAGAATACCCACTGACCCGACTCTGGGTTAACACAACCTACCCTAGAACACTAACACATCCGGCCTTAACCAAGGTTCTCACGAATAACTGACACAACTCTTATGCACGTCACATCACAAATCCTGACTCATCGGTCAGTCTAAATCTACACGTCACAATTCAACACGTCACAATAACACAATCTCATACACAGTAAATATAACTAATCATTAGCATGCAAATTAACACTTATATAACCCTCGTCAGGGCATTAACACACCCCAAGCTCATCATTAACCTGATAAATAAGGGTCACCCCTGGTGACTTCCCGAAGGATCCCGTCCTCCACGATCCCGTTTGCCGTGCCATAAGGACAACGAGGCAAACCCGACACTTAAATATAAACACGTAATATCACACATTATATACAAAACTCATTAACTACACACGCACCTCATGCATAACCCTAGAACAACATATTTAATATTATGAATTCGTTAGCATTTAATACAGGGCACGACCATTCCCGTTCGACCCTTAACACGTCACGCATTAACAACCCATATCCCTAACTCACACATAAAATCATAGGCATTTAGCTTAAAGCCCGACTCTCCCCGATCCACCCTTATCACACCATTGACCCTACGACTCTTAATAATCATTTTATACTCAACACATAGCGGGTTAGAACCCGAAACCCTTAAATTGATTTATTATCTTAGCACCACATGAATGTACGTACGTTAGCCTCAAAACAGTAAAACGTTTAAGACAGGGGGGTTAAAAACTCACAGGTTATGCTGAGTTCCAGTCCTTGCTCCGCAGCTCTTCCGTCCCCACTCGAATCCCAAACCTGACCAACGCGGGGTCACATGATCAGAATACGTCTAAACATGTGACGTATAGTACATAAAATATATATATCCTAACGTCGTCTCGTCAATTCGTCATTTCTTTCCACAATACCTTAATTCCACATGCTTACCCCAAACTGATTCGTCCGTGAACTGATTAGAACTTGAATATCCAACCCAGGTTCCCTAGCATGCACGTTAAGACCATGCAAACTGAATCCCTAGGCACGCGTACTCGAGCCGGGTCTTATACCCACATGCAAACCATGCAACATGGAAGCCCACCCATGCACACGTACGAACCGATGCCGTGTCCTTGTTGCATACATGTTTCGTGAAATCCCAACTGAGCCCGCTTTGTGCCACCGCGTACCACCACGTAACCTTCTTCTTGTGATAGCTTTAGTCGGCCAGCACCACCACCAAGTCACCACCATGCGTCGCCATCTTCTTCCTCGTCCGCAAACCCTATACAACCCATGCTATACCCTCCTCCGCCACACGCCGCTATAGTGCCACCACGGCTGCTCTCACAGCCGTCCCCGCCATCGCTCCTATCAGTCCTGCCTTCGCTGCCGTGCCTCCTCCCTACGGCTCCTCCTCTTGCTCGCTGCCGGACTCCCAACTCCACAGGTTTCCCCTTCCCTCTTGACATCTGCTCCCATCACACACGTGACCACCATTCCGGCGCTGCCTGTTGCTCCCGAGACCACGACCTCAGTCGACCACCGCGCTGCCACCCCGCCGCCGTGTACACCTTTACGTTTCTCCATACATACCTCGATCACCGACACGACACCCTAACGATCCATGCAAGAAAATAGATATACGGGTGTAGACTAAAGATTTACGGGGGTTACCTGGTCGAGTTAGTGTCGTCGCGTCGCCTATTTCCCTCTCCTCCGGCCGGTCACCTTCCTCCCGTAGCCTTCCTCTTTCTCGCTTCCTGTTTCCGGCCGTCACACCCAATTCTAGCCGATTGTGGTTGTAGGGTTTTCATTAGATAGTATTTAAACTACCACAAATTCCATTCAGGTCCCCCTAGTTCTGATTTTATCGTAATGAATCCAAACCATTCCTATTTCGGCTAAACGAGTCTGCCAATGTCGTTAAAACGCCCCTTGCGTGACAAACCCTACTCCATAATTTATTTAATATAGACTCGGGTCACTTACTAACCCGAATACATAAGTTTTCGGATTTTTGGGATGTTACAGTTACAGATCTGGTTATCGTCAAAGGTATAAATCTAAACACCCTATGGTTGGTTATTTAATATTGTTTATACGCGTGTAATCGGATCACTGAAAGGAATCTAGATCTGATCTGGAAATGGTATTAATAAATCGTTTCCGCTAAAATATATCTGATTTATTTATTTAAAAAGGTTTTAAATAATTAATGTTTTAAAAGTTAAAACTGGTACCATGATTCCCAATAGATAGATGCAGACGGTAGAGAGTGGAACCATTGTTGAGCCTTGTCTTCTAGGGTGAATTGGAACAATACCAACTTCACATCATCTGGTGTGAATCCATGTCCCCCCAATGGTGTTGCACATTGCATCATAGGCACTTAGATGCAGATAAGGCTCCTCTGTCCCTAGACCATGATAGTTAGGCAAATTCTGAATTGCCTGGGAACGAACTTCAAATAACCTTCCATGTTGTTGTGGAATAACAACTGGAGATGGATTGTAAGCAATGGAAGGTCTGAAGTGGCTCTCAATCCCTCTAACAGGGCCTTTGTCATGTCTCCTTGGAATGCCTCCCGAATTGTCAACAGGAAGAATTGCATTCCTAGGACCAGGTCTTCTTTGCCTGTTTACAGGCTGCTGCTGTGGTGGAATTGGTGCAGGAATGTCTTGCTGAGGTGGTTGCTGTGGCAACCTTTGATCAAATTGAT
This sequence comes from Smallanthus sonchifolius, assembly GCA_023525975.1. Classification (NCBI taxonomy): domain Eukaryota; kingdom Viridiplantae; phylum Streptophyta; class Magnoliopsida; order Asterales; family Asteraceae; genus Smallanthus; species Smallanthus sonchifolius. Next base: position 76,960,516 of record CM042034.1, read on the forward strand.
GCTCATTCGGCCTTTCAAACCGAACACCTGTATCCTGTCTCCTGTACACTGGTTACCTAACCCTCTGTCTTTCCCTTCTGTCACCATCATGTGTATCATCCTCATACTCATCAAACTCATCATCAAAGCTATCTGTCTCATCCTCATAATCTAGACCTGAAGTGTATGGATAGAAACCCGGTGGTGGGGTTGAGTGAAATATAGAAGGCTTTGTGATTGGTGGTTGTGAGGTGGGTGGTATGGTATTTGTATCTGGTACTATCCTCACATATGGTGAAGAATAGTGAGAGTCGGGATTGAACTCAAAGGGTTGGTTTACTTGTGGTAGAGGTTGGCCAAATTTGGGTAATGCTGGAATTTGGCTAGTGGATTGGTTGAGGTTTCCATCTGTCCTAAGTGGGGGAACAGATGGTGAGAACATACCCGAGGAGGGCTGCTGTTCTGGTGGTAACTGACCTGCAGGAGGTAGTCATATTGCTTCCCATGATCCGGTTTAGTCTCCATTTGAGTTGGAGAAGATACCACTTTGCTGGTTCTGTGAAAAACCTTGTTTTGCCTAACAGTCTTCTCAATTTCTGGATAAAAAAGCAATGGAGATGATTTCCTAGAGTACCTTGTATGATGCATACAACTGATGAATCACGTGCACAACACAAACAAGAGAACCCGTGTAATACTGAACAAAGCAAAAATAAGGCAAGAAATTTAAATAAGAAATTTTGATTTTGTGAGATGTAGCAAACAATAACAAATTAACACTAAGCGCACTAACTCCCCGTCAACGGCGCCATTTTAATCGATGTCGTTTGGTCGGTCAAAAACAATCCTTAAACACCTTAAATAGTAAGGGTAAGTAGAGTATCGTATCCACGAGGAGTTTGTGGAAAGTATCACTTTGTTACAATACTTGAAAAACAGAAAATAGTAAATACTGATTTGGATTTGGGTTTAAGTAATGAGGAAGGTAATCCTCTCCGGGATTCGGGTATGCAAACACAAGTCACTTCAAGTTAATTAGCAAGAGATTACATAGACATAATCATACGGTTCAATTGAATTCAGTGATAATGGAAGAACCCGTTGTAAATAGAACTTATTCTCACATAACCATCATAGATTAACCAACTATAATCCAACCCCTAAGTTGTCCCCGATGTAAAGAAACCCGAGACTATTGAGACTTGAACAACAATTCGAAATCAATAAATGAAGTTTAAAGCATTCAATCAATAAATGAAATCATATGGCTTAACATGCCAATCAAGATTACAAACCAAAGCTAATCATTCTAGAAAATAACAAGTGTTCAACAAAACCCTAGACCCGGAGAAGACTACAAGATATATAGCTACTCATACTCATAACAATAATCAAAACTAATGTACTAGGACTTACAATCATGAAAGATTAAGAACAATCGATCTAACAATGGTGGAAATCGCCTTCTTGGAGCTCAGGAACGACTGGTATCGAAGATGGGGAAGAATGAGGGCTGATTGAGATTAAAACCTGAATTAGGTTAATTTTCCTATAAAAACGCATCTTCGCGTGTCGCGAAGATGATTGCCAAAATCCTTCGCGTGGCGCGAAGGAGAAAAGAGTCGGGGCGCCTTCTTGATTCTTCGTGTGCCGCGAAGATTGAAGCCCAGGTCTTCGCGTCAGAAATTCTAGAAAACTTTTGACTTTTTGACTTTTTCAACTCCATGCTTCGTGCCCGACTGCTTTGCTATCTTTTTCTCGCTCTTATAGCACATTAAACCTGTGAGACACATGCAACCACAAACACACATAAAACCGAACAAAGATACAAACTAAAATGACTAAAACACACACAATATGGCGGATAAACCGAGGTTATTAAACCCTACATCACAATCAGAGTGCTCTCTTTCTCACACAAAACCCAGTCTCTCCAAACGAGCCAAACATATTGACATAGACTATCACTTTATTTTGGAACTTGTCTCTTCTGGGAAACTTTACACCAAGTATGTTCTGACCAAGCTTCAGGTGGTGGATATATTTACCATAACTAGTTAATGTTAACACCCGCTTCAGTCCACCACCATTTCGCTTGAAGGGGTGTTAACATTAACTAGTTATACTTTGTAATATTGTATTATTCTCATTCTTGGTGTACTAGATGTAAATTGTTTTACTATAAATATATTTGCTTCCCAACTTTTTGGATGCACAGTTCTTAAACTAACAGATTGTAACCATGTTTGTATAGCCTAAATACATGCTTGATCTTAGACAAATAATTATTGATTGTTCTTCACTGAGATGTGATTTGGGATAAGGATGATCATTTAGTTCGATTTGAGAAGACGTGATCTTTCTTAGTGGGTGGTGTAAAGTGAGAGTAAAAAGAAAGAGAGAGCGAAGAGAAATAGAGTAAAGAGAGGGTGAGAGTCTAGACAAAAACGTGGTAAAAAGACATAAATACCCTACATGTGAGTGGGACATGACCAAACTTAACATTTTATTTTGGATGAGAGTTAGTGGAAAAGACTAAATGTGTGCAAAAGTATAAAAAAAATGATATCCGATGTAATTTTTTAAGCCAAATGACATAATCTGCAATTTGTATAAAATCAAATAACATAATTTGTAATTTACTCTAAATTTTTTGATGCTATAATTGAACTTAAATCTGTGTTCATCTCTTTTTTTTTTTTTGAAAGTGTATTATGAATATGAAGGTACGTGTGTTTCTAAATATAACAATCCAAGGATAATCATTCCATGTCCCTAGATCATTATCAAAATTTAAAAGAAATGGATCCAACACATTTTTACCCTCTAACCCCTTGAATCCATGTTAAACCAATAACAACAAAAAAAACCCGAACATCATCCATATTTTCTAAAACTAGAAAATCATTTTAAAAAATATGTAGTAAATCATCTAACTTAACTTTGCGGTGACCAAATAATCTTTCTTTAAAAAATGGAGGTCTGTGGTAATTTCGTGATGTTTAATTTCTACAAATCTAAACCCGGTAACCAAACAAAATTTCCTAGGATCAAAAGTTAAAGTGCGACCACCGATTAAAAATTTTATGCCATTTTCAGGTTTTTCAACAAAGATTTGAGTTTAAAAAGTAAATAAATGAAGTAATGGTTCATCACTGCTAATACATTCATAAATTTAACCAATGACCAAAATATGTTTGAGTGAAAATAACATGTGCACCAGGATATGTTTTTAATTTTTGAAATATCTGTCGTTTAACATTTTTACGATTACATCTAATGACTACATGAGCAGAAAAAAAAATGAGCATGTATAAAATAAACAGTGAATATATAATCAATTTTTAAGAGTTTAATAAGCTTGATAAAATAAAAAATAATGATAAACTTTCATTAACCTCCTTTAAAACCTTAAATATGAAAATAATAATAATAATAATAATAATAATAATAAACAAACAGTTGCCCGTGATAGAATTTGTTCGAACTTCGATATAATGAAGAAAACTGTGATGGATGTGGTTAGAATGGTATGAAAATCGATAGAATGGTGGTAAAAATTCGTTAGAATGGGGTAGAATGTGATAGAATGAAGTTATGGGTGCTTGTTTTGAAGAGAAAAGTTAAACCCTGGTAAAAAGAAATACATCTCATAGGTATTGCCTTTTTTCACTTCTCGGAGTTGATTCTAACGCTAGGCACCCGAAAATATCGCTAATATGTACCGTTGATTCCACCAATGATCCTCCGGCTCAGCAGCAAGGGGTGAGGTCAGGGGGTTTTACACTAGCCAGCCAGGTTTCATCCTAGGAAGGTACCCGGTTCGATCCCTAGTGGGAGCGGTTTTCCGGCCTGTTTGTTACAACCCTTTAGGAAAGGCACCGGGTCTCCCCAATTTCCAGGTATATACCTGGTCAATTGATCTGCGTCTTCAAAAAAAATGTACCGTTGATTCCTTTGTCAACTTTATGTCAAATCCTAACGCTATTTTTCTAAAAATGCGACTTCTAGGTATCGTGCACTTCCCATCTGGCGAGGTCAAATCCTAACGACATTTAATGTATATATCGAACCAATGTATCACCGTTTTCCAATGTACCCCTCCTTACTTATCCAATGAATGTATCGTGTTTCTTGATTTCTCCACGTCTTAAATTTTGCTAAATAATTAAAATAATAATAATATGGGAGCGATAGGTTGGCAATATAATAGGAAATTGTATCATTTGTTTAGGGATGACAATGAAACCTGAAACCCGAAACATTCAGGACGGGTATGGGGCCGGGACGTCGAGTAATTGGGTATGGAACCGAGTTTGGGATTACTTTTGAAATTTTTCGTGGGTTTTGGATGGGTATGGGATATGGTGATATGCATGTTTACCCGTCTCTATTACTCGATAACATATACCCGTTTACATTAGTGTAACGAACATGGTTTACATAAATGCAAAACTACCAGTTATTAAAAAAATTGTGAAGAAATATAACATCAGTGGGTGTAAGGAACATGAATTATATATCACACAAACAATCTCATATTATTCTGGTGATTCTTCGCTAATACACTTTCTGAGGAACAGATACCTTTCCATGTTCAGGGATACCAAATGTCAAATATCCACCAAACTTAAGGCATTTGGTACCCTTGCTCCAGATCTTTTTTTAGCGATATTATAAAAGTTTACACCGCTGTAAACATCAATTTAACCCTTCGTAATTACATTAGTGTCACGAGCAAAAACAAATAGAAAATTAGCATTCACTTTGCTTATACTTCCAAGTAAACTATAAAAACAAACTAACATTCATGAAAAAACAAGAAATATATTCGGTTATAAATCGTGGGGTAATTAGCAGTTTCATTGGATATAACTGCAAAAAAAACTAAAGGGAGGAAAAAGATAACCGGTCACAATTAAAAAACATCCACATACCAAAACGCTAACAATAAAAAAAAACCTTCACACATACCCGGTCCTTCATCACTACCACCAAGATCTACCAACAAAAAAACATCCAGGTCTTGTTGATGGTTTATTTCCACCTGAATCATTACATATCTAAAGTTGATTTGGGTTTTTAGGGTTTGCAAAAGGGGGTGGGGCTTTTTCTGATGAAGATAAAGGGTGAAGGAATACATACGAGTAAGACTCGGCTTCCTCTCTCCCTGATCAATTAGACCGCCACCACTGCTCGCACCACTGGCCACCACCACTGCTCGCACCACCAAGACATCACCCACCATCGCCAATCAGCCTCTCGACTTCCTCTTTCACTTCGACCTCTCGTTGCCTTCGCCGTTATTCACATCGACGACAAGATTTGAAAAGAACCATGGATTTGCAGAATTCGTCGGTGGGTTACGAGCAGAGAGAGAAGAGGAAGACAGTGTGATGGTTTATTTCCACTTTAATCATTACAGATCTAAAAGATTCATTGGATATAACTGGTGATTACCTCTTGTTGCTCCAGATCTAAAAGTTTCGTTTGGGGTGAGGGATGAGAAAGATGGGTCTGCTCTGCATCGATGGGAGGAGAAGGGGGAAAGAGAAAGTGAATTAATTATGATGTCCGACTATTTTTTGGTTTACTAAACAGACTTTATACTCCCAATATTTTTATCTCTAAAAAAGTACTTCCCAATTAAAAGTGTTTTGACTATTATACCCTTTTCATAATACTTAAGTTTATAAGAATTATTTTAATCATGTATTTTTATCATAACCGTAGGATCATTTTGGGTATAGATCATCATGGATTGTGGTGTAGTTTTAGGGTTTTTAAGTGAATGGTGGGTTTTGATAGGAACACCCCTATATATATATATATATATATATTTTATTGATTTTAAGTATATATACCGTAGTTTTTTAAGTATATATAATGTATTCATTTTAAATGTATATCCCCAGCATGTTTTTTTTTTTAATTTAGTTACAATTTTTATATATACCCGACGGGTTTTGGGTCGAGTATACCCGACGGGTATTTTTTTTAAAATAATGGGTTCACCCGAAACCCGCAGGCATACCCGATCCCTGACGGGTTTTGGGCCGGGTATGGGACAACCTTTTTATAATCGGATATGGGGTTGGGATTACCTAAACCCGTCTCAAATCCGACCCATTACCATCACTACGCCGGTTAAAGGTAAATTTGGAAGATATATCTTGGTGAATGGCTAGACTTGTAATTTATTTGGTGATTAATAAAGTACTCTCAGTACCTTGTCCACACTCATAACTCAATCACCTTATTAATTTCTCAATCTATTTCCGTCATTTATGTCGACAGAAGTCCAGCTTTCAGATCAGCTCACCGACACCTCTAACAACAACGAACAAGCGCCCTCTATGGCATCTATTGTAGGCGATAGAGGGGAGCCTCAACCCGACACCACTTACGACAACGAACAGCCTCCCTCTATCGAACTCGTGGTAGGCGATAGAGGGGAGTCTCAACCCGCCACCTATGATAACAACGAACAACCTCCCTCTATGGAACTCTTGCTAGGCGACAGAGGGGAGTCTCAACCCGACACATTTTATAACAACGAACAACCTCCCTCTATGGAAATCATGCTAGGCGATCGAGGGGATTCTCAACCCGACACCTCTTACAACAACGAATCGGTTTTGAACTCGAATATCATTACTCTGAAATGATTGGTTGGAGTTTAATTTATTTTAGATTTTTCTTTTACGGTTCTGGTTGATTCGAATCGGTTTTGAACTCGAAACCCAATTCGATGTTCTTTGAGGGAAAGTCAAATTATTAGTTCAGTTATTTTTGTAATCATTTGTTGTAGTAAATCCGTGACGACATATTGAATTCCACATATTGTGTATTGATTTGATATTGTTTTACTTTCGCTCGACGACGAATACAGAAATTTTCTTTACGGGGTGTAAAATATGGACCGGGTTAAAAATGGGTCGGTCAACACTTGCGGTTACAACAACCAAAATCAATGTTAGCTTTAATATTTGATTACATTGCTCGAAGATAACATTTCTTTTAAGAAAATCATAGCTCCTAATAGAAAATAACATATTCTGTTATGAAGTATGAACAAATAAATTTGACATAAACAAAGGAATAATAATGTAAACACATTTTAAATAATAATAACAAAAAAAAACCCAAAAAAATTGATGTCAATAATGGGAGCTGATGATAAACAAGCAGGAAATGTGGGCCCTAGTTTAAAAGTAGTCAAGATCAAATGAAACAATCTTGTTATTTTCCTCTTATTTTCTGCCATGTGCCTCCGGGTCAAAATTACAGTGCCCCCCCAATTGCCCCAAATTAGATTAAAAAAACCTGATAATCAATAAGGGTATGTTTGGTATGGGGTAATGGAATGAACGAAGAAATGGAATGAACAAGTTAATGAAATGAACAAAGGAATGAAATGGACCATTCCATTCCATTGTCTTGTTTGGTTACCATGGAGGAATGGAATAAATCATTACTTTATATTGTTTGGTAGGCTAGAAAAGACGTAGGAATAAATCATTGGTGAGTGGCGGTGGTGGTGGGTGGCGGTTGGTGTGCTACGAACTATACGCAAAAACCTACAAGTTCTAATATTTATAATAAAACGGACAAACCTAAACTAACGCGCACAATACGGCAAGTGTACCGATCGTTTGCAGAATAGATAGATAAGACCGAGTATCGAACCTACGGACACTGTATGTACAGCGAAATACTGACTCAGATGCAGGATAACTAATTACAAAAAAGGGGGGTTTCTTTTATTTAAAAGAGAAATAAACTAAAAATAATAAACTAGAGAAAATAAAGGAAAAGACGAGGACAAACAAACTAGCGTGAGAACGGAACGAAAACAGATAGGGTGAAAGCACTACCTAGGCCCGAATCCTACACGTGTCTGACGAAGGTTCTATCGGTAATGGAACTGATGTGATACCGAGATCTTAAAATACTAAACTCAAAGGGAACCTAGAGCACCCTCGACCCTTCTCAAGGATTGTCAACTAAGAGACCTAAAAGCCGTTAAACCACCGGCTGGACGGGTTCCCCTCACAGGTCATCCAGTCTACTCAAGAAGTATCCGCTAGACAATCTACCTCACAGCGCGAAAGTCTCAATACACCTAAGTGCAAGGGATAACTAAGAATTTCCTATTGGACTCGGTAAACAAGATGTGAACGACGAACTAGACAGACCTTCTCACAAAGATTCTAAACTAGCGATCAGACACACGAGATAAACCGACAATCTCTCACCTCACAGCTATTAAGATTGGTTGAATATTTAGATTTACCAATTCACGAATTTCATTCCTATGGAATACTACGTCTAGCAAACCATCCAATAATCAAAAACACACGGCAATTGATCTAGCATGCACCTATTATATGAAAGACATTCATCAAAGCACATGAGGACTGAAAAATCATTCAATTGATAATACTAAATACCCATACACATCCAATGATCAAAACCAAGTTTGTTACATCATGAGTTCTTCACATTCAAAAGTTCCAAAAACCAACAAAAACCAATGTTAAACATGTGCAATCATCTAAACCTAGGTAGACAACAAGAATCTAGCCAAGAAACATGTTCAAAATTATAAAACAATAAGTAACTAGGCTGTTCATCATGTTAGAATTGACAAGAAAACAAGAACGAATCAAAAATATGTAACCCGAGGTGAATCCGGCTTCAATTCTTCGATCCCAACGCTTGTTCTTGATCAATATCCACTTCTCCTCCTCCGATTTTAGTCCACAATCACCTTCTTGAGGCTAGAATGTTCCTCCTTTTCGTCTTTTGCCGTCACAAGGTGGTCTCCCTCCTTAGGGTTTTCTAATTTTTGGCTTAAAAAGAGGTTTCTGCGAAAAACCACCCGTCGCGTAGCGCGACGGGATCTTGATTCATCCTCGCGTAGCGCTAGGGCCCCAGAAAAGACAAAATAGTCGGCAATCAAAAAAGGGCAATTCTGTCATTTTGCATTCCTCGCGTAGCGCGACGAAATTCCAAGACCTGTCGCGTAGCGCGACGGGGTTAAAAATCCAGAATCTTCCTTTCTTTTTATCCACAGCCCTCTCGCACGAACTGGAAACTCGTTCTTCTTCGTTTTCAATCATATCCGCTTCCTTTGTGACCTAACAACCAAAATATATAGAAATATTAAGTACGAGCAGTTATAGAAGAAAATCGACGCAAAACAAACACAAAGTGGGAATAAAATAGACAGTAAAACGGATGTATTTTGCAATACATCACATCCCCACACTTAACTCTTTTTCGTCCCTGAAAAAAATTAGAATAAAGAGATCAAAGATTAGCGAGCCCGAATTAAATCATTTCATATTAACAAGGGGAAATACCGACATAGAAACCATGATTGTTGGTATACTGGTCCATTTTAAATCTAGGAAACTAAACAAGCCAAAAATATTTTATATATTTACCCAATTAACCGTGACCCACATCCTCTTGGCACTAAGCTACCTACTTTCGGGCTTGGCAAGGATTAGTTATGATAAGCTATTTTAACGAATTAACTCGTGAATATAAAATACTCTTATGTTTTTTCCATCAGATCACTTGCAATAATTTACAGCTGGCCCATATTTATTATTTTATTTATTTTTTTTTTTTTTTTTTTTTTTTTTTTTTGCTATAAGCTTATAGCTTTTTGGGCATCTTTTAATTGTGATCAGCAGCGTGAACCCTTTATGCGTCTATAGCAACAGGGCGACGCGCTCCTTTCCCAGGTCTCTACCATCGCAGAACAGAGGAAAAGGGGGAAATAAACTAGAGATTCTATAGACACAAGATTCGAGCAAATCAGGACTTTACCTACCGCACCCTACTGGTTGGAATTACACTATCGGCCTAAAGGAATGTAGAAACCACAAGTTAATATTATTCTTAATTAAATTTTTCAAGGGCTTGCTAGCTAACTAGACCTACCAACACATCACAAATTCGCTATGATTTCCTTCCCATAAGTTTCAATTAAATGATAAACAACCAACTGCTAAATTATTTTTCTCATAAATTCACAATCAATTCAGGAACAATTTCAAATTTTTTTTTTTAATTTTTTTTTTTTAAGCTATAAGGCAAAAACAGACTCAATATACAAAAATCCAGACGGAGTCTCCCATCCCCACACTTAAAACAACACATTGTCCCCAATGTGGAATCAGAAGACAGTCTGAAAAAATAAAAATAAAAATAAAAGAAAAATAAATAAAAAGACAAGATAAGGAGAAAAGGAAAAGACTTAGCTGGTTAGCAATGTATTCCTTTGATCCAAATCTCGCTGCACGATCGTATAGCATTCCATTCGCGATCGTGCTCCAAACCAGTTGTCGGGCACCTCCAATCATATGTAACTGGTTTTCCACAACCCGAATGGAGATTGAGTACGGGTTATGAAAAACCAAACCTGCAAAACAAAAACAAGCAAAACCCGAGCAGCATAATACTGACACAAATAATAGAATAAAAATAAAACTAAACTAAACAGATAATGTACAAAATACAAGCAGCCATAATAATGAGGACGAATCACAGAACAGGAGAAGCAACAAACACAATGACAGCTAAAATAAAGCAAATAAATAACTAAAGCGAAAATCTGGGTTGCCTCCCAGTAGCGCTAAGTTTACAGAAGAGTCTTCAGCCAGACTCGTGCCTCGCAAGTAAACTCAATCAGGAGGCTTCTCCTTAATCCTCTTCCCATCATTTTTACTCAATTTCATTCTCTTGTCGTTGGACGGGAAGAATCCAACAACCAGGCCCCAGAAGACTCGAAACAGACTCGAGTCGGGCCACCAAGACTTGAATTTTCCTGGACCGAACTGTATGCCATGCATGTAATGAGGAGCATGGTCGTCTCTGCAGTCTGGAACAACTGCAGGACCTCTAATCGACCAGGTTTGTGTCCTCGAAATGCGCCGGTCCAGGCGCTCTCTCGCCCCATCCCGTGGCACGTTGGATCTGGATGGCGATCCATAATCATCGTCGTCATCCACGGGCCGGCTATCATCATCAGCAATCCCCACACTTGGGGTTTGCTCATCCTCAACAAGAAGTGGTCGCTCCATCTCCATCACTTCTTCTTCATCCTCTCGGTTTGGTGACTGCTCGATAACCGCTGCTGGCTCTCCATAAAGTAATGTCTCGAGAGTAGTAATGTCACCAACAGGGTCAAACACCTCATCAGCCTCTTGAGTTGTAAAACCAACCAACTCGTCACCAAACTCAAACTCCCAGGATAGTACATGCTCCTCCTCCTTCGTCATGTCATCCTCTATCTTGGCTCTCTCACTTTCCTCATCAATCTGATCATCAGGATGCTCTGTGGTCACGGGATCAGATGAAAACTCCAACTCATCATCAGAATCGGCCCACAATGCGGAAATCGGCTGAATTGGGACATCCTGCTGAACCAGAGGTGGGACTGACTCGTCCATTAACGTCTCTCGTCCTGGTGTGTCGAATACTTCACCTTCCTCTACCCACCTGGCCTCCATCTCAGCAAACCGGGCACTCCAATCTATCTGCCTGACTTCTTCTGCTGATGGGATGTGAAGACTCTCCTCCTGCGCTCGGAAGTGAGCAACTACAGCCTCATCTACACTCGGAACAAGTGTATCCTCTACAGCAAAAATCACGTCTCTCTCCACATCAGCTGGTCTGTCCGCCTGCAGATCGTGCCTCAAATAAGCTTGGATGTGTTCTTCTACATCCGGATCCTCAAAATCCAATATATGCCGAGCCGGAGGTGGGACTTGGGAAGAACTATCGGAAATAGCAAAAACTCCGCTGTCCGTTCTCGTCTCCGGCTCTAATGAATCATCAATCACAGGATCCTCTATCTGCTTCATAGATGTAGCCCTTGCAAGTTTAATAGCTTCAATCTGACTTGTCAGAAGATCCATCTCAGCTCTCCATTTGATGTCTTTGGCTCTCGCTTCCTTCTCCATCAGCTCCATCAAATGGTACGATCTCGCCAACGCATCATCCTCCTGATATCTCTCATCGTACCGGTGCGCAGAATACCCATATGAATAAAAACGCTGACATTGCTGCGTCCAATGGGGTCCACCACAATTCTCGCACCACATCTTCCTCTTCTTTCAAAAATAATAATAAATAAAAATAAAGAGAAAAATAAATAAATACAACCTAATCTAAAACACCCAAATAAAAGAAAGTATACACAAATCCTAAAATCAAAGTAAATTTCGCTATTGCCAAGTGTCCCCGGCAACGGCGCCAAAAACTTGGTGTGCTACGAACTATACGCAAAAACCTACAAGTTCTAATATTTATAATAAAACGGACAAACCTAAACTAACGCGCACAATACGGCAAGTGTACCGATCGTTTGCAGAATAGATAGATAAGACCGAGTATCGAACCTACGGACACTGTATGTACAGCGAAATACTGACTCAGATGCAGGATAACTAATTACAAAAAAGGGGGGTTTCTTTTATTTAAAAGAGAAATAAACTAAAAATAATAAACTAGAGAAAATAAAGGAAAAGACGAGGACAAACAAACTAGCGTGAGAACGGAACGAAAACAGATAGGGTGAAAGCACTACCTAGGCCCGAATCCTACACGTGTCTGACGAAGGTTCTATCGGTAATGGAACTGATGTGATACCGAGATCTTAAAATACTAAACTCAAAGGGAACCTAGAGCACCCTCGACCCTTCTCAAGGATTGTCAACTAAGAGACCTAAAAGCCGTTAAACCACCGGTTAGACGGGTTCCCCTCACAGGTCATCCAGTCTACTCAAGAAGTATCCGCTAGACAATCTACCTCACAGCGCGAAAGTCTCAATACACCTAAGTGCAAAGGATAACTAAGAATTTCCTATTGGACTCGGTAAACAAGATGTGAACGACGAACTAGACAGACCTTCTCACAAAGATTCTAAACTAGCGATCAGACACACGAGATAAACCGACAATCTCTCACCTCACAGCTATTAAGATTGGTTGAATATTTAGATTTACCAATTCACGAATTTCATTCCTATGGAATACTACGTCTAGCAAACCATCCAATAATCAAAAACACACGGCAATTGATCTAGCATGCACCTATTATATGAAAGACATTCATCAAAGCACATGAGGACTGAAAAATCATTCAACTGATAATACTAAATACCCATACACATCCAATGATCAAAACCAAGTTTGTTACATCATGAGTTCTTCACATTCAAAAGTTCCAAAAACCAACAAAAACCAATGTTAAACATGTGCAATCATCTAAACCTAGGTAGACAACAAGAATCTAGCCAAGAAACATGTTCAAAATTATAAAACAATAAGTAACTAGGCTGTTCATCATGTTAGAATTGACAAGAAAACAAGAACGAATCAAAAATATGTAACCCGAGGTGAATCCGGCTTCAATTCTTCGATCCCAACGCTTGTTCTTGATCAATATCCACTTCTCCTCCTCCGATTTTAGTCCACAATCACCTTCTTGAGGCTAGAATGTTCCTCCTTTTCGTCTTTTGCCGTCACAAGGTGGTCTCCCTCCTTAGGGTTTTCTAATTTTTGGCTTCGCGTAGCGCGACGGGATCTTGATTCATCCTCGCGTAGCGCTAGGGCCCAGAAAAGACAAAATAGTCGGCAATCAAAAAAAGGGCAATTCTGTCATTTTGCATTCCTCGCGTAGCGCGACGAAATTCCAAGACCTGTCGCGTAACGCGACGGGGTTAAAAATCCAGAATCTTCCTTTCTTTTTATCCACAGCCCTCTCGCACGAACTGGAAACTCGTTCTTCTTCGTTTTCAATCATATCCGCTTCCTTTGTGACCTAACAACCAAAATATATAGAAATATTAAGTACGAGCAGTTATAGAAGAAAACCGACGCAAAACAAACACAAAGTGGGAATAAAATAGACAGTAAAACGGATGTATTTTGCAATACATCAGCGGTATTGGGTGGTGGTGGGTGACGATGGGTGATGGCGGCGGTGGTGGGTGGTTGTGGGTGGGGGCGGCGTTGGTAAGAGGTGGTGGTGGTGGGTGGTGGAGGAGGAGGCGACAGTGGTGGTGGTGGGTGGTAATGACGGTGGCGGGGGTGGGAGGTGTGGTGGGTGGTGGTGACGGTGGCGGTGGGAGTGGGGGTGGGTGGTGGCAGTGGGTGGCGGTAGTGTGGTTGTGGGTGGCGGTGGTGGTGGCGGCGAGAGATGGCGGTGGGTGGTGGTGGGTGGTGGAGGCGGTGGTGGTGACGGTGGCAGTGGTGGGAGGTGGCGGTGGGTGGTGGTGGCGGGTGGCGGCGGTGGGAGGTGGGGATGGGTGGTGGCAGTGGGTGGCGGTGGTGTGGTTGTGGGTGGCGGCGGGTGGTGGCGGTGGTGGGAGGTGGTTGGTGGTGGTGGTTGGTGGTGGTAGAAGGGTGTAGTGGTGATGTTGAAGGGTGAAAGAGGAAATGGAATGAAAAAAAAGGGTGGATGGAATGACTTTGAGGGATTTAGAGGGAATGACATTCATTGTGGAATGGGTGATTTCATTCCATCGTCCAACCAAACTCCATTTTTTTCATTCCCTCGTAATCGTCCATTCCATTCCATCTCCCATTCCTGCATACCAAACGCTACCTAAAATAAAAGCTTTTCTTTCATAAATTTTGTGTGCCTATGGGGTGGCTCTCTACCCCTTGCTAACCTTATGGATCCACGTCTGCTTCCGTTGCATATCATTACTCTGAAATGTAAGCAAATCAGGGGGTGTTTGGGATTACTTATTAAACCTACTTATTAACTTATTATTTTTTATAATCAAAATTGAAGCAAATTAAAATCCCAACATGGCCTCTCCTAGGCGCGCGCTTGTGTTGTCTGACTAATATGGTTTTTTTCAGACTTATGCTATTAATTATGATAGAGACTCTTTCCCTCGTCACCAAAAATGCCACATGTGTGCATTTGTATATCTCCCGCCACAATTAATAATTGGCTGCTCCACCAGCTTGATGTCAAGAATGTTTTTCTTAATGGTGTTCTTGAGGAGGAGGAGGAGGAGGAGGTTTATGGACCAGCCACCTAGTTCTGTTATCGAGGACATCTTGAAAATATGCAGATTACGTCGTTCGTTATATAGCCTTAAGCAGTCTTCTAGAGCATGGTTTGGGCAGTTTCTAGTGTTATAGAGTTTGGGATTGTTCGTAGTGCATAAGTTCACTTTGTATTCTTCAAACAATGTCAGTGTCGAAGGATTATTGCAGTGGTTTATGTGGATGACATCATGATTCTATAGGATGCTGTAACATTTCTGATTTTCATCGTGTAATCGTCTTTGAATGCAATAAACGACTATCTCAGTTTCAATTCGTGTACAAATAACTATGATACAAGTACGTATACACACTATTCTATTACATTAACAAATCTAAACAAAACACCATTATCTCATAAACCCCGAGGACCAAAACTGACAAAACTCAAAAACTACAAAACTAGGCAAGCACGGTCGCGCCTAGGACTAGGCACGGTCGCGCCTGTAGGCCTAAGCACGGTCGTGCCTAAAATAGGCACGGTCGCGCTGAAAAATCCACGTGACTCTGCAGAGTCAGATCACAGCCATGCTTACCAGATTCGCAGAAGTTAAAATGATTAAGGCCGGTTTTCGCGCGTCTAACCATGCTCGTCTGATTACAACCTGCAACACGCAACATTATCTACAATTTGACCCAATTGTTTAAACCCATACCCACCATAATCATAACTCGCAAACTCGTCGATATAAACCAAGTTATACGATTCACTCACTCGAACTTCCAAGACTCTCATTCGACACTTACAACACCTCTGGAGTCCCGATCGATCGCCGGAACACTCGACTTCGAGACCCGTAGCCGACAGCATTAAATTGCCCTATTATAACAAGTAAGTAATACGCCATTAGCTTCGTATCATCCTCTACTACGAAAGCCCTATGCCAATTCGTAGTAGAAACACACAAATCGATCAGATTTTGAACCAAAAAGCCGAAACTAGAATTTTACTCGAACTACCACTTAGACACGATATAAATGCAATTAAACTACGCAAATAGCTTCGCAAACACCTAATCTATGAAAGCCCTAAGAATACAGAAACATTTAATATAAGAATCGATCGAATTGAGTCTGAAAAAGACTCAACACGGTCGCGCTCATCACTGAGCGCGGTCGTGCCTGACCAAGCACAATCGTGCCCCAGTTGTGGCCCGGTCGTGCTTACCGAGCAAACAAGTCCTGACCAAAAACAAACACTAGACGCGGTCGTGCTGGACACGAGCACGGTCGTGCTCTATGTCCAGAACCTTTGTAGTGACTTCTGACTCGACCACGGGCGCGCTTCAGACCACCACGGTCACGCCCGGCAACGAGCGCGGTCGTGCCCCTCTCGAGCACGGTCGTGCTCCTTGACCAGAACCTTTAATTTTATTATTTTCAAATTTTATCTAAGGTGTCTTATTTAAAAATCTCAAAATTTATTTATAAAAGTTATGTTATAAAATCCCAAGACCCGGGAATCATTTAAAATGAATCTTTGATTTAGAAATCTAAAACGATTAATTTTCGATAGTTTCAAAACCAATGAAGTTGTAAATAGAAACTTATATATTTATTTTTATAAACTATTTACGCAAAATACATAATTCAAACAAAATGTTATTATTTAAATTTATAAATACGTATATATATCATTTATTTAAATTTGTGTTTAAATAAATATATATAACAATACTATTTAAAATATTCTAAATAGATAAATAAACTTATTTATTTATCTATTATTTCAAACAAACCCTAAACGTACAAATCCATTTTCAACTTAAGTTAATACAAAACAATGACACAAGTTTATACGTATCATCGTTAGGTCAAAACTAGTGACTTTCAACACAACACGCTTGGTATTGATTTTGTGCAAACTACACGCTACAACACAAGTGAGTTACATAGCCCCTCTTTTACTATTTACAAACTTTTGGGGTGGAACATGAGTTCGATCTATATGTTTACAAATTACACAATATACAATTCCACCCTACAAATCATGTTACAATTTTGAGCTTTGTGCTTGAGTACTAGGTATATTAGACCAACGCGCAGTTAGCCATTCACGTGCAATCATTAACTATTTTATAGCCTACAGTAAACAGTGATAGATCTATTGAGTCTGACAAACCCACCCAGGTAGGGTGACTGTTACTGCCAACACACATTTGTTTATAGCCTAGTTACAAAGGTTTGATTGTACTATCTGGTCACATGATGGTATCTCTCCATAAATGCCTTAATTGCCATGTTTGTATGAATTGTATGCACACAACACTATGTTTTTGCTACACGACACGAAAACCTATGTATTCTCACCAACTTTTTAGTTGACATTGTTTTTAACCATGTTTCAGGTGATAATGTTTGAGGATTTACAAGCTTGCTACACATAGGATTTGGACCTAGCAATTAATCTGAACCTGTTGTCTTTTATATTCGCTACATGTATTTCTGTATTGTATGAACTTGCTTCGTGAAATGAAAATGAATGCTTAATTATTCAAACTTAGCAACCATGAGCTACGAACAATCTGCACAGCTTCACGCCCCGACGTTTTCCGCCGTCGGTTGGGGTGTGACAGATTGGTATCAGAGCCTTGGTTATAGGGAATTAGGTTATTAGACACCATTGACCTAGACTATAACTTTAGGACACCCAACAATGCCATGCTATGTGAATTATATGCTATGTGTTAACTTGCTATATGTCACATGCTTTATGTGTTAATTATTTGGTGCTTAAATAATTAAACTTCATAACATTCCAAGCATACGTGAATAATAAATTAAATAAATCGTATCCATACCCGTATCCTAAGCCGCATATCCTCCTTAACTGCTTCTATGTCATCATCGCCATAACTTGTGGAAAAATCATACTCGTGGACGTTTGCCTATCAAAAATATTTCTCATACCCGTTAAGGTTTTAGACTCTGTTAATTATTAGAGGACATGTGCAATCTGGAAGGGTGACACCTGTATTCTGGGTTTTCTGTCTAGGAAAGCATTTCATATAAATCCCAATCAACCGAGGGATCCGTATGCTTTCCTGGGAATTCCCGGGATGAGTGTTTACTTATAGGCTAAAGCGCACCTCCTTGATAATTATATAAGTTTAATTAACCTTAATAAGTCATAGTATTCAAGTGATTATGTCACTATTTGAGTACAATCTGAACTATGAAATACTTATGTTTTAATCATCCTCCTATACAATTCGAGAAATTCTTACATCTCTCCTTGTGTTGTTTTAATCTGTAGAATGCCTCCTCGCCGTGCCAACAACAACAACAACACCAACACTAATGACCTTGCTACTATACTCACCCAACTAGTGACTCAACTGACCCAAGCCAACAACAATGGGAACGCCAGTGGTAGTGCTAATACTGGTGGCGGTGGTGCCAACCCGCCACAATGTACCTTTAAGCATTTCAACTCTTGCAATCCCCTGAAGTTTTATGGTACCGAAGGAGCCACGGGACTCCTTCAATGGTTCGAAAATATTGAGGGCACCTTCCTCAATAGTGACTGTCCGGACAATCTGCGTGTCCGCCATGCCACTAGTGTCTTCCAAAAACGGGCACTAACCTGGTGGAATGGGGAAAAGAGAACAAGGGGAGTAGAAGTAGCAATGGCTCTGCCATGGGATGAGCTAAAAAGGGTCATGACCGAGGAATTCTGCCCTCGGAACGAAATGAAAAAGCTGGAAGCAGAATTTTGGGATCTTACCCAAGATAGTGGTGAAAGCTTAGCATACACCAACCGTTTTCACGAACTGAGCCTGCTGGTACCTCACATGGTTACACCCTTGTCTAGGTGTATCGAAAAATATATCGGTGGTCTACCGAGACAAATCCAGGACACTGTTTTGGGAAGAAATCCTGCAAACCTGGAGGATGCTATTCGTCTGGCTGCTACTTTGACTGATAATCACGTTAAAGCAGGTACTCTTACCAGAAAGGGGGCCAAGAAAGTTTCTGACACCACAACACCTCCTGCTCATGTCAAGGAGGTCAAAGCCGAACCGAACCACAACACGAGGAAGAGGAAAGCTAAGAACTATGCTGTGATCACTCCAGCCGCCCCAATTAATCAAGTTGCACCCTTGGCTCAAAATCCAGCCAAGAAAGCTTATGGGGGAACCTACCCACTCTGCAACAACTGCAACTATCATCACCCACAAACTGTCCCATGTCGCCTTTGCAATCATTGTGGGAAACTTGGCCATACGGCCAATATCTGCCGACAAAAGGCACTTGCTACTCAAGCCAACCCGGTTAATCAACCCGGAGCTAATCAAGTGGTCCCAATCAATGCAAATGGACGGGCTTGCTATGAATGTGGCAACCCGAACCACTTCCGGAACCAATGTCCAAAGCTCGTGAACAATAATCAGGGCGGAGCTCGTGGGCGTGCTTTCAACATCAACGCCAATGAAGCTCAAGCCAACGATCATGTGGTCAACGGTACGTTTCTTGTAAATAAACAATTTGCATCTATACTATTTGATACCGGAGCCGATAAGAGTTTTGTGTCACTTAACTTTGAACCTTTACTTGCAAAAACACGATCCAAACTCGAGAAAACCTTCACCGTTGAAGTAGCGGATGGAAACTCCGTCA
Organism: Smallanthus sonchifolius; assembly: GCA_023525975.1. Classification (NCBI taxonomy): domain Eukaryota; kingdom Viridiplantae; phylum Streptophyta; class Magnoliopsida; order Asterales; family Asteraceae; genus Smallanthus; species Smallanthus sonchifolius. Next base: position 76,980,199 of record CM042034.1, read on the forward strand.
CTATTGACTCCATCATTCATGACTGCTCACTAGAACTCAATGGTCACACGTTTCCAGTCAACCTTATACCAATGCCGTTGGGAAGCTTTGACGTCATCATCGGCATGGATTGGTTATCTAAAAACCATGCCGAGGTCATGTGCTTTGAAAAGTACATCCGAATACCTCTTCCACCGAGAGACATATTGAAAGTCTTTGGCGAGAAACCTTGCAAAGGACTCAAACTGATGTCATGCATAACTGCCCAGAAATACATTCGAAAGAAGTGCATGGTTTTCCTAGCTCATGTGATTCAAAAAGAAGACAAGGAGAGAAGAATAGAAGATATTCCCATCATTCGGGAGTTTCCCGAAGTCTTTCCCGACGACTTACCCGGTCTTCCACCTGTTCGGGAAGTAAAGTTTCGAATCGATCTTATACCCGGAGCAAACCCTGTGGCTAAAGCTCCATACCGGCTTGCACCTTCCGAATTGCAAGAACTTGCAAGTCAACTTCAAGAACTCGCTGACAAAGGTTTCATACGGCCAAGTCATTCACCGTGGGGTGCACCAGTCTTGTTTGTTAAAAAGAAGGATGGTTCATTCCGCATGTGTATTGACTATCGAGAGCTCAACAAGCTTACAATCAAAAACCGCTACCCGTTACCTAGGATTGACGACCTCTTCGATCAACTCCAAGGTTCTACTTGTTTCTCAAAGATTGATCTTCGATCTGGTTATCACCAACTACGTGTACGAGAAGAGGATATCCCCAAGACCGCCTTCCGAACAAGATATGGTCATTACGAGTTCACGGTTATGCCTTTTGGGTTGACCAATGCACCTGCTGTCTTTATGGATCTCATGAACCGCATGTGCAAACCATACCTTGACAAATTCGTGATCGTTTTCATCGACGACATCTTGATCTATTCCAAGACTAAGGAAGAACATGAACAGCACCTTAGACTGATTTTGGATCTCCTGAGGACCGAACAATTATACGCCAAGTTCTCCAAATGTGAATTTTGGCTAAAGGAGGTTCAATTTTTGGGGCACGTTGTCAACAATAGGGGAATTCATGTCGACCCCGCCAAGATCGAAGCTGTTAAGAATTGGAGTGCTCCTAAAACCCCTACCGAGGTTCGTTCGTTTCTTGGTTTAGCGGGTTATTACCGAAGGTTCATTTCTAATTTCTCCAAGATTGCTGTTCCCCTCACCGCCTTGACACATAAAGGTAAACCTTATGAATGGGGGCCGAAACAAGAAGAAGCTTTCCAAACTCTTAAACAGAAGTTATGTGATGCTCCTATTCTGACTCTTCCCGAAGGAAATGATGATCTAGTCGTCTACTGTGATGCCTCTAACCTAGGCCTTGGTTGTGTTCTCATGCAACGAGGCAAGGTAATCGCTTATGCATCGAGGCAACTCAAGATCCATGAAAAGAACTATACGACGCACGATCTGGAGCTAGGTGCAGTCATATTTGCCTTGAAGATTTGGAGACATTATCTATATGGCACGAAATGTGTGGTATTTACCGACCACAAAAGCCTCCAACACATCTTCAATCAAAAAGAACTCAACATGAGGCAACGACGCTGGGTTGAACTACTCAATGACTACGATTGCGAGATTCGTTATCATCCCGGCAAGGCTAATGTTGTAGCCGATGCGCTGAGCCGTAAAGAACGCGTCATGCTTCAAAGTGTCAAGATTCATTCCGACATTCAAACCCGTATTCTAGCAGCTCAACACGTCTCTATTACCGAGGGCAATATGTATGAGGAAATGTCGTGCGGTGCTGAATTCCAACTAGAAACTAAAAGCAATGGCTTGCTTTATTTCTTGGATCGCATTTGGGTTCCCAATCGCAATGATCTCCGGGAATTTCTCATGACTGAGGCACACAAGTCTCGGTATTCTGTCCATCCCGGTGCGGATAAAATGTATCACGATCTTCGACCACAATATTGGTGGCCTGGTATGAAGAAAGACATTGCACTCTATGTTGCAAAGTGTCTAACCTGCTCTAAAGTCAAAGCCGAACATCAACGTCCTTCCGGTTTACTTGAACAACCAGAAATCCCCGTGTGGAAATGGGAAAATCTAGCCATGGACTTCATTACTAAACTCCCCCGTACTTCAAACGGCTATGATAGCATTTGGGTGATCATTGACCGTCTCACAAAGTCCGCACACTTCCTGCCCATCCGTGAAGACTATCGGGTTGAGAAATTGGCCCGAATCTATATTAACGAAATTGTGAGTCGACACGGTATACCTTTGAACATAATCTCCGACAGAGATGCTCGTTTCACTTCCAGATTTTGGCAATCTCTACAAAAAGCACTTGGCACACGATTGGATCTAAGTACAGCCTACCATCCCCAAACTGATGGTCAGACTGAACGAACAATCCAAACCCTCGAAGACATGCTGAGAGCCTGTGTCATAGACTTTGGTGGCAATTGGGATTCACACCTGACACTTATTGAATTCTCTTACAACAACAGCTACCACACCAGCATCAACATGGCTCCATTCGAAGCTCTTTATGGTCGCAAATGCCGTTCTCCTATCTGTTGGAACGAGATTGGTGAAGCACAAATCACCGGTCCCGAGTTAATTCAAGAAACATCCGACAAAATCCTTCAAATCCGTGACAACATCCGAGTAGCGAGAAGTCGACAAAAGAGCTATGCCGACAAACGACGAAAGCCCTTGGAATTCCAAGTGGGTGACCTTGTGCTTCTAAAGGTATCCCCTTGGAAAGGTGTAATCCGCTTTGGGAAGAAAGGCAAACTAGCACCTCGTTACGTAGGCCCGTTCAAGATCCTTGAAAGAATCGGGAAAGTGGCTTACAAACTTGAGCTACCTCCAGCACTCAACAATGTTCATCCAACCTTCCACGTGTCCAACCTGAAGAAATGTCTTGCTGATGAGAACCTCCACATACCTCTTGACGACGTGCGCATTGATGAAACGATGCACTTTGTCGAGAAACCGGTGGAAATCATGGACCGTGAGATCAAGCAACTCAAACGCAGCCGCATTCCTATAGTCAAAGTCCGTTGGGATTCCAAACGTGGTCCTGAGTATACTTGGGAACGTGAAGACCAAATGAAACTCAAGTATCCTCACCTATTCACCGATTCTGCAGCCTCAACTAGTTGAATTTCGGGACGAAATCCCCTCAACAAGGGGAGACTGTAACATTTCTGATTTTCATCGTGTAATCGTCTTTGAATGCAATAAACGACTATCTCAGTTTCAATTCGTGTACAAATAACTATGATACAAGTACGTATACACACTATTCTATTACATTAACAAATCTAAACAAAACACCATTATCTCATAAACCCCGAGGACCAAAACTGACAAAACTCAAAAACTACAAAACTAGGCAAGCACGGTCGCGCCTAGGACTAGGCACGGTCGCGCCTGTAGGCCTAAGCACGGTCGTGCCTAAAATAGGCACGGTCGCGCTGAAAAATCCACGTGACTCTGCAGAGTCAGATCACAGCCATGCTTACCAGATTCGCAGAAGTTAAAATGATTAAGGCCGGTTTTCGCGCGTCTAACCATGCTCGTCTGATTACAACCTGCAACACGCAACATTATCTACAATTTGACCCAATTGTTTAAACCCATACCCACCATAATCATAACTCGCAAACTCGTCGATATAAACCAAGTTATACGATTCACTCACTCGAACTTCCAAGACTCTCATTCGACACTTACAACACCTCTGGAGTCCCGATCGATCGCCGGAACACTCGACTTCGAGACCCGTAGCCGACAGCATTAAATTGCCCTATTATAACAAGTAAGTAATACGCCATTAGCTTCGTATCATCCTCTACTACGAAAGCCCTATGCCAATTCGTAGTAGAAACACACAAATCGATCAGATTTTGAACCAAAAAGCCGAAACTAGAATTTTACTCGAACTACCACTTAGACACGATATAAATGCAATTAAACTACGCAAATAGCTTCGCAAACACCTAATCTATGAAAGCCCTAAGAATACAGAAACATTTAATATAAGAATCGATCGAATTGAGTCTGAAAAAGACTCAACACGGTCGCGCTCATCACTGAGCGCGGTCGTGCCTGACCAAGCACAATCGTGCCCCAGTTGTGGCCCGGTCGTGCTTACCGAGCAAACAAGTCCTGACCAAAAACAAACACTAGACGCGGTCGTGCTGGACACGAGCACGGTCGTGCTCTATGTCCAGAACCTTTGTAGTGACTTCTGACTCGACCACGGGCGCGCTTCAGACCACCACGGTCACGCCCGGCAACGAGCGCGGTCGTGCCCCTCTCGAGCACGGTCGTGCTCCTTGACCAGAACCTTTAATTTTATTATTTTCAAATTTTATCTAAGGTGTCTTATTTAAAAATCTCAAAATTTATTTATAAAAGTTATGTTATAAAATCCCAAGACCCGGGAATCATTTAAAATGAATCTTTGATTTAGAAATCTAAAACGATTAATTTTCGATAGTTTCAAAACCAATGAAGTTGTAAATAGAAACTTATATATTTATTTTTATAAACTATTTACGCAAAATACATAATTCAAACAAAATGTTATTATTTAAATTTATAAATACGTATATATATCATTTATTTAAATTTGTGTTTAAATAAATATATATAACAATACTATTTAAAATATTCTAAATAGATAAATAAACTTATTTATTTATCTATTATTTCAAACAAACCCTAAACGTACAAATCCATTTTCAACTTAAGTTAATACAAAACAATGACACAAGTTTATACGTATCATCGTTAGGTCAAAACTAGTGACTTTCAACACAACACGCTTGGTATTGATTTTGTGCAAACTACACGCTACAACACAAGTGAGTTACATAGCCCCTCTTTTACTATTTACAAACTTTTGGGGTGGAACATGAGTTCGATCTATATGTTTACAAACTACACAATATACAATTCCACCCTACAAATCATGTTACAATTTTGAGCTTTGTGCTTGAGTACTAGGTATGTTAGACCAACGCGCAGTTAGCCATTCACGTGCAATCATTAACTATTTTATAGCCTACAGTAAACAGTGATAGATCTATTGAGTCTGACAAACCCACCCAGGTAGGGTGACTGTTACTGCCAACACACATTTGTTTATAGCCTAGTTACAAAGGTTTGATTGTACTATCTGGTCACATGATGGTATCTCTCCATAAATGCCTTAATTGCCATGTTTGTATGAATTGTATGCACACAACACTATGTTTTTGCTACACGACACGAAAACCTATGTATTCTCACCAACTTTTTAGTTGACATTGTTTTTAACCATGTTTCAGGTGATAATGTTTGAGGATTTACAAGCTTGCTACACATAGGATTTGGACCTAGCAATTAATCTGAACCTGTTGTCTTTTATATTCGCTACATGTATTTCTGTATTGTATGAACTTGCTTCGTGAAATGAAAATGAATGCTTAATTATTCAAACTTAGCAACCATGAGCTACGAACAATCTGCACAGCTTCACGCCCCGACGTTTTCCGCCGTCGGTTGGGGTGTGACAGATGCCGAGGTCGGGATTACCAAGTCAAGTAGTTTCTTCGGACTCAGTTCCAAATTAGCGACTTAGGTCTACTTAAATACTTTCTTTCATTCTCCACAAGGAATACTTATCTATCAACAGAAGTAGCTCATTGATATGTTGTGTATTGATTTGATATTGTTTTACTTCCACTACATCTCACTACTCTGAAATGTAATCAAATCAATCTGTTAACATAATCAAAATTGAAGCGACACCTTTGACTACTATGGTTGTTCTCAGGCTTATGGTATTAACTATGATATAGACTTTTTCCCTGGTCGCCAAAATGCCTCAAGTGTGCATATGTATTGCCCTCGCCACAATTTATGATCGGTTGCTCCACCAGCTTGATGTCTAGAACGTTTTTCTTAATGGTATTCTTTAGGAGGAGGTTTATTTGGAGCAACCACCTAGTTCTATTATCGAGGAGATCTTGAAAGTATACAGATTACATCATTCTTTATATAGCCTTAAGAAGTGTCCTAGAGCATGGTTTGGTAGGTTTCTAGTGTTATAGAGAGTTTAGGATGGTTTGTAGTGCACATTATCACTTTGTATTCTTCAAACAATGTCAGGGCCGAAGGATTAATACAGTGGTTTATGTGGATGACATTATAATTCTAGGGGATGCCGAGGTTGGGATTACCAAGCTCAAGTAGTTTCTTTCCATAGAGGTGTCTCGTTCTCCACAAGGAATACTTATCTATCAACGGAAGTATGTCCTTGATATGTTGACTGCTAGTTGATAGCCCTATGCTTGCTACATGGAAGCTCCTTCTGTCAGACAGGAACCTGATGGAGGATTCAAAGTGAAACAGAGATTGGTTGGGAAGCTTAACTACTTGAAAGTTACACGACTCAATATTTACTTTGTTGTTAGTGTTTTGGGTCACTTCATGGGCCCACGATACACGGGACACTAGGATGTCATTCTTCGTATATTGATGCTTCGTAAGACCACAGTCGGTCTAGGGATCTTGTATTCTGATCAGGGTCACTGTCGTGTGGGTACTTTTATAGATGAGGGAGATGAACAATTTGACGTACACAGGCCATAAAAAGTCCCGCAAACAAATCTTCTTGATTTCGTTTTTTTATGTTCTTCATCACAACAAATACAACTAGAAACAAACCTTGTTTCTGTTATCTTCCTTGAATTCGGCCCCAAAAAACGCTTATATCTTGAACGAATATTTGATCGGTTCCTCTGTGATTGTGTAGCAATTAACCATCGATTGTGGTTTCAATCTTTAACAACAAATTTGAAAAACGAATCTCCAAGAGCCCCAAGCCCTGATACCAATTGTTGCCCAAAATCTCAAAGAACAATCATTTACAAACACTGACATATCAAACTAAACTTCAATTCTTGATAACTGATTGTAACATACGATACAGTTTCTAACATTTGAATTCTACACTATGACCCATTAGAATTTATACATTTACATAACTTACTCATAAACAAAAATATTGACTATTTACATAAACGACCCGTTAACTTTGACCCAACAAGTTTAAATAATTAAGCTCCAATAATTAGGCGACGCTAATGCTTCATCTCCTGCCCAATGAACCGACCGGAACAAATTCACCACCACCAATCTTCGGCAAACCTCCTAGCCATTCATCCGGCCCACCCTATTCACCTCAATGCCTAGACCAAAGGATTATGCTAAATTCTCAAAATAGGATTTATGATCCTATTGAGAATGTATATGTTGATTATGATAAAGTATCTACTAGTACTAACAGTACAATTGTTCCTTTTAAAACTAGGAAAAGCATAAGAAAAAAGAAAGGCTAAGACCTTTGGTTCTGACTTTCAGCTTTACTTAGTTGAAAGGACTAGACGTGAAACTGGATATCAGTACCAATATTGTTTTAATAATGAAGAAGGTCCAAAGACTTATAGTGAAGTTATGGCATCTAGGAATGTTGCTTTCTAGCAAGAAGCAATCCAAGATCAGATGGATTCTATCATGTAAAATAATACTTGGAAATTGACTGTCTTGGATGTAAGCCATTGGGTTGTAAATGGATATTTAAAAGAAAGATGAAGGTTAATGGTAGTATAGGCAAGTTAAAAGCCAGATTGGTTATACAAGGCTTTAGACAAAAAAGAAGGGATTGGTTTCTTTGATACATATGCTCATGTTACTAGCGTTTCCACTATAAGACTGTTAATTGCTCTAGCTTCAATTCATAAGTTGTTGATTCACCCGGTGGATGTGAAAACAGCCTTCTTGAATGGTGAATTAGACGAAGAAGTATACATGAAACAACCTGAGGGTTTTGTATTGCCAGGGCATGAACACAATGTGTGTAAAATCGTCAAATCATTGTATAGTCTGAAACAGGAACCTAAACAATGGCATCAGATTTTTGATGAGGTGATCTTATCTAATGGGTTTCTTTTGAACCAAGCAGATAAGTGTGTGTATAGTAAACTTGAACCTTATGGCAAAGGAGTAATTATTTGCTTATATGTGGATGACATGCTGATATTTGGTAGTAACCAAGATCAGATAGATAGAACAAAGAAATTGCTATCTTCTAATTTCAATATGAAGGATCTAGGGGAAGCTGATGTTGTTCTAGGAATAAGGATAAGTCGGATAAACAATGGTATAACCATGACATAGTCTCATTACATTGAGAAAGTGTTGAAGAAGTTCAATCATTATGATTGTTCTCTAGTGAGCACTCCCATGGATCCTAACATTAGACTTATGCCTAATCAAGGTGATTATATTTCTCAGTTGGAATACTCAAACTCAATTGGATGTCTTATGTATTGTATGATAAGCACAAGGCCTGGTAAGCCTATGCTGTGGGAAAACTGAGCAGGTTTACTAGTAATCCAAGTACACATCACTGGCAAGCTGTGAATAGATTGTTTAAGTACCTGAAAGGAATAAAGGATTATGGTTTGTGTTATTCATGATTTCCTTCGGTTATAGATGGGTACTCTGGTGCAAGTTGGATAAAACAAAATATAGCAGATCATTCTTCCACGAGTAGGTGGGTATTCCTCCTTGGTTGAGGTGCTATCACTTGGTCTTCAAAGAAGCAGACTTGTATCACCAATTCAACAATGGAATCTGAATTTGTGGCTTTAGCAGCAGCTAGTAAAGAAGATGAACGGCTAAGAAATATGATCTTTGAGATTCCGTTATAGTCAAAACCGATATCACCCTTCTCTATCGGATGTGATAGTGCTGCTACTTTGGCTATGGCATATAGCCAAGTGTACAATGGGAAATCTCGACACTTAGGTGTTAGACATAGCATGATTTTAGAGAATTAATCATGAATGGAGTTATATTTATTGAGATTGTAAGATCTTAGTATAATTTAGCCGATCATCTAACTAAATTATTAGGAGGAGATCTCGTGAAAAAATCGGCTATAGGGTTGGGTTTAAAGTCCGTATAAAATCTCTTATGTCAAGACACCCAATTCTCATCTAATACAATTTTAGATGCTGAATTCAATGTGGAAAGCTTGTCATGTAGATATTGGAACACATCAACAGAATCATCCCAAGGTTTGTGTTCGGACCCAAGCTTGTGTTTCTTTTGAGAAGTAATTTAAGCTAGTCATGATAGGGGAGGAATGTTGGTAATTTTAGTGTTATTGAGTTAACTTGACGATCAAGTGAATATCATTAGTTACTAAACTAGTTAGGAGATGGTTTAGATTTTAGTGTTATTGTATATTGTGTGTCGAGTTTATTAATATCAGAAAGTTCAGAGACGGTTTAGTCTTCAAATCAGTTTGTTCGTGTAGGTTTTTTTTATTATCAATTATAGCCTGAGCCTCACATCATTGAAGTATCCATAAAGACTTGGATCCATCTGTAAGCTTGTTCACTAATGAATACAAGGCACAAAGATTTGGATCAATCTGTAAGCTTGTTTTATTACAATTTGCTAACTTTCTAAAATGGCAACTAGCATATATTCCTTTGATCTAAACAACTAATCAACCTCTCTTTCCATCCAAAATTGGATATGTAGAAGAACAGTTACAATTACAGTCATAGGCTTATAGCTTGTGTTAGGAGGATCAAACCGATCACTTGTCATTCCAAGAAACACCAATCAAGTCAAACATTCATCTTTGCTTCCAAACCTTCTATAATTGAACTTAAATCTTCATCAATCCCGGTAATTCCATCCTAAAACTATTGTTCCATGATGTCTTCAAAAAAGGAAGTTGGAATGACAGGCAGAGAAGACAATCCAGACACACATTTGAACTGGCATAAAGAAATCATAAATTCTAGTCAGATTTTAGAACAATTGCAACAATAAACAAGAATCATATCACGCATATTTATTATAATAAATATGTTGCACAAACCTTATGTTGATTGTATTTTTCTCTAATTGCTACCAAATTTCCAGCTCTTCTACTTGATTGCAAATCATGTAAAATTTCAACACATTCTTTTAAATCTGATGACTTGTATTCGTAGAGTTGTTCCAGAGCCAAATTCTGCAGATCAATTATTATAAACACTTAAGAATCATTGTTTTATTTAACTAAAAATATTTATAAAAAAACCCAATCTTTTATGTTTCATACCCATGGATGTGACTCTGGTTTGAGCATAAATCTTGAGAGAAATGTAACAGATGCAGCTACCATAGAAGGCAAAAACTTGATGCAGTTGTATTCTAACAAGCTCAATTCTGCTAAATAATAACTCAAGAACTCCAACTGCAAATTGGGTGTCTGTAAAATGCAAAAAAAAATAAAATAAATAAATAAATAAATAAACACATGAATCAACAAATTCATGATGAATAATGACACATATATCAAGATCTGAAGCACAAAGTGGGTTAAAGCTTACATCATAATCTTCTTGAGCTACTCTGGTAAATCTTCTAAGAAACGTTTTAACCGTCGGATTTCCCATTTCAAATTTAAGAGTCTTAAGCACATCAGCTTCCATCTTCACAACTTCTTGCTTCGTATACGTATTATCCGTGATATAACAGAAATCTTCTGTGTGTGGAGGGCTAATTTCTTCATATTTTCTGTATATCACCAAAACCTAATTAGATTAACAACAAATAACCAAGGAATATATCAAAAACGAATCGATCAAACACCCAAATAATCAAACCACTTACGATGCAATGAGCATTGAAGAAACACCCAAAAGTTGAAGTCTCTGTCTGTTGAGAACGTTTACCGACAAAAATCTATCAATGTATGAAACTGTGAGATATAAAGTGTCTGGAAGCAGCTTGTATTCTTCTGCAACTTCCACCAACCAATCAACCAATACACCCCTCATATTCACACTAACATCTTTTTGCACTTTCTCAATGTAATTTGCTAATGGTCTTCTCTTTACCTCAATCTGGATTCAAAATTAAGAACTCAAAAACTTCAATTCCCAAATTAATCCATCAAATAAATACCACAATTTGATTACAATCCAAATTAATTAAAAAACCCTAAACAAGATAAAACCAATTAATGAAATTCACAGTTGATTCATAACTCATATTAACCCCAGAATTAACAATTTTCAAAATTGAAAACTCAAAAACCTAAATTCCCAGATTATCCCATCAATTAAACACTACAAGTTGATTAAAATCCAAATTAGTTTAAAAACCATAAACAAGGCAAGATCAATTTATCAAATTCACAGTCGATTAATAATTCAAATAAACCCTAGAATTAACAATCTTCGAAATTAAAAACTCAAAAAACTCGATTCCCAGATTAACCCATCAATTAACTACTACAAGTTGATTACAATCCAAATTACTTCAAAAACCCTAAACCGGACAAGATCATTAATCAACTTATCAAACTCACAGTTGATTCATAAGTTATATTAACCCTAGAATTATCACCCTTCAAAATCAAAAACTCAAAAACTTCAATTCCAATATAAATCCCATCAATTAAACACTACAATTTAATTGCAATCCAATTTACTAGAAAACCCCTAAGCTAGATAAGATCAACTTATCAAATTCATAATTCATATAAACCCTAGAGCCATCAGGTCTTTGGTCTGGTGGTCAGGGGGTTTTGCCATAAGGCTTTCCTCCTGTGGAGGTCTCGGGTTCAATCCTCACAAGACTTCATAGTTTCAGGAACACCCTCTGTGGCAGGACTTGAACTCTAGGCTAGGAGGGATTAGCGTCATCCTAACCGACATGCCGTTCTAAAAAAAATATAAACCCTAGAATTAGCAATCAAAAAGTGGGGATTTTACGAACCTCCATGTTACGAAGATACTCATAGATATCAGACGCATAAGCTTCATACATCTGAGGATCACTCCACGTGTCATCAACTCGTTCAACATCTAATTTCACACCTTTCTTCACCTTCTTCGATCCACATTTCTTCTTCTGAACCTCTAACTGAACGGCATTATTCGATAGCTCACCTAAAACAATCCGCTTCTTGTTCGCCGGCTGCAATTGAGATCCAATCGCTTCCATGGCTCTCTTCTTCGCTAATCGTGTAACCCTAACCCTAACTCCACAACTGTTCTCCTGATCCGCCATTGAATAGTAATTGTGTGAAGCAACGGACACAGGAGAGAACGGGGGAGGTTGATTGGATGATTGGTGGTGAGAAAATTAGGGGAGAAAGTGATTTAAGTGATGAAGATGCCGCCATTTTTAAAAAAATTGAGGTTTTGGGGGTGGAGGGTGAAGACTGGTTTTAGGGGAAGTTTGTGAAATGAAAATTTTGAAGGAGCGAATGGGAGGTTGACACGTGGGATGGTGAAATGTTTTTGGAGTGGTACGCTGGCGGTTCTTTTCATGGGTTTTGAAACTTGAAAACTAAAACATGGTTTTGGATTGTGGTTTAAATCATAAATCACGCGCCTTTTGAATATGTTCTATTTTTAATGTTTTGCAATTTTTATATATTTTTGCCTCGTGATTTCAATTTGATGTATTTCACGAATTAAATTATTTTTATAGTAAAATAGATTACAATATTTTTATGTTTTTATGATGTTAGTGTTAAGTATTGTTAAAAATATATATGATAATTCTAGTTCTTCTAATTCTTCCTGCAAATTGAATTGGTTTTTTATATTTTTATAATATTTGTTTTTGTATTTTTCATGATTTGAGAATTGGTTTTTTATATTTTTTTATTATTTGTTTTTGTATTTTCCATGATTTGGGCTTAGGAAAAAAAGTAGTTGTTCTAAAGTTGGATTGGTTAAGAGTGCAACTGAGTTAAATTTGGATTGGGCTAAGATGAAGTCAAAGAGTGTTAGCTGGGCTTAGGATTGGAAGCTGGTTGGGATCGCTTGATATAACCGGAGGCATGTCCTCGACCCATTTGCTCTCTAAAGCACACACGGGTTGAGGTTGGGTATAGGGCTGTCAAAAATGTTCGACGCTCAAAACTCATTCGAAAAATGCTCGGAAATAAGCTCGTTCGATTTCCGCTCGTTAAAAACGAGCCGAGCCGCTCGGTTCGATTTGTAAACGAGCCGAGCACGAGCATAGGTACGCTCGCTTGTTGCTCGTTCAGTTTGGCTCGAATTATTTTTTTAATCTATTATATATAGAGAAACATATCTTTTTTGAGTTTTGGCTCAATATATTTTGTAGTTTTGGCTCAATATATTTTGTAGTTTTTTATACCAAGGGACTAGGGAAGTGACCAAGCCCAACTTAATCAAAATACCTAAAAAAAAGTTTTATAAAGAAAAACCTCATGCTGACAGACCAAAAAAACTAAAATGCCCTCTCGGTAGTTGATAGTTCGCCTCTTCCTCTGACGGTCAGACCTCTCGGCTCTCAGCTCTCACCCCATCATCGTCTCCCATGGTCTGTAAGGTTACGAGCAAGAAATTTTCATCTACGAGTCACCTCGAATCAAGAAAATTTCATCCATTTGTCAGCAAAGTTAGTTCCCGTATACAAGTTTATTTGATTACCGTCTTAACCCTTTATTACCGTCTGCATGGTTATTTGTTTCCCGTCTTAAGATTCGTCTAATTACCTGATTACTTGATTATTTGGATTACTTGATTAACACAGATTAATGTGTGTTTGGGCTCACCGTTGTTGGGTTAAACCTGATTATTTGATACTTTTTTTTAGACTTCGTGCCTCGGATTTTGAAGATGAAAATGTTTTTTAGATTTTCCAGGCTTTGGATTTTTGAAATCGAGCAAAAACGAACTGAACCGAACCGAGCAGCTCGAATATAAATCGAACCGAGATTGAGCAGTACATTTTTGCTCAGATTGGTAAATTCAAACTTAACCGAGCCGCTCAGTTTGTAAACGAACAAAGCTCGAGCGGACCTTCGCTCAGTTCGGTTTGTTTCGGTTCGTGAACAGTCCTAGTTGGGTATGGATAGTCCATTTTGTGTCCAGAACATTTAAATATAGTAAAGAGAGTGTGTGTGATCAGACATTTTTTGGCTCATATACACTCACATCACTCTCGTTTTTCTCTCTCGATACGATCTGTACATTTTTCTAGGGTTTCATCTTGTTGATGATTCCCTTGGTTGTTTTTGTATTAGATTTTCTCTTATAAAATTATCATATTGATAATCTGAGTCTTAGTGTGTCTTGTTGATGAGTTTGTTCTATGTTTGTAGTTTGAATCATCTTGTCTGGGTTATATTGTAACGAACCAAAATCCGAGTTTCGTTATAAATAAATAAATATTCTAAATAAATATTACGGTGAAAATAATATTTTACAAATAAGTTGAAACAAGTGGGTTTCAAGTTAGTAATGGGGTTATATTAGTTTTTAACTAATTTTGGAATGAAATGGGTGAAATGGAAGTTGAGGGGCTAAAGGTGTAAAATGGCCAAAATCTGCCATTTTGACTAGAAGAAGTCAAAATAGAGACTTCATTTGTGTTTGGGTCATTTATGAGCAAGGGAGAAAAAGGAGAAAACGAAATTGAAGCCAAAATCGTGCAATTGAAGCTTGGATTTTGAAGGTGTTGGCTCACACATCATCTTCCTAACATCAAGTAAGTGATTATCTTCCATTGATTTCACCTTTGATGCATTAGTTGGTGGGTTTTGTAGAAAATCGAAAGTTAATGATGCATGCTAATTAGTGATAGATTGATGATAATCTAGCTAAACTAAAGGTAAAGAATGGTGATTAACATCCTAGAACCTTTTAATTCTGATTATGAGAAGTTTGAGTTCATATGGAGAAATTTGGTGGTGTTTGGATTATGATGATAGGATGTTGAATTAGTGATGTTTAAGTGTTTATATGGTGTTAGACACTTGAATGAACACCAATTTAACCTAATGAAAAATATTAAATGAGAAATTAGTGTCAAGGAATTGGAAATGAAACTCAAGTAGGTGAGTTTGGATGGAAAGAGGGTGTTTGGATATGGGAATAACCCAAACGGGTCAATTTTGGTTGGAAATGGGAAATTGGGTTGCGAACCCAATTATAATGTGATTTTGATGTATGATTAGATTACTAAACTAGGTGAATGTGTTTAGGTAATCAATTTTCAAACTTGAAGGGGGAGCGGGATCTTCTAACCCGAAAGGTAAGTGTTTTTGCACTTACTTAGTATTGATGATAAATGGTGTTGTATGCTATGTTGTGTGCAATATGTGTTAAATATTATGAATGTGAATGAATGTAGTTATAGTTGTACTACCATGGATTTGCAGAATTCGTCGGTGGGTTACGAGCAGAGAGAGAAGAGGAAGACAGTGTGATGGTTTATTTCCACTTTAATCATTACAGATCTAAAAGATTCATTGGATATAACTGGTGATTACCTCTTGTTGCTCCAGATCTAAAAGTTTCGTTTGGGGTGAGGGATGAGAAAGATGGGTCTGCTCTGCATCGATGGGAGAAGAAGGGGGAAAGAGAAAGTGAATTAATTATGATGTCCGACTATTTTTTGGTTTACTAAACAGACTTTATACTCCCAATATTTTTATCTCTAAAAAAGTACTTCCCAATTAAAAGTGTTTTGACTATTATACCTTTTTCATAATACTTAAGTTTATAAGAATTATTTTAATCATGTATTTTTATCATAACCGTAGGATCATTTTGGGTATAGATCATCATGGATTGTGGTGTAGTTTTAGGGTTTCTAAGTGAATGGTGGGTTTTGATAGGAACACCCCTATATATATATATATATATATTTTATTGATTTTAAGTATATATACCGTAGTTTTTTAAGTATATATAATGTATTCATTTTAAATGTATATCCCCAGCATGTTTTTTTTTTTAATTTAGTTACAATTTTTATATATACCCGACGGGTTTTGGGTCGAGTATACCCGACGGGTATTTTTTTTAAAATAATGGGTTCACCCGAAACCCGCAGGCATACCCGATCCCTGACGGGTTTTGGGCCGGGTATGGGACAACCTTTTTATAATCGGATATGGGGTTGGGATTACCTAAACCCGTCTCAAATCCGACCCATTACCATCACTACGCCGGTTAAAGGTAAATTTGGAAGATATATCTTGGTGAATGGCTAGACTTGTAATTTATTTGGTGATTAATAAAGTACTCTCAGTACCTTGTCCACACTCATAACTCAATCACCTTATTAATTTCTCAATCTATTTCCGTCATTTATGTCGACAGAAGTCCAGCTTTCAGATCAGCTCACCGACACCTCTAACAACAACGAACAAGCGCCCTCTATGGCATCTATTGTAGGCGATAGAGGGGAGCCTCAACCCGACACCACTTACGACAACGAACAGCCTCCCTCTATCGAACTCGTGGTAGGCGATAGAGGGGAGTCTCAACCCGCCACCTATGATAACAACGAACAACCTCCCTCTATGGAACTCTTGCTAGGCGACAGAGGGGAGTCTCAACCCGACACATTTTATAACAACGAACAACCTCCCTCTATGGAAATCATGCTAGGCGATCGAGGGGATTCTCAACCCGACACCTCTTACAACAACGAATCGGTTTTGAACTCGAATATCATTACTCTGAAATGATTGGTTGGAGTTTAATTTATTTTAGATTTTTCTTTTACGGTTCTGGTTGATTCGAATCGGTTTTGAACTCGAAACCCAATTCGATGTTCTTTGAGGGAAAGTCAAATTATTAGTTCAGTTATTTTTGTAATCATTTGTTGTAGTAAATCCGTGACGACATATTGAATTCCACATATTGTGTATTGATTTGATATTGTTTTACTTTCGCTCGACGACGAATACAGAAATTTTCTTTACGGGGTGTAAAATATGGACCGGGTTAAAAATGGGTCGGTCAACACTTGCGGTTACAACAACCAAAATCAATGTTAGCTTTAATATTTGATTACATTGCTCGAAGATAACATTTCTTTTAAGAAAATCATAGCTCCTAATAGAAAATAACATATTCTGTTATGAAGTATGAACAAATAAATTTGACATAAACAAAGGAATAATAATGTAAACACATTTTAAATAATAATAACAAAAAAAAACCCAAAAAAATTGATGTCAATAATGGGAGCTGATGATAAACAAGCAGGAAATGTGGGCCCTAGTTTAAAAGTAGTCAAGATCAAATGAAACAATCTTGTTATTTTCCTCTTATTTTCTGCCATGTGCCTCCGGGTCAAAATTACAGTGCCCCCCAATTGCCCCAAATTAGATTAAAAAAACCTGATAATCATTAAGGGTATGTTTGGTATGGGGTAATGGAATGAACGAAGAAATGGAATGAACAAGTTAATGAAATGAACAAAGGAATGAAATGGACCATTCCATTCCATTGTCTTGTTTGGTTACCATGGAGGAATGGAATAAATCATTACTTTATATTGTTTGGTAGGCTAGAAAAGACGTAGGAATAAATCATTGGTGAGTGGCGGTGGTGGTGGTGGGTGGCGGTTGGTGTGCTACGAACTATACGCAAAAACCTACAAGTTCTAATATTTATAATAAAACGGACAAACCTAAACTAACGCGCACAATACGGCAAGTGTACCGATCGTTTGCAGAATAGATAGATAAGACCGAGTATCGAACCTACGGACACTGTATGTACAGCGAAATACTGACTCAGATGCAGGATAACTAATTACAAAAAAGGGGGGTTTCTTTTATTTAAAAGATAAATAAACTAAAAATAATAAACTAGAGAAAATAAAGGAAAAGACGAGGACAAACAAACTAGCGTGAGAACGGAACGAAAACAGATAGGGTGAAAGCACTACCTAGGCCCGAATCCTACACGTGTCTGACGAAGGTTCTATCGGTAATGGAACTGATGTGATACCGAGATCTTAAAATACTAAACTCAAAGGGAACCTAGAGCACCCTCGACCCTTCTCAAGGATTGTCAACTAAGAGACCTAAAAGCCGTTAAACCACCGGCTGGACGGGTTCCCCTCACAGGTCATCCAGTCTACTCAAGAAGTATCCGCTAGACAATCTACCTCACAACGCGAAAGTCTCAATACACCTAAGTGCAAGGGATAACTAAGAATTTCCTATTGGACTCGGTAAACAAGATGTGAACGACGAACTAGACAGACCTTCTCACAAAGATTCTAAACTAGCGATCAGACACACGAGATAAACCGACAATCTCTCACCTCACAGCTATTAAGATTGGTTGAATATTTAGATTTACCAATTCACGAATTTCATTCCTATGGAATACTACGTCTAGCAAACCATCCAATAATCAAAAACACACGGAAATTGATCTAGCATGCACCTATTATATGAAAGACGTTCATCAAAGCACATGAGGACTGAAAAATCATTCAATTGATAATACTAAATACCCATACACATCCAATGATCAAAACCAAGTTTGTTACATCATGAGTTCTTCACATTCAAAAGTTCCAAAAACCAACAAAAACCAATGTTAAACATGTGCAATCATCTAAACCTAGGTAGACAACAAGAATCTAGCCAAGAAACATGTTCAAAATTATAAAACAATAAGTAACTAGGCTGTTCATCATGTTAGAATTGACAAGAAAACAAGAACGAATCAAAAATATGTAACCCGAGGTGAATCCGGCTTCAATTCTTCGATCCCAACGCTTGTTCTTGATCAATATCCACTTCTCCTCCTCCGATTTTAGTCCACAATCACCTTCTTGAGGCTAGAATGTTCCTCCTTTTCGTCTTTTGCCGTCACAAGGTGGTCTCCCTCCTTAGGGTTTTCTAATTTTTGGCTTAAAAAGAGGTTTCTGCGAAAAACCACCCGTCGCGTAGCGCGATGGGATCTTGATTCATCCTCGCGTAGCGCTAGGGCCCCAGAAAAGACAAAATAGTCGGCAATCAAAAAAGGGCAATTCTGTCATTTTGCATTCCTCGCGTAGCGCGACGAAATTCCAAGACCTGTCGCGTAGCGCGACGGGGTTAAAAATCCAGAATCTTCCTTTCTTTTTATCCACAGCCCTCTCGCACGAACTGGAAACTCGTTCTTCTTCGTTTTCAATCATATCCGCTTCCTTTGTGACCTAACAACCAAAATATATAGAAATATTAAGTACGAGCAGTTATAGAAGAAAACCGACGCAAAACAAACACAAAGTGGGAATAAAATAGACAGTAAAACGGATGTATTTTGCAATACATCACATCCCCACACTTAACTCTTTTTCGTCCCTGAAAAAAATTAGAATAAAGAGATCAAAGATTAGCGAGCCCGAATTAAATCATTTCATATTAACAAGGGGAAATACCGACATAGAAACCATGATTGCTGGTATACTGGTCCATTTTAAATCTAGGAAACTAAACAAGCCAAAAATATTTTATATATTTACCCAATTAACCGTGACCCACATCCTCTTGGCACTAAGCTACCTACTTTCGGGCTTGGCAAGGATTAGTTATGATAAGCTATTTTAACGAATTAACTCGTGAATATAAAATACTCTTATGTTTTTTCCATCAGATCACTTGCAATAATTTACAGCTGGCCCATATTTATTATTTTATTTATTTATTTATTTTTTTTTTTTTTTTTTGCTATAAGCTTATAGCTTTTTGGGCATCTTTTAATTGTGATCAGCAGCGTGAACCCGTTATGCGTCTATAGCAACAGGGCGACGCGCTCCTTTCCCAGGTCTCTGCCATCGCAGAACAGAGGAAAAGGGGGAAATAAACTAGAGATTCTATAGACACAAGATTCGAGCAAATCAGGACTTTACCTACCGCACCCTACTGGTTGGAATTACACTATCGGCCTAAAGGAATGTAGAAACCACAAGTTAATATTATTCTTAATTAAATTTTTCAAGGGCTTGCTAGCTAACTAGACCTACCAACACATCACAAATTCGCTATGATTTCCTTCCCATAAGTTTCAATTAAATGATAAACAACCAACTGCTAAATTATTTTTCTCATAAATTCACAATCAATTCAGGAACAATTTCAAATTTTTTTTTTTAATTTTTTTTTTTTTAAGCTATAAGGCAAAAACAGACTCAATATACAAAAATCCAGACGGAGTCTCCCATCCCCACACTTAAAACAACACATTGTCCCCAATGTGGAATCAGAAGACAGTCTGAAAAAATAAAAATAAAAATAAAAGAAAAATAAATAAAAAGACAAGATAAGGAGAAAAGGAAAAGACTTAGCTGGTTAGCAATGTATTCCTTTGATCCAAATCTCGCTGCACGATCGTATAGCATTCCATTCGCGATCGTGCTCCAAACCAGTTGTCGGGCACCTCCAATCATATGTAACTGGTTTTCCACAACCCGAATGGAGATTGAGTACGGGTTATGAAAAACCAAACCTGCAAAACAAAAACAAGCAAAACCCGAGCAGCATAATACTGACACAAATAATAGAATAAAAATAAAACTAAACTAAACAGATAATGTACAAAATACAAGCAGCCATAATAATGAGGACGAATCACAGAACAGGAGAAGCAACAAACACAATGACAGCTAAAATAAAGCAAATAAATAACTAAAGCGAAAATCTGGGTTGCCTCCCAGTAGCGCTAAGTTTACAGAAGAGTCTTCAGCCAGACTCGTGCCTCGCAAGTAAACTCAATCAGGAGGCTTCTCCTTAATCCTCTTCCCATCATTTTTACTCAATTTCATTCTCTTGTCGTTGGACGGGAAGAATCCAACAACCAGGCCCCAGAAGACTCGAAACAGACTCGAGTCGGGCCACCAAGACTTGAATTTTCCTCGACCGAACTGTATGCCATGCATGTAATGAGGAGCATGGTCGTCTCTGCAGTCTGGAACAACTGCAGGACCTCTAATCGACCAGGTTTGTGTCCTCGAAATGCGCCGGTCCAGGCGCTCTCTCGCCCCATCCCGTGGCACGTTGGATCTGGATGGCGATCCATAATCATCGTCGTCATCCACGGGCCGGCTATCATCATCAGCAATCCCCACACTTGGGGTTTGCTCATCCTCAACAAGAAGTGGTCGCTCCATCTCCATCACTTCTTCTTCATCCTCTCGGTTTGGTGACTGCTCGATAACCGCTGCTGGCTCTCCATAAAGTAATGTCTCGAGAGTAGTAATGTCACCAACAGGGTCAAACACCTCATCAGCCTCTTGAGTTGTAAAACCAACCAACTCGTCACCAAACTCAAACTCCCAGGATAGTACATGTTCCTCCTCCTTCGTCATGTCATCCTCTATCTTGGCTCTCTCACTTTCCTCATCAATCTGATCATCAGGATGCTCTGTGGTCACGGGATCAGATGAAAACTCCAACTCATCATCAGAATCGGCCCACAATGCAGAAATCGGCTGAATTGGGACATCCTGCTGAACCAGAGGTGGGACTGACTCGTCCATTAACGTCTCTGGTCCTGGTGTGTCGAATACTTCACCTTCCTCTACCCACCTGGCCTCCATCTCAGCAAACCGGGCACTCCAATCTATCTGCCTGACTTCTTCTACTGATGGGATGTGAAGACTCTCCTCCTGCGCTCGGAAGTGAGCAACTACAGCCTCATCTACACTCGGAACAAGTGTATCCTCTACAGCAAAAATCACGTCTCTCTCCACATCAGCTGGTCTGTCCGCCTGCAGATCGTGCCTCAAATAAGCTTGGATGTGTTCTTCTACATCCGGATCCTCAAAATCAAATATATGCCGAGCCGGAGGTGGGACTTGGGAAGAACTATCGGAAATAGCAAAAACTCCGCTGTCCGTTCTCGTCTCCGGCTCTAATGAATCATCAATCACAGGATCCTCTATCTGCTTCATAGATGTAGCCCTTGCAAGTTTAATAGCTTCAATCTGACTTGTCAGAAGATCCATCTCAGCTCTCCATTTGATGTCTTTGGCTCTCGCTTCCTTCTCCATCAGCTCCATCAAATGGTATGATCTCGCCAACGCATCATCCTCCTGATATCTCTCATCGTACCGGTGCGCAGAATACCCATATGAATAAAAACGCTGACATTGCTGCGTCCAATGGGGTCCACCACAATTCTCGCACCACATCTTCCTCTTCTTTCAAAAATAATAATAAATAAAAATAAAGAGAAAAATAAATAAATACAACCTAATCTAAAACACCCAAATAAAAGAAAGTATACACAAATCCTAAAATCAAAGTAAATTTCGCTATTGCCAAGTGTCCCCGGCAACGGCGCCAAAAACTTGGTGTGCTACGAACTATACGCAAAAACCTACAAGTTCTAATATTTATAATAAAACGGACAAACCTAAACTAACGCGCACAATACGGCAAGTGTACCGATCGTTTGCAGAATAGATAGATAAGACCGAGTATCGAACCTACGGACACTGTATGTACAGCGAAATACTGACTCAGATGCAGGATAACTAATTACAAAAAAGGGGGGTTTCTTTTATTTAAAAGAGAAATAAACTAAAAATAATAAACTAGAGAAAATAAAGGAAAAGACGAGGACAAACAAACTAGCGTGAGAACGGAACGAAAACAGATAGGGTGAAAGCACTACCTAGGCCCGAATCCTACACGTGTCTGACGAAGGTTCTATCGGTAATGGAACTGATGTGATACCGAGATCTTAAAATACTAAACTCAAAGGGAACCTAGAGCACCCTCGACCCTTCTCAAGGATTGTCAACTAAGAGACCTAAAAGCCGTTAAACCACCGGCTGGACGGGTTCCCCTCACAGGTCATCCAGTCTACTCAAGAAGTATCCGCTAGACAATCTACCTCACAGCGCGAAAGTCTCAATACACCTAAGTGCAAAGGATAACTAAGAATTTCCTATTGGACTCGGTAAACAAGATGTGAACGACGAACTAGACAGACCTTCTCACAAAGATTCTAAACTAGCGATCAGACACACGAGATAAACCGACAATCTCTCACCTCAC
Organism: Smallanthus sonchifolius; assembly: GCA_023525975.1. NCBI lineage: Eukaryota > Viridiplantae > Streptophyta > Magnoliopsida > Asterales > Asteraceae > Smallanthus > Smallanthus sonchifolius. The sequence goes on from CM042034.1 coordinate 77,003,101, forward strand.
AGCTATTAAGATTGGTTGAATATTTAGATTTACCAATTCACGAATTTCATTCCTATGGAATACTACGTCTAGCAAACCATCCAATAATCAAAAACACACGGCAATTGATCTAGCATGCACCTATTATATGAAAGACATTCATCAAAGCACATGAGGACTGAAAAATCATTCAATTGATAATACTAAATACCCATACACATCCAATGATCAAAACCAAGTTTGTTACATCATGAGTTCTTCACATTCAAAAGTTCCAAAAACCAACAAAAACCAATGTTAAACATGTGCAATCATCTAAACCTAGGTAGACAACAAGAATCTAGCCAAGAAACATGTTCAAAATTATAAAACAATAAGTAACTAGGCTGTTCATCATGTTAGAATTGACAAGAAAACAAGAACGAATCAAAAATATGTAACCCGAGGTGAATCCGGCTTCAATTCTTCGATCCCAACGCTTGTTCTTGATCAATATCCACTTCTCCTCCTCCGATTTTAGTCCACAATCACCTTCTTGAGGCTAGAATGTTCCTCCTTTTCGTCTTTTGCCGTCACAAGGTGGTCTCCCTCCTTAGGGTTTTCTAATTTTTGGCTTCGCGTAGCGCGACGGGATCTTGATTCATCCTCGCGTAGCGCTAGGGCCCCAGAAAAGACAAAATAGTCGGCAATCAAAAAAAGGGCAATTCTGTCATTTTGCATTCCTCGCGTAGCGCGACGAAATTCCAAGACCTGTCGCGTAACGCGACGGGGTTAAAAATCCAGAATCTTCCTTTATTTTTATCCACAGCCCTCTCGCACGAACTGGAAACTCGTTCTTCTTCGTTTTCAATCATATCCGCTTCCTTTGTGACCTAACAACCAAAATATATAGAGATATTAAGTACGAGCAGTTATAGAAGAAAACCGACGCAAAACAAACACAAAGTGGGAATAAAATAGACAGTAAAACGGATGTATTTTGCAATACATCAGCGGTATTGGGTGGTGGTGGGTGACGATGGGTGATGGCGGCGGTGGTGGGTGGTTGTGGGTGGGGGCGGCGTTGGTAAGAGGTGGTGGTGGTGGGTGGTGGAGGAGGAGGCGACAGTGGTGGTGGTGGGTGGTAATGACGGTGGCGGGGGTGGGAGGTGTGGTGGGTGGTGGTGACGGTGGCGGTGGGAGTGGGGGTGGGTGGTGGCAGTGGGTGGCGGTAGTGTGGTTGTGGGTGGCGGTGGTGGTGGCGGCGAGAGATGGCGGTGGGTGGTGGTGGGTGGTGGAGGCGGTGGTGGTGACGGTGGCAGTGGTGGGAGGTGGCGGTGGGTGGTGGTGGCGGTGGTGGCGGTGGGAGGTGGGGATGGGTGGTGGAAGTGGGTGGCGGTGGTGTGGTTGTGGGTGGCGGCGGGTGGTGGCGGTGGTGGGAGGTGGTTGGTGGTGGTGGTTGGTGGTGGTAGAAGGGTGTAGTGGTGATGTTGAAGGGTGAAAGAGGAGATGGAATGAAAAAAAAAAGGGTGGATGGAATGACTTTGAGGGATTTAGAGGGAATGACATTCATTGTGGAATGGGTGATTTCATTCCATCGTCCAACCAAACTCCATTTTTTTCATTCCCTCGTAATCGTCCATTCCATTCCATCTCCCATTCCTGCATACCAAACGCTACCTAAAATAAAAGCTTTTCTTTCATAAATTTTGTGTGCCTATGGGGTGGCTCTCCACCCCTTGCTAACCTTATGGATCCACGTCTGCTTCCGTTGCATATCATTACTCTGAAATGTAAGCAAATCAGGGGGTGTTTGGGATTACTTATTAAACCTACTTATTAACTTATTATTTTTTATAATCAAAATTGAAGCAAATTAAAATCCCAACATGGCCTCTCCTAGGCGCGCGCTTGTGTTGTCTGACTAATATGGTTTTTTTCAGGCTTATGCTATTAATTATGATAGAGACTCTTTCCCTCGTCACCAAAAATGCCACATGTGTGCATTTGTATATCTCCCGCCACAATTAATAATTGGCTGCTCCACCAGCTTGATGTCAAGAATGTTTTTCTTAATGGTGTTCTTGAGGAGGAGGAGGAGGAGGAGGAGGTTTATGGACCAGCCACCTAGTTCTGTTATCGAGGACATCTTGAAAATATGCAGATTACGTCGTTCGTTATATAGCCTTAAGCAGTCTTCTAGAGCATGGTTTGGGCAGTTTCTAGTGTTATAGAGTTTGGGATTGTTCGTAGTGCATAAGTTCACTTTGTATTCTTCAAACAATGTCAGTGTCGAAGGATTATTGCAGTGGTTTATGTGGATGACATCATGATTCTATAGGATGCCGAGGTCGGGATTACCAAGTCAAGTAGTTTCTTCGGACTCAGTTCCAAATTAGCGACTTAGGTCTACTTAAATACTTTCTTTCATTCTCCACAAGGAATACTTATCTATCAACAGAAGTAGCTCATTGATATGTTGTGTATTGATTTGATATTGTTTTACTTCCACTACATCTCACTACTCTGAAATGTAATCAAATCAATCTGTTAACATAATCAAAATTGAAGCGACACCTTTGACTACTATGGTTGTTCTCAGGCTTATGGTATTAACTATGATATAGACTTTTTCCCTGGTCGCCAAAATGCCTCAAGTGTGCATATGTATTGCCCTCGCCACAATTTATGATCGGTTGCTCCACCAGCTTGATGTCTAGAACGTTTTTCTTAATGGTATTCTTTAGGAGGAGGTTTATTTGGAGCAACCACCTAGTTCTATTATCGAGGAGATCTTGAAAGTATACAGATTACATCATTCTTTATATAGCCTTAAGAAGTGTCCTAGAGCATGGTTTGGTGGGTTTCTAGTGTTATAGAGAGTTTAGGATGGTTTGTAGTGCACATTATCACTTTGTATTCTTCAAACAATGTCAGGGCCGAAGGATTAATACAGTGGTTTATGTGGATGACATTATAATTCTAGGGGATGCCGAGGTTGGGATTACCAAGCTCAAGTAGTTTCTTTCCATAGAGGTGTCTCGTTCTCCACAAGGAATACTTATCTATCAACGGAAGTATGTCCTTGATATGTTGACTGCTAGTTGATAGCCCTATGCTTGCTACATGGAAGCTCCTTCTGTCGGACAGGAACCTGATGGAGGATTCAAAGTGAAACAGAGATTGGTTGGGAAGCTTAACTACTTGAAAGTTACACGACTCAATATTTACTTTGTTGTTAGTGTTTTGGGTCACTTCATGGGCCCACGATACACGGGACACTAGGATGTCATTCTTCGTATATTGATGCTTCGTAAGACCACAGTCGGTCTAGGGATCTTGTATTCTGATTAGGGTCACTGTCGTGTGGGTACTTTTATAGATGAGGGAGATGAACAATTTGACGTACACAGGCCATAAAAAGTCCCGCAAACAAATCTTCTTGATTTCGTTTTTTTATGTTCTTCATCACAACAAATACAACTAGAAACAAACCTTGTTTCTGTTATCTTCCTTGAATTCGGCCCCAAAAAACGCTTATATCTTGAACGAATATTTGATCGGTTCCTCTGTGATTGTGTAGCAATTAACCATCGATTGTGGTTTCAATCTTTAACAACAAATTTGAAAAACGAATCTCCAAGAGCCCCAAGCCCTGATACCAATTGTTGCCCAAAATCTCAAAGAACAATCATTTACAAACACTGACATATCAAACTAAACTTCAATTCTTGATAACTGATTGTAACATACGATACAGTTTCTAACATTTGAATTCTACACTATGACCCATTAGAATTTATACATTTACATAACTTACTCATAAACAAAAATATTGACTATTTACATAAACGACCCGTTAACTTTGACCCAACAAGTTTAAATAATTAAGCTCCAATAATTAGGCGACGCTAATGCTTCATCTCCTGCCCAATGAACCGACCGGAACAACTTCACCACCACCAATCTTCGGCAAACCTCCTAGCCATTCATCCGGCCCACCCTATTCACCTCAATGCCTAGACCAAAGGATTATGCTAAATTCTCAAAATAGGATTTATGATCCTATTGAGAATGTATATGTTGATTATGATAAAGTATCTACTAGTACTAACAGTACAATTGTTCCTTTTAAAACTAGGAAAAGCACAAGAAAAAAGAAAGGCTAAGACCTTTGGTTCTGACTTTCAGCTTTACTTAGTTGAAAGGACTAGACGTGAAACTGGATATCAGTACCAATATTGTTTTAATAATGAAGAAGGTCCAAAGACTTATAGTGAAGTTATGGCATCTAGGAATGTTGCTTTCTAGCAAGAAGCAATCCAAGATCAGATGGATTCTATCATGTAAAATAATACTTGGAAATTGACTGTCTTGGATGTAAGCCATTGGGTTGTAAATGGATATTTAAAAGAAAGATGAAGGTTAATGGTAGTATAGGCAAGTTAAAAGCCAGATTGGTTATACAAGGCTTTAGACAAAAAAGAAGGGATCGGTTTCTTTGATACATATGCTCATGTTACTAGCGTTTCCACTATAAGACTGTTAATTGCTCTAGCTTCAATTCATAAGTTGTTGATTCACCCGGTGGATGTGAAAACAGCCTTCTTGAATGGTGAATTAGACGAAGAAGTATACATGAAACAACCTGAGGGTTTTGTATTGCCAGGGCATGAACACAATGTGTGTAAAATCGTCAAATCATTGTATGGTCTGAAACAGGAACCTAAACAATGGCATCAGATTTTTGATGAGGTGATCTTATCTAATGGGTTTCTTTTGAACCAAGCAGATAAGTGTGTGTATAGTAAACTTGAACCTTATGGCAAAGGAGTAATTATTTGCTTATATGTGGATGACATGCTGATATTTGGTAGTAACCAAGATCAGATAGATAGAACAAAGAAATTGCTATCTTCTAATTTCAATATGAAGGATCTAGGGGAAGCTGATGTTGTTCTAGGAATAAGGATAAGTCGGATAAACAATGGTATAACCATGACATAGTCTCATTACATTGAGAAAGTGTTGAAGAAGTTCAATCATTATGATTGTTCTCTAGTGAGCACTCCCATGGATCCTAACATTAGACTTATGCCTAATCAAGGTGATTATATTTCTCAGTTGGAATACTCAAACTCAATTGGATGTCTTATGTATTGTATGATAAGCACAAGGCCTGGTAAGCCTATGCTGTGGGAAAACTGAGCAGGTTTACTAGTAATCCAAGTACACATCACTGGCAAGCTGTGAATAGATTGTTTAAGTACCTGAAAGGAATAAAGGATTATGGTTTGTGTTATTCATGATTTCCTTCGGTTATAGATGGGTACTCTGGTGCAAGTTGGATAAAACAAAATATAGCAGATCATTCTTCCACGAGTAGGTGGGTATTCCTCCTTGGTTGAGGTGCTATCACTTGGTCTTCAAAGAAGCAGACTTGTATCACCAATTCAACAATGGAATCTGAATTTGTGGCTTTAGCAGCAGCTAGTAAAGAAGATGAACGGCTAAGAAATATGATCTTTGAGATTCCGTTATAGTCAAAACCGATATCACCCTTCTCTATCGGATGTGATAGTGCTGCTACTTTGGCTATGGCATATAGCCAAGTGTACAATGGGAAATCTCGACACTTAGGTGTTAGACATAGCATGATTTTAGAGAATTAATCATGAATGGAGTTATATTTATTGAGATTGTAAGATCTTAGTATAATTTAGCCGATCATCTAACTAAATTATTAGGAGGAGATCTCGTGAAAAAATCGGCTATAGGGTTGGGTTTAAAGTCCGTATAAAATCTCTTATGTCAAGACACCCAATTCTCATCTAATACAATTTTAGATGCTGAATTCAATGTGGAAAGCTTGTCATGTAGATATTGGAACACATCAACAGAATCATCCCAAGGTTTGTGTTCGGACCCAAGCTTGTGTTTCTTTTGAGAAGTAATTTAAGCTAGTCATGATAGGGGAGGAATGTTGGTAATTTTAGTGTTATTGAGTTAACTTGACGATCAAGTGAATATCATTAGTTACTAAACTAGTTAGGAGATGGTTTAGATTTTAGTGTTATTGTATATTGTGTGTCGAGTTTATTAATATCAGAAAGTTCAGAGACGGTTTAGTCTTCAAATCAGTTTGTTCGTGTAGGTTTTTTTTATTATCAATTATAGCCTGAGCCTCACATCATTGAAGTATCCATAAAGACTTGGATCCATCTGTAAGCTTGTTCACTAATGAATACAAGGCACAAAGATTTGGATCAATCTGTAAGCTTGTTTTATTACAATTTGCTAACTTTCTAAAATGGCAACTAGCATATATTCCTTTGATCTAAACAACTAATCAACCTCTCTTTCCATCCAAAATTGGATATGTAGAAGAACAGTTACAATTACAGTCATAGGCTTATAGCTTGTGTTAGGAGGATCAAACCGATCACTTGTCATTCCAAGAAACACCAATCAAGTCAAACATTCATCTTTGCTTCCAAACCTTCTATAATTGAACTTAAATCTTCATCAATCCCGGTAATTCCATCCTAAAACTATTGTTCCATGATGTCTTCAAAAAAGGAAGTTGGAATGACAGGCAGAGAAGACAATCCAGACACACATTTGAACTGGCATAAAGAAATCATAAATTCTAGTCAGATTTTAGAACAATTGCAACAATAAACAAGAATCATATCACGCATATTTATTATAATAAATATGTTGCACAAACCTTATGTTGATTGTATTTTTCTCTAATTGCTACCAAATTTCCAGCTCTTCTACTTGATTGCAAATCATGTAAAATTTCAACACATTCTTTTAAATCTGATGACTTGTATTCGTAGAGTTGTTCCAGAGCCAAATTCTGCAGATCAATTATTATAAACACTTAAGAATCATTGTTTTATTTAACTAAAAATATTTATAAAAAAACCCAATCTTTTATGTTTCATACCCATGGATGTGACTCTGGTTTGAGCATAAATCTTGAGAGAAATGTAACAGATGCAGCTACCATAGAAGGCAAAAACTTGATGCAGTTGTATTCTAACAAGCTCAATTCTGCTAAATAATAACTCAAGAACTCCAACTGCAAATTGGGTGTCTGTAAAATGCAAAAAAAAATAAAATAAATAAATAAATAAATAAACACATGAATCAACAAATTCATGATGAATAATGACACATATATCAAGATCTGAAGCACAAAGTGGGTTAAAGCTTACATCATAATCTTCTTGAGCTACTCTGGTAAATCTTCTAAGAAACGTTTTAACCGTCGGATTTCCCATTTCAAATTTAAGAGTCTTAAGCACATCAGCTTCCATCTTCACAACTTCTTGCTTCGTATACGTATTATCCGTGATATAACAGAAATCTTCTGTGTGTGGAGGGCTAATTTCTTCATATTTTCTGTATATCACCAAAACCTAATTAGATTAACAACAAATAACCAAGGAATATATCAAAAACGAATCGATCAAACACCCAAATAATCAAACCACTTACGATGCAATGAGCATTGAAGAAACACCCAAAAGTTGAAGTCTCTGTCTGTTGAGAACGTTTACCGACAAAAATCTATCAATGTATGAAACTGTGAGATATAAAGTGTCTGGAAGCAGCTTGTATTCTTCTGCAACTTCCACCAACCAATCAACCAATACACCCCTCATATTCACACTAACATCTTTTTGCACTTTCTCAATGTAATTTGCTAATGGTCTTCTCTTTACCTCAATCTGGATTCAAAATTAAGAACTCAAAAACTTCAATTCCCAAATTAATCCATCAAATAAATACCACAATTTGATTACAATCCAAATTAATTAAAAAACCCTAAACAAGATAAAACCAATTAATGAAATTCACAGTTGATTCATAACTCATATTAACCCCAGAATTAACAATTTTCAAAATTGAAAACTCAAAAACCTAAATTCCCAGATTATCCCATCAATTAAACACTACAAGTTGATTAAAATCCAAATTAGTTTAAAAACCATAAACAAGGCAAGATCAATTTATCAAATTCACAGTCGATTAATAATTCAAATAAACCCTAGAATTAACAATCTTCGAAATTAAAAACTCAAAAAACTCGATTCCCAGATTAACCCATCAATTAACTACTACAAGTTGATTACAATCCAAATTACTTCAAAAACCCTAAACCGGACAAGATCATTAATCAACTTATCAAACTCACAGTTGATTCATAAGTTATATTAACCCTAGAATTATCACCCTTCAAAATCAAAAACTCAAAAACTTCAATTCCAATATAAATCCCATCAATTAAACACTACAATTTAATTGCAATCCAATTTACTAGAAAACCCCTAAGCTAGATAAGATCAACTTATCAAATTCATAATTCATATAAACCCTAGAGCCATCAGGTCTTTGGTCTGGTGGTCAGGGGGTTTTGCCATAAGGCTTTCCTCCTGTGGAGGTCTCGGGTTCAATCCTCACAAGACTTCATAGTTTCAGGAACACCCTCTGTGGCAGGACTTGAACTCTAGGCTAGGAGGGATTAGCGTCATCCTAACCGACATGCCGTTCTAAAAAAAATATAAACCCTAGAATTAGCAATCAAAAAGTGGGGATTTTACGAACCTCCATGTTACGAAGATACTCATAGATATCAGACGCATAAGCTTCATACATCTGAGGATCACTCCACGTGTCATCAACTCGTTCAACATCTAATTTCACACCTTTCTTCACCTTCTTCGATCCACATTTCTTCTTCTGAACCTCTAACTGAACGGCATTATTCGATAGCTCACCTAAAACAATCCGCTTCTTGTTCGCCGGCTGCAATTGAGATCCAATCGCTTCCATGGCTCTCTTCTTCGCTAATCGTGTAACCCTAACCCTAACTCCACAACTGTTCTCCTGATCCGCCATTGAATAGTAATTGTGTGAAGCAACGGACACAGGAGAGAACGGGGGAGGTTGATTGGATGATTGGTGGTGAGAAAATTAGGGGAGAAAGTGATTTAAGTGATGAAGATGCCGCCATTTTTAAAAAAATTGAGGTTTTGGGGGTGGAGGGTGAAGACTGGTTTTAGGGGAAGTTTGTGAAATGAAAATTTTGAAGGAGCGAATGGGAGGTTGACACGTGGGATGGTGAAATGTTTTTGGAGTGGTACGCTGGCGGTTCTTTTCATGGGTTTTGAAACTTGAAAACTAAAACATGGTTTTGGATTGTGGTTTAAATCATAAATCACGCGCCTTTTGAATATGTTCTATTTTTAATGTTTTGCAATTTTTATATATTTTTGCCTCGTGATTTCAATTTGATGTATTTCACGAATTAAATTATTTTTATAGTAAAATAGATTACAATATTTTTATGTTTTTATGATGTTAGTGTTAAGTATTGTTAAAAATATATATGATAATTCTAGTTCTTCTAATTCTTCCTGCAAATTGAATTGGTTTTTTATATTTTTATAATATTTGTTTTTGTATTTTTCATGATTTGAGAATTGGTTTTTTATATTTTTTTATTATTTGTTTTTGTATTTTCCATGATTTGGGCTTAGGAAAAAAAGTAGTTGTTCTAAAGTTGGATTGGTTAAGAGTGCAACTGAGTTAAATTTGGATTGGGCTAAGATGAAGTCAAAGAGTGTTAGCTGGGCTTAGGATTGGAAGCTGGTTGGGATCGCTTGATATAACCGGAGGCATGTCCTCGACCCATTTGCTCTCTAAAGCACACACGGGTTGAGGTTGGGTATAGGGCTGTCAAAAATGTTCGACGCTCAAAACTCATTCGAAAAATGCTCGGAAATAAGCTCGTTCGATTTCCGCTCGTTAAAAACGAGCCGAGCCGCTCGGTTCGATTTGTAAACGAGCCGAGCACGAGCATAGGTACGCTCGCTTGTTGCTCGTTCAGTTTGGCTCGAATTATTTTTTTAATCTATTATATATAGAGAAACATATCTTTTTTGAGTTTTGGCTCAATATATTTTGTAGTTTTGGCCCAATATATTTTGTAGTTTTTTATACCAAGGGACTAGGGAAGTGACCAAGCCCAACTTAATCAAAATACCTAAAAAAAAGTTTTATAAAGAAAAACCTCATGCTGACAGACCAAAAAAACTAAAATGCCCTCTCGGTAGTTGATAGTTCGCCTCTTCCTCTGACGGTCAGACCTCTCGGCTCTCAGCTCTCACCCCATCATCGTCTCCCATGGTCTGTAAGGTTACGAGCAAGAAATTTTCATCTATGAGTCACCTCGAATCAAGAAAATTTCATCCATTTGTCAGCAAAGTTAGTTCCCGTATACAAGTTTATTTGATTACCGTCTTAACCCTTTATTACCGTCTGCATGGTTATTTGTTTCCCGTCTTAAGATTCGTCTAATTACCTGATTACTTGATTATTTGGATTACTTGATTAACACAGATTAATGTGTGTTTGGGCTCACCGTTGTTGGGTTAAACCTGATTATTTGGTACTTTTTTTTAGACTTCGTGCCTCGGATTTTGAAGATGAAAATGTTTTTTAGATTTTCCAGGCTTTGGATTTTTGAAATCGAGCAAAAACGAACCGAACCGAACCGAGCAGCTCGGATATAAATCGAACCGAGATTGAGCAATACATTTTTGCTCAGATTGGTAAATTCAAACTTAACCGAGCCGCTCAGTTTGTAAACGAACAAAGCTCGAGCGGACCTTCGCTCAGTTCGGTTTGTTTCGGTTCGTGAACAGTCCTAGTTGGGTATGGATAGTCCATTTTGTGTCCAGAACATTTAAATATAGTAAAGAGAGTGTGTGTGATCAGACATTTTTTGGCTCATATACACTCACATCACTCTCGTTTTTCTCTCTCGATACGATCTGTACATTTTTCTAGGGTTTCATCTTGTTGATGATTCCCTTGGTTGTTTTTGTATTAGATTTTCTCTTATAAAGTTATCATATTGATAATCTGAGTCTTAGTGTGTCTTGTTGATGAGTTTGTTCTATGTTTGTAGTTTGAATCATCTTGTCTGGGTTATATTGTAACGAACCAAAATCCGAGTTTCGTTATAAATAAATAAATATTCTAAATAAATATTATGGTGAAAATAATATTTTAGAAATAAGTTGAAACAAGTGGGTTTCAAGTTAGTAATGGGGTTATATTAGTTTTTAACTAATTTTGGAATGAAATGGGTGAAATGGAAGTTGAGGGGCTAAAGGTGTAAAATGGCCAAAATCTGCCATTTTGACTAGAAGAAGTCAAAATAGAGACTTCATTTGTGTTTAGGTCATTTATGAGCAAGGGAGAAAAAGGAGAAAACGAAATTGAAGCCAAAATCGTGCAATTGAAGCTTGGATTTTGAAGGTGTTGGCTCACACATCATCTTCCTAACATCAAGTAAGTGATTATCTTCCATTGATTTCACCTTTGATGTATTAGTTGGTGGGTTTTGTAGAAAATCGAAAGTTAATGATGCATGCTAATTAGTGATAGATTGATGATAATCTAGCTAAACTAAAGGTAAAGAATGGTGATTAACATCCTAGAACCTTTTAATTCTGATTATGAGAAGTTTGGGTTCATATGGAGAAATTTGGTGGTGTTTGGATTATGATGATAGGATGTTGAATTAGTGATGTTTAAGTGTTTATATGGTGTTAGACACTTGAATGAACACCAATTTAACCTAATGAAAAATATTAAATGAGAAATTAGTGTCAAGGAATTGGAAATGAAACTCAAGTAGGTGAGTTTGGATGGAAAGAGGGTGTTTGGATATGGGAATAACCCAAACGGGTCAATTTTGGTTGGAAATGGGAAATTGGGTTGCGAACCCAATTATAATGTGATTTTGATGTATGATTAGATTACTAAACTAGGTGAATGTGTTTAGGTAATCAATTTTCAAAACTTGAAGGGGGAGCGGGATCTTCTAACCCGAAAGGTAAGTGTTTTTGCACTTACTTAGTATTGATGATAAATGGTGTTGTATGCTATGTTGTGTGCAATATGTGTTAAATATTATGAATGTGAATGAATGTAGTTATAGTTGTACTACTATAATGGATATGTGTATATGAGGTTATGGTCTAAGTACCATAATGAAATGTTGATATGAGGTTATGGTTTAAATACCATAATGGAAATGAGGTTATGGTTTAAATACCATAATGGAAATGAGGATATGGTCTAGGTACCATAATGGAAATGGGATATGAGGTTATGATCTAAGTATCATAATGAAAATGAGGTTATGGCCTACGTGCCATAATGGAAATGGAAATGTGTTAATTATGATTGATAAATGAAAAGAATGGAACTTGTAAGGTGAAATGCAAGTCATATGTAGCCTAATGACAAATTGGGTGGAAACGGGTCAAATGGGTGAATGGGTGAAAACAAGTTGTATTTACTTGTTTGATATGTTTTATCTTCATTACTAATGGTGATATATGTGGTGATTTGTAGGAAAAGCTCCGATGTAGTCAAGGTTAAGTCCAATTGGCGAAACGAGGATTCTCGTATGCGGTTTTTGGTGATTTTGGGGTTTAAATGAAAATCCTTAAAATGTTGTGTAAATTGATACATGAACTATGTTTTGATGTTTATAAATGATGTATAAATGTTTTGAAATCAATACCCAAGTGTTGGGAAATTTTTGGTGTCTTGAAGGATTGAAAATGTTGAAAATTTGGATAAGTGTTGAATCTGGGAGAAAAAGCTAATTTTCTGTTTGCTGGGTGTTTTCGCGGTACGCGAAGAATGGGAGGGAGTTCTTCGCGCCACGCGAAGAACCAGAAATCCGACCTGGCAATTTTGAGCCTCTTCGCGGTACGCGAAGATGGCTGTCTGGTAATTTGCGACACGCGAAGGAAAAAAAATCTTGGGATAAATGCTTTCGCATGTGTAAATGTTTATTACAACTGGTGTTTAATTTAAGGGTGTTACATTTTGGTATCAGAGCAATGGTTTGAGGGATTTGGTGTGGGTGGCACCAAACTCAAACCGGATGCTCTTGATATGGGGGGAATGATGCGAGAATCCAAGAAGGACTTGACTAAGACTCGGAGCTTTCGGAAGTGAAAGGTTAGTAATGTTTTGATAAGGTTGTTATATATATATATATATGGTGTATATGTATATGTATGAATGAATGACAAGGTGTTATGTGTGCCGAAACTTGTTTTTGTGATTTGTTATATGGAGATGATAATTACAATTGGGCATAGCGTATTATTATTAAACATGTCTGGCCAATATGATTAATAAGACGAAATGTGCAAGGGTCTTTATGATAACCACATAACAATGAACATTTGCAAGGATTAGGTGAAGGTGATTATATATGTATGTATGTATATAGGTAGGTATATATGTGCTTAATACATATAAGAGTAAATGTGTGACGAATACCTAGAGTATTGAAAGTGTAAGGGTATTAAGGTGTTTTTGATCTATTTCTCAGTTTAGAGATGACAGACGAAGCGAACAATGAACCATTGGATCCAAGAATCCATGAAATGATAAAAGAAGAAGTGGCCAAGGCCTTCGAGCAAGCCACATCTTTGTTGATGGAGGAGATGAGATGGGCTATTAAGCTTACCCTCGAAGAGGTATTGAAAGAGAAGGAGAGGGAACCACATGGTTGTACTCTAAAAGAGTTTATGGTGATCAAGCCCAAGGAGTATAATAGGCAAGTGGACCCGATCCTTAGCCACAGGTGGGTGGTGGATATGGAATCTAATTTTGAGACTACCAAATGTAAGCCCGAGGATAGGGTGATGTTTAGTGTGCCTTTATTGACGGGGAGGGCAAAAGAGTGGTTATTGAATCTCCGAAAGGAGAGGGGTGAATTGGGGGTGACCTCCATGACTTGGGAGGAGTTTAAGGCGGCTTTTCTGACGTATCATTGCCCGCAAGCCGCAGTTGATTGAGGAGTTTCTCCTCATGAGGCAAACGAATGAGTCAATTGATGAATTGGCTGGGGCTTTCTTTGATCGCGCCAAGTTCTGTCCGGACGTGGTGTCGACCGAGAAGGCGGAGATTGATAGATTTTATGTTATGCTGACTGTGGAGTTCATGGATAGCATATCTCCATCCTCTTTTACCACACTTGTAGATTTAATAAACAGGTGTCGAGAAAGGGAGGTGGAGTTGAGGAGGCAAGAAGCTAGAGGAGAAAAGAAGAAACGGGAAATTGTGGATCAGGTTGTGAAGAAGATAAAGGGCGGGAGCCCTAGTAAGAAGCCTTTTAACAAGTTCTCTTCTCGAGGGTGCAAAGTTTGTGGGAAATAGCATTTTGGGGAATGTAGGAAGGGAACTTTAAATTGCTATAAATGTGGGAAGCCGGGGCACATGGCTAGTCAATGTACAAGCCAAATTCATTTGTGCTATGATTGTTACAAGCCCGGGCACAATAGGGTGGATTGTCCCGAGTTGAAACAAGGTGGAAGCGAGAAGAAGATAGAGATGCCAAGGCCAAAGGGTAGAGCTTTCCACATCTCGGCGGAAGAGGCAAAGACGAACTCGGAGGTGGTATCAGGTACATTCAAGATTAACTCTTTACCTGCACTAGTTCTTTTTGATTCGGGGGCTAGTCGTTCGTTTGTGTCCTTGAAATTGGTTAAACATTTTTCGTTTCTAAGTAGCAAGTTAGATGAACCCTTAGAAATCGAGGCGGCAAATGATAAGAGTTTCCTAGTATTCGATATTTATAGGAATTGTAAGCTAAGGGCGGGGGGTGAAACGTTCCTTATTGACTTAATTCCTATGTCCATGGGGGATGTTGATGTGATAGTGGGGATGGATTGGTTGTCAAAGAACAAAGCGAATATTCTATGTGGACCTAAGGCGATACAACTCGATTCCCCATCGGGTGAGTCCATTTACATATAAGGTGAAAAGAAAGGTAAAGTAAAGATGTGTTCTTATGTAAGGGCAACAAAGTACATGGTGCGTGGGTGCAAGACATACATGGCTTATGTTGCAGATGTGATTGAGAAAATGAAAGATATTCGCAATGTTCCGGTTGTGAATCAGCTTGAGGATGCGTTTACGGATGAGTTACCGGGGGTTCCACCGGAGAGGGAAGTAGAGTTTGGGATCGACTTGATACCGGGTGCTAAGCCGGTAGCCAAAGCACCTTATAGGTTGGCACCGCCGGAAATGAAAGAATTAATGGAGCAATTGCAAGAGCTACTTGATAAAGGTTTCATACGCCCAAGTGTCTCACCTTGGGATGCACCCGTTCTCTTCGTTAAAAAGAAGGACGGAAGCATGAGGATGTGTATGGATTATCGGGAGTTGAATAAGTTGACGGTGAAGAATAGGTACCCGTTACCTCGGATTGACGACCTCTTCGATCAATTTCAAGGGGCGTTATGGTTTTCTAAGATTGATTTGAGATCCGGGTACCACCAGCTAAAAGTGAAAGAAGACGACGTTCATAAGACAGCTTTTCGCACTCGATACGGTCATTATGAGTTTACGGTTATGCCTTTCGGTTTAACCAACGCGCCCGCGGTTTTCATGGATCTTATGAACCGGGTGTGTAGATCGTTCCTCGATCGTTCGGTTATTGTGTTCATTGATGATCATCTCATCTATTCACGGAGTGAAGGTGATCATGCCTTTCACCTTCGTGAAATTCTTGAAGTGTTGCAAAGGGAGAAGCTTTATGCTAAATTTTCAAAGTGCGCATTTTGGTTGCGCGAAATCCAGTTCTTGGGTCATGTGATTAATGAGAAAGGGATTACAGTCGACCCATCCAAGATAGTGGCGGTAAAATATTGGTCCTCGCCGAAGACGCCTTCGGAGATTAGAAGTTTCTTGGGGTTGGCGGGTTATTATCGGCGGTTTATTGAGAACTTCTCTCGGATTGCCTTGCCGATGACGAAGTTAACGCGAAAGGAGACTAAGTTTGTTTGGGGTTCCGAGCAAGAATCTACCTTTCAACTCTTGAAAGAAAAGTTGACTAAGGCGCCTATTTTATCCTTGCCGGACTGGACCGAAGATTTTGTTGTGTATTCGGATGCCTCGCATTCGGGGTTGGGGTGTGTTTTGATGCAAAGGGGAAAGTGATTGCCTACGCGTCTAGGCAATTGAAGACTCACGAGGTGAATTACCCTACCCATGATTTAGAGCTTGCGACCGTGGTATTCGCGCTCAAAATTTGGAGGCATTATTTATATGGGGCTAAGTGTACGATCTACACGGATCACAAAAGTCTCAAGTATTTCTTTGACCAAAAGGACCTCAACATGAGGCAAAGACAGTGGCTTGAATTGGTCAAGGACTATGATTGTGAGATACTTTATCATCCGGGTAAAGCGAATGTAGTGGCGGATGCGCTTAGCTGGAAGACGAGTCAAACACCTTTTAAGGTGAAGTCATTCAAAATGACAATTTCATCATCTCTTATTGATGAAATCCGGGAGGCTCAAGTGTTAGCACTTGGTGGGGATTTGAAGAAAGAACGAATGGTTCATTATGTTGACAAGCTTGGGGAAAATAGCACGGTTTTAAAGACATGCTTTGATAGAATTTGGATTCCTAGGTTGTCAAGTGTTTTGACAACTATTTTAGACGAGGCGCATAAATCCAAATATTCTATCCATCCGGGGGCCACAAAGATGTTTTATGATTTGAGGTGTCATTTTTGGTGGCCGGGCATGAGGCGTGATATTGTTAAGTATGTGGAAAGGTGTCTCACATGCTTAAGGGTAAAGGCGGAGCACCAAAAGCCGTATGGAAAGCTTCAACCGCTTGAAATACCGCTTTGGAAATGGGAGAACATAACCATGGATTTGATCACTAAACTACCAAAGACTCGAAAGGGTTATGATGCGATATGGGTAGTAGTGGATCGGTTGACAAAGAGTGCACATTTCATTCCTATAAAGGAAACGTATTCATCGGATAGATTGGCGGAAATCTATGTGAAGGAAATAGTGTCACGTCATGGTGTACCGGTGACGATTATATCGGATCGTGATACGAGATTTACTTCTCGTTTTTGGAAGAAATTCGATGAGGATATGGGGACTAGATTGAATCTTAGCACCGCTTATCATCCACAAACGGATGGTCAAAGCGAGCGGACGATTCAAACGCTCGAGGATATGTTGCGAGCGTGTGCATTGGATTTTGGGGGTAGTTGGGACGACCATTTACCGTTAGCGGAATTTTCTTATAAAAATAGCTACCATTCTAGTATTGGTATGCCGTCTTTTGAGGCATTGTATGGGAGGAAGTGTCGAACACCTGTGTGTTGGGGTGAAATTGGTCAACGGGAACTTGGTAGTAAAGAGGTGGTCAAGGAAACTAATAGTAGTATTGACCAAATAAAGGCTCGCTTGAAGGCGGCTCAAGATCGCCAAAAGTCCTATGCGGATAATAGAAAGCGGTCGATTGAGTTTCAAGTGGGGGACAATGTGCTTTTGAAAGTCTCTCCTTGGAAAGGGGTGATACGGTTTAGGAAATGGGGGAAATTAAGTCCACGTTTCATTGGACCGTTTAAGGTGATAGCAAGGGTGGGTGCGGTAGCTTATCGTTTGGAGCTACCGGAGGGACTAAGTAGACTTCATAAAACGTTTCATGGAAGAGAGTAGAGATACCACACCGAATAAAGACTACATATGTGAAAGAAGAAAACTGAATCCACAGCTGGAGTAGTTGCAGGTTTGTTGTTGGTACAGTTACAGATTCAGGTACGGGTTCGGCCTGTTATGATACCAAGATCGGTAGCTAGCGATTGCTACCGTCGACGCCCAATCTCAGCTCGTAACTCGATCTTCTAGGGCTACAGTGTGCTGAGTACCCGTCACCCTTGATTCGTAATCCAAACAATGATACTCCGTTGTGTAATGTTTTAGATGTTTATTATTTCTACGTTGTTGTGCATGTTAAGCGTTCATTACGCGTGCCATTTATTTGTATTAAGTATTAATGTAGCTAATGATACCCTAGTGTAACTACATACACTAATGGTCTACTCAAGTTGTTCGGCAACAATTGGAATTTCTATGCTCCGGTCTTGGGTGTTCTTAGTGTGATGTAAGTCTTAGAAATCTTGGTCCCTAAATGAGTCCGGTTAGAGCCTAGGTGTCACTAAGGAAACCTAATTCACTAAAACCATTGCTCTGATACCAATCTGTCACACCCCCTAATTTATTTACTTAATAAATAAATAAAGGTTGCAACGATTGGTTCATTACACGATAGCGGAAGCCGTAATAGTGATTTCTAAGACTCGATTACATATACAATTACTAAGGCTAAGAAATACAATTATCTAAGTTATTCTAGATCAACGCTAGACTTGAGACTTGATAATTTATGCCCTTCCAGCTACTAGGATTTGATCCAACATAGCTAGGCTATTCCAACCGCGCCATGGCTAAGGGTTATCTTAGAAACATACTTGAAAGTGTCAGCACAAAGGTTGGTGAGTTCACAGAGTTTGTTATTTCAGTGCAAGTAGTTTTCCCCGAAAACATATACATGACCTAACATTCATAAAATAAGTAGTTTTCCCCGAAAACATGTACATGACTTAACCATCATAAAAATAAGTAGTTTTCACCGAAAACATGCACATGACATTACCATCATAAATAAGTAGTTTTGCCCGAAAACATGCACATGACATTACCGTCATAAATAAGTAGTTTTACCCGAAAACATGCACATGACATTACAATCATAAATAAGTAGTTTTACCCGAAAACATGCACATGACATTACCGTCGTAAATAAGTAGTTTTCCTTGTAAACAAATCATTCTAAGCACATATGATAAACAAAACAACTGTTATTGATCCATTCGTAAGCTAGCTAGCCTTACAAATAATATGTTCATACATGAGACCGTAACCAAATCTAACTGGTGAATGCCCATCCCTCGCTTTACCACGAGAACGGAACATGACGATATGTGGCCATTTGACCCTTCAGGTCCCGGTTAGCGTGACTAACCATGACCGGGGGCGTCACCCCCAATAGTACTATTCATAGAAATTACAAATACTGATGATGTTTAGGGGACTTTAAGAGCTCTCCTCATGTACAATACAAAGTTAGTGTCTTGTTTTCTTGTTATCATATAAAAATGGTTCCAATGTTTTCTCAAATGTATGAAGCAACAATGTTTCCAAATGTGTTGAGAAATAACGTAAAGCATGATATGTAAGTATGTTTCTCCCCCGCAGTTTACAAAACATTAAAAAGCGAAAAGGAGGTCGTGAACTCACCTCGAGATCTGTGTATGCTAGCAAATAAATATTTGTAAGAGCGATGCTTGACTATCCGTGCCCTGTTCTGTACAACATATGTCTTAGAATCGAGAAACGACGTCTCGAATGCAAGTTGTTCACCCAACATAGTTGATTCGGTTAGAACTGTTTTTCGTTTAGAAAAATGATATTGTATGTTACGACCCGTTGTTAATTGATATTTACTTCTTTATGTATATAAATGTATTTATACCCAAAACATATATATAAGCTAACATAACGACAACACGTCTCGAACGTCAAATAACTATATTCTTATCAAACTATATAATTATTTTTAGAGGAATTATCCATTATTCTCGTGATAACATAAAACAATATATTTATTATTATTACATTATATATTTCTTTAATAATCAAATTCGTGAGATAACGCATAATCAAGTTTTGAGATTAACAAGAATACATATACATATACATATACATACTCGTTTCGAACAACTAGCACTATTTATTTATTAGGATTCGACATAACTAATTTTTAATACTCAGAGATTCATTAGTTTCTACCAAATCATATATTTACTAACAATTAGATATATTTATATATTATGTCCTCTCAAACTCTTAAGTAGTCATATAACATGTATTTACTCAAAATAACTATTTTAATCCGTTTAACTGTTATATTCACCGAAAATAGGTACGTGATTTTTTACCATACTTATGTTGTCACCCAAATACGTCCAAGACTTAGTTCTTTCCAAAAATGCCATATATATATATATATATATATATATATATATATATATATATAGGGGATGGTTCCCCTAAGAAGTCTAAGAAGCCTAAGAAGCAATCCATCCATTCAATTGGATGATCAATGTTAGAGATTTAATATATATATATATATATATATATATATATATATATATAGGGGATGGTTCCCCTAAGAAGTCTAAGAAGCCTAAGAAGCAATCCATCCATTCAATTGGATGATCAATGTTAGAGATTTAAGTGTAGAGAAAATAAAGGGCGGAGGAGCATTTTTGAAAACTCACAATTGTTAACTTTTTTCAACTTCCCCCACTTTTTTTAAACGTACATAACTTTTTGATACGACCTTTTTTTTTTAAATTACACCATAAAATCGAGCGTTTTTTAACTTTAATTCGAGTATAGTATTGCTATATTTTTTTGTAAAAACAAAATCGACACTTAATGAAATTGTGCTACTTTACGTAAATGTGCTGGTTTCTTGTAAAACAGCACAACTAACTGTGCTGTATTTTAAAACACCATAATTAACTGTGCTGGTTTATCATAAAACAACACCAAACATAACAATTAATTGTGTTGTTTTACTATAAAACAACACCAAAATAACACGGTTAATTGTGTAACTTGCTCTTCTTAGCTAACCAAGCACAAACAAAACCAGCACAACAAAACTAGTACATCAAACTAGCATAAAACAAACCAGCACAAAACAAAATTTTGATGCATAAGCTTTTTGTTGCCTACCACTGAACCGTTTGTTGGTGTATGGATGCTTTAAATTTTTATTTTTAAAAAATGATACCAGATTAGGCATATAATAATTGACAAAAAGTAGCACAAGTTAAAGAAACCAGCACATTTACGTAAAGTGTGATGTTTTTAACAGAAACCAGCAAATTTTTAATGTGCTAAATTGTGCTGTTTTACTAGAAACCAGCACATTTACGTAAATTATCACAATTTCATTAAGTGTCGATTTTATTTTTATAAAAAAAATATAGCAATACTATACTCAAATTAAAGATAAAAAAACGCTCGATTTTATGGTGCAATTTTTTTTAAAAAATAATGTCCTATGAAAAAGTTATGAACGTTTAAAAAAAGTAGGGAAATTGAAAAAAGTCAACAAAAGTAGCTATTACTTAAATACCATTCCACTCTTATTTTTTCTACACTTACATCTCTACCCTTGATCATTCAATTGAATGAATGAGATTGCTTCTTAGGCTTTTTAGCCAAATTGAACTTTTTATTTGAACCTTCCTATATATATATATATATATATATATATATATATATATATATATATATAGGGTTGGGTTAGAATGGAAACCCATTTGAGTTGTAAAAACCCTTGAAAACTTTACTTTTTTTCTTTATTTATTTATTAAAAAAATAGGGTAGTTTTGTTACATATTTTCGTCACTTTAAAAAAAAAAAATCAAAAAAACGCTGAAGGATTTTTTTTTTAAAGATATAAAAATTGTAAAAAAATTACCGTTACGATGTTGTTACATATGTAAGAACTGAAAAACGGAATTTTTTTACAATTGTTATATCTTTTTTTAAAAAATATTCCTTCAGCGCTTTTTTGATTTTATTTATTTATAAAAAGTGACGAAAATATGTAACAAAACTACCCTATTTAAAAAAAATAAAAATAAAGTTGTTACATAGAGTTTTCATGAGTTTTCACAACTCATATGGGTTATCACCCTATATATATATATATATATATATATAGGGTTAGGTTCATGAGAAAACTCATTTTAATTAGAGAACTAGAGAACCAATAAAAAGAGAAGGGGTGAGATTTTAAAGAGAAAGGGTAAAACTGAAACTTAAAATATATAAATCTTTAAACATTTCTATCTTTTGCATACGTTATTATTTTTTAAAAAAAATTGCACCATTAAATCAAGAATTTCTTTATCTTTCATTTGAGTATAAATAACGTTATAAAAAATAAGAATTAACTCGTATTTTTTTTTCTTCTTATTTTCAATACTACATATGTGTAGTATCACCCTCAAAAACCTAAACCCCCCACACCCACCCCCACCCCCAAAATCTAAACCCACCACACCCACCCCCACACCCCCCACCCAAAAACCTAAACCCCCCAACACACCCCCACCAAAAAACCTAAACCCCCCACCCACCCCCACCCATAAACCTAAACCCCCCACCCACCCCCACCCAAAAACCTAAACCCACCCACTCCACCCCCACCCAAAAACCTAAACCCACCGCACCCACCCCTACCATAAAATACATAACCCTAAACGTAATATTGCATATGTGTAGTACCATCCCAAAAACCCTAGCCCACCCCCAAAAATCTAAACCCCTCACCCCACCCCCACCCAAAAACCTAACCCCACCCCACCCACTCCTCAAAAACCTAAACCCCTCCACCCACCCCAAAAAAACCTAAACCCCCCACCCACCTCCTTCCAAATACCTAACCTAAAAGCTAAACTAAACAAAAAAACTAAACCCTAAAGCTGAACCGGCTATTTTTTCGATTTTTTTTAAGAACGAGGATGACGTGGCAAACAAGGTCTCTGAACCACTTTTTTAGTTTTTGATTTATATTTTGAGTTATGATTTTTTTATTATTTTTTTTTACCTTTAAAAAGGAGTTCTCTAGTTATCTCCCTAAATGTTAGTTTTCTTATGAACTTCACCCTATATATATATATATATATATATATATATATATATATATATATATAAGGGTGAGTTCATTAGAAAACTCATTTTCATGAGAAAACCAAAAAACTCCTACTGCATATGTGTAGTACATCCAAAAACCCAACCCACCCTCAAAAACCTAACCCCCCACCCCACCCACCCCCTCACCCACCCCCCAAAAACCTAAACCCCCCACCCACCCCCCAAAAACCTAAACCCCTACCCCACCCCATCCCACCCCTCCAAAACCCAAAACTAAACCAAAAAGCCTAACCCACCCCAAAAACCTAAACCCCCCACCCCACCCCACCCCACCCCCACCCAAAAACCTAACCCCACCCCTCCTAACCCCTCACCCACCCTCCAAAAACCCATCCAAACCCCTAAAAACATAAACCCCCACCCCACCTCACCCCTCCAAAAACCTAACATTAAAGCTAAACTAAACCCAAAAAACTAAACCCAAAAGCTAAACCCACTACTTTTCGAGTTTTTTTTTTGAACGAGGACGACGTGGGAAACAAGGGCTCCGAAGAAATTTTTTAATTTTTGATTTATTTTTTGAGTTATGATTTTTTTATTATTTTTTTACCTTAAATAAGTAGTTTTTTGGTTTTCTCATGAACATTGAGTTTTCTTATGATCCTTCCCCTATATATATATATATATATATATATATATATATATATATATATATATATATATATATAAGTCATTAATTCTTTTTACCATATAATTCAACATTTTGTAGTAATCGTTTTTATACACAAAAAGTTAAATTTCGTGTTTTTGCGAACTAGAATGGCCATTTTAACCTTAATGACTAGTTAACCATTTTTATGAACCAAATTACCCGTTAACTAAATCGTACATTTTTAAGTACTAAGTGTATGGACACATTCTAAACCATTTATAACCACAACATGTTATGAACACACACTTTTCATACCTATATTCTATGACTAAGTAGCTAAAAATTCACAGTTAACAAGACCTATACAAAAATAATCCTATACATGTTCGTATACATCTATTATTTTTTGTAACTTTTTGTTAACAATTTATACATACACATTTACGATATACATACATACATTTATGCATAGATAATGTATTAACCACTAGACCAAACCATTTTTCATGTTAGTTTATTTATCTGAGAAGGTTTTATAAAAAAAAACATTCCACTTTTTGGTGAACAAAATGCATGTTTAGCCATGATTCAAGGAGGTAGCATGAAATATAAAGTTGAAAAGGATGAAGATCTTTACCATTAGACAAGCTAGGGAAGATACTAATATGGATGAATAGAAGAGGCTTGAATAGCTTGTAGGTGTTTCAAGAACACTTGTAAATTCTTGGAACCTTGAAATCTTCACTTGACCTTCCCTACACGTGGCTTGTTGTTGAAGAGGTCTAAGAATTATGGTGAGCTTGTTGTTGCCGTAAGGAAGAAAGGAGAAAAGAAATAAAAGGGAAATTTGTTGTTGTGGAGCCGAAAGAAATAAAAGAGGGGAAAACAAGGAAGGAAAGGAAAGTATTGCGTCTTGTATTGGTAGAAGGTACATGAAATGACCATATGGATGATTTTATGGAGAAAGGAGTATGGGGTATTGCTTATCAATCCATCCAAGAAGAAAAAAAATGGTGAATTGTAATTAGGTGTCTAATAATTAGTTCATGAGGTTGGGGGGTTGGGTTAAACAATTTTAATAATTGTAATTAGGTGTCTAATAATTAGTTCATTAGTTAATAAATCTCCATTAGGCCCTAAATGGTGAATTGACTCGGTTTTGGTTCTTAATGTCATTTCGATTAATATTTAATTAGTTAGTGACTAGTTTGGCCATACACACCCAATTCATGTGTTGTCTAACGAATAAATGTGTTTATTCATTTATTATGTGACCATTTGTGGTAAGGCCTTCGGATAGGTCATCATGGATTTAATTCATAATTACTTATGGGTCTCTAAATATCGTACTGGTTATTTTATTTTCACCATCGTTCGTATTAGATGGGTTATACGGGTACGTGAACCGGTAACTCCTAAAATTACCATAATATGGAATGAAACAAGTACGACTTTTGCTAGACTTTAATGTCCTGGTTTATGCAATTAAGTGTCAACTAGCGTGACGTTC
Organism: Smallanthus sonchifolius; assembly: GCA_023525975.1. Classification (NCBI taxonomy): domain Eukaryota; kingdom Viridiplantae; phylum Streptophyta; class Magnoliopsida; order Asterales; family Asteraceae; genus Smallanthus; species Smallanthus sonchifolius. Next base: position 77,027,888 of record CM042034.1, read on the forward strand.
GTTGAACTGAGGTGTTACAGATCTAGTTATCGTCAAGGTATAAATTTGAACATCCCATGGTTGATTATTTAATATTGTTTATACGCGTGTAATCGGATGACTGAATGGAATCCATATATGATCTGGTAATGGTATTAATAAATCGCTTCCGCTAAATATATCTGATTTGTTTATATAAATGATTTAAATAATTATTGTTTTAAAAGCTAAAACTGGTACCATGATTCCCAACAGTGAGTTCATATCAAAACTATAGTTTCATTTGAAAACTCTAAAACTCCACCATAATCCATGATGAGCTTTGTCCTTTTTGATCCTACGGTCCTAGTTATTTCTGATGATTTCCATTTTTTTACATTATTAACTTTTAAGAATAGGGTATAATAGTCTCAACACATTCAAAAGCCCTGTACTTTTTCTAATGTACTACATTAATCGAAATCAACCATCTTCATCTCTTTCTCTCTCTTTCAAGAAATTGGAACCCGTTACATCCAAATCAACCATCTTTATCTCTTTCTCTCTCGTTCACAACCCTTGGGAAACCATGGCGACGCACAAGATGGATCCGAAAATGGTGGTTCAGATCCTCTCCATATCTTTCTCTCTCGTTTAAAGCCCTAGATCCACTTGATTCCGTTGCATCTTGACGCCCTAGTTAACAAATCTGAGCCTTTTTGTGAAGAGAAAAACAAATCGAAGCCACATGTGTTGATCTGAAGTAACAAATCCGCTGTGAAGCTCTTTTTCATGGAATACAATCAGTGGCGGAACCAGAAGTTTTTAACTAGAATGTCACAATCAATTTTTATTTTAAGCTCATTAAGAGTGGATAAAAAATTTGTTTACAAATCGGTGTCATATAAGTCTATACCTAATAAACAAACAACTATTGGTGTCACGTGTCACAATTATGTGAGCTTAATATTCTTTTCCTTGATTATTTTTCCTCAATCCTGATAAATACAACTCAATCACAAATATAATTACCAACTATTTAAAGTAATTTCATTCATAACTTTCAAAATATCGTTTTATAATTTCTAAATTTTCAGTTAGTAATACAAACTATATAATATATTTATTTATTCAACCTATGTTATACACGGATTTGTAACATACTAAAGTAATAAACTAATAAACTTTTAATAAAAAGAATCTAGAATTTTTTTTATAGTATATTTTATTTACTAAGTGAAATAAAATAGATAAGTAAAACATATTAAAACTTTAAAAGAAATGCAATGCTTGTTGGCAAAAAGAAAATCAAACAGAGGTGTTAAAAAAAGATTTTATGTTGGGCTTAGTTGAAATGACCCAAAACAACTTAAACCTAAATATAAATACAAAATGACTTGCAGTTTTCATCTTATCTTATTCGCATCATTTTCACAGCACCTTTAATCCGCCTCTCCGGGACGTAAGTCTAAGTCGAAAAACGAAATCAGATATAGACTTTTCTCTCTATACTTGAGCTACTATACCGACATTACGAGAGGTCAAACCCTAAAAACTCATCAGACTTTGGATACCCTGTTAAGAAAGGATGGTCGGCCGGAGGGTCAACACCCCTGTAATTCCGTCACTTGTTCTCCTGCTCTGAGCTCCTGGTACCCTTCCTCTATCACTCATATGATTGCTTTGCTACCATTTGAAGAAACTCAGGGTGATATCAAATAATTAAAGCTGAAATTCGATGATATTATTCATGATCAAACCCAATAAAGATGATCCAATATGTTTTAGTCATCAGCAGTTTTCTATTTGTTTTGTTGGTGTTCAAAGTTTTATCTTTTAGTTAATTAAAGAGTCAATAAAATTATTATCTTGCAATATTGCACATGAAAGTTTGTTTTGATACGTTATTGGTTTTAATATCAGGATTTGTTAATAACTTTTTTGTGTCTAGGGTACGGAAGGCACAGTTCGGGTAGCAAGGCGGGTTAAGAGGTAGCTCGGCTACACGAGCGCAAGGCATGCAGGTAGGGCTAGCGGGTACAAAGGTCGGGTATTAGTACCCGTGTGTGAGTAAATGTGTGGAGCCTTTGGATTGGTTTTGGGTTGGGGTACGATTTGAGTAAAAATGAGGTACGTGGCACTCGCTTATTGGAAAGATTTATAGGGGTACTAGATTATAGATACATGTATTACACGGGTTTGTATAACAGAAAGTTCAAAAAAAATCATTTAACTATGATAGTTTTTTATCGTTAAAATAGTATGTACTTAGTAATTGATATTTAATTTAAGTAGGGATAAATATGGTATTGTGAATATACATATTTCCAAATTTGATTTAAAAAAAAAATTCAATTACCATATATCTATGGAAGAAAAACTTATTTGTTTCATTTAGCAAGTCCAACTTTAATTCATAATTGGTCCGCAACCTTAATTTACATTTCATTTAGTAAGTCCAACTTTAGTAATTTAGTATATCATCTACAACACACCAATCTGGTCTGCAGGTTCAATTTTTTTTAACAGCAAAAGGACCTTCATTCAAGAAAAAAAAACCAAAGAAAGAGCACACCCAACAAGAAAGCTGGAAAAAGCTTAAAGAAGCTCAAAATAAAATAAAAAAACAAAAAAAAAACCGCACCACTTATCCACCTTGAGAGTAGGGGTGATCAAAGGGTCCGACCCTCCAGGAACCGGACCAACCCGACCCGGAACCATGAAATTGAAAAGTCTAGAACCGGGAAACGACCCCTATAAGGAGGGTAAGGGTCTAAGGGTCCAACTCTTCAGTGTGTCATTTTTCTTTTTTTGGCTTGTGTTTTATCAACTGTTCCGCTATTATTGTCACTCAAAATATTTTTTGCGTCCATTCTGTTTAACAAAAAATATATATCACAATGTTGTATACATATAGTAGGTTTTATATTTGCAATCTATACATATAGTAAGGTTTTATATTTGCAATGTATACATACAATATGTCTTATAACTAGGTGGTGAATAATGATGATATATCATACATACAGGTATAAAAATTAAATGAGTAATTGCATGCCATGTAGGTGCCATAACCATGTTAACCATCACATACATACAAAGTAGGTTTTCCATTTTCACCCATGTTATCCATTCTATTTGCAATTGGAGATATTAAAACTAATCGCATTCATACACACAAATTTAATGAATATAAAGCGAAGAAGAAGCCAATTCTTACTTGAAGAGAATATGAAATGTCGGTTATATGTTGAAGAGAGAAGATGTAGTACGACTCTTTTTCACGATTATATGAGTTGTTTGGTTAATTTGTTCCTAATCCCAACAAAATTTAGGTTTTTTTTATCCATTTAAAATCTAAAGGTTTCTAAGGTTCTTAAGGTTCTGACCCACGGTTCTACCTGGAACCGGCCCGGACCCTTTAAAACCTGAAATCTCAGAACCTTGAACCGACACTTTTTGCTAGAAAGGTTCTAACCCATGGTTCTAAGGGTTGGGTTCGTGGTTCTTAAGGGTCGGAACCGTTTTTTGCTCACCCTTACCTGAGAGCAGTAACCTTGGCTCTATGTTTGAACTAAAGATAAGAAGTCTCCTTAATATCTTGAACAATCTTGAAAACATTAGATCACCTCCATTTAAACAAAATACCATTCCTCTGTATCCAGATTCTCCAAATACTCAGCACGAAAATAGCATGAATCAACTTCGAACGCTTCCTGGAAAGTTGCAGCCTCTATTCACATGGAGTTACATGGCTTTAGTTGGTTTGACTTTTAAAGTCATTTAGCATATGATGATAAAAATCCAAGCATTAGAAAATGATAAAAATCTGATCTGCAGCAAAACAGATTAAGGCTTTAAAACTATACAATTGGATTGACTTTGAAGTCATATTAAGGCTTGCTTGTCTTATTAAGTCACAGTTGGTTTGACTTTTAAAGTCAGCATTTTTATTCAAAGATTTAGATTGTTAAGGTAATAACAAAGCTTACTTATTGCGATCAAGTAAAAAAATTCTATTGAACATCCATAAGGTCTTCGCTGTGAAGATCAACGACTTTGCCTATCTTGGTATCTTCCAAGTGCAAATGAGAGAGACTGCATTTTAAAACCATTAACAAAGTAAAAGTTATCAACACTACAAACAAAAAAACACATATGCAAAGCATAAACCAAGTTTGTGAAGTTATAAATTTAACACCTTGAATTTGAAACTGGAGTCAAGTGTTAACATAAGCGAAGGAATTGTATTGAACTAACCTTCCTCAATAGGCAAAGTAAAAAACACAAAAAAAGTATTCACCTCATGAATTTGAAACTAAAGTCAAATGCTAACATAAGAGAACGAATTGCATTCGTCACTCATCGAAAACGCACATATGCAAAGGTAAAAATTTTGTTGATTGGAGTTCAAGAGACAGACAAGAATAATGCAATATGAAACTTGCTAAGTTTAGCTATAGCTGCTGTATGCAAGCATTTTCATGTATGAGAATATGAGAGCAAAAGTTATTCAATAAGTGCCAATCTTTTTATGTTTGTCAATCAGGAATGGTATTGGATAATTTATCGATATAGAACTTAAATATAATTGCACATGGTTACATACCGGCTTCAGGGCATCTGTGCTGAACGCTTCAAGAAAATTCAATCCATATGCCACCATTTTCATCGCAACACTCGTAATAAGATTAAGGAGGATATAACCAATTTATTTTAATAAGCTACTACATAATCCAAAGTCATGTAAATTATCTTATTAAAATCAAATGAACCATGTGTAGGTATCATAGGGAGTAAGCTTGAAAAATACATCACCAAGAAAAGATTATAAACTGTTAACTTGCTTTAAAGCAATTAATTATGCTTTCAGAGTTTGCAAAATGAATAGAAACATGCTTACCAAATTGTCTCTTACATTTAGCATACATGTATATGACTTGAGTCAAAACACTAAACCTCGTGTTGGTTTTACAAATAAAACAAGACAACAAATTTAAATAAATAAAAAACAGATCATTCAAATAAAATTGTCTCATCATTCAAATAAAATTAGGATTCCAATTTGTACCTTCATTTGAAACAATATTCATGTTCCAATCATTGGGGATGTTCATTGGCAAGCAATTTCTGAGTATAAAGGAATTGTAACATCAATAAACAAAAACCCAACCTAATTATGAAACTAGGAAACTCGAAAACCAAAGCATAGTTCAAATAAAAAGGCCACAAAGCCAGATCAAAGTCAAACAAAATAGATTAAACAGAATAAGAAGCCAAAATTAAGTCAAACAAAACTTATTAAAGATTCGTCAATTGAAATTAGGGTTTGGATAATCAACATTACACGATTATGATTTAATCGAAGTGAAAAGATGTGTTGAAGAACCTTCGATTTGAGACTGTGGAATGAAGATTTCTTGAAAAAAATGAATTAGGTTTTGTATCTTGTTGCAGCGATTATCCATCGAAATCATAGGGCCGCCGCCAGAATCTTAATCGTAATCCTCTTCTTCCTCCGCAACAAGAATCAAGAATCAGTAAATCAAAAGATCAGGTGGTATGAAGATGACAACGTCGATCAGATATAGGAGGAGGAGGAGAAGAACGTGTGGCTGCTTATGATTTAGGGTTAGGAGTGAAAAAAAGTACGGTCATTTGCCTTTGATCCGCGAATTGCTTGATGGGCCGGGTCTATGACCCGCGCGTTTTTTTAAACGGGTTAGGTGGGTTGTGGGCGGGAAAATTAGTTTGAGAGTGAAGGTGGTGATGACACATGCTAAAAAAAATATAATCATTTATTAGGTTAATGATTTGGGATATCAGGGTTGTGTCTTCAGTACCCTTAATGATATAAGGGTATATTGTGTGTGAATAAGTGTGCTTCTTTAACGCTTTGTTCCCGAGTTTACTAAAGAAGGGAAAAGAAAAGAAATGATTCCTTCCTTTTTTTTTTCTTTTTCTTTCCTTTCCCCTCTTTTCTTTTCTCTCCAAATCTCTCCAAATTGGAAGGATTGATATAAGCCTTATTTTTCCTTCTTTTCTCTCAATTTCCTTCCTTAAAAAAAACTCTGGAACACCATTTTTTTCCCCCCTTTCTTTTCCCCTTTAAAAAAAACTCGGAAACAAGGGTTTATTTCCCCTTTCTTTCTTTTCCCTCCTTAAAAGAGACTCGGGAACACAGCGTAATTAACATCAACGTGATACACATGTTTTCTTTTGTCGGGTAGTTTCCAAAAAGATAAGTGTTTTATACGGTAATCTTTCTAATTTTGCTTAAAGTTGATCATAATGGTCTCCAACTCCATTAAGTGTTTCTTTTTTGGTTTGTTCTTTTTTTAATTAAAATTTATTTACAATTTGATCGCATATTCCAATTTTTTTCAAGATACTACAAAAATTAGCTAGGTTAGATCGAGTAAAGTTTGTTGTTCAAGATGTCTTTGACATCGCGGGAGGCTCCTTTAATCTCTTTATGATAAGAGATGGTTAATTTTCTAATTACAAAATCTATAAAACAACGGATAAGGTATTGCAATTATGAGAGATCAACACTATATATTAGAGACCAATAAAAAACAAATCTGAGTCATTCATTTTTTTCGAGCTTAAAAATATTAAAAATAAAAGAAAAGATAAAAATTAATGGTTATTAATTCACTTTCATCTCCCCCTAAAATTCAAAATAATATGAACACATTAGTTTGATTGTTCCTTTTTTATGTAACATACGTATGTATATGTAAATAACAAAATTTAAAAAATATTAATAAATTAGTTTGGTTGTTCGTTTTTGTATAAAACTACACATGTGAGTAAATGGTACCAAATAAAAAAAATATATAAAATTGTTAGTTTATGTATATATCTACACATGTGTAGATAAATAGTATAAAATTAAGAACATATCTATAAATTAATTTGATATTTTTTTTAATATATATAACATACACACGTGTATATAAGCGGTATAAATTAAAAATAATATAATGAAAAAGGTTGAATGCCTCATATTTGTTATGTGGTCGTAAAACTTTACTGTTCTTAAATGATTTTCTTCATTATGTATTAGGTTATACACCTATGCATTACATGGGGTTGTTTAATAAAAAAATAAAACTACAATAATGTGTAAAAAGTTTAAAATAATGTGTAAAACAATAAATAAAATTCTTTGTTTCCTTAATTAAGTAATAATTAGAATTCAAATTTTATATTATCTTTTTAAAAAAATAAAAACATTAACATAATTAAATTTCAAAATTCAAACTTACTTAAAATAGGAAAAATTAGAAGATTTTTTGGTGAGAAAAAGATATGGTGATGACATTCTTTGAAATTATTTATTAGAATAAGGATTATTAATTAGTAACTATTTATAAAAGTAAATAAAGGTAACTATAAAATATACATATTTAAATCATAACTCTTAACTATAGTTAAGAAAAAAACAATAATTTTTATATCTACGTTATTGGTGGTCGAGGGCTCCCCTGTATCTAATAAAATTTTGCCTGTTAGAAAAAAATCTACGTTATTTAATAACTAATTAGTATTTGTGCCCCGGCGCTTTGCGGCCGGAACAAATATTATAACAAAAAGCTAACTCATACACGCTTTACAATTTTAATAACAAATAGTAACGGGAGTAAAATACATATCAATTTGGGAGTAAAATACATATCAATTTTTATAATAGATGTTACATCAAGGACATTTTAATGGCAATTTCACTACATTTGAGATTTATTATTTTTGTGAGGGTCAGGTTGGATTTATGTGAAAAACGTTTTGATATTAAAAAATTGATCTTTTATAAACAGTTTGTGAGATATGATTACAAATTCATGTCATTTTAGTAATAAGCATATTTTTTGAATAAAGATGTTTAGGAGGTTTTATTCACAAAAAAAGACATAGTTGACAACGTTTGACATGTTTACCCATTTTACCCGTTTCCTTTTAATCTAATTTTCTTGATTATTTCGGTTTGACCCGTTGAAATTAAGCGTACCCAAGTCGACCCATAAAGTAAAAAGATCTAGTGAAAATGGTATTTATATATTTTTACTTAAGTATCCATGACCGGCTTTTTAATTAAAAATTCAAAGTAAATACATGATAAAAAGAATCCAAAACAGAGTTTATAAAACCATTAAACACCAAACAAAAAACCTAAGACGGTTAACCAAGTTTGTTGGTGACAAAGTAGAACAACCGGAACATAAAACAGCTCGCTTACCTGATCACAGATACAAAATTGCAGAAATGTTGGAAATCTAGGCCTTGGAGGGAGTATTTTCTTTGACTTTTGGATCTTCAACACCTTTTTCACAATCTTTTGTTCTTCAACCAGAAAAGCCCTAATGATCCTGAATTAACATCCAACAATAAACTTAGTAACTACCAACCTGGAAAAAAAAGCAACAAAAAACTAAAAATTAAAAAATAAATAAATACCTTTCCCGTACGGCACCAGCAGAAAGTACCCCACCGTAAGCGTGATTAAGCACGTCCCTTATGAGGAATCTGCATGAATGAGATTTTTTGATAAGTCGCATGTTTTATAAATTCTACAAATATTTGGTTTTGACCCTAATAGGTGATTCCTTGGAAAGCAGAATTGTAGTTAGCATCAAAAAAATTATTAAGTGTTAGCCCCGTTACATACTTGGAATTTCATGTTGACTATTAACCTGTAAATGTGATTGTGTACTTTTTTTGACACCTAACTGTCCAAAGCTTAATATACTGGTTGGATAAGTATTTAAAAGCATTATGTATCTTAATATTAAAGGACATAAAAATGTGAATATATGCAGCAGTCAATGATTCATATCCTCAATCAAACACTGAAATAAGTCTAACATGGATATCTGTTGATCATAAAGTTATAAAGAAACATTATGTGACAATAATATGCAGCACTCTGTTCACTTCAATGGGACTTGACATGCCTGTAGTTAATCCAATTTGAAGACACTGAAAGCGTACCCGTTAACTGTGTCGTAAATTCGTAACTGCTCGCCTTTTTATCTACACGTTAACTACACATGCTAGTTAATTAGCTGTGCATGAAAAATAAGTAATTGTTATGCAATTATTAAGGATAAGAAAACAAGAAACTATATTAATTATCTGCAAGTTCTATTTAGTCTTTACTACTACATATTTGAAGACACTGAAAGCGTACACGTTAAATGCGTCGTAACTGCTCGTCGTGTATCTACATGTTAACTACACATGTTAGTTAGGGCTGGCAATTTTAGACACGTACACGAATACACGACACGAACCTACACGATCTTAACAGGTATCGTGTATGGCCTTATTGTGTTTCGTGTCCTAAACAGGTAGACACGAATCTACCTGTATACCTGTTAAGATTTTTTTTAAATAAAAAATATTAAAATATGATATTATATGTAGGCCTGATTTAATAATTTAATATTTAATCAATTAAATCCCTAAACATGTGTTTCTAAACAGGTCTTATCGTGTTAAGCAGGTATAAACAGGTTCGTGTTCGTGTTTGGGAAAAAGTACACGATAAGTTATCGTGACGTGTTCGTGTATACATATTTCGTGTTCGTGTCTTATCGTGTACGTGTATACACAATATGCCAGCCCTAATGTTAGTTAATTAGCTGTGCATGAAAAATAAGTATCTGTTATGCAACTATTAAGGATAAGAAAGCTAGAAACTATATATATTATCTCTGCAAGTTCTATTTAGTCTTTACTACTGCAGATTCAGGTAATGGAATTCTTGATTTATCTTTTTGGCCTTTATGATGCAAAAATGCAGATATATTATATCTCGTGCATTATGACCCGTATTGAAAGTAATTTGGCAATAGACAGAGGTTTTTTATAAAAAAATTTAAAAAAAAAAACAGATTTTGTGGCTTTAATTATGTGCACTTTTATCATACACAAACAACCCTGAGTGATTATGTGAACTTTTATCATAGTGACCCGTGCATACTGACCCGTATTGAAACTGTTGCATTTCATATATTATGGACTGTTTTGTTTTATTCTGATTTGTGTTATTGAGATAGCTAATCAGCATGCGCACAATCAGATTAATACAGATATTTTTCTGTTAATTATGTTTAATTTAAGGAGTGTGGCTTCACCCCTTCCGGTTACTTCATACTAATTTAAATTTATATGAAGTAGCATATGGTATCAGTAAGTAACTTTGTTTGGTCTAACAAAGATGGTCTTAGTGGATAGTTCGGTTATGGTCTTTAAAAGTTGGATTAAATGTAATTAGTCAACATTAATTATCATCAGGTATCTAGTCAGAATAATCAAACCATGAATTTTTAGTATTATCATCACTTGGATTATGTGGCTAGTCATCTGAGAGTGTGTGTGTGTCAAGAAAAAGGAGTGTTGCAGTTATAGGTTTGAACAGAAAAGCAGAAAACAAAGGACAGAACGTGAACAAATAATTCAAATACCATTATGGTCTTGCAGATTTTAGTGTAATCTGTTAAGTATATTTGGCAGTGGCGTGCATGGCATGGAGAAGAGTTGATCTTGGTAATTGTATTGTATTATTGTAAATGATAACAAAGGATTACAAGGATATAAATAGGAAACATATTTACACATTAATCCCTCTAATATAATAAAGTATATATATTTGTCTAATATTCCCCCTCAAGCTAAGGCCGGGAAACGAGCTGTAGCTTGTCCCGTAGAGTCACAAATCTTTCTGAAGGTAGAGGCTTGGTAAAGATATCAGCTATCTGATCATGTGTAGATATGAATTGGACGGAGAGTTTCTTTTGAGCAACCTTTTCTCTGACAAAATGAAAATCAACCTCTACATGCTTTGTACGAGCATGGAAGATAGGATTTGCTGATAAGTATGTAGCTCCTAAGTTGTCACACCATAAGATAGGAGCAGATTTGACAGGAACGTGAAGTTCACTTAAGAGGGCTTCAAGCCAGGTGAGTTCAGCAACAGTATCTGCTAGTGCTTTGTATTCAGATTCAGTTGATGACCGAGAGACAGTTCTTTGTTTCTTAGCTGACCAAGAGACAAGATTGGAGCCGAGATAGATTGCAAAGCCCCCGGTGGATCGACGGTCATCAGGACAACCGGCCCAATCTGCATCAGAGAAACCTGTAAGAGACCGATGATAAGCATCTGTATAGGCATGTAAAGTGGATCCAGATGCCTGTTGAATTAGAAGTCCATGAGTCAAGGTTCCCTGTAGACATCTAAGGATTCTTTTCGCTGCAGCCCAGTGATTTTCGGTAGGTGATTGCATAAACTGACAGACTTTGTTGACTGCAAAATTTATGTCAGGCCGTGTAAGAGTAAGATACTGCAAAGCCCCCACAACCTGCCGATATTTTACTGGATTGTCAAAAGGCGGACTGTCACCAAGGGACTGGTTTGCTGAAGTGGAGGAAGGTGAGTGAACCGGTTTGGATTGAGATAGACCAGCCTTGTTTAACAGTTCCAGAATGTACTTTTTATGCGATAGAATCAAATTGGATCCTATGGAAATGACTTCAATACCCAAAAAATAAGACAAGGTACCCATATCTTGTACTGCAAATGTGTTACTCAGATTGTTGACTATGCTATCAATGGCTATTGAACTGTTCCCTGTCAAAATTATGTCATCAACATATACAAGCATGTATAGAAGAGTGCCTGCAGACGAGTAAATAAAGAGGGAAGGATCGGTTTTTGATCCTTTAAAGCCCAATTTGTGAAGAGCTCCAGACAAGCGTTGGAACCAAGCCCTCGGTGCCTGTTTCAGGCCATACAGAGATTTGTGCAAGCGACATAAATGATTTGGCTTAGTTAGATCAACAAATCCAAGAGGCTGGCGCAAATAAACTGTCTCATGTAGGTCACCATGCAAGAAAGCATTTTGAACATCAAGTTGTCGTAAAGACCAATTTCTTGCAACTGCCAAAGAGAGAACCACACGAATCGTTGTGGCTTTGATAACTGGACTGAAGGTTTCATGATAATTAACACCAGCTTGTTGTTTAAAACCTTTGGCCACGAGACGGGCCTTGTACCGAGTGATAGCACCATGTTGATCCCGTTTAAACCTGTATACCCATTTACAATCAACCACATTAGCATTAGAGACAGGTGGTACCGATGTCCATGTACCGTTTCTCATTAAGGCTTGATATTCATCAACCATGGCTTTTTGCCACTGAGGACTCTGATTGGCAACAGCAAAGGTAGTGGGTTCAGTTTGGGTGGTGGCAATGTAGGAGGAGTGAGTGTAGGATTTGTTTTGTTTGGGATTTTGGCCAAGATTAGCTGGCCGGGTGCGAGTGGGAGGATTAATTGGATCGGTGGTTGAGGGCTGGGTTGTGGCAGACTGTTTGGGCCGCCGGGTGTATGTTCGAAGGGGAGAGGTGGACTGAGTTGTGGTTGTAGGCCGGTCGGGAGGGCTGGATGGTGCATTTGTGGGCTGTTCGGAGGGAGGAGGTTGTTGGGGAGAGAGTGGTGGTGAGGTTTGAGTTGTGTCTGGGTGGTTTGGGTTATTGGTGGTTTGGGTTGTTGGTGTTTCAGGATTGAATAGGGCTGGAATAGGGAAAGATGAGACATAGGGAGAGGGAGAAGTTTGTGAGGGTGTAGAAGATGTAAGAGGAGGAGAAGTGAACGGAAAGAGTTGCTCGTTAAAACGAACATGACGGGCGATGTAGAGACGATTAGTGGTGGGGTCAAGGCAACGATAGCCATGATGGGAAGGACTGTACCCAAGAAAGACACAAGGCAAGGAACGAAAATCCATTTTGTGTTTGTTGTAAGGACGTAGGTGAGGATAGCATTGACAACCAAAGACACGCAAGAAGGAGAAGTCTGGTTTGACCTTAAGAAGGTGTTCAAACGGGGATGTTTTGGAAGCAGTACGAGAGGGCATTCGGTTTATTAGATAGACCGCTGTGTCAAAGGCAAAGTGCCAAAATTTCATTGGGGCACCTGATTGAGCCAAGAGGGTAAGGCCCGTTTCCACAACATGGCGGTGGCGTCTTTCCACCTAACCGTTTTGCTCACTGGTGTGAGGACAAGATAGACGGTGAAGGATGCCAAGAGAAGAGAAGAAGGGAGAGAGATTTCTGAATTCTCCACCCCAATCGGTTTGGACGGATTTTAACTTTGTTTGAAATTGTCGTTCAACCATAGTATGGAAGTTTTTGAATGTAGCATAAACATCAGATTTGTATTTTAACGGAAAGAGCCACATATATCTAGTAAAATGATCAACACACAATAAAAAATAGTTATGACCATCAAAAGATTGAACGGGTGCTGGACCCCAAACATCACAGAAAAGTAAATCCAAAACATGATGGCTTTTAAAATTTGAAGATAACAAATGAAGTTTTGAGGATTTCCCCATGTGACAAGAATTACAAGAGGTATTCAAACTTTTATCACTAATAGGAAGAGAATAACTAGATAACATAGACTTCAAAAGCTCTGGATGAGGATGCCCAAGTCTTTGATGCCATGTGTTGGAAGATGCACGAACAGCTGTGAGCGATAGTCAGCATAGTTTGCTGATGGTTGTCTTGACCGGATAGTGTTTGGGTCACGGTTAGGACAATGAGATGGAATATGACCAATTCCACACCTGTTACATGTACCATAAACTGTATTTTGATTAGATGCCCAATTAAACTGACCTCTATTGCCGCCATTATTGTTTCCACCGGTACTGTTGTAGCCAAATTGACGATTGTTGCCTGAGTTAGAGTTATATCCACCAGTACCTCGGCCACCATTATTGTTGTATCCACGGCCACGATAAGAGGAGCCACGACCACGTCCACGAGAGGTATAGAAAACCTGGGACGGCTGCGTTGTTGCTTGGCTTGAACTCCAATCTGAGACAGGAGCTGTTGTAGGGCTTGAAGTGTCTCAGATGGTACCTGATTAATGGTGGTTGCAGCAGAGGAGAGCAGGCTGGTGGTGGCAGTTAACGCCTGTGCAGGGGCTGAATCTGTGGGCTTTACTACATATTCATGATCAGACAGCAGGCCATAAAGTTCAGCAAAGGCCGTGGGAAACTGACGAGCCAGTATCGTGGTCTTCAAGCCATTGTATTCATCACGAAGGCCGGCTAACACGAGCATCACTAAGTCTTTTTCCTTTACAGGTTCACCGATATTTGCTAAGGAATCAGCATATGTCTGTGCTCTGGTGAGGTAGGCAGAGGATGTTTCATCATGGGTCATTTGTAGCTTGAGTAGTTGTGTTTTTAGGGTGTATTCCCGAGAGGAGGTATTGGGTGCATAAGCACGCTCTAAAGACAGCCACAATTCACGAGAAGTGGTGCCCTGTACATGTTGGAAAGAAGATTCTGAGATGGTGGACAGAATCAACATGCGTACATGTGCATCATTGGATACCCATGCAGAGAAATTAGGGTTTGGTTGAACAGCAGGGGCGGCATCCTTGTCAGAGGCTGCTGCTGGTTGTATGGTTGGTGAAGGACATGGAATGGTACCATTAACATAGACAAATAGATTATTTGTAATAAGAAACGGGTGTATAATAGTCTTCCAATAGCCATAATTGGTTGGAGACAAGGTGAATCCAAACTTGTGAGAATTGTGGGTAGTCTTCTCGGTGTGAGAGAAAGCTGCAAGGAGGGCCATCGCAAAATAGAAAAAGAGGAGCAAGCTGTTGCCTTCTGCTGCTATCGAAAAAAAAAGAGAATTGTGTGCCTTCTGCTGCTATCGGAAAAAAAAAGGAGGAGCAGGTTGTTGCCTGCTGTTGCGATCGGAAAAGGGAGAGGGGCAGAAAAAATTGTGGCGGCTGTTAGGGTTAGGGAAAAGCTTTGATACCAAGTTGATCTTGGTAATTGTATTGTATTATTGTAAATGATAACAAAGGATTACAAGGATATAAATAGGAAACATATTTACACATTAATCCCTCTAATATAATAAAGTATATATATTTGTCTAATAAGAAGAAGTGACGTGGCAGGAGTAGTAAATTTGCATTCACGTTTATAATTTCAGCAATTATTTCCATGTATTGCTTTATTTCCCTGCATTGTTCAGTTTTGATGTTATGAAAAAACCAGCGAAAATTGCCCCATCACCGTCTTCCTTCTTAATTCTATTCTGCAACCTTGGGTTTGATACTATCATAATCATGGTGAAATCAAGTGACAACATAACAGAAACCATGGGTCAGCGATTTATATCTTGATTGTAAAATCGAGTATTCAACTGTGATAATGGCTGATTGAACAGGAAAATTGCAAGAGGTAAGGGCATGTGTTGGTTTTCTGAGGGCGATTGGGATTAAGGATTACTACTTACTACCATAACGGGTTGATAGAAACTGGAAAATGAAAGCTTTAAACTACTGAAATCGAAGTACAAGATTAGCCAATTCGAGATGGCAATTCTCCAAATATAAAAGATAACCTTTTTAATACATAATCAAGACAAGTCAAACAAAACAATGAAACCCCCTAAAATAAGAACACTCCTCGGCAGTTTCTACCCCACTTCCTGATTATTTGGAACACTCCCCACCTCCTCCAATTTTGAACCTTTTCCCGCCACCCACCAGATCTGGGTTCGTATCACGGGTTCAGAGATGTTGGTTTTCATTAGGGCGATTGGGATTCAGGATTACTACTTACTATCATAACAGTTCAGAATCTGTTTGTTTGTTATTCTTAATACATGTAATTAACAAAACATAATATATTCCCTGATTAAAAAAATGAGATGAATATATACAAAACCTCAACATATGTATCAAAGAAGCAAAACAGTTTTTGTGGCTTTAATCAAGTGCACCTCACATACACAAACAACCCTAATTAATTATATATGTGCACTTTATCCTAAAGAGATATATTTGCACTTTATATATCTGCTCTTTAATCAAGCGCACTTCACATACAACATAGATGCCTTGAAATTGATTAGGCAAATAGAAATTACCCTAAGAACTGGAATTAGAATATATAGAAATTACATGCCTGAGTAAATGAAATCTGAAAGGCGTGGAGGATGGGCACCGTGATGATTACTTTGGAGAGAATCTGAAAGAAAACAGAAGGGGATTCGAAATGAGTTTATTATTTAGGGGAAATTGTTCTATGAAGCGATTCTGATACAAATCAGAAGGGGATTTTGTTATAGGTTTAGAATTAGGTTTAATCGTTCCAAATTGATAAGATGACATACCTGGATTGAAATCAAATCGGAAAATTTGAACATTCGGAAGTGTGTGATGATTATGGCGACAGATTGAAGAGAAATCCAAATTGATAGCGACGGCGACAGATTGAAGAGAAATCGGAAGGAATCTTAGAGAAAAGAAAACATAAAGATAAGAATGCGGCATGTGAACGGTTATCATAGCCGTTTGTTTACGGCGGAAGGAAGCGTCGTGGTCTGTTAACGGCGACGCTTGATGGACGGAGGGAGGTGGGAGAGGCTGACGGTAGGTAAGGTAACGGAAAGAGGGATGGGTGATGGTGGTGGTGTAGATGGACGGCGGGATAAACGGAAGGGTCAATATGGACGGAGATAAAACGGTGCTACGCATTTTAAGGTTTTGTTAATTATATTTATCAGATAGTTACATTTAATACTTTATTCCATCAATATTGTTTTCTTGTTAATTCTTTATTCTATCAATGTTGTTTTTTTGGTTGTAAATTGTTTTCTTAGGGTGTTGGGGCCGGGATACCCGCATGTGATCGAGTAGGGGAAATGTCAATCGAGTAAATGGGAACACCATTGGTTTCTAGCCGTTGGTGGGGGTGGGTGGGGGGTGGGTTGGGTCCTTTAAAAACAAAAAAAACTAATTTTTTACCTATATATACCCACATTCCACACATATATTTTTACCTATCTCATCTATATATCTTTCATCTCATCTATATAATTTTACACTCTACAAAAAAAATGGAAGGATCATCCAAAAAATCAACAAAGCCTAGAAAATTTAGGCCAAAAGTTCAATCTCAACCGCGACCCGTACGAACCCAAGCCGCTCCCCAACGAACCCAACCACCTCCTCAACGACCACAACCACCTCCTCAACCAATTCCAAGCTATTTCCCGCAACCTCAATATCCAAACTACTACCCTCAAAGTTCAACCAATCCAAATATGGATCCTAATTTTTTATCTCAATTTTCGCTTGATATGGATCATAATTTTTTACCTCAATTTTCCTACCAATACCAAAACCAACCGTATCGTGATCCAAACGAAATCATCCGTTCGGAATCCGAAGACGAAGGAGAAGATGAGGATGTTGATGAAGAAACGGAAGAGGAGGATGTTGATGAAGGAGAAGATGAAGGAGAAGATGAAGAAGTTGAAGTAGAAGAAGTCGAAGTTGAAGATGACCGCACCAAGCCAAAAAGACAACACAAAAACCGGTTACCACCAAAGAGATGGACGGAAGAAGAAGAAATTGCCGTGGTCCAAGCTTATATTCACAAGACACAAAATAAAAGAAAAAGAAATCAACAAAAAGGTGACTCATTTTGGAAGAAAGTCCTTGCACATTTTACCGCTTTATTTGGTGAAAACGATCGAACCGTTGACCAAGTGTCTTAGAAGTGGAAGGATCTTAATAAAAAAATGACCGCCTTCAACGGGTGTTACCAACAAATGGTAAGATTTATTTTTCAAATTATATAGGTATTTTTTAATTTTCTTATCTAACGTTATATATATATATATAGAAACAAAGAAGGCCGAGTGGTACAAGTGATTTGGACCTTGTTGAAGCGGCTTTAAGCCATTACAAGAAAGTGTACAAAAGGCCATTCACCAACTTGAAATGTTGGGAGGTTGTACGCAACAATGCTAAATGGGAACCCATAGCATTGATGGGTGATGATTTAGAAGGAAGTCAATCCTCAAAAAGAACAAAAACTTCCGAGTCGAGAACCCCAAGTGACCCGGAGGGTTTTACAAACCTCTTTCCCTACATAAACGTGAACACCGAACCGCAAGACGACACGACACCGACAAGGCCAAAACGTCCGGGGAAGAAATCGGCCGAAAGTTCATCTAGTAAGGGAAATTTAGTAGACATAGTCAAAGAATACAAGAATATGAAAGCGTTAGAGTTAGAAAAAAAAAAGAAAGTCTTCGGGATAAGATGGTGGAAGCAAAATTAAAAAGAGAACAAACGGCGATTGAGTTGATGCTTGAAAAACAAAAAGGATCGTGACATCAAAACATTCACCGAATCGCATGATCATCTCGTAGACCTGTACTTGTCGATTGTATTGCAACGTAAACGTGAAATTGCAGCAAAGTATGGATGGCAATGCACATTTTAGATTTTAAAATTTTATTATCTAGCTTTTATTTATTTTGTAGGTTTTTTTTATTTTTAATTGTATTATGTTAATTTTTATTTAATGAAATTGTCTTTTTTTTTTAAATTAAATGTTTATTTTTTTACAAAAAAAGTTGGTGATTAAATGAGTAAGGTGTTTCCAATGAAATCTAAGTAAATAATTAGTTTTGAGGTGTCAAAATTCTATTAGGCAGTTTTGATGAGTAAATGAGTATTGAGGTAAATGGCCCCCAACACCCTTATCATATAATCACAATTAATCACATGTGTTTTAAAAATCACGGAATTTTAAGTTTGACCAAATATATTGGTAATATGCTTGTAGAATCATGCGATTAATCCGATGTGTTGATGATTAGCTTGTAGAATCATGTAATTTTAAATTTAATCCAATCCTTTCTGATATGTTTTCAAAATCTTGTGATTCTTCTTTGCTTAATCAGAATATGTTTTCTCATATTTGTTTATGTAAAATGGTGTTATGTATTGGAAGAATCGTAGGATTCTCACATTGATTGGAATACTTTTATGATTTATTTTTATGTTGTTATTGGATGGGAGTGCCATCATTTCTTTTTCTTTTTTGATGTGGACTTAAAGAATCGTTAGCATCCGCTAGGGAACAAACGAAACAAACAACATTAGAATTATCTGAAACGAAACAAACAAAATTAGTTGTAAGCCCGAATACCCGACTAACCTAATCCAGACACCGATTAACCAAATTTATTAGGGTTGATAATCGGTTAGCATTTTGAAACCCAAAAACCGGAGTAACCTGACTCGATGAACCCTAAACATGATTAAAATACCCTAATAACACTGCTAATTAGGATAACATAGTAAACCATGGTATCTATATCTATACTATATAATAAATAAAGGTTTTACATGACATGTGTCGTCTTCATACTCATTCCCATCATTTTTTTCCCCGTCTCTCTCTTTTATTAAATACACCTCTATTTTTTAATAATAATATATTCTAAAAATAATACTGATTATATTAATAAGACATTTATTTTAAATTATCCGTTATTATAAGAAGCTTTGAAATCTAATTATTAAACTTGTATAAATCAAATAATAAATGAAAGTCAAATTATATTAAATAGTAATTAACGTATTTTTGAAAGCCACTTATATATTAATTTTTATATATTTTGAATTTTATTTTCTATTCTTAATATATGTAATATATTTTTACATATGTAAAATATATAGATAAAGATTCAACAAATTTATATATTGATATTTTTCACCTCGTGTGTATTACACGAGTTTTAAGCTAGTTTATAATATGATAAAACTTATGTATAAGGATATATATATTGATAGCTTAAAGGGATAATTGAATAAAAAGTGGGTTTTGCCTAAGTAGCCTAAAAATGATTTCTAAAAACTTGATATTCACCTCATACGAACGTTGATTAAAGTTATTCAAGTGACATTGGAACCGGCTCGTCAAGCTTTGCTATCTTAGCTTTTAGGGTTTAGCATTTAGGTTTAGCTTTTAGGGTTTAGTTTTTTAGGTTTAGGTTTGTGGGTTTAGCTTTTAGATTTTATGGTTTAGTTTTAAGGTTTAGCTTTAGGTTTTAGCGTTTTTAGCTTTAGGTTTTAATTTTATGGTTTATCTTTAACGATTAGAGTTTAGGGATTTGTGTTTAGAGTTCGAGCAGTCGGTTCCAACGACGCTAGAATAAGTTCAATAGGAGTTCGGTAAAGCAAAAAAAAGTTCTTTTTAGACTTACGAAGGAAAAATCTCTCTTTTCCTCTTATAACTTAATATATTATATTTATAACAATTTTGTTATTGTTTGTCATTTTTAAAAGTTTTTTTTCACTTATCTCATGTTTTGTTATAATTTTAAAAAACATAATTACCATAAAGGGAAAGAAATTCATTACAATAAACAAAAGTTTTAAGTTTAATACACACTACAAGTGATATCAACATACATGTAATGTAATGCACACAATTACAAGTGATGTCAAGATTCATTATCATACACTTAAAACCTATAATTAATGTCAATTTAAATACATTTTTACAATGCAAACTAAAAATAAAATGATAACTTTCATCATAAAGTTGTTCTTGTTTTTAGTGGATTTTGTAATTAACACCTCATGAAAGTAGCCGAGTAAAGTCTAGAGTTGCTTTGCATGAATGAATGTTTCTATGTTCAGTTTTCCATAACCTGCCAAACACATATCCATAATGCAAAAGCAAAACTCCACTACACATTTGTGATAATAACATCCACTATTATAGGTGGAATGATTGAATAAAAAATCTCCAAGTTTGATATGCAATATTTTTATATCATAAAGTTTCCAAGTCACAGTTTTGTTTTTGTTTATCCAGCTGGTTGATACTTTTTATAAATATTATAGAATTAAGTCCCGAATTAAAATATCTACTTTTGGTATTATCCAATGAATTAACAAATTATTTTATTAGGGTTCAGTTATAGTTTCTTTGTATATTCCATTTTGACACAAGATGCAAAGTGACCCGAATGTTTAGCACATGCTTTAGAATATACTCACGGGTGGAATCATACATTTTGCTCAGCAGTGGAATCTTACATTTTGTAGGACATAATAGAATTTTTCTTTATATTAGTTTCTAACTATTCTATACACAAAAGTATACAAGAAAACAACGGAATTAAACACCTTACTAAGGCCATATGTAATGGTTTCATGTCCAAGTGATTCACGTCCTGTCACGTCACTAGCACATCAGCACAGTGGCAATCACCGGATAAAATCACTAAGCCATGTAATTGTTTCATGCCCAACATTTAATTTTTAATCATTAACTAATAATTTAAGTAAAATATAAATATTTATTTAAAATAAAAACAATAAAATACAAATTTATTTAATTAAAAAATAAATATATTAAAATACTAAAAAAACCAATTAAAAATATGACAATCAAGGAATCAGGGAACACTCAACACCTCCTCTATTTCCTCATGGACCCCGTCAAATTAAATACTACTAATTAAGAACTTTTGTGGGCGATTTGCATGTCTTGTAACACACTCTCATATTGAAACTTGTGTGTTTCAGATTAATTCTCTTTCCTACATGTTATCACGTTCTAGCTGTTCCATGTACGACTCAGTGAATTGGATTATTAGTTCCCCAATCACCTTCCATCATTTCTCCCCTATAGTTTTTCATTGAGTTACAGAAATTTTCAAACATCAAGTTTTATTTGATTTTGCATTCTAATCTCACAAGTGATATATCCTAAATACCTAAATATTGTCATATATGTTCCCTATTAGTTGTATATTAAGTTTTGTTCTATTTGAGTCGACGTCTTTTTATTTTTTTACCGAACTGATAAATTGATGACGTGGAAGTTATCTGTGTTAGTTCAGAATAACATGTATTTGTATGTAAAACTGATATAAACACCAAACTATTAATCAAATCGTAACAAACTTCCTATATACTCATACGGCTACCAAACCTACTCAACATGTGATTTCTCATTTCCATCCGTTCCTAGTTATCGGCCACTATCTATCTTTATCTCTAATCCCCTCTTTCACATGTGAAGTCACTAATTAGCCAATTAACAGTTACCCACTTAATTCTTGAGTTCACATGCTTCCAATCAAAGAAAGTGGTAATCTTTATCTTTGTTAACTAGCGAACTTTCCTCCTCGTTTGACTTGTCTTTATCTTTCTAATTGTTACGCTCATATCGAAAGTACCCAAACTCTCCACACTAATGGGATTCGAGGTTTAAAAAAACAACTTCCTAATATAAAATGGGAAGTCATTTACCAAAACACCCTTGATATCAAATAAAAATATTATATTCTTTAAATAATTTGATTGGATTAAAGTGGTTTTCGTATATAATTATTATTGGTTTTCTCACAAATGCGTTGTAATTTGCGACACATTTATGACAAAATCAAGAATATATATATTAAGTAAATGAAAACGGTATTTTTATTATCAAATAACATTATTTATTATTTATTTATTGTTATTGATTTTGTCAAAAATCTGTACAAAACCATTTTCGCAAATAAATAATAAATTATTTGATAATAAATAAAAATATTATTTTCTTTAAATTATTTGATTGGCTTAAAGTGGTTTTCATATGCGTCGTAATTTGCGACACATTTCCGACAAAAATCAAGAATATATATATTATAATTAAATGAAAACGGTATTTTTATTATAATTATCATAATTATTGGTTTTGTCACAAATGCGTCACAATTTGTGACATATTTTCAACAAAATCAATATTAATCACTACTACAAAAGTTGTTTTTTGAAGCGTTCTTAATTAGTTTTTTAGAACCGGCGACCTTTCATTTCGAAGTTACCGAGGTACTGCCAGAACAAAGACCCTTTAATTAATAAATAATTAACCTTCCATTTGAAAGTTACCGGTGTCTCAAATTCATAACCAATTCGAACCGAAGACATTCAATTTGAATATAAATATAATAATATCAATATGATTTATGTCCGGGTTAACTTTGTAGAATAGTAACCAAGGTTCAAAAGTTTTTCAATTAGATCACTCAATACACATTTTACATATCGGGTATACATTATACTCAATGGTGTATACATGTAAAATACGTATTAAGTGACTTAATTATAACGTTTTTAAAACTTGGTTAGTATTGTATGGTGTTCACCCTATTCCTTAAGCTAATATAATATTTTTTAAATTAAAAGATGGAAGAAGTTAAAAATGTAAATACATGAAATAATAAGGCCCAAGATATTTTCTTCAAAACACCCCCCCCCCCCTTCTTTTTCAAATAAAACCCTAATCCATTTCGTATCCTCGAAAAAAAAAAGAAAAAATCATCTGAAAACCATCCTCCACGAGCGTAGATATCTCCACGGAAATCAGCACACGACACTGGACCACGCTAGGGGGCGCAGTGTTCCACGGCCCACGACGTCCAGGTCCCGAGCCTCTTCCACGCAGGTACATTGAGTCTTAGGGACCTGGGTTTTGGTTGATAGTATTGATTGGCTAGTGATTTTTTCGTGACGCAGTTAATCGGTGTCACTGAAAATGGGATAGTGACGATATTCTTGGTTCTAGTAACGTTTATGGTTTCATGTTTGTTAGTTTAGAGCTCTAACTTACACCCTTACAGCTTTTCATCAGCTATGAAATATCGTGTAAATGAAATCGGTATTTATAATAAGTCTGAAGAGGAGTTTCATGATTTTATACATAATGTATATCTTTAGGAATTTGAATTTACTTGAAATTTAAAAATATTGGAAATTTTAAATATTTTGGCATTTTTTTAAAACTATATAGCAAATTTCGTACCGATTTGTGATTGAAATCTTGTCGCAAATTAATACAATGAAGTACCAGTAGCTAAAAACTTCGATTGCCAGACGCTTCAGCCACCCTTTGGTCGGTAAAATTTCCCGAAATGCGGTTGCAAGACACTCGGTCATAACTTGATTCTGGTCGCAATTCGCAAATTGGGTCGCTATTTTGAGACGGAAAATTATGTCGCAGATATATTTAAGTCGCAAAAATCAGTTGCGACCAGGGGATAGCGACCTCCAAAGTCTGTCGCAAACAGTCGTAGAAGGGTATTTGGGAACATATTGTTACTGTTTTGATGGTCGTAAATGATCTTTTGCAGTAACGTAGAGAAGGGTTGTTATCAAGTTTTGCATGGCACGAAACATTTAGACTCATTTTGTTTTTCCTTGCAAATTTTGGAAACAAAAAGTGACATTTAAGTAAAAATAAATCGGAAGCTTCAAGTCAAGAAAGAAAAGTTGAAGGCACCTTCCCACCTTGAATTACATATTAATTCACTTGTCGATATAAAAGATGTTTACACTCAATCTGAAATGCATTCACAATAATTTATAGTTTTACTTTATTGGTCAAGTCTGTCATGAAAAACTGTGACCACCACATGATTTATATCTTTGGACCTCGTATGTGCTCTTAAAGGCAAAGTAAATTTGAAAGTGTCTTTGTGATTAGTCATTGTATCTTTTTTAAATAGATGACTTTTTTTTTTGAACGGTCACTTTCATTAGAACAAAAACGTCGATCCAAAACAGGCCGAACAAACAACAACAAAATTACATAATTACAAATTTACACCAATCTTCCCAAGATATATTTTTCTTTTTCGATCTATTAGAAAACCAAACAAACCCGACCGCTTTGATCTGACTAATGATTTTTTTCACTTTAATGGGGTTGTTAGAGAAGACCCAATCGTTCCTTGCCTTCCACTGACTCAACACTCAATCATAATAATACCATGGATAACCTCCTTCTCCCGATCCGACTTTCCCAATGAACCATGCAACTCCAACAAGTCTTTGAAAGAGAAACCAAAGAAATTCAGAATCTTGCACCAAGCGCTAATGTGTTGCCAGAAAATCATCGCCACCATACACGAAGTGAAAAGATGTTCCACCGTTTCCTCCCCGTCGCTGTATAAAGGACACGATACGTCTCCCAGATGGATATTTCGTCTTCTCAGCGCTACCCTAGTCAGGATTTTGTCCATCTCCGCCCTCCACGTAAAAATATTGCATTTGATCGGAACCCATTTGCACCACTCCATCACAAAGCGACCACTAATAACCTCAATATTCTGTAAGCTTTTCCTTATTCTGTTAACCGAGAATTCGTTGGATTGCCCAACAGCCCAAGACCAACGATCCGCCGAGGCCCCAGTTCTCACTCTATCCATAAGACCCACCACCTGCTGTAATTTGTGGAGCTCCTCCATTGATGAAGGTGACCGATTCCAAACCCATCGAAGATGGTTATTCGAGTCCGAGGCCCCCACCCGGTTGCTAACCTTGCATCTTTTGTCATTCTCAAGGCTAAATAGAGTAGGAAATTTGAACCTTAAGGGCTCCTCAATAATCCATGGATCTAACCAAAAAGTCACTTCTTCCTCGTTACCAATAATGCCTCTAAAGCAAATACTGATAGGGACGCCACGAACCATAGTTTTGGAAATAGTTTGAGCGATGTTGCCCCAGACTCCTCCAAGCACCTTCTTTGCGGGAATGATCTCCCAACTTTTACTGCTATCGTGAAGGAAGAGGATAATTCTCCTCCAAAGATTGTTTCTTTTCGGCTTAAATCACCATCCCCATTTTATCAAAAAAGCGTCGTTGATCTCTTTAAGCTTGCATAACCCAAGACCCCCTTTATCTTTCGGAGCCGCAACCCGGTCCCAAGCGACCCAATGCATCTTTTTACCATTCCCCGTGCCTCCCCATAAAAATGTCTTAATGATTGTTTCCAAATCATGAATAACTTTTTTTGGCGCCTTGTATAGCGAGAAATAGTAGTTTGGCAGGCATTCCAACACAACTTTTATGATAGTCACCCTACCTCCAATAGAAAGGATAGAAGACTTCCAAACCACAAGGCGTTTTTCAAAAATGTGATACACCGGTTTCCAATTGTTTATCCTGTTCATGTTAGCACCAACCGTTAATCCCAAGTATTTGAAAAGGGGAGAGTCTAGCTTGCAACGCACCACTCTAGCCATATCCTCAGTAAAAAAACAACAAACATCATTAGTGTATGAATTAACCTCCTTTAATAAAAAAACAACAAACATCATTATGGGGGGGGGGGGTGTGGGGGTGGTGGGGAGTCACTATAAAGATTTAACTCTACACCGACGATAACTATTCAGCTGACAAAAGCCGCCGGTATAGATAGAACAAAAGTTGACCTGATGAAACCTTATATCGACAACATATTGTCGGTATAGGGTTCGATAGATGGAGGAAAAATGGGCATCGAAATGAAAACCTATACCGACCACATGTTAATATATTGGTTATATTTATTGTTCTTTTAAAAATTAGGCATCGACCATGGATTTTAGAAATGAGAACAAATTTAAATTAGACACCGATCATGAATTTTTAAAATCGGAACAACTTCAAATTATGCCGTGATTCTAAATTTTAAAAACCGTAGTTACAGCAAAGAAGAACAAAAAATAGAAGCTAAAGTAGATCGATATAGAAGATCATGGAAGAACGACAACAAGAATCAATGTTAAGACGTCTTTAAATTTGAGTTTAAATTTATTTTCCATTATTTGTTTCAAGCTAAACGTGGAATCGAAACTGATGTCAAGCTTAGGGGGCATTTTAGATAAAGTATACTAGTTAGGATTTTTTATGTAGATAACATTTACTGTAATTGTCTTTGTAATTATCTTTATTGTATTTTGATTATGTTGCCTTTTGTAATTACTTGTATCGTACGTATCCTTATATATAATTGATTAACAATAAAAAATAGTTATATTGTTGATTAATAATAAAAAATAGTTATATAGTTATGATAATAAAAAATAGTTAAAAAGGTTTTATTTTTTTACACCATGTTATGTTTTTTTTTCACTTTGGTTACATATTAACAAGAGAACTTAAATAATTTCACTTCAAATAAAAATCAGAAAAAAGTTAACATATTCACTGTATACGGCACTTATGAAAAACATGGTAACAATTGGACAAGTGTGTAATTTTTCTTTGAAATTTAAACGCTCTTGCAGTTAAAGAGGAATTGTATATTTGTTTATGCCATTTGCATTTAGGACAAGATAAATACAATTTTTACTATTTTGTGTTGTATAGTATTATATTATTATAGTAGGTTAGAATCCCGTGTATTACACGAGTTAAATAAATATAATATTAAATAGTTAGTGATAAAAAGTTTATGTTTTAAAAATCTGTGTAATACATGGGTTGAATGAACTCGTGTATTACATGAGTTGAATA
The DNA here is from genome assembly GCA_023525975.1 of Smallanthus sonchifolius. NCBI lineage: Eukaryota > Viridiplantae > Streptophyta > Magnoliopsida > Asterales > Asteraceae > Smallanthus > Smallanthus sonchifolius. Next base: position 77,055,033 of record CM042034.1, read on the forward strand.
AAATATAATGTAATCTATCAACACAAGCACTCGTCAAAATGAAACAATGTGAATATGTAAATATATGATTAAAAGTTTTCTATTTGAATCCTAGCTAGATATAAAATTATTTTTAGTTTGTACAATTCATAAAAATATAATTGAACAAATTAATTGATTATAAACACAATTTTAAATTAAAAAATATGTAGATAATAATTGAAACAAATAAATAATTTATATGCCTAAAATAGTGGAGTTGATTATTAATAGGAGATAGAGATGGGAAAATAAAAATGAGAAGGCCTATAATTGTGACAAATATCCTCATAATTTACTTGTTTATTAAGGGTGGATGGAGTTGATACACGGGTTCCTCAAGGGTTACACCGCCGCAAGTGGTGAGGGTATGACGTGGGCTTTTCCACACGACGGGTTGGACGGGTAACACCGTCGCAACCATTGCGGGTTGCTCATGGGTTGAATGGCACGGGTATATTAACCAGTTGGAAGCTGTGAATGTTACCGTTGGGGATTTGACCGTTGGGGTAAATTTCAATAAAAAATAAAAAAAATTCCTGCTATAAATAAAATCAAATATATTTACCCAAACAATATCTTGCACCAACAATAACTTCTTCTCAAAACATCAAATATATCTCAAATCCTACAAAATTCAAAATGTTTAGGCGCTCTATTTATATCCCGGAATCATGTAATAGTTCGTCGTCATCCGACTCGAGTAGTCTTGAATTTTTAAACCTCGTTGTTCAAGCAGCTGAGGTTGAAGACACTGCAAGATCGACTCGCCGACATGTGGAACGTGATCGTGTCAAATGATTTGTGGTTTTGGCACGCATATTTTGGTATTGCCGGGTCGAACAATGACATAAACGTCCTCAATCAATCTCCATTGTTCACAAATGAGTTGCATGGAACTGCTCCCAAATGCCCATTTTTTGTTAATGGCCATCGATACAAGCCGTGTTACTATCTTGCCGGTGACATATACCCTTCCTGGTCCACATTTGTGAAATCATATTCTTATCCAACGGACGTGAATCAAAAAAAGTTCAAGAAAACGTAAGAGGGGGCAAGGAAAGACGTCGAACAAGCATTCGACGTATTGAAGGCTAAATGGGCCATAATTGCACGACCGACACGTCAAATAAAGGTTGAAAAGTTGAAGAACATGATGTACGCATGTATCATATTACACAATATGGTATTAAAAGATGATGGAAATGCAATCTTAGCGGTTCACATTGCGGATCCGCCTACCAATCCAGTTGTTTCCGATAATATTGATGGGATGCGGATTTTGTGTGTTTATAGTGTTTTAATCCCGCGTTTTTACATATTTTTCTTATCACATATGTTTGGATAGTGAATACTACGAGGTAATATGTTTTGTAGGTAAACGGGATTAAAAGGAAGGTGTTAGAGCAAGTTGAAATGCAGGTTACGGGAATCGGAACGAAGAAACGAAGAAGTGAAAAAGGGCTGGCAGTAACTTACGGCCAGGCCACAGTAACTTACGGTGGCCGTAAGTTACGGTGAATCGAGCGTAACTTACGGTGGAAAGAAAATCAAAAAGTTTGGCCGTAAACCAGAAGCTACTAGCCGTAAGTTAGAATTTGGAATTTGTTGGCCGTAAGTTACGACCATATCACCGTAAGTTACGGTGGTCGGGAAAACAGAAAGACGCGGAACTTCGGGGACACAGCCGATTTTGAGGTTTATTTGGGGGTTTCTTCCCCAAATCGAAAGCCATCTTTTACACCACACTCCTTGGGCGATTTTGAGAGGATTCACACATCCACTTGAAGATTGAAGATGATCTCCCTCACCATGAGCGGGTGATTCATTTGTGGCTTCCTCCAAGCGGACGGTTCGTGTAGGTTTTTGTATTTGATTCAGTTTATTCATGTTTGGATCTTGTTAGTTTCTGACAATAACTTGAGAGATTGATGTATTAGTTGATTTAAACAGTTTATGATTATGCTTTGAGTTTGCTTGCTTTACGATCTTGTTCGGTTGATGACAAAACCTAGTAGCAGGGTTGGGTGACTAAAGGGGGTAACTTGGCATTCATAAATTGGGTGATTGAATTATACTGGTTTGTGACGGAACTGGTTGTATAGGTTGCTGACAACAGCCTGTCTTCAATTACTATTTTAACTGATTTTCCAACACCATGTCTATGTGGTGTCCAATTAAATAACTGAGTTTTGCATAAACCTAGAATCTGAAGTTTGGAGGAGGTTGCATCTTTATTTGATCTGTGTTTTTATTCTAATTATCAAACTAAGCAATTCCACTAACCACTGATTCCTCGTGGATACGATACTCTTCTTACCCTTACTAGTTAAGTGTTTAAGGATTGTTTTTGACCGACCTAACGACATCGATCAAAAATGGCGCCGTTGCCGGGGAATCGGTGCATTTAGTTTTAATCTCTGATTTGTATTTCACTGTTTTCAAAAATTTTCCAAATCGATTTCTTAGTTATTTTTCATCCTTATTGTTCGGATTTACGTGTACGTTGTTGTTTTTGTCATTGCAGGTTAATTACAGGTTGATGCATCACACCCGTCGATCGGGAAAGACATCGCCTCTTATTTTCAATCCAGAAATTGAAAGAACTGCACGACATAATCGTGCCAATCAACGATCACTCAGAAAACCAACAACAAATTCAAAAATGGAACCCAACAATCCAAACACTCCCGTAAATCCCAATGTGACATCTCATGTCGCAACCACCAGTATCCCACCACAACCACCACCTGTACCGCCAATACCACCACCATTCAACCAACCACCAACACAACCTCCTCCACTACAACCAAATCCACCTTTTCCGCCCAATCCAAATTACCAATATCCACCGGTATTTGACGAAGGGGAACCGAACATGAACTATGATCCCCCACCCTTCGCAACTAACCAGCATGACTATTATCAAAGAACCAGAGCTCACACAGATGACTGGAATGATGATTATACCGGCAGCGAGAGCTATGAAGAATATTCAGATGGATATATGGACGAAGGGGGTCCTGACCCACATTATGGGGGAAATCAGAGAGCTTATCATAGACGAGTCAGACATGGTCGACAGGGGCCAAGAATGTACAACGGGGTACCACATATGGGCGCTCCAAATCCTCCACTTCGGGAACCTCGAGCCGGATTTTATGCAGATGGAGTACCGAGAAGAAATTATCATCGGCCAGCTCAAGGTGTTACCACCCATTTCAGACCCATGGTCGCTCAAAGTACTTCACCTATTGTTCCACCCAATCAGGATGGAAGGACATTTGAGGTAAGACCTCAGTATTTGGGTTATCTACCCACATTTTATGGCAAGCCAAACGAAGAGCCATATCTACATCTTGCTGAGTTTGAAAACATCTGTGGAACAATTGGAGGACACGGATTCTCCCTTGATGAAGTTAAATTGATGATGTTCCAGTTTACTCTGAAAGATCGGGCAAAACAATGGTTTCTCACATTGCCCGCAGGAAGTATTAGAACTTGGGAACAAATGCAGCAGGTCTTTTTGGAAGAATATTATACAATGAATCGAACAACAGAAGCTCGAGAAGCCATCCGAGCTTTCCAACAACACATGGGTGAACCTTTTCATGAAGCATTCACACGCTTCAAAGACTTGTTAAGAAGATGTCCACATCATGGCATCCCGAAATGGGAACTGATTAAAGCATTCTACGATGGACTACTTCCCGAGGATGTTAGGGAAGTAAACTCTACAAGCAATGGCACGTTCTTAACAAACCATGAAGATGTTGATTGGGAATTCTTGGAGAGAATGAGCGTGATTTCTAAAAGATTAGCTTCTAACAGGAAAACCAGGGGGGTGTCGGCTAAAGTTGTTGATGTAGAAGCCGAAAAGCGAATCAAGAGTTTGGAAAGGCAGGTAGCTCAGTTAACTGTAGGCAGGGGTGATGAAGCAAAAGCTGTAAATTCATTTCCCATTTGTTCTGCTTGTGGTGATTTGGGGCATTCGGATCTAGAATGCCCGGGAGATTCAAATAGAACTGCTGAGGTAAATCAGGTTTATGGTGATAGAAGACCGTTTGACATGAACTCAAATACTTATCACCCAGGTTTGAGGAACCACCCAAATTTCAGATACGGTAATGCCTCCAACCAGATGAATCCCAACTTTCAAGCACCAATTCAAGGGCAACAACAACAAAACAACCCCCAGCCTTATCAAAATCGTCAACAGGGTTGTAACCAAGGGTACAATCAAGGCTACAATCAAGCTGGTTATAACCGAGGACCTCAAAGAAACTTCAACAACCAACAAGGTGTTTCTTCTTCCAACAATGAAGCATCAAAGACGGATGCCATTTTCGAAATGCTAAAAGAACTGAAGAAGGACAATGATGAAATGAAGAAGAATTTTGAGGAGATCAGAAAGAACAATCAGGTGAGGGACAAAAGCCATGAAGCTCTATCCAGACAAGTAGGTCAATTGGCTGAAGAGATAGCAAACGGAAGGCGAGACCCGGGAAAGCTGCCTAGTGATACAAGAAGAAACCCGAGTCATCCGTCTTCAAGTTTTCAACAGACATCCAATCCCTCAGTAAATCAGGTAACAATCCTCCGATCAGGTAAAACTTATGATAATAATGTTAGTACACCACTTCAGGGACGGGATGGTGAGGTAGAAGACTTAACGGGTCGGGAGGATAGTGATAGTGAGTCAGAAGTTGAAATTTTTGAAAAATCCGTTACCAAGAAAAAGGTAACTTTTCAAAATAAACCTGAAATTTTGGAAAATGATATGGAGGGTAATACCATTCCTTTTCCACAAGCTTTATTGAAATCAACATCAGGTTCAAAGGGTAATAAACGGGGGCCTCAACAAGAGGAAATCTGGGAAGTCTTTAAACAAGTTAAAATCAACATTCCTCTGATTGATGCCATTAAACAAATTCCGGCTTACGCCAAATATATGAAAGAAATGTGCACCCAGAAACGGCATAACAAAGTCCCAAAGAAAATTGATTTAACCGGACAAGTTAGTGCCGTTTTGTCGGGTGAAATCCCACCAAAAATGGAAGATCCAGGAACGCCTGTTATTTCTGTACAAGTAGGTGATTTTGAAATCAACAGGGCGTTATTGGATCTCGGGGCGAGTGTTAGCATTCTTCCAGGGAGCTTATATGATCAATATGATTTTGGACCTTTAAAGAAAGCCGATACTACTGTAGTATTGGCTGATTTGACAACGAAGCTCCCTAGGGGAATTGTTGAAGATGTGATAGTGCGGGTAGAGAATTTCTATTATCCCGTAGACTTTTTGGTTCTTGATCATGTATCGGCTGGTTCTTCAAAACAACCAATGGTCATCCTTGGAAGACCATTTTTAGCTACAGCCAATGCAGTGATCGATTGCAGAACTGGGATAGTAGATCTGGCATTTGGAAATCGCAAGTTGAGATTAAATGTATTTTCCCATGCTCCTAACTCTCCGTTCAACAGTGACTGCTTTATGGTAGACATTGTTGAAGGGTGCCCACTTCATGAAAATGAGGAGGTCGCCACGGAGACGTGCTTTATGTGTGACAGGAACAGGTATGATCTGGAGAGGGAACTTGCAGAAGAAGAGAAAGAGATGGAGGTGATGGCCATGCAGGAGGGAAGACCTACTTGGACACATCAAGTGGAGAAGCTTCCCGAGCACATTGATACCCAGTTGAAGCCATCTTTGGAATCACCTCCACAAGTGGAGCTGAAGGAGTTACCAAGCCATCTAAAGTATGCTTTTGTGGGAGAAAACAAAACTCTCCCTGTTATTATTGCTTCTAACTTGTCACAGGAACAGGAGCATGCTTTAATGGAAGTGTTGATGGAGCACAGAGCCGCCATTGGATGGAGTATCGCCGATCTCAAGGGCATAAGTCCATCTATTTGCATGCACAAGATCATTACTGAAGAAGGAGTCAAGCCAGTGAGAGATGTGCAAAGGAGATTGAACCCGAACATGCGGGAAGTTGTAAAAAAAGAAGTTCTTAAGTGGTTAGATGCCGGGATTATCTATCTCATTTCAGATAGCTCATGGGTGAGCCCGACTCAGACAGTTCCAAAGAAGTCGGGCATTCAAATCGTCAAAGGTAAGGACGGTGAAGAAGTTGCCACTCGGCCGGTAACCGGGTGGAGGATTTGTATAGATTACAGGAAGTTAAATGATGCAACTTCGAAGGACCATTTCCCTCTACCTTTCATGGATCAGATTATTGAAAAGCTGGCAGGTCAGAAATTTTATTGTTTTCTAGATGGTTACTCAGGATATAATCAGGTAGCCATTCATCCGGATGATCAGCATAAGACCACATTTACGTGTCCGTATGGCACATTTGCATTTAGGCGAATGCCATTCGGATTGTGTAATGCCCCGGCCACCTTCCAAAGGTGCATGATGAGTATCTTTTCTGATATGATCGGGGAGTCTTTAGAGATCTTCATGGATGACTTTTCTATATTTGGTACATCATTTGATTTATGTTTAGAACAATTGACAAAGGTTTTAAAAAGATGTATCGAATCAAATATGGTTTTGAGCTGGGAGAAGAGCCATTTCATGGTTCAAGAGGGTGTCGTATTGGGACATGTTATCTCGGGGCGGGGTATTGAAGTCGATCATGCTAAAATTAAAGTTATTTCTACCTTACCCCCACCCGTTAACGTTAGAGGTATTCGTTCCTTTCTTGGACATGCCGGTTTTTACAGAAGGTTTATAAAAGGATTTTCAAGTATAACCAAACCATTGTGTAACCTTCTGTTAAAAGATGTCCCGTTTGTGTTTGATGAAGCATGTGTAAAATCGTTTGAATTGTTAAAACAAAAGCTGGTTGAAGCTCCCATTTTACAATCACCAAACTGGTCACTACCTTTTGAAATAATGTGTAACGCCAGTGATTTTGCAATTGGGGCTGTTTTGGGACAACGGGTGGAAAAGAGACCCGTTGTGATTTATTATGCAAGTAAGACTCTCTCGGAAGCTCAAATGAATTACACTACAACCGAGAAAGAATTACTTGCTGTTGTATTTGCTTTAGACAAGTTTAGATCGTATATTTGGGGTAGCAAGGTTGTTGTGTATTCTGACCACAGTGCTATCAGGTATTTGATGAACAAAAAGGATGCTAAACCCAGACTAATCAGATGGATTTTGTTGCTGCAGGAATTTAATCTGGAAATTCGCGACAAGAAAGGATGTGAGAATGTGGTGGCCGATCATTTATCAAGGATCCAACCGACTGAGAAAGACACCACCCCTGAAATCAACGAACAATTCCCAGATGAACACCTTATGTCTGTCTGCACCAGTCCATGGTACGCTCATATTGCTAATTATCTTGTGACAGGTACAATGCCGGACGAATGGAACAAAAGGAAGAAGCAGCAGTTTAAAGCAAAGGCAAAGTACTACATTTGGGATGAACCGGACCTCTTCAAAGTAGGAGCAGATCAGATCATTAGAAGATGTATACCGGATGAAGAAATCCATTGTGTACTGGAGATGGCTCATACCTCAGCATATGGAGGGCATTTCAGTGGCCAGAAAACGGGTTATAAAATCCTATCTTGTGGTTTGTTTTGGCCAACATTGTTTAGAGACTCATACAGGTTTGCTAAGAACTGTGCAAGATGCCAACAAATGGGTAGTATAGCTAAAAGAGATCAAATGCCATTACGACCCATTCTTGTTGTTGACATCTTTGACGTTTGGGGCATTGATTTCATGGGCCCCTTCCCGAATTCTTGTGGAAACCTTTACATTTTGGTGGCGGTAGATTATGTATCGAAATGGATTGAAGCAATCGCCACCAAAACAAACGACCATAGCGTTGTGTGTAAGTTTGTCCAATCAAACATATTTTCCAGGTTTGGTATCCCCCGTGTGATCATAAGTGATGGGGGATCGCATTTTAAAAATTTTCACTTTGGCAAACTTCTTAAACGCTATGGCGTAGATCATCGGATTGCAACACCGTATCATCCACAAACGTGTGGACAGGTTGAAGTTTCTAATAGGCAGATAAAAGAAATTTTACAAAAAACGGTAAGACCAGATCGAAAGGATTGGTCAAATAAATTAAACGATGCATTATGGGCTTACCGAACTGCTTATAAAACGCCTATCGGAACTACACCTTATCGGTTGGTCTACGGTAAAGGTTGTCACTTGCCTGTAGAAATTGCACACAGGGCCCTTTGGGCCATCAAAACTGCTAATATGGATTACGAGTGTGCAGGTAAACAGAGGCAGCTAGCATTGGGTGAACTTGAAGAAATCAGAGACGAAGCTTATGAAACAACATCAGCATACAAAGACAAGATGAAGAAAGTGCATGATGCTAAGCTTCGATTGAAGAAGTTTGAGCCTGGCCAGAAAGTATGGTTATACAACTCGCGATTCAAGTTATTCCCCGGTAAGCTAAAAAGCAAATGGACAGGTCCATATTCGATTATCCGGGTAGGCGAGTTTGGAGAAGTTGAAATCGAGGACTTCGATGATCATTTGAGGCAAACTGTGAACGGACATCGCCTAAAACCATATCTAGAGGCGAATGATATCAATGGAGTCGACAAGCAGTCTGAATGCCTTTTTGTGGAAACGGTTGTGTATGACCCAGTTTAGAGAGTCGAGGGGACTACGTCTGGCTGAAGACGTGTAAACTTAGCGCTTTTTGGGAGGCAACCCAAATGGAAGTAAAATTCCGGATTTTTGATAGCGTGTGCAACACCCAAGTGTGGGGAAGCCTTTTGAAAGGTCAAACACGCGATTTTTTGTAGAGATGGTAGAAAGAAGAATTCAGTGATCTTGACCCGTTCATACTCAATATCCATTTGGACGTGGCCGATTGAATCCAACTTTCTCAAGCATCTCGGATTTTTGGCTGGTGTTTTAAAGCTGCGACAGAAATGCTATACAGTCACAAACACCACGCGACGGAGCTTGGAACTTCAATTAATGAAAGAAACCCGGTTAGTTTGTTCCAACTTATGCTTTACCTTTTGTCGATAGTCGTTTAGTCACTTGTTGATCTACATTGAGGGCAATGTAATTCTCAAGTGTGGGGAGGGAGACTAGCGTCTATATGTTGTCTATCTGTGTGTATATAGTTCATATATAATAGAAAAAAATCTGAAAATGTTGAAATGTTGAAAAATTTTGTGTTACAAGGGTGAGAACAAGCAAAAATGTCCTCAAGATTAAACAACCGAAAGCGGATTTTCCAATTCATCACATAATTCCTTACTTGACAAACAGATATAGGTCCTTAATCATCCTTGTCTCTTGTAGCATTGGGATAGTATTTTGACAAGTGTTTTTGAAGAAAACGGATAGAAATGCCTAACAAAAGTTAGCATGCTTTAGATAGTCACATACACTGCATGTCGGTAACCCTATTACTCCGTGTGTGAGATTTTGAAGCCCTATTCAACTAGATGGTTAGATCACATATATATGAATTCATTTGTTGAGAGTGGCTATTATGTGTTGATTGTGGTAGAACTTGTTTTGGTTGATTCGTGCTGAAACTTAGTCAGATGTGTGAAACAGAAATGAGAAGGCATTAGGACACCCAATTATCCCGTATTAACCCTAATTATCAAAAGAATTTTCCCTTAGTTGCCCATTTTGAGCCTACAATTCTCCTTTTCATTTCTAAACCCGAAAACCGAGCATCAAAGACATATTTTTCTGAAAGTGAGAATCCAATAGTTTTGTTACAAATATAGCTGTGATAAATCTCTCTATATATATATATGATAAAAAAAAAAGATAAAAAAAAAAGAGAAAAATCATTGAAAAAAGTCAAAAATAGAATGAAAAGAACAAACGGGTCAAAATGATTCGTGTATTCAAGATTTGATATAGAATGCTATCAATTGGATTTCTCATATTGTTAAAGCCACTAAATAAAGCCTAATCCCTACCTTTAGCCAAAGCCTAAAACCGAAAAAGTCCTTTGATCTGTGAACTATTCTGCAGCAGTGGAGGTATGATCGCTTTACAAGCTTATGCTTACATGATAACACATCTGGTCTTGAGTGAATACACTAGTACATTTTCTACTAGTTCAGATATAGCCGAGAGGAGAGTATCATTGTGAGGGGTATGCTGTGTTTGTGCAAGGCTAAAGCATGGTAGGTTTAGTTAGGCAGGTCTTGATTTGGCATATAATTAACTGTCTTGTCATTATCAAACCCGACTGTGATCATTTGTAGGACTTGGATGACTTTGGATCTTAATTCTAAAAGTTGATACGGATGTTGAGGTGTTTTGTTGAAAATTTGTTTATTAACTTTGAAATGGTTTGCTTGTGGACAAGCAAAAGACAAGTGTGGGGATGTGATCGAGGGGTAAAAACCCGAGCGTTAAATGATACAAATATATGGGTTTAATGTGTTTTGTGTGTTTATACCATTTGAATTGATTAACTACAAGAACTTGTGGTTTTGTAGGTAAATCACACAAACCGAAGGAGTTAAAGCAAGTAGGAACGCGTGTTACAGGAAGCAGAACAAGAAAACTAAATTCAGAATTCATGTTCACCGTAACTTACGGTTCCAGTACCGTAACTTACGGTGGACAGGGGAGAAAAATGGACCGTAAACCAGAACCTAAAGGCCGTAAGCTAGAAAATAGTTAGAGCTCACCGTAACTTACGGCTACAGTACCGTAACTTACGGCCCCTAGCCACAAAAGTCAATCTGCCGCCCATCAACTTGCTCCCACTTGATAAAAACTAATATATCATCTCTTATCTTCATCTTGGTAAAAAGCAACTCGTTTTTTAGGGAAGAAGAAAGAAGAAAGAAGAAGAAAGCTTCAGGGAGGAGTTTTGAAGCCATCGATCCATTTCAAGAAATGAGAGGCTAAATCCTTAATGGTTCTCCTAGGTAATGGGTTTGTTAATCTTGCTTGTATTTCTTGATTTGTAACTGATTGTGGGATTAGATTGTAAACCATTTAAGTTTTATCTAAATCATTATGATGTATTTGCTAGAAATCTGATTATGTTATGTGTTGTGATTAAACCTGTTAAGATTAATCCGTCATATATATGTTATTGGATTGTTTGTTGTGATAATCAAAACCTGTTAAGTTTTGTTTGCAACACTGGTTAAATTCATCATTTGTAAATCTCCATTTAAGAGATTCCCACTAAGTTATTATCTGAAATGCTTGTGATTGGCAAACCCGGATCCGAAAGAGAACCATTGCTTTCTTTAATATTTTACAAAATCCGATTTTTAAGTATTGTGACAATTTCTTATGCGCAACTCTGATAATAGATTAACGCTAGATCACGATTCCCTTGGATCGACCCCTTACTACCGCTGTCTACTTAAGAAGTGATTAAGGGTTTATAAATTACTTTTTGACCGAACCGACGACAATCGATCAAAAATGGATCGATGTGGCCTGGCCGTAGCGTAACTTACGGTGGAAAGAAAATCAAAAAGTTTGGCCGTAAACCAGAAGCTACTAGCCGTAAGTTAGAATTTGGAATTTGTTGGCCGTAAGTTACGACCATATCACCGTAAGTTACGGTGGTCGGGAAAACAGAAAGACGCGGAACTTCGGGGACACAGCCGATTTTGAGGTTTATTTGGGGGTTTCTTCCCCAAATCGAAAGCCATCTTTTACACCACACTCCTTGGGCGATTTTGAGAGGATTCACACATCCACTTGAAGATTGAAGATGATCTCCCTCACCATGAGCGGGTGATTCATTTGTGGCTTCCTCCAAGCGGACGGTTCGTGTAGGTTTTTGTATTTGATTCAGTTTATTCATGTTTGGATCTTGTTAGTTTCTGACAATAACTTGAGAGATTGATGTATTAGTTGATTTAAACAGTTTATGATTATGCTTTGAGTTTGCTTGCTTTACGATCTTGTTCGGTTGATGACAAAACCTAGTAGCAGGGTTGGGTGACTAAAGGGGGTAACTTGGCATTCATAAATTGGGTGATTGAATTATACTGGTTTGTGACGGAACTGGTTGTATAGGTTGCTGACAACAGCCTGTCTTCAATTACTATTTTAACTGATTTTACAACACCATGTCTATGTGGTGTCCAATTAAATAACTGAGTTTTGCATAAACCTAGAATCTGAAGTTTGGAGGAGGTTGCATCTTTATTTGATCTGTGTTTTTATTCTAATTATCAAACTAAGCAATTCCACTAACCACTGATTCCTCGTGGATACGATACTCTTCTTACCCTTACTAGTTAAGTGTTTAATTGGGTGTCCTAATGCCTTCTCATTTCTGTTTCACACATCTGACTAAGTTTCAGCACGAATCAACCAAAACAAGTTCTACCACAATCAACACATAATAGTCACACTCAACAAATGAATTCATCTATATGTGATCTAACCATCTAGTTGAATAGGGCTTCAAAATCTCACACACGGAGTAATAGGGTTGCCGACATGCAGTGTATGTGACTATCTGTGAGCATAATTCCAGGGAGCCTGTATGATCAACATGAATTTGGTCTATTACAGAGAGTTAACACCACCGTGGTGTTGGCTGATCAGACTCCCGCACATTCTCGGGGGATTGTAAAGGATGTGATTGTGAAAGTAGGAGAGTTTTATTACCCAGTGGATTTCTTGGTGTTGGATTGTGTGAAGAACACAGAACCAACTATCATTTTGGGTAGACCATTCTTGGCCACTGCTCAGGCAAATATTAATTGTGCTGAGGGAATGATAAGGATGAGGTTTGGGGCTCAGAAAATGAGTCTTAAAATTTTTTCAAACTTGCCAACTCCGAAAGCTAACACATGTGGATCACCTGAAAAGGTGAATCACACAGTCGAGAATGCTTGTGTTGTGTTTAACAGGTCAGTTGAGATGAAGAATGGTGAGACTCCAGATAATGGGAAGAAAAGGGTCAGAAAGAGAAAGCGGAAAGGGAAGAAACCGCGAGTTCATGATGTAGATCAAGAACTCTTTTCTCTGTTTATGAAGGCTTGGAGAAAAGTGGATGATGAGAGGAATTTAAGTGTGGGGAAGGAGGACTGCAAGCATCCTACCCGACCACCATGACCTAACTAAGGTACACTGCGTCTGGCTGAAGACGTTAAACTTAGCACTCTTAGGAGGTAGCCTAAGGTAAGTTTTAATTTCTTGTCTAGTTAAATGAACTTTGCGGGTGTGTTCAATAGAAACCCTTACGAGACTAAACTCGTCCACTCGGGCTACCGAGTGGTTTAAAAGGCTAGATGCATATGCTAAATGCATCCGTGATTCCTACGAAAGTGAGTTAGGAAATTATTTCTTTGTTTTGTGTGTGAGCTGGCCAAGTGTGGGGAATTTTCATGGGTTTTCAAGTGAGTGTGCGTGTTTTCAAATGAATGCTAGCCCGTTTGTAGAGTTTTAGAGGGTTTTTTTTTTTTTATTTATCGAGTCAGTTTTATGTTGTTATACATTGAGTCAATTTGATGCTTTTGGGTTTGTCTCGAGTTTAATTTTTCCAGATTTGTATTGATCCACCCGTACTTAGTCTCCATTTGGGTGGTGATGGTTCGAGTTTGATTTTCATGTAAAAGGCAACCCAATAGCAGATTTTGATGGCGATCGCGAAGAAAATGCTATACGATCGTATGAGTTTGGATTGAAGACAGTTACAGCTGGCAACCAGCTAAGTACTTTCCAATTCTGTATATAGTTTTATTTTTGCATATTTATTTTCATCGTCTCTCATTCTACATTGGGGGCAATGTAGAGTTTAAGTGTGGGGATGGGAGACTGAGTTTGTATAGAAAAAATATATATATATAAATTGAAAAATCCATAAAAATTTAAAAATTTTTAAAAATGTCCTTGGATCAGAATTTTTGTAACTAAATGGAAAATGATAGATATAATTGGAAACTATGCTTGTGTGATCAAATTGAATAATAAATAGAAAATGCGTTTGATTTGTAATGTTTTGGTAGGCCCAACCGATCTTAAGAGCTTAAATATCCTGATAATGTATCTAGATTTAAATGAATAATTAATTCAGAATATCTTGTGGGTTCTCATCTTAGGGGTGTCGGTAAGGTCGAAACTGTCAACATAAGGTGATAGGTACCTTTATAAACAAAAATTTATAAGTTTTTAAAATTATTTGGCACACCGCTTTATTTTTATGAAAATAAATTCGAAAGTTGGTGGCGCCCGCATTCCATAATCCATCTTGCATGAGCTTAATTAAATCAATTGAAAGCTTGAGTTTCGCCTACGTGTTTCCCTTCGGGATGGTGACTTGAAGGATACACCCATGGGCGGGACTTAGGTGATCAATAAGTTTGGATGACTAAGTTAGGTTTATGTGTTTCCCTTCGGGATGGTGACTTGAAGGATACACCCCTATTCCGAAGCTTATGAATTTCATTGCTTAAGAACTGCAGCCTACGTGTCATATATCGTGTTCCAGCGTGATTGAAACACCACTGGGTTAGGTTCGTTCATAAAATAATAATAAAAGCTAAAAACATGCACCCATCGATCCATAATTCCATAATTTTCAAAAACATATAAATTGGTGTTTATAATGGTGGGAAATCTATATGGTTTAACCCGTGCCTAAACATGACTTTGAGATGGGATTAGACTAAGTTGTAGCTTCCTGAATGTGAGACCCATAGATAGACCGTTGGCTTGGTAATAGATAGAATAATAGATCACATAATCGGGTGCTCGAGGTTCGGTGGTTGGGTTTAGTCGGATAGAAATATCAATTGTTACAGTTAGCGCGTGATTATATTTGAAATGAATGAGAGTGTGAAAAGCAGGTTCCCAATTATGATTCCATTGCAAATATTTTTCGGGACGAAAAAAAGATAAGTGTGGGGATGTGATGGGATGCGGATTTTGTGTGTTTATAGTGTTTTAATCCCGCGTTTTTACATATTTTTCTTATCACATATGTTTGGATAGTGAATACTACGAGGTAATATGTTTTGTAGGTAAACGGGATTAAAAGGAAGGTGTTAGAGCAAGTTGAAATGCAGGTTACGGGAATCGGAACGAAGAAACGAAGAAGTGAAAAAGGGCTGGCAGTAACTTACGGCCAGGCCACAGTAACTTACGGTGGCCGTAAGTTACGGTGAATCGAGCGTAACTTACGGTGGAAAGAAAATCAAAAAGTTTGGCCGTAAACCAGAAGCTACTAGCCGTAAGTTAGAATTTGGAATTTGTTGGCCGTAAGTTACGACCATATCACCGTAAGTTACGGTGGTCGGGAAAACAGAAAGACGCGGAACTTCGGGGACACAGCCGATTTTGAGGTTTATTTGGGGGTTTCTTCCCCAAATCGAAAGCCATCTTTTACACCACACTCCTTGGGCGATTTTGAGAGGATTCACACATCCACTTGAAGATTGAAGATGATCTCCCTCACCATGAGCGGGTGATTCATTTGTGGCTTCCTCCAAGCGGACGGTTCGTGTAGGTTTTTGTATTTGATTCAGTTTATTCATGTTTGGATCTTGTTAGTTTCTGACAATAACTTGAGAGATTGATGTATTAGTTGATTTAAACAGTTTATGATTATGCTTTGAGTTTGCTTGCTTTACGATCTTGTTCGGTTGATGACAAAACCTAGTAGCAGGGTTGGGTGACTAAAGGGGGTAACTTGGCATTCATAAATTGGGTGATTGAATTATACTGGTTTGTGACGGAACTGGTTGTATAGGTTGCTGACAACAGCCTGTCTTCAATTACTATTTTAACTGATTTTCCAACACCATGTCTATGTGGTGTCCAATTAAATAACTGAGTTTTGCATAAACCTAGAATCTGAAGTTTGGAGGAGGTTGCATCTTTATTTGATCTGTGTTTTTATTCTAATTATCAAACTAAGCAATTCCACTAACCACTGATTCCTCGTGGATACGATACTCTTCTTACCCTTACTAGTTAAGTGTTTAAGGATTGTTTTTGACCGACCTAACGACATCGATCAAATATTATAATGGAATTGTGGAACGAAATCACACACTTTCATTTGAAGTTTGATCTTATGACACATGTTGCCACAAACTTGGACATCCATCTAACGGACGACGAAGACAAGTAGTTTTTTTTAATAATTATACTTTTTCTACATAATTTTTTTATTGATTGTATCTTTTTTATTAATTATATTTTCATTTATGTTTATTTAATGAAATATTGTTTTAATAAAAAAATATTCTAGGGCTTATTGGTTCCACACCCTCCTCTTAGGGTTGTAAAGGGTTCAAAAGGGTAAAAATGACATGTCAAAACCGCATACTCATGAATGTCAAAACCGCACCACTTATCCACCCTGAGAGTAAGGGTGATCAAAGGGTCCGACCCTCCAGGAACCGGACCAACCCGAACCGGAACCATGAAATTGAAAAGTCTAGAACTTGGAAACGACCCCTATTAGGAGGGTCCGGGTAAGGGTCTAAGGGGTCTAAAGGGTCTAAGGGTCTAACTTTTCAATGTGTTCTTGTAAGCTCAGATGTCTTCTTTTCAGTATAATGTCCAACTTGATTTAGGGCAAATCAGAACAAATTATCAATTGCAACTAAAAAAGAACGGAACAGATTTGGTAGCGACGAACACAAACCTGATTTAGGCCTCTGATGGCACGTAATAATGAAGATAATGATGATAGTTTACGGCTCAAGAAAAGAACACCAACGATTCCCAATCTCTTCATCTGAACTGCTATTCTTCGTTCCGATTGTTCTTCACGGTTTGTGGTGGGTAGATAGACGGATAGTTGTGGTGGTGATGATATCAATGTGATTAGGGTTTTGGAGGAGGCACCGGGTCAAAGGATGACCCGGAGGATCCGCGCGTTTTTTTAATCGGGTAAATAATATGAGAGTGAATAAGAGGCTGCCACGTGTCCAAAAAGTTATTCTTTTATTAGTATAGATGTTGTTTTTTTGGTTGTAAATTGTTTTCTTATCATAGAATCACAATTAATCACATGTGTTTTAAAAATCACGGAATTTTAAGTTTGCCCAAATATGTTGGTAATATGCTTGTAGAATCATGCGATTAATCCGATGTGTTGATGATTTGCTTGTAGAATCATGTGATTTTAAATTTAATCCAATCCTTTCTGATATGTCTTCAAAATCTTGTGATTCTTCTTTGCTTAATCAGAATATGTTTTCTCATATTTGTTTATGTAAAATGGTGTTATGTATTGGAAGAATCGTAGGATTCTCACATTGATTGGAATACTTTTATGATTTATTTTTATGTTGTTATTGGATGGGAGTGCCATCATTTCTTTTTTCTTTTTTGATGTGGACTTAAAGTTCACATTGAAAGAATCGTTAGCATCCCCTAGGGAACAAACGAAACAAACAACATTAGAATTATCTGAAACGAAACAAACAAAATTAGTTGTAAGCCTGAATACCCGACTAACCTAATCCAGACACCGATTAACCAAATTTATTAGGGTCGATAATTGGTTAGCATTTTGAAACCCAAAAACCGGAGTAACCTGACTCGATGAACCCTAAACATGATTAAAATACCCTAATAACACTGCTAATTAGGATAACATAGTAAATCATGGGTTAAGCATATCTATATTTATATCTATACTATATAATAAATAAAGGTTTTACATGACATGTGTCGTCTCCATACTCATTCTCATCATTTTTTCTCTGTCTCTCTCTTTTATTTAATACACCTCTATTTTTTAATAATAATATATTCTAAAAATAATACTGATTATATTAATAACACATTTATTTTAAATTATCCATTATTATAAGAAGCTTTCAAATCTAATTATTAAACTTGTATAAATCAAATAATAAATGAAAGTCAAATTATATTAAATAGTAATTAATGTATTTTTGAAAGCCACTTATATATTAATTTTTATGTATTTTGAATTTTATTTTCTATTCTTAATATACGAAATATATTTTTACATGTAAAATATATACATAAAGATTCAACAAATTTATATATTGATATTTTTCATCTCATGTGTATTACACGGGTTTTAAGCAGATTAAACGACATGTCTCGACGACATGTCATCGATATAGCCTTTATCGACGACATGTCATCGAGAATGCCTTGTCGGCAAAGCTCCGTCGAGACTGCTTGAAAAATCGTCGAGATAGATTACCCTTTTCTCGACGACATGTCGTCGATATTTCCTCGTCGGTAATAACTTTTCACTTTTAAAAAAAATATTAAAAAAAAAAAAAATAGGGCAGTCTCGACGACATGTCGTCGAGATTGATCTATTTAAATTATATTTTATCTTTTTTTTATAAAATCTGGAAACCTCAATCCCGACGACATGTCGTCGAGACTGGTTTATTTTTAAAAAAAACATTTTTTTGAATTTTAAAAATTTCGAGTAATTTAATACATAAAAATTCAGAACCTGTCAAACCTATTACATATTAATACATTTCACACTAATATATTACATAAAACATCTAACAAAAGTATACAAATTGTATAAGTTATTACAAATCATTCAAATAAAAGTTACAACCAAGTTTATTCATCTTCATCGTCGTCATTTTGGTTGCCGGATTAGTTGCGGTCCTGTTGCATATGTTTCACGGTCTCATTCAGTTCACGAATTTGTTCTTTTAATTCGTTGAATTGAGACTCGGAGAGAGCCAAAACATTAGTGGGCATGTTTCTAACTTTTCTTCCAACTCTTCGGGTCCAATCGCGTCTTTCGCCAAGGGCACGTTTTAGGACCTCTTCCTCATCAACATCTCCGCCGTCTTGTTGTATCCGGGTCAATTCTTCTTGAATTGTATTATGTAATAAACAAAAAATACACATATCAAAAAATTTTTAAAAATCCGACAGCATAACGACTGCAAAATTGATAGCCAACCTACTTAACAATACTCAATAAACATAATAATTCAACAAAACTCAATAAAAACATATAGTAACACCAACAATAACCAATATGATTAATATTCTAGTGTATTTCCCAAACTTGGAATTCCCTCATCGATATATATACTTACCCAATCGTTTTGTGCCCGAACGTTGACCTATGTGCCGTGAGACGTGTGCATACGTCTCCAACCATCAATCAGGCTGACGGTTCCATCTTGTTGTACCTATAAACAACAAAAATAATGTTACTAATATTTGACTAACTTATGAATTCATTTTTAGAATAATATTAACAACTTTTGTTACCTCCTCATATCGCCGTTGAGCAAATGACTTGCTCCCACTAGTATTGGCGTATGGTTGTTTAGCTCGGTTTGAAGAATTTTGATTGCAGCGTGCAATATATGTGGGATCAAGGTACAATATGTCGATGAGGGAATTCCAATTACCGAAACTGATGGACTCATGAGGATGATTCCTTGCTTCTTCCACATCCTCGTAACCACCAACCGATTCAAAATGTCTCTTTAAAACAGATTTGAGGTCACGAAATCTACGGGTACAGTCATCATGGATGCCCGCAGATATTTGTGGCCACTGCGGTGTGTTACTCCAGCTTTATAAATCAAAGTAATTCTGTAAAAAAAAGGTAATTATGAAACACTTAATAATTATGAATGTTAAAAAATTATATTTTATACTTACATGAAGATTGCGAAATACGGTGCCTTGATGCTCCATAGGAACAAACTCCCAACCATAATAGTGTGATGGGATTTTCTCTAGAGAAATAGTTATTTGTTGAACAAACCATCGACCGTTCGGACCGACAAACTTGTATGTCTCATGAGTTGGATCAAGCTCAAGTGGAAGTGGCTTGTTGCCATTTTGGGCGAACGCCTCCAGCATATCAAGGTTTCTACCACGGCCCCTTACTTTTTTCGCGGAAGCTGTTACATGAATTTAAGACTCGCAGATGCTACATGAATTTGAAAAATTATCAAACTAAAATAAGTAACTTACAAGACTCACAGATGTTACATGAATTTGAAGAATTAGCAAACTAAAACAAGTAACTTACAAGACTCGCAATCTGTAAGGAGCCTCCTAGAATTCCCCCGCGGATCTCGACCCCCACCGTCACCACCATGTGAACGAGCATAAGTCGCCATATATACCTACATAAAATTGAAGTTAATAAAATGTCAGTGTCTAGATACATCAATAAAATATAAGTGTCTACATACATCAATAAAATATAAGTATCTACATACATCAATAAAATAAGTGTCACATACATTACAAGTCAATCAGAATTATCACTAATATCATCGTTGTCGTCCTCATCCGAAGTGTATGTGCCTTCATCATCATCATCATCATCAGACACAATCTGGGGGTTAAGACTCGAGTGACCACCTTCACCTAAAGTCGACACCATGGGCAAGTAGCCTAAGTCGATAAACATACTACATGATTGAGTGTCATGTACGATAGGTACAACACTGGTACTTGGACGCTCGTTAACATTACTTTCAAGGTCTGAGTTGACAACCAAGTTATAATCAGATGATCGAGTGTCATGAAGTACAACTATCTCGTTAACAACACAGGTATCCTCCCAAAGTTTCCGATGATAAACGTCTTCCACAACCTTCCACTTGCCGACGAGGCGAGAATGATCTTGGAGATAAAACACTTGCTTAGCTTGTGTGGCTAAAATGTACTGTTGAGCATCATACCATTGACAACCAACATAACTTTGACGGCTAGCGTCGATAATAGTCAGATTGTCCTTTTTAATTATCCGTCCGTTACCCAACGTGTTAAACCATTTACAAAGAAAGACTACAACCGAGTAATTACTTAAATAATGCAACTCAATGATACTCTCAAGTTCACCATAATATGGTGTATCATCTTCTCCGAATGAAACAACACCACTGTTTTGGGTAGTGCATCCGAGATCCCGACTGCCTACTGTTAGAACATGTTTTGTAACAGTTGATAAAATTCTGTATAAGTTCATAGAGAGGCGAACTTACCAAGTTCGCCTAAGCATATTTAGGATCGAACTTATTAAGTTCGCCTAAGGAATATTGTACAAGTTCATAGAGAGGCGAACTTGTGCATCTTTAGAAGCGAACTTGTTAAGTTCGCCTATAGCAGGTTTGTGTCTATAAATAGGTGTTTACACATTCTGTTCTAGAGAGCAGCAGAGGGGACTGAAACGAATGAACGAACAAGTAATCTATAAACTTTGTTTGGTGATATAAAAGAGAAAGTTTATTTACATGTTGTTTCTATTGTCAATTGATATACAAACGTTAATACGGTAGGATTCCGCACTCCGTGTTATCGAGACGTCCTGTCACGAGATCGATCTGAGATGAGTCATGTGGACCTACAAGTGGTATCAGAGCTTTTGCTTGTGATTTGTGTTTGATTCTTGGTGATTAGAGACGATTTTGTGTACAATTTGACAAGAAATTGATCATTTTTACAAGTTTTTGTATCCATGGAGTTTTCAAGTTCTTGAAGTTGATTTTGCTGCTGTATTCGTGGATTTGAAGTTGATTTTGGTGAAATTAATCCAATAGAAGTGTTCTAATTCATAGAATACTAAATCCTATGGTCCAATTTCTTCAAATTCCTTCAAATCTGTGAGAAATGATGATTTTCGACGCTTTGAGTTCGTGTTTGGGTTACTGAGTTTGTTACAGCTGAAGCAAGCGAACTTGCTGATATTTGTTGCAGGCGAACTTAGCAAGCAAACTTATTAAGTTCTCTTCTCTCAGTTTAAGCGAACTTAGTAGGCGAACTTATTAAGTTCGCTCAAGCATTACAGACGAACTAATTTCAGGCGAACTTATCTAGTTCGCATGTGTTCTTAAAAAAAAACGCTAAAATTTGTTTTTGTCCAAATTTTTTAGGGAAAGCTTATATGGTCGTTTTGAATCATTTTTGAAATTTTGAATTTTTTTTGAAATTTTTACAAAGAGTATTTTGGCGGGAAATTTTTTTCCGGATATTTTCGTAAAAATTTTAAAATGTCAATTTCATATGATGATAATGAGATTGGAATTATGCCACCGAGGCTTTGTGCATATCAGATTACCATAGTTGGAAAGTCCGGTTCAAACAGTTCGTATCAGAAACTGATGAAAATTTTTGGAGACCAATAACAGAAGGATATGTGCATCATACTTTTCACTTTCTAGAATTTCGTGATGTTCCTAAACCAGTGACAACTCTTACTAAAGTAGAAAAGCAGAAGTTTAATCATGAGATGAAAACGTGTGAAACTTTAACTCTGTCTTTACCAAAAGAAATCATTCATAGTCTCGGGAAGTGTCCAACTTCAAGAGATCTATGGGAAGCATTGAAGAAAAAGGGTGAAGTAACTTCTCAAGCGTTTGTGGTATTGATCAACGAAGTATTGGAGAAGCAAGGTGATTCTCAAAGTGATTCTTCTGTAGAGTTAAGTGATAGTGAGAGTATTCGTTCTGGTGAAAGTACTCAATCTATTTAGACTGATGTGATGACTGAAGAAAGCTTTCAGACAGTTGAAGATGATCTGAGTGAATCAGAAATTGATACAGAGCCTGTCATTGTTGATCAAAAGGGTGAAGCTGATGATGACGTATTCATGGCTCCTGGTGCATCTTCTTCAGAAGTAAAACCTGAGGTAGTTTCTAACTCTGAAACGTTTTGTTCTAACTGTATTTCAGTGAAGGATAAAATGATGAGGGCTATGGATGACAACGTAAACCTCATTTGTGATATGAAATCGATGCACATGGTAAACCAGAAATTAAAGGATAATGATAATGTGTGTGTTGAAAGGAAAGAATCACTAAAGAGGGATATAAGTTCTCTGACTTTGAAAATCAAAGAGCAGGCATATCACCTGGATATGTCCTTTGCAGAAATTGAGAAAAGAAATAATGATCTTGTTGAGAAAGATAAGAAACTAGCTGAATCTAAAGAAGAGGTAATCAGATTGCATAGAAAGTTAGAAAGCTTTGGAAATTCATTATTCTTATTTGGACATTTTCATGATAATACTCAAGAGGGGAAAGGAACTAGTGGTATTGGTTATGTTCCTCCACCATTCAATGAAAATTATTCTGTTACACCTGAGATTATAAAAGATGAGGATTTAGATCCTAAGACTGTGTTGAAGGTGAATCTAGTCAAAGGTGAAGATATGGTGTATTCTGATGAGAGTGATAATGAATATTTTGATGAAGCTAAGGTAGAGGGAATACCGAAAGAGGTTAAGAATGAAGACTCAAAGGTTGATTCTAATTCATCTGGAAATTATACATTTGGAAGTTCTTCAAACTCAAGGAGAGTTCCATATGTCAGAGATTATAAAGACAGGCGTACTTGCTTTCATTGTAATGAGATGGGACACATTGTGGTGAACTGTCCTTACAAAAATAAAGGGAAGAAGCATGTATTTCCTGAGAAGATGAAGCCTGAATCAAAACCTGTTGCAAAATCTGGAGTTACAGAGAAAATAAAGCCAAAAGAAGTTCATGTAGGCGAATCTTCTTCAAGTGCATCTTATCGTGTGAAGATTCCTTATATGAGAGAATATAGTGAGACGAGATCTTGCTTTTATTGTGGTCTTGTGGGTCACATTAGGATTGCTTGTCCTCACAACGCCAAAGGTAACCGACATGTTACTCCAGAAAAGGTAAGAACTCATGGTAAGCCTTATGTTAACCCAAATGTGGTTAAACCTCATGATACACCAAAGGGTAATTCAAAATCTGAGGTTAGGCTTTCTAGACCTCAAAGATGGAGGAGAAACAGAAGATTGAGAAAACTTTTAGAACAACAAGAGCTTTCACAATCTACACATTTTTCAAATACACAAGAATGTTCAAACACTTCACATTTTAAGCAAAAAGAACTTAATGAACAGAAGTATGTTTGGAAATCTAAAGTTTCTGTTTTTTACTCGTCGGAACAATCTCCGAAAATCGATGAGAGATTCGATTGTGAATGGAGTGAAGTTTATTATTTTGATACAGATGGTCGACCCATGACTACCATGGCTTGGGTCCCAATTTCAAATTAATGTTTTTTGTTAGATGTGTAGGATTAACCAAGAGGGACTATTAATACCATTTTGGTTGTTGATAGTGGTGGTTCTTAGCACATGACAGGGAATGACATATGCAGCAGCAATGAGTCGTTACAGAAGTTGGTAAATCTATTTGATTCAACAACTTGATGCTCAAGGGGGAGAATTTGTCACACACAATGTTTTGGAAAGAGTTTTACAAAGTCCAAATGATAACCTGAAACTTAGGATGACAATGGTGAGCATAAAGACGTTGATGCAACCATTTAACTAGTTGAGGGGGAGTCTACAGGATAGGGGGAGTACAAAACTGTGTTGGTGACAAAGGCAAAGGCATTCAATTACAGGATTACATCGGTTTGAGTTTTTAATTGATTGAATTGCTTAATACTGAGTAACCAAGTAAAATTTTTTCATAAAATGTTTTCATGGAAGGTTTATTTTCGTTTGTTTTACTTTCTTTCATATAGATTTTGAAAAATCCAAACAAATTGAAAAAGATAAAATCGACATTACTTGAAGTTAAAGAAGAGATGATAGTACATCAGTAGATGTTCTTTCACACATGACCTTAGATTGACTAGTTGGTGCTTTATGTTAATATATCTGAATTATATGTTTTGATCTAAACTTCAGAGACTACACAAATAGGAAATGATAGTGTTGTGTATGCATATAATTTGAATTGTCAGTAGACTAAAAGCGTCACTGAACCATTAGTAGTGTGAAAACATAATTGCATATGTTACAACTGTGATTTGAACCCATTTTATGTTTGGGTGTGTGTGTTAAAAGATCACTATCAGATAAAGAATATTAGCTTTTAATAAAGAGTGTCTTATGAGATCAGTTTTGGGTTATGTCCTTAGCACTATTCATTCGATTTGCTTCAGTGCCCATGTACCAAAAAGCATGCAATTTGAAGTATAATCAAGATATGTACTTGACAACATCTGTCAAACATATACTAGCCCTTGGATCATATTGATAAATCATCTTTACTGATTCCATTGAATTCATAATCCAGATAACAGTTGGATCCACGTACATGAATCGTATGATTCCACATATATAAGCCAAAACATTGAATCATTCAATTATGAATCTCATTGATTCCTATACAATCCAATTTGGATTATGCTATTCATGTACTAAGTGATGTCTCCTCATTCTGGAAATTCAGATAATCTTTAGTAAAATCTCATATGTCTTGAAGATAGTGCATTTACTTTATGTTGGCATACTAGTGGGGTACACGTTGTATTTCATACTTAAATGGAACCTTAACTCACAAGAAAGTGGGAATGAGATGCTTTAGTTTCAAATCTTATTATATTGATAATTTGAATTTGTGTGTCATAGCCTGATCCTATTTTCTTTGAATGTTTATCGCATATCATAACATGCAATATGAAAGTCTTGAAAAGATAGAGTGTGATAATCTTGAAAGATATTGTTTTGATTGGTCAAAGCTTGAAAGAATGACATAGGATACAATTTGATATTATATGGATTTTATATCCAAGATGTGTGATTGATGCATTGTTTTTACTGATATGATCTTCTTACTCATGATGTTCGACC
Source organism: Smallanthus sonchifolius (assembly GCA_023525975.1). Taxonomy (NCBI): domain Eukaryota; kingdom Viridiplantae; phylum Streptophyta; class Magnoliopsida; order Asterales; family Asteraceae; genus Smallanthus; species Smallanthus sonchifolius. The sequence goes on from CM042034.1 coordinate 77,080,637, forward strand.
AAAAACATGTGATTTTTTATATTTTACATTTCAGTTTATATAGAGAAAAACCAAAAAGATTTTGTCTTTATTATTTTACAGATATTATGTCTTAGTCTTATACTAATAAAGTGTTACATAATCTAAACAATTTTTAGTTTAGTAGAAAAGTTTTACCTTTTTAATGCAGTCAAAGTCAAGTGAAAAGAGAAAGCTAAACAAGAAATCCTATAATTAGTTACAAATGTATTAGATATAAAAAATCATAAAAATATTAAAAATTAAAAACGGATTAAATATATACATACATACATACATACATCTATATTGATCATACAAATAATACATTTCACAAAAATTAAAAAAACAACAATATATTCTTTTAATTTATACAAATACCCAAAAAAATAATGCATACAAGTATTTGAGTCAAAACAAGTGAAAGGTTTGTGTTCTAATTACTAACATATATACATGCACATATTCATCTATACTCATACAAACCATACATACATAACACCACCAATAATACATTTCACAAATACATACAAATACCCAAATAAATAATACATACAAACTATACATTAAAAAAAATAAATAACATCATACAATTCATACAAATAATATATACATAACACCACCAATAATACATTTCATAAATACATACAAATACCCAAATAAATAATACATACAAACTATACATTACATAAAATAAATAACGTCATACAATTCATACAAATAATATATACATAACGCCACCAATAATAAATCTATACAAACCTGCAATTCACCAATTTTACAAATAATCCCTACATTTATATACTTATACATCTATATAAACCATACAAACTCTACACCTATATAAATTAACTATCAATTTCACAACATAAACTATCAATAAAAAAAAAATTGAACCATACATACTATACATCTATATCAACTGACCACCAATTTCACAAAATAATAGATATATTCAACTATATTATTCAAATAAAAAACAATTAAAACATTTATACAAAACAAAATCTCTCAAATCTAAACCTATTACCAAAATATTAAACAAACATTTATAAATCTATATAAAACTACCCAAATACACCTATAAACACAAAAATATACATATTACCTCAGAAATTTTCTTGAAACGACGACACGTCGTCGGGAAAACCCTGAATCTAGCTTCCAATCCCTCCACTTAGCCAAAAACTTCACATACACAAAATTTATATTAGAATTTTATGATTATAAAGAAAAATTAAAAAAAAAGTCAAAATCGGGTGTAACCACTTGAATAAGAAGAGTAATGGTGGAGAAGGAGGTAGAAAACGGTGGATTTTGAAGAAAAAAAATGGCCGGATTTTATGGGTGTAGCCGAGAGAAAGCTTGAGAGAAGAAAGAGGGCAAAAATGAGGAGAAGAAGGGTTTCTGCGTGGGTTAATAACAGGTAGGACCAGTCTCGACGACATGTCGTCGAGATTGGGTCCTTTTATTTTAATTAATTTATTTATTAAATAAAAATAATTTTTTATTATATACCAATATCGACGATATGTCGTCGATATTAGGTATTTTCTTTAAAAAATAATTTTTTAATATTTTACCAGACAAAAAAAAAAGAAAAACAAAATTAAAAATAGCAATCTCGACGACATGTCGTCGAGACTAGTTTTCACCTTTTCCCGGTAAGCGCCAAAAGCTTTCACCTTTTCCCGGTTAACCATCCCCGACGACGTGTCGTCGAGAAAAGATGACAAAAAAAGATCACGAGGACTGACACCATCGCCGACGACGGGTCGTTGTAACTGGTCCCTTCAATCTCGACGACACGGGTCGTCGAAACTGCTTAAGTTTCTAGTAGTGGGAGGATCCACATGTTTTTTTAGTAGGGTAAATGAGTTTAAGCGGGGAAAAGAATATGAGAGTGAATAGGAGACTGCCACGTGTTTAAAAAGTTATTCTTTTATTAGTATAGATGTTTTCTTATCATAGAATCACAATTAATCACATGTGTTTTAAAAATCAAGGAATTTTAAGTTTGACCAAATATGTTGGTAATATGCTTGTAGAATCATGCGATTAATCCGATGTGTTGATGATTTGCTTGTAGAATCATGTGATTTTAAATTTAATCCAATCCTTTCTGATATGTTTTCAAAATCTTGTGATTCTTCTTTGCTTAATCAGAATATGTTTTGTCATATTTGTTTATGTAAAATGGTGTTATGTATTGGAAGAATCGTAGGATTCTCACATTGATTGGAATACTTTTATGATTTATTTTTATGTTGTTATTGGATGGGAGTGCCATCATTTCTTTTTCTTTTTTGATGTGGACTTAAAGTTCACATTGAAAGAATCGTTAGCATCTGCTAGGGAACAAACGAAACAAACAACATTAGAATTATCCGAAACGAAACAAACAAAATTAGTTGTAAGCCCGAATACCCGACTAACCTAATCCAGACACCGATTAACCAAATTTATTAGGGTCGATAATCGGTTAGCATTTTGAAACCCAAAAACCGGAGTAACCTGACTCGATGAACCCTAAACATGATTAAAATACCCTAATAACACTGCTAATTAGGATAACATAGTAAATCATGGGTTAAGCATATCTATATCTATATCTATACTATATAATAAATAAATGTTTTACATGACATGTGTCGTCTCATATTCATTCTCATCATTTTTTACCGTCTCTCTCTTTTATTAAATACACCTATATTTTTTAATAATAATATATTCTAAAAATAATACCGATTATATTAATAACACATTTATTTTAAATTATCCATTATTATAAGAAGCTTTCAAATCTAATTATTAAACTTGTATAAATCAAATAATAAATGAAAGTAAAATTATATTAAATAGTAATTAATGTATTTTTGAAAGCCACTTGTATATTAATTTTTATATATTTTGAATTTTATTTTTTATTCTTAATATACGTAATATATTTTTACATGTAAAATATATACATAAAGATTAAACAAATTTATATATTGATATTTTTCATCTCGTGTGTATTACACGGGTTTTAAGCTAGTTTATAATATGATAAAGCTTATGTATAAGGATATATATATTGATAGCTTAAAGGGATAATTAAATAAAAGTGGGTTTTGCCTACGTAGCCTAAAAATGATTTCTGAAAACTTGATATTCACCTCATACGAACGTTGATTGAAGTTATTCAAGTGGCATTGGAACCGGCTCGTCAAGCTTTGCTATCTTAGCTTTTAGGGTTTAGCATTTGCATTTAGCTTTTAGGGTTTAGTTTTTTAGGTTTTAGCTTTGAGGTTTAGCTTTGTGGATTTAGCTTTTAGAATTTAGATTTTATGGTTTAGTTTGAGGGTTTAGCTTTAGGTTTTAGTGTTTTTAGCTTTAGGCTTTAATTTTAGGATTTAGCTTTAACGATTAGAGTTTAGGGATTTGTGTTTAGAGTTCGAGCAGTCGGTTCCAACGACGCTTTAATAAGTTCAATAGGAGTTCGGTAAAGCAAAAAAAAAGTTCTTTTTAGACTTACGAAGGAAAAATCTCTCTTTTCCTCTTATAACTTAATATATTATATTTAAAACAATTTTGTTATGGTTTGTCATTTTTAAAAGTTTTTTTTTCACTTATCTCATGTTTTGTTATAATTTTAAAAAACATAATTACCATAAAGGGAAAGAAATTCATTACAATAAACAAAAGTTTTATATTAATACACACTACAAGTGATATCAACATACATGTAATGTAATGCACACAATTACAAGTGATGTCAAGGTTCATTATCATACACTTAAAACCTATAATTAATGTCAATTTAAATACATTTTTATAATGCAAACTAAAAATAAAATGATAACTTTCATCATAAAGTTGTTCTTGTTTTTAGTGGATTGTGTAATTAACACCTCACGAAAGTAGCCGAGTAAAGTCTAGAGTTGCTTTGCATGAATGAATGTTTCTATGTTCACTTTTTCATATCCTGCCAAAGAAATGTATACTATATAATAAATAAAGATTTTTATATGTCACATGTAATCATCATATTTAATCTTGTTATTTTTTTCTTGTTTTTTTTTTTTATTAAATGAACTAATATCTTTTACTAAATTACTAATCTATACTATATAATAAATAAAAAAATTTTAGTGTCACGTGTCGCATCCATATTTATTTTTATCATTTTTTTTTCCGCCTCTCTCTTATTTAATACACTTCTATCTTTAATAATAATCTATACTATATAAAAAAGGAAAACCACGGGGGACAAGTGTCACTCTCTGGTTACTTCTAACATTTACTTTCTCACCTCTCTTTCCTATTAAATATTAATTTTTCTGTTTATCTCTGCTATTAAATAATAATCTTTATATTAATAAATAAAATTGTCTGAATACGTGTCACTTTCTGGTTTATTTGTATAATTTTTTCCCGCCTCTTTATCTCATATTAAATAATAATATTAAAAGAGTTTATTTTTAGATTTTTAATATAAATCTAATTATGGATAATTATTATTTAATTATAAATAGTTCAACCGATGATATACCGGTTTATTCAACCCGTATATTATACGGATTTTTAAAAATATAAAATTTTTATTACTAAGTTTATAACATTTTATTTATTTAACCCATATAATACACGTGATTTTAACCTAATATCCATAATGCAAAATCAAAACTCCACTACACATTTGTGATAATAACATCCACAATTATAGGTGGAATGATTGAATAAAAAATCTCCAAGTTTGATATGCAATATTTTTATATATAAAGTTTCCATGTCACAGTTTTGTTTTTGTTTATCCAGCTGGTTGATACTTTTTATAAATATTATACAATTAAGTCCCGAATTAAAATATCTACTTTTGGTATTATCCAATGAATTAACAAATTATTTTATTAGGTTCAGTTATAGTTTCTTTGTATATTCCATTTTGACACAATATGATTTATCTCCGGGTTAATTTTGTCAAATAGTAAACAAACTTCAAAAGTTTTTCAATTAGATCACTTAATACACATTTTACATGGTATATATAATCGGGTATACATTATACCCAATAATGTATACCTGTAAAATACGTATTAAGTGACTTAATTAGAATACTTTTAAAACTTGGTTAGTATTTTATGGTGTTCACCCTATTCCTTAAGCTAATATAATCTTTTTTAAATTAAAAGATGGAAGAAGTTAAAAATGTAAATACATGAAATAATAAGGCCCAAGATATTTTCTTCAAAACACCCCCCTTTCTTTTTCAAATAAAACCCTAATCCATTTCGTATCCTCGAAAAAAAAAAGAAAAAATCATCTGAAAACCATCCTCCACGAGCGTAGATATCTCCACGGAAATCAGCACACGGCACTGGACCACACTAGAGGGCGCGGTGTTCCACGGCCCACGACGTCCAGGTCCCCGAGCCTCTTCCACGCAGGTACATTGAGTCTTAGGGACCTGCGTTTTGGTTGATAGTATTGATTGGCTAGTGATTTTTTCGTGACGCAGTTAATCGGTGTCACTGAAAATGGGATAGTGACGATATTCTTGGTTCTAGTAACGTTTATGGTTTCATGTTTGTTAGTTTAGAGCTCAAACTTACACCCTTAAATCGGTATTTATAATAAGTCTGAAGAGGATAGTTTCATGATTTTATACATAATGTATATCTTTAGGAATTTGAATTTACTTGTAAATTAAAAATATTGGAAATTTTAAATATTTTGGCATTTTTTTTAAACTATATAGCAAATTTCGTACCGATTTGTGATTGAAATCTTGTCGCAAATTAATACAATGAAGTACCGGTAGCTAAAAACTTCGATTGCCAAACGCTTCCGCCACCCTTCGGTCGGTAAAATTTCCTGAAATGCGGTTGCAAGACACTCGGTCATAACTTGATTCTGGTCGCAATTCGTAAATTCGGTCGCTATTTTGAGACGGAAAATTATGTCGCAAATATATTTATGTCGCAAAAATCAGTTGCGACCAGGGGATAGCGACCTCCAAAGTCTGTCGCAAACAGTCGTAGAAGGGTATTTGGGAACATATTGTTACTGTTTTGATGGTCGTAAATGATCTTTTGCAGTAACGTAGAGAAGGGTTGTTATCAAGTTTTGCATGGCACGAAACATTTAGACTCATTTTGTTTTTCCTTGCAAATTTTGGAAACAAAAAGTGACATTTAAGTAAAAATAAATCGGAAGCTTCAAGTCAAGAAAGAAAAGTTGAAGGCACCTTCCCACCTTGAATTACATATTAATTCACTTGTCGATATAAAAGATGTTTACACTCAATCTGAAATGCGTTCACAATAATTTATAGTTTTACTTTATTGGTCAAGTCTGGCATGAAAAACTGTAACCACCACATGATTTATATCTTTGGACCTCGTATGTGCTCTTAAAGGCAAAGTAAATTTGAAAGTGCCTTTGTGATTAGTCATTCTATCTTTTTTAAAGACATGACTTTTTTTTGAACGGTCACTTTTATTAGAAAGAAAACGTCGACCTAAAACAGGCCGAACAAACAACAACAAAATTACATAATTACAAATTTACATCAATCTTCCCAAGATATATTTTTATTTTTCGATCTATTAGAAAACCAAAGAAATCCGACCGCTTTGATCCGACTAATGTTTTTTTCCACTTTAACAGATTTGTCAGAGAAGACCCAATCGTTCCTTGCCTTCCACAGACTCCAACACCCAATCATCATAATACCATGGATAACCTCCTTCTCCCGATCCGACTTCCCAAATGAACCATGCAACTCCAACAAGTCTTTGAAAGAGAAAACAAAGAAATTCATAATCTTGCACCAAGCGCTAATGTGTTGCCACAAAATCTTCGCCACCATACACGAAGTGAAAAGATGTTCCATCGTTTCCTCCCCGTCGCTGCATAAAGGACACGATACGTCTCCCAGATGGATATTTCGTCTTCTCAGCGCTACCCTAGTCAGGATTTTGTCCATCTCCGCCCTCCACGTAAAAATATTGCATTTGATTAGAACCCATTTGCACCACTCCATCACAAAGCGACCACTAATAACCTCAATATTCTGTAAGCTTTTCCTTATGCTGTTAACCGAGAATTCGTTGGATGGCCCAACAGCCCAAGACCAACGATCCGCCGAGGCCCCAGTTCTCACTCTATCCATAAGACCCACCACCTGCTGTAAATTGTGGAGCTCCTCCATTGATGAAGGTGACCGATTCCATGTCACACCCCAACCGACGATGGATTATACGTCGGGGCGGACGCGGTTGTTCAAGCGCACAAGGTTAACTATTAAAGTTTCGATATTTCATTAATGAATAATTTAAGATTCAATACAAGGAAGAATAATACGAATATAACATTTAATTTAAGTAGTCTAGGTCCAAAGCATCCTATGTGATCACGAATAAGTCTCATGATGTAAACCTGAAACATGTGAAAGAATCTGTCAACTACAAAATAGTTGGTGAGATACAAAGGTTTTGACACAGTTTAACAAGTATTTGAGAAGAATTACAATTCACTATGATTCATGCATTCTATAATGTAAGTATGAGAAAACAAGCATGTTAGACATTGTGCATATCAACCCTCCAACCAAGTTTAGGCATAACCCGCAGGTTACCCTTATAAGTCTCAAGTTTAAAGTTTAATTCGGTAACAATCACCAAGGGCTCCCCCCCCCCCCCCGAAGGGGTCAATCAATCAAGGTGGATTGGTCAAATACAATAGATCTATCATTGTTACTATAAGCTTGATCAAAGTTAATGAATATGCTAGTTTTAAGTTTAATCTAAGCATACAAGTCTCAAGTTTAGCATAAGAATAAACACGTAGTCATAGTTGTACAAGAATTGTATAAGTTTAAGAATTTTGAACATGTTTCACCCCAAAAGCATAGAAAGAAAAAAGGGGCTAAGTATACTCACTTGAATCGATGAAGGGTATCCGACACGGATAACTATTTGCAAGACTTGGAGAGGGAGAATATCCTCACAATAAGCCTAAGAATATAAGTCTAAAGTTTTAAGTACGATCCTATAAGTCTATGGAAACGATCTAGGATTTCAAGATTTACTAGGGTCCCAATTGGGGGATGGGAATGGTTGTGTTTATAAAGTTTATATAAGTTTCTAAGTAGGGTTTCACAAGGTTTGAATAACAAAGTTTGATAGGGTTATGGTTTAGAATAATTATTATTTAAAATAATTATTTAGAAACCTTATAATTATTAATTACTCAAGTTAGGAAATAATCCAAAATAGTTTTCTAAGTATCTTATGAATAATGTTGTACCTAATAAATGAAAGAATAAATAATTATCAAGGATTAATAATAATTATTTTAAAGAATGAATATTTATTAAGGATTCATAGTAATTATTAAATAAATAATGACTAAGAATAATTATTTAATTAATAAATAACTATTAAGTGTTTATAATAATTATTTAAAGATTAAATAATTAAGGTAATAACAATTTAATTGTTAAGGGTAAATAATTATTTAAACGAATACTTAATTTATTAAATAATCTATATAAAGCATTAGGTATTTGTTTCACAAACTATCTTGTAAGATGTTTTAAAACGTGGTTATAAGTTTAGGTAAAGATGTGGAGTTATAAGTTTTAACAAATATGTTAAATAGGACTTTATAACGTTTAACTTATAAATAATTTATAAGTTTATAACTATTTTAAATAAGGCTTCTTAAAGTATTTAAATAAAATTTACAAGTTTAAAATGTTACAATCTCCATTTAGTTTTATAAGTTTAAATTAATGATTAGGATAAACAATTCTTTTAATACAAATAATATAAGTTTATTTTAAATAAATAATTTCTGTGAAATTATAATTTTTATAAAGTTTTAAAAAGTTTTTATAGTTTTTATGAATTTAAAACCATAATTAAAGTTTTAATTAATTTTAGGTTTTAACTAAGTTTCTATTTAATTAAAAATATTTCAGAAAGTAAAAGTGTAAGTAAAAATTGTTTTTGAGTTTATATAAGTTTAACAGATTTTATAAAAATTATTAGGAATATTAAATATGATTAAATAAGCATAAAAGAAATGAAATAAAATAAAACTGGGTTGGCCGGATCGAACCCGCGCCGTCCCGGTCGCAACACACACATAACAGATTAACCAACCCGACTACGGGGCTCGCTGTTAGTTTAACCGGAAAGAAAATTTAAAAACACATTCCCGAATCGCCCCTAATTTCATTATGAACCCTAGAACAAGATCTGCCAAATACGCATCGAATTGCCCTCTGTTAATGGAATTAAACAGAGGGCTTTCGATCTATGAACTATGGCGAGTACAATGGGCACAAGAATTACCTCAAATGGTGTCGAATTGAATGAGAATGGGTATGGGTTGAGAGTCGGCTGTCGCGAGCTTCAAACAGCAAATGCAGGTCTCGATCGATGGAATTGAGGGTTTAGGAAGTTTGTGGGTGATTTCGTAGCCTGATTACACCCGATATTTATAGTCGATTTCATCTATTAATGACGAATTAGGTGGGAGTTGGTGGATGAACGGGACGGAATTGAATTCGACTCCACGCGTTGTTACAGTCGAAGTCGGGCATTGATTGTCATAGGGTTAGGGTCGCATGCGCGAGTCGAAACTCGAGGTTCATCGAATATAGCCGGAAACGCGTTTTCGAAGGAACTGGAATGAAAACCGGCTTGGGCGGGTTTCGAACCTGAGACCTGTTTCCAAACTGGGAGTTTGGGTTAATTACAGATTCAGTCCCTGTAGTTTCCCTCTTTTATCATCTCATGTATAAACTTAGATTAGAGTTTAAAATAAGTTTTCAGGATGGCAATTTTAGTCCCTAAGACTTTCATAACATATATATATCTATTTATTTTTTTTTGTCTAAATAAGTTTTATTATTTTATATATTTATAAAATAATTTCTAAGTTCCATAACTTATTTATTTTAAAATAAGTTTTATACCTTATTATTTGATAACTTTTATAAAATGATTCACATAGTTTATTAGAAGTTTAAATAAGAAAATGAGTTTATAAACTTGCTAGAATTTAAAGAGTTTATATATATATATATATATATACATATATATATACATATATATCTAAGTTTCAAATGTAACAGATTTGCTTAAATGTCCACGAAATGGGTCGGAATATCCCGGATATTACATTCCAAACCCATCATGGTTATTCGAGTCCGAGCCCCCCACCCGGTTGCTAACCTTGCATCTTTTGTCATTCTCAAGGCTAAATAGAGTAGGAAATTTGAACCTTAAGGGCTCCTCCACAATCCATGGATCTAACCAAAAAGTCACTTCTTCCCCGTTACCAATAATGCCTCTAAAGCAAATACTGATAGGGACACCACGAACCATAGTTTTGGAAATAGTTTGAGCGATGTTGCCCCAGACTCCTCCAAGCACCTTCTTTGCAGGAATGATCTCCCAACTTTTCCTGCTATCATGAAGGAAGAGGATAATTCTCCTCTAAAGATTGTTTCTTTTCGACTTAAATCACCATCCCCATTTTATCAAAAAAGCGTCGTTGATCTCTTTAAGCTTGCATAACCCAAGACCCCCTTTATCTTTCGGAGCCGCAACCCGGTCCCAAGCGACCCAATGCATCTTTTTACCATTTCCCACGCCTCCCCATAAAAATCTCTTAATGATTGTTTCCAAATCATGAATAACTTTTTTTAGCGCCTTGTATAGCGAGAAATAGTAGTTTGGCAGGCATTCCAACACAACTTTTATGAGAGTCACCCTACCTCCAATAGAAAGGATAGAAGACTTCCAAACCACAAGGCGTTTTTCAAAAATGTGATACACCGGTTTCCAATTGTTTATCCTGTTCGTGTTGGCACCAACCGTTAATCCCAAGTATTTGAAAGGGGGAGAGTCCGGCTTGCAACCCACCACTCTAGCCATCTCCTCATTAAAAAAAACAACAAACATCATTAGTGCATGAATTAACTTCCTTTAATAAAAAAACAACAAACATCATTATGAGGGCGGGGGGGGGGGGGGTGTGGGGTGGTGGGGAGTCACTATAAAGATTTAACTCTACACCGACGATAACTATTCAGCTGACAAAAGCCGCCGGTATAGATAGAAAAAAATTTGACCTGATGAAACCCTATATCGACGACATATTGTCGGTATAGGGTTCGATAGATGGAGGAAAAATGGGCATCGAAATGAAAACCTATACCGACCACATGTTAATATATTGGTTATATTTATTGTTCTTTTAAAAATTAGGCATCGACCACGGATTTTAGAAATGAGAACAAATTTAAATTAGACACCGATCCTGAATTTTTAAAATCGGAACAACTTCAAATTATGCAGTGATTCTAAATTTTAAAAACCGTAGTTACAGCAAAGAAGAACAAAAAATAGAAGCTGAAGTAGATCGATATAGAAGAAGATCATGAAAGAACGACAACAAGAATCAATGTTAAAACGTCTTTAAATTTGAGTTTAAATTTATTTTCCATTATTTGTTTCAAGCTAAACGTGGAATCGAAACTGATGTCAAGCTTAGGGGGCATTTTAGATAAAGTATACTAGCTAGGATTTTTTAGGTAGATAACATTTACTGTAATTATCTTTGTAATTATCTTTATTGTATTTTGATTATGTTGCCTTTCTAATTACTTGTATCGTACGTATCCTTATATATAGTTGATTAATAATAAAAAATAGTTATATAGTTGATTAATAATAAAAAATAGTTAAAAAGGTTTTATTTTTTTACACCATGTTATGTTTTTTTTATCACTTTGGTTACATATTAACAAGAGAACTTAAATAATTTCACTTCAAATAAAAATCAGAAAAAAGTTAACATATTCACTGTATACGGCACTTATGAAAAACATGGTAACAATTGGACAAGTGTGTAATTTTTCTTTGAAATTTAAACGCTCTTGCAGTTAAAGAGGAATTGTATATTTGTACCATTTGCATTTAGGACAAGATGAATACAATTTTTACTATTTTGTGTCGTATAGTATTATATTATTATAGTAGGTTAGAATCCCGTGTATTACACGGGTTAAATAAATATAATATTAAATAGTTAGTGATAAAAAGTTTATGTTTTAAAAACCTGTGTAATACATGGGTTGAATGAACTCGTGTATTACACGAGTTGAATAAAATATAATGTAATCTATCAACACAAGCACTCGTCAAAATGAAACAATGTGAATATGTAAATATATGATTAAAAGTTTTCTATTTGAATCCAAGCTGGATATAAAATTGTTTTTAGTTTGTAATGTTCATAAAAATATAATTGAACAAATTAATTGATTATAAACACAATTTTAAATTAAAAAAATGTGTAGATAATAATTGAAACAAATATATAATTTATATGCCTAAAATAGTGGAATTGATTATTAATAGGAGATAGAGGTGAGAAAATAAAAATGAGAAGGCCTATAATTATGACAAATGTCCTCATAATTTACTTGTTTATTAAGGGTGGAGGGAGTCGATACACGGGTTCCTTAAGGGTTGCAAGGGTTACACCGCCGCAAGTGGTGAGGGTATGGCGTGGGCTTTTCCACACGAGTAGTAATACCCGTTCCAACCCATGGATGCATGTGTGGTAAGGGTGCACGGAGTGAAGGGCACGGGTTGGAGAGGGTTCCACGGGTTGGACGGGTAACACTGCCGCAACCATTGCGTGTTGCTCACGGGTTGAATGGCATGGGTATATTAACCCGTTGGAAACCGTGGATGTTACCGTTGGGGATTTGACCGTTGGGGTCGATTTCAATAAAAAATAAAAAAAATTCCTCCTATAAATAAAATCAAATATATTTACCCAAACAATATCTTCTATCTACAATAACCTTTTCTCAAAACATCAAATATATCTCAAATCCCACAAAATTCAAAATGTTTAGGCGCTCTATTTACATCCCGGAATCATCTAATAGTTCGTCGTCGTCCGACTCAAGTAGTCTTGAATTTTTAAACCTCGTTGTTCAAGCAGCTGAGGTTAAAGACACTGCAAGATCCACTCGCCGACATGTGGAACGTGATCGTGTCAAATGATTTGTGGTTTTGACACGCATATTTTGGTATTGCCGGGTCGAACAAAGACATAAACGTCCTCAATCAATCTCCATTATTCACAAATGAGTTACATGGAACTGCTCCTAGGTGCCCATTTTTTTGTTAATGGCCATCGATACAAGCGGTGTTACTATCTCGCCGATGGCATATACCCTTCCTGGTCCATGTTTGTGAAATCATATTCTTATCCAACGGATGTGAATCAAAAAAAGTTCAAGAAAACGCAAGAGGGGGCAAGGAAAGACGTCGAACGAGCATTCGGCGTATTGAAGGCTAAATGGGCACGTCAAATGAAGGTGGAAAAGTTGAAGAACATGATGTACGCATGTATCATATTACACAATATGGTATTAAAAGATGACGGAAATGCAATCTTACCTGTTCACATTGCGGATCCGCCTACCAATCCAGTTGTTTCCGATAATATTATAATGTAATTGCGGAACGAAACCACACACTTTCATTTGAAGTTTGATCTTATGACACATCTTGCCACAAACTTGGACTTCCATCTAACGGATGACGAAAGCGAGTAGTTTTTTTTTAATAATTGTACCTTTTTTATATAATTTTTTTATTGATTGTGTCTTTTTTATTAATTGTATTTTCATTTATGTTTATTTAATGAAATATTGTTTTAATGAAATATTGTTTTAATAAAAAAATATTCTAGAGCTTATTGGTTCCACACCCTACTCTTAGGGTTGTAGAGGGTTCAAAAGGGTAAAAATGACATGTCACATTTTAATTGGGTAAAAGAGGAGGGTTTCATGGGCTTTTTTTTAACCTCCCTCCACCCTAAAAGGTTGAATCATGTGTGGGCCATCCTTTTTGTTCAATAAACAATAAGAAAAAAAATTCAAGTGTTTATTGGTTTCACACCCTGCTCTTAGGGTTGAAGAGGTTTAAGAGAGTAAAAATGACATGACAAATTTTAATTGGATAAAATAAAAGAGTTTCATAGATACCACTTCCTCCACCCTAAGTAGTATAGAATAGATGTTTTTCATGATCTGTCTCATGCTTTATAGATGATTATTGTCGTTTTAGTTATATTCCTAACTCTCACAATTTATAATGTCGACGGCGAATAAGAAGTTTTCAATTTTTTTTTTCTATTCTTACATGTGCACCCCTTTTAGTTTTCACATTTTTAAATAATACCCTTTAACTTTCTAAAAATTCAAATATACTTCTAAAAAAGTTAATTTGTTGATATGTTTAATATTTTTTTTCGCGTCCCGGTATACATTTTGTAATATGCTCATTTACAAATGTCTATCACAACTGTCTCTCAACTTTATAAAATGTCAAAATTAGATGTTTTTTTCTCATCGTCACGCCACATGTCAACTATCTTTTAAGTCATAATTTATTTTGGGTTTTTTTTATTGAATTAACCGAGTCGTCGTAACTTCATACATTTTTTATGTATTTATTCACATTTTTTTTATGGTTAGCCACATTATTGTCACTAGCTCAACCGTTTAAAATTTTGTCATACTCATTTACAAGTTTCTACGACAACTCCCTTCCGCCTCAACTTTGTAAAATCTCAAAATTAGATATTTTCCCCACTGTCACGCCACATGTCACCTATCTTTTGAGCAATAATCTATTTTGGTTTTTTTTATTTGGTTTTTTACTTTATTTTTATTGAACTAACCGAATCGTCGTAACTTAATATAGTTTTTTATGTACTTAATCACTTTTTTTTTGCTTAACCACGTTATTGTCACTGCATCAACCGTTTAGGATTCGCTTCCCGATGCAAATTGTGGGGTGCAAATGTCATCGTACTTAACGACGTTAGTGTCACAATCGTAACACGTGTACCAAAATTCACAAATGCACGAGCTTATTTATGTACTAGTCATGTTAATTTCACTCTACAAACCCGCGCCAACACGCGGGTCATGATTTCTACTTTTTACTATACATTCACATATGGAAAGAGTATAAAAGAAAAATATGATTTTGGTGTCACAAATTGATTTGATATATATGCTTATCCATGACCACCTATACACTTAGGTTCAGCCCTCTCACACAAACAAACACTTTTTGCTACTATTTCTATGATATTCAAAGAACTTAAATGAACAAGAAAATAACTCTAAAATATAGAAGACATGTGAATGCGTACTCAGACTCAGAAAAAAGGAAAAGCTGATTGCTTTATTCATTAAACAAAGGTGGCTATAAATAGCCTACATAGACTCAAAGAAACCAACTGATATAAACGTTCACCATAAAATGTGGAGTCAAACAAAGAACAAATCAAAACTACCGACTCTTTCCAAAACGTGGGTAAAAGTCCCTTTATTTCAGCAACTACCTATTCAACACAAACCAAATACAAAGTCACCGATGACCCATTTTCTGACCCGTGACCCGTTAAATAAAACGATATACACTAGATTACGGTAAATTACATACACCATTCTTTCAAATGTAACTCTCCCAACAACGTAACTCCAAACCAAAATTGAAAAGATAATCTTGATGCTCCTGCATCATACTCTCCCGTTTAAAAAAAAAACTCGTACTCGAGTTTTGCTTTCGGATCAAACCCTCCTGGATCAAAAGGAACATCAACTCGATCCTTATCCGTTATCATCACGAACCGTCTGAATGGTTCAACTTCACGGTTCATCTCGCCCGGCTCTGATCCTGTACCACCTGGGTCAAACTCTGGATTGGATTCAACTCTTGGGTTGTAACCCGCATCATTCTCCCCGTCTTTGAAAAAGACTCGTCCTCGAGTCTTCGGAACATTGAGCGGATCAATCAACTCCTTTAGATTAAATTCCTCCCTCACGTGAAAGTTTCTTAGACTACCTGCACATAAGCCCACTTCTTTAAATTTAGCAACTCCATATGATAAGTTATCAAGCCCAACGAGCTAGCCATCATCCTTTGTTAATTCGTTTGAGTTGAGTAGCTCATGTAATCCATTAATTAATTTACTATTTGATCTACAAAACTCCTTCTCACGTGTAATTGTAGAATTTATTCCACCATCTTTTTTGAAATTCTTATATCCACATGTAATAGTAGGTTTAGTCCATCTATATCTTGAATTTGAAATTTAGAGTTATCCAAATTTATCCTTGAAATTTTCAAACATTCCCCAATACACGGGGAATTTGATTGTGTTCGGTTTCTATCCAAAAACTTTCGATCACCTGAATTAGGAAGGCCACCACCCTCTGTCACCGCATGAGCATCATGAAGAACCATAAGATCACCTTCAACCACCGGAGAGACCTTTAAAAATCCATCAAAAATACTAGCGATCGTATTTGAATATTCTGTCATCACTCGGTTCAAAGAATTCCTATTCGAACCCATAATTTCTTTCGTCGCACCACGATCGGATCTAGACAAAAAATTAATAGACCGCAACGGTTCGTCCCCTTGAATGACAACCTTATTCAAGGCTTTTGTAACCTATAAATATTCTTCTTTGCGCACCTCTTCATTCTTATAATTATCAAAATAAGGAGGTGAATGATAAATAATGTCGCCGTCTTCCGGATGCTCGTCTTTCCCAACGTTCTCATCCCAGATGACAACCTTTAGGTCAGTTTTCGGAACTTTGCGACCATGTGAATTGAACACAACTTGACCACTGCCTCTCCCGGCGAATCTGCAGTTAAGAATATAATCCTCTCCACAAGTAGCCATTTTATACAACCAAGAGCTCTGATACCAACTGATGCAGTTTCGGAAACAATCAAATACCTCAATAACTAATGATATTCAAAGACGATAAATTGAACCAAAGGTTCCAAGAACAAAGTTCTTATTAATTAAAACTCAATAAAAAACTAACAAAACATCAACCCTAAATCCCTTATATATTATTCAACTAGACCACTAAAATAAGAAACACAATATTTAAATAAATATAAAAGATAATATTAAATATTTAAATAAATTAAAAAGATAATCTTGATGCTCCTGCATCATGCTTACTCCAAACGAGGCGATACATTGGGCGCCGCAGAGTTCCGCTCTCTGGCATTGATTAGGTCCATTGCTACAAAGAAGAAGTTTGTGTCTAGAATAATGTTGGAATCTTGCGACACTTTTCTGATGAATTTTGGTTTTGTTGCTATATATTTTGTCGCAATGTTGTCGTAAAATAAAAATTAAAAATTTGCATAGGAGATTTGTCGCGTGTTAGCTTTAATTGTCATATCCAAGTTTAACGGGTCAATAATTTAATTAGTGTAAAGTTAAGTTTGAGTTTGTTTATTCATTTATTTGAAAGTAAGAGGTCTAGAATGTAAGAATAAAACCCAGAAACTGTCTTATTGAAGGGAGACGATTCGTGATTGTTTCCCTTGTGTCTGTATATATTCAATTGAGTCCTGTAAACAGTTTCTTGGATCGATCACGTGAACGCAGGTCTAGCGTTAATTCCCATCTTGTCTTTGAACTTTATATTTCTTGATTGAATGGTTTGATTATTGATCCCTGGATTCTACATCGCAAACTTATAGGAACTTGCGACGAAATTATTTTCATCGAAAATTTTGTTAGAATTCGGCCCCTTTTTAGTAGTGTCTATGAACCAATAGTCTCACTGAAAACTTATTAAGAAATGTGCTTCAGATTTACTCTCTTTTAGTTGGGTCAATTTAGCAAACAGAAACAAAGTAATCAAACTGTGAGTAACACTATATCCGTAAGATATTCTTCTTACAGAGACATAAATTGAGTAATAATAATATAATAACTATCTATCTATACTAATATACTAATAATGTAGGTACAATTTCAAAAGTACCTGACAAAGGTTTCTTATTTTTTTTTATTTTTATCAAGAAACACATGTGGTTCAATAATTGCAATAATGTTCAACAAAGGTTGCTACTTTTTCTGCTTTATAAATATACATGAAGAAATCACATTTGAAGTTACAAATCCTAGCAACAACTTGCAACCAAACACATGGAAACCCTTTACTTGTACATGATCTTGCTTCTAGGCTTAGCCTGGTCCATATTCAGCAAATATTTCATCACCAAGATTAGAAATCTGCCGCCCACTCCGTGGTCTGCCACAACAGTAATAATGTTCCGTACGGTTTTCAACAAGCCCATGCACCGAACCCTATTCCATATTGCCAATGGTCACGGCCCAATTTTGCTCCTCCGTTTTGGATGCCGACCAGTGCTTCTGATTTCTTCGGCATCCGCTGCCGATGATCTCTTAACCAAAAACGATTTGGTGTTTGCCAACCGACCTAAGTTAATGCCTGCGAAGGTATTTGGGTGCAACTGCACGAACCTTGCGTGGGCACCTCACGGTGATCGCTGGCAGCAACTCCGCCGTGCTTCTTGCCTTGAAATCCTCCCGTGTCATCGGCAACCAGACCAACATGACTCACTTGCTGACGAGGTGAAGCAGTTGCTTTGCAAACTTTACAGTAACAAAAACGTTTCAGTAAAGTTAAGACCCATGTTTCTGGACCTGGTGTTTAACGTGATGATAAGCATGTTCGCAGGAAAAAGGTAACCTCAAAATATTTTGAATTTGTTTTAAGGTGATTTGCACCCAATTAATTCATTTTTTAACAACTTGTCTGAGAGAACCGTTTCCAATAAAAAAAATAATGTTAAAAAGTACATATATTTATTTTTTATTTAGCAATGTTTTCAGAACCATATGTACCGGCGAATAACGTCATAAATAACAACAAAATTAAAAGTATGTATATAAACATTTTTTTTTTCTGTTTTGACGTGAATTTATAGTTTTATTGACATATAAAAGCTTAAAAAATAAAATTTGTAAATTGAAATGTTAAATTAATCATAAATAAAATTTTAAAGGAAAAAATACAAAAAAATATTATTTTTCTAAAATCCATTCCAACCATCCGATGCGGTTCACCGGGCCGACCAGTAACCAGCCGGTTCAAACGAAAACGATTAACTACACAATCGAACCGATTACATGTCCGGTTCACGATCCGACAGGTCGGTATCCAATTCTGAAAACACTGCTATTTCTTCCAATATATGGTTTATATTTTCATATTTGTTTTCTTATTTTAACTAAAACAACATATTTTTTGGTTTATAATTGGGAACTCGGGATTATGAGAAAACCATATAGTTTTGTAAAAACCGTAAAAACGAAATCCACCAATCAGATAATTTATAAATTATTTATATCTTTAATTTATTTTTAACGATATCAATGTAACATTACATATTTTACCTATTATATATTTTCTTTTCACTAAACATAATGATTGGTAAAGTTGGTTTTTTTTATGGTTTTGCATACAGTTTTCTTGATGGTTTTTTTTGCATATAGTTTTTTTTTATGGTTTTGCTGTTTTCTGGCGGTGAACTATATAGTTTTTCATGTTAAAATGATCTATCAACTACTTTTGAACTATTTTCCTGTAAAAAGTTTTTATATTATTTTGTTCTTTTCTAATTAATTTATAATATTTTTGATAGTTATCGTCAAAACATAACGGCCGAAGAAAGAGAAGAGATCAATGCATTGCTGGAATGCTCCTCCCGTTCGTTTAAGATTACTACTGAAGAAACTGATTTTGTATATTTTAGTCCCGTATTGAAGTTGTTAGGATTTACTGGTTTGGAGCAAAAGTGCAGGAAGTTGCAAAGTAAGTGTGATTCACTGACGGACAACTTAATTGAAAATATACGAACGCATGATGGAGTTTGCAAGAAAGAAGAAAATGTGATCAAGCTCCTGTTGAAGAGACGTTATACTAATGAAACTATCCGAGGACTAGTGCTTGTAAGTTCTATAACCTCATACACTAGATACTTTCTACAATCAACTAACTTTTAGAGCATGATTGAATAGGTAATCTTTATACTACTAAATAGCAGACACGTGTCACTGTCTGGTATATCGTCAACATGTTTTTTCTTATCTATTTCTCATATTAAAATAAAATATTTTTAAAAAATTATATAAATCTAACTGTTGATACTTATTATTTGATTAACCAAATAAATTTAATACGAATTAAGATTAACCTAACATAATTTATAACGGTCACGTTAAAATACATATTTAGAGACATATTTTGACGAGTTTATATATTAAAAGATTATATTTATTTTACTCTACATTAGTTTTTAAATTCCGAATTTTTTTATATTAAGTATATAAATTACATTTATTGAATACGTTTAATACACGATATTCTAACATAGTTTGAATTATGAAAAATTTCCCAAAATAAACAATTTGCTTTTCAATTTCCTCAAAACGAACAAATAATTTTACCTATCCCAAATATATGATCAAAATTTCACAGGAACATAATTCAAAGTTAGCGAATTCACTGACTTATGTATTTCAGTGTACAACTTACATGTGTAATTTTATTTCTTTTTCGTCAGATTAAAAATTACACGTGTAAGTTGTACACTGAGACATGTAAGTCAGCGAATTCACCGACTTTGAAATATGTTCCGGCTGAACTTTTGATGTTTATATTTGGAAAGTGGAAAAGTATTTGTTCGTTTTGATGAAATTGAAAAACAAATTGTTTATTTTCGGTATTTTCAATTGAATTATATATAAAGATGTATCCAAAAGTCAAAACTATCAGTAGCAAGAAATTTTCATTTCATATGAATATGCCAAGGTTGTTTTACATTACTGATGATGAATTTGTCATAGTTCTAAAAATGGTTGAATGTTTTGTTTAGGTTTTAATGTCAGCAGGTACTGATACAACAGCCGGAACTCTAGAGTGGGCATTGTCTCTTTTACTGAACCATCCAAAGGTTCTACGAAAAGCTCGAGATGAGATCGATAAATACGTTGGCAATGATCGTTTCATAGAGCAGTCGGACATTGATCACCTGCCTTATCTCCGTTGCATTGTAAAAGAGACGATGCGATTATACCCGGTTGCCCCTCTTCTAGTCCCCCATGAGTCATCAGAAGATTGTACAGTTGGAGGGTATTATGTCCCCAAAGGTACAATGCTAATGTTGAATGTTTGGGCAATTCAGCATGATCGCGATGTATGGAAAGATCCTACAAAGTTCGATCCAGAAAGATTTTTAGACATTGTAGATGAAAGAGATGGATTTAAGCTAATGCCGTTTGGATATGGAAGGAGGAGTTGTCCTGGGAAGCACATGGCGGTGCGTGTGATTACTATGGCTTTGGGCTCACTCATACATTGTTTCGACTTTGGTGAGGACAAGGTGGACATGACCGAACGAACGGGCCTTGCCTTGTTCAAGGACGAACCTTTGGAGGCAGTTTGTCGATCACGGTCAACGATGGAGAATCTACTCTCTCAAATTTGAACAACCTCTCTTTGGGAGAAGAAATGGCTATGTAGGATCTATGTGTGTTGTCTAGCTTTAGTTTTATTTGTGATTTGGCCTTTGTATTTGATAATATCTTGTTTAGGATTGTTATATATTACATGATAATAAAATAATGGAGCTCAACTAAGTATAGTTTTCCACCCTTGATTTTGGACTTAATAACCTGAATAAGTTCAACTTAAGTTACTTGAACTTCAAAGTTATTGTTAGAGTCGCTCTTACAACCAATTTTTATTTTATGAAAAGTTCATCAAGAATATATTTTTTCATTGTGGAAAACAGGAGAGGAAGAACATTGCAGTCATATGTATAAAAATTGGAAATTTTTAGAACTGATAGGGCATTTTGTGATCGAAAATAGTACGGTCATATAGGTCGCTAAAGTTAATATGGTGGAAAAGTCCGATCAGAAAAACTTGGGTTGCAAAACGCATATTGGTCACATTTATCTCTAAAGTTTGTCGTTGCAAATTCGGTTCAAAGTTTGAGAAGAAGTTTTAGTTGCAAATATATTTTACGTTACGTAATTATGACCTTTTTGTCATCGTTTTGACGGTAATAAATGGTCGTTTTTTCAGTGATATATGTAGAGAAGGTTTGTTGTCAAGTTTAGCAAGGCATGAAACATTTAGCTAGGTTCATGGGGTTTTTCCTGGAAATTAACAAGCACTAAAGAGAAAACAGTCAATAGCGGCTACATTTGTCGAGCACTAAAGAGAAAACATTTAAGTAGATCGTGACTTACAGAACGAGGAGCAGGTGGTGGTCCGACGAGCAGGTGTTGCTCGGCGAGCAGGGGTGGTCCGTCGAGGAGTTAGTGGTCGACAAGCAAGTGGTGGTCCGTTGAGGAGGTGGTGGTCAGCGAGCAGGGGGTGGTGGTTGAAGGTGCTTGGCAGTGCCGGCAGAGAAAGGGAGTCCAAATCGATTTGGGAGAGATAGATTGAGGAAAGTGAGGTCAATGGAGGGAAATACCCCCACTAGATCTATTTAAGGGTATATTAGCAACGGCATGTCGCCGCTAAAGACCTTAAAACCACAGCCGTTTGATTAAGTTTCAGTCAACCGGATCTTTGATTAAAAATGGAACACGGATCAAGAGAGGTCAATGATGTCGTCGCTACTGCTTTCTGTAGTGAAGAAGTGACGCAGAAATAAAATAAACGAAGACTTCAAGTCAAGAGAGAAATGTCGAGGGCCACCTTCCCATGTGGGACCATCTATTATATAGCTTGTCGATATAAAGATGTTTAAACTCAATAATCGTGAAAGGAAGGTATACAATAACTTATCATTTTACTTTATTGGTCAAGTTTGGCATTAAAAACTAAACAACCACGATATAATTTCATATCTTTGGGCCTCGTTATGTATGAAAGTGCCTTTGTGATGATTAGTCAATGTCTCTTTTTTAAAGACATTACTTTAGTGAATGAACTAACTTCGTTTAACACATTAAGGTTGATGGATCAGTGTTAGAGGAAAATTTTATATGAATATTAGGTTGAAGAAGATTATTGTTTTAAGTCATACTCTTATAAGAATTAAGAAATTTGTATTTAAAAAAAACTTTGTTTAACAGAAAACAATAAAAGTAATTATGAAAAAGGAAAATATTGAGAAAGACAGAGGGAAAGTGGGGAAATATGTGTGTTTGTGTAATACTAGATTAATACGAGAATAAAAGGAATAAACATAAGTTGTTCAATTTTTTTATTCATTATTTATATTTTTAAAATTTTTTTCTTCTTAGACTATAAGTAATGGTTTTCCTAAAAATTGAAAAATATGTTGTCATGTGGTCAATAGTTTCAATTTTTAATGTTAATTTTTTAATTATTAACTAATCATTGTTATTAATTATTTTCTTTTTATTTAAATATTTGTTTTTCAATAAAATACTAACATTTATTTAAAAGTAAGACAAAAATACTAATATTATATCAATATAGTATAATTACGAAGAAAAAAATAATAGTACGACGTTGACATAAAACTTTAATTAATTAATTAATCATTGTGATGTGAGCGATTTCTTCAAATAATTATGGATTGCTTCTTGATATAATTTATTCCAGTAAATTTGAATGTTTAAGAAGACAAAAGAAAGTGGTGAGCATAAAAAATCAAAGGAGTTTTGGTTTTAACAAATATAGATTTTACGATTACTTGAAATATTTAAGAACAAAAGTAAAAATAGTTGACAATTATGAAATAAGATTTCATTCGGTGTAAAGATAAAGGTTTGCTAATGCTGAAACGTTTCTCAGTTTCTCAAGATCTGACTGCTTAGATGATTAACATGTCGCATTTCTTTCTAGCGTTAATGATATTCCTAATGTGGACCCTCCATTAAAAGGTAATTGATGATATCGGTAGGCAAACCTACAAACCTACAAACCATGAGACTTAGAAGCATAGCAGCTAACTGTAACAGCTAATCAGCTCAGCTTAGGAGCTAATCAGCTCAGGAGCTAACTGTAACGAGTATTTGAATTATTGTTTTTTCTATTGAGATTTCTGATGAAAGTGTTCGATTATTGTAAGCTTTTGACTCGAACCATTTGGTTTTATCATTTGTTCTTGATTGTGATTTGATTGTGCTTCATTATGGTCAATTAATGTAAAGCACACAATTACAAGTGATGTTAAGATACATTCTCATACATTAAAACCTATAACTAATGTCAAGTTAAATACATATTTACAATGCAAACCCTAAATAAAATGATAACTTTCATCATAAAGTTCTTCTAGTTTTTAGTGGATAGTGTAACTAACACCCCATGAAAGTAGCCGAGTAAAGTCGATAGTTGCTTTTCATGAATGTTTCTGTGTTCACTTTTCCATAACCTGTCAAACATATATCCATAATGCAAAAGCAAAATTCCACTACACATTGGTGATAATAACAGACACGATTAGGTGGAATGATTGAAGAAAAAATCTCCAAGTTTGATATGCAATATTTTCATATCATAAAGTGTTCAAATCACATTTTCTTTTTTGTTTATCCAGCTGGTCGATACATTTTATAAATATTATACAAGTCCCTAATTAAAATATCTACTTTTGGTATTATCCAATGAATTAACATTTTATTTTATTAGGAGTTTTATTCTAGTTTCTTCGTACATTCTATTTTAACAAGCCGATTGGACTTCGAATGTGTAGCACATGCTTTAGACTATACTCACTGGTGTAATCATACATTTTGCAGGACATAATATAATTTTTCTTTATATATATTAGTTTCTAACTATTCTATACACAAGCAAGTCTACAAGAAAACATTGACATTAGACACCTTTACCAACTGAAGATATGCCCAATCGATGAATGAGGGGATACTCCAAACCTCCTCTAGTTCCCATGTACGACTCCATCAATTGGATTATTAGTTCCCCAATCATCTTCCATCACTTTTCCCCAATAGAGATTCATTCAATTACACAAATTCTGAATATTTTTATTTTATTTTATTTTTAATGGCAAACTTCATTAAAGAGAGGCAACTAGCAAGCCGCGAGACAAAAACGTATAAAATTAAAAAACTAAAATTAAACCACTCTTTCCAAGCTATAGAATTTAAAGAGGATCTATGATTCATCCAAAGGTAAGGGATCGATATCATATCTTCCAAAATCTTTTCCACAAGAAGGCTTATGTTGGAAAAAAAAAATTACCTCGTTCTTAGCCTTCCAAATGTATTAACAAGCAACCATAATGATTCCTTGGATCGCTTTCATTTTTACCCGACTACAGTTTGAAGAACTTTGAATGTTTAGAAGGTCCCTTACTGATAAGGTCAAAATTTGAGAGAAACTGCACCTACCGGAAATAAACTACTAAATCAAGATGCTCCGCAGTTTTGTCCGGGCCTCTACACAAATGACAACAAGCCAATTGGACTTCAACCTTTAAGTACACCAGTTTGAAAGCATAAAGCACGTTTCCAGCCAAAGTTTGAGGACCATAGACATTTAGATTATGAATTTGAGTCGCAAAGCCTTTTATAAATCCAGAAATGAGGAGAAAATATTTGTTCTTAGCACTACTAGAAAACTGATATGTTTGCGACGTAGTTTTGCGTCGGAAATGCATCACAAATCACAAATTCCAACACAATACGGTTGTCGGAAAAGTATTTGCGACACAATTCCGACGCAAATTGTGACACAATTCCGACGCATTATCTGGTCACAAATTTCCGACTCAATTCCGACACTTCTTAACAATTTGTTTAATTATTATAATTACGGTATTAATTTTTTCAAAAATTAAAATGGTATTTGTAATTAAATTAATTAGTTTTGGTTGCAACGCGATTCCGACACAAACAATATTTTTACTTAATTTCCGACACATTTGCGACGCAACTTACATTTATATCGTTGTTAATGTATTAACAAATATAAATTACGGAATTATAAGGTTGTGTTGGAAATGCGTCCCAAATTACGACACATTTGCGACACAACTTATATTATTATTTTTATTAATGTATTAACATAAATAAAATACAAGATTAAAATTTTGCGTCGGAAATGCGTCGCAAATTCCGACTCATTTTGTTAGAAATTAGGGTTTTACTTTTCATCACAGATGTGTCATAATTGCGTCGCAATTTACGTCGCAAACTTTTGCGTCACAAGTTAGTGTAGCAAACCTACCCATTTTTTCTAGTAGTATAGACACCATTGTTTTAGTGAAAATTGATGGATCCCAAATCACTACCCACCAAAACGAGGCGTGGAGTTACAAAGTCGTAATCAAAACCATAATTGCCCTAGATGGCCGAAAGATTAACATTAGACATCTTAGAAGCTTGAATTTCATGCAACCCTATATATAAAGCTTATTTTGAGGGAACTCTTTAAATCCTTGATCCATCCAGGAGATTTGATACGAACACATTTGTGATCACCATCTTTGTTTTCCATGGATTCATTCAATTAGCCTACGGCTGTTAGTCTTCTCCCGGTCTCTTTCCATTCTACTACATGTCCTTAACATCAACTTTTATATGATTTTACATTCTAATCTCACAAGTGAATTCCAAAACACCAAAGTACTCTCATATCAGGGGTGTGTATGAGTCGGTTTCAGTCAGTTTTGGGTAAAACCAAACCCAAAACTGAAAGCTTGGTTTTTTTTTAAAAAATCGTTTAGTTTCTGGTTTTCTTTTTCGGTTTTAGTAGCTGGGCTTAATTTTTTTTTGGGTAAAACAAAAATGGGCCAATATAAGTAAGAAGGGTTTGAAATTTTGGGCCTAGTTTTTTTTTAACTAATAATTAATTAATTATTATAAATTTGGGCCTAAACATTTTAAGCAATAACATTTATTAGTTTCTTAAAAAAATACTCAATATCAAAAATAAAGTTTAGAATAAACTTGACCATTTTAACCATTTTGCTCCAATAGTTTGAAAATGGTCATTTTGCTACCTATGGTTACAGTTTTTACTCTAATATGCTCTCCGCCCTTAACTCCATCCGTAATTCTGGTTAAATGTTACCCACGTGCCCCTCACATGAGGGGCATTTCTGTCTTTTCTAATCATGTCATATTTCTTGAAACGATCGAATGTGTAGGGAAAACCCTAGTTGAATAGGACATGAATGGAAAAAACAGAAATGCCCCTCATGTGAGGGGCGCGTGGGTAACATTTAACCGGAATTATGGATGGAGTTAGGGCGGGGAGCATATTAGAGTAAAAACGGTAACCACTGGGAGCAAAATGACCATTTTCAAACTATTGGAGCGGAAGGGTTAAATGATCAAACCACAGGGAGCAAAAACGAAGTTTACTCTAATGTTTATAATCTATAAATTCAATAACAAATATAAATTTTAACTTATTAATATTGTAAATACGTGTAATACAAATATGCATACATTTTTAGCATATCAACACACAACACAATATAATATATATTATGAAAATGCATGTACACAATATATAAAAAAGTTTATATGCATACGTTCGGTTCGGTTCGGTTTTTTTAGTTTTAATACGATATAAAATTTGCATGTCGTTATTTCGTTACGGTTTTTTCTGATAATTCGATTTCGGTTCGATTAATTTGAGTTTTGCCTAAAATATTGTTTCGCATCTGTTATGAGTCATATATGTTCCGTAGTAGCTGCATACTCAGATTAACCTAAAATATACTCAGTTTTGTTCAATTTGGTTTGATGTCTTGTGTTTGTCGAAAATACTGGATTACAATTCCTTAATCCATGTGGGTCATAGTTAACGGGTCGTTTATGTAAATAGGTTAAAGTTCTTTAGTATTTTTTTTATGTAATGTTTAGAAGTCAGGGGTTCTATGTGCTTGTTTTATTCAGAATTCAAGTTTAGTTGGTGTTTATCAGTTCTGTTCAATTGGATTCTTGGAAGATCTTGGGCAACAGTGCCAGAGCAAAAGGGTTCAAAATTGATCAAAGCATGCATTCTCAATTAGCCAACAAGTTGAAGTCCAAGTCGTTCTGGTTTAGCGAAATTAAAAAAACATGTTCCCTGTTTATAGAAGTTGATCGCATCAGTTTGATCAATTTATGTTTTAATTATTCGTCCTAGACATTAGACGGATTTTAGTGTTGGGTGGATTCGGTAATTGAAGGCAGAAGCATACATAGATGTTTTTGGTGTGTATTGCGTCAAAAGGAAACGAGAACAGGAGACGATTCTCGGAAATTGGAAGGAATCGATCACAGGAATTCGATTCGGTATTGAAATCACTTGTATTGGTGGTGTGGATTGCATAATTCGAAGGAGGCAAATTAAGTTGTTTGCCTGATTATTACAAAACTGAAACAGGAGACCTTCAGGAGTATTTGAAGCAATCGTGAATGATTGTTTGATGATTAAATTGTAATCAATTGGTGTTGTGTTTGAACCATCAAAGAGCAGAATTCAGATTAGTGTTGATTGTTGCTTCATCGAAAAGAAAAAAGAGGACGAGAGCCTGTTTAGGCGATGTCAAAAACGAAGGAAAAAGGATATTAGTGAAATAGTGTAATCCGTAGAAGAGAAAAATATTCAAGTTGGATTCAAGACGTTTGAAGGATAAATACAGTTGGAAACATATATTGTCACTAGAAAAGATTTGGGAATTCAAGGTTTTTTCATTCTAATTTTCTGGAATGTATTTTAAGTTTCTATAGCTATAGGAGATTATTAGGTTTATTATTAAGTGTTATTCCCTTGTAAGACAAATTTGAACTTTTTGAATCATTTTGGTTTTGGAAGAAAACCTAAGGCACGATGTCGGAAAAACCATGGTCACGTACCAAAGAATTATAATTCATAAAGACGACATTTTGTTCTCTCACTTCCAATGCTCTACCCTAAAATCTACAAGTTATATTATATGGGCGATCTATGTAAAGACCATACTTGGCAAACGGATTGTGAGAGATGATAGAACCGAAGGTTGATAAGCAACCTGATGAAAAAAGGATATTTCTATGACTGCCTATCTATTTCAAGCACTACCAGAGAATTTAGTATTACAGATTTTGTGAATCGTTGCGATGCTTCAATTTGTTCAACCGTACTTTTGTCCCTTAACTCCTCAAGTCGTTACCTTAAGAGTCCTTATTCAGACTTGGCATTAAGTATGGACTTTGTTTCAATAACAAGCCCATCTATACTAATAAATAAAGGTTTTTTGAGACACATGTCACTTTCTGGTACATCTTTAGTATATTTTTCTCGCTTCTCTCCCCTATTAAATAGTTATATTAAAAAATATATATATTTTTATATATTAAAAATAAATCTAATTATAGATACTTATCATTTAATTATAGATAGTTATAATTACATTAAAAATATAATACTAAGTTGAAAAAAATGTTTTAAAATTAAACGTAACATAATTTATAACCGTCACATCAAAATAAATATTTTTAAGACATATTTTGACGAGTATATGAGTTAACATATTACATTATATTTTAATCAAACCGTGTAATACACGGGTTTTAAAAAAAACATATTTTTTTATTAGCAAGTATGTAACATTACATTTATTTAATCTGTTTAATACACGAGATTCTAAGCTACTTAACTAATAAACATAAATACAAACATAAAGTGTCTTGACCCATACATAATTAAATAAGAACATTGGAAGGCCCAACTTAAAATGGATTAATTTTTAACACGCCCCTTAATCCATTTAAGTGCCATCAACATTCATAATTTTTTTTCCAGAGATTCTTTGAATTCCAACACATAGGTTTGAACGTGTAATATCAAAAAATTGTCGTCGCCATAGGGTCATATCCCTATAGTGACATGCATCCATTGAAGTAGTTTAAGACCCAAACCAACATCCTAACATACCTCTTCTTGGACATTCTTAAACATATGATCATAATACCCTTCAAGACACATACTAGACGCCATCTCTTCAGGTGTTCAACAATAGTTGAACCGTAGCAACACGCGGCTCACAAATCTAGTTAATCTTTGTCGTCAGTATAGGGTGATTTATCCCGACGACATTTGTCTTCCGGATAAGCGTCGCCGGCTTAGAGTGAAATCTCTGTAGTGCTTTATATAATATGATGTAACATATAACTACATAATATATAAATATAAAAAAATAAACATCATGTTTTTTTAGTTAGGTTTTCCATTCTTTTTAATTTAATTAGATATAACTAATGTTTTGTTTGCTTTCTTATTTTTTCTATTATTATTTAACTAAATTTTAAATTACTATATTTAACTAAATCAATTTTTTATATCCTTTTTGGTATATTAATTAATTAATTATAAATACAAGCTTTGTTTTTAAATGTTATATCCGGGTGGGCAATGATTTTACACGATTTTATCTTTTCTTTAAAAGATTTTTTAAGTTTGGTTTTTGTTTTTCTTAATATTCATTTTACAACAAAACATAACTTTTTCGTGCCTTCTAAATGTACCTTCGCGACGTATTTTTTTATCTACGTTTCGGTGTTAATCACCTAGATTAACGTGAACGTATTTTTTTATCTAATTTTTCCGTTTTCATAACCTAGATCAATAGGGTGAACCATGGTCTACATCGAAGTTTTATTGCAGAAGGCTACGTAGAGCTTTTATTATTCCTATTGCAAAAGGCTACTTAGAGCTTTTATTATTCCTATTAGACTACTGTGGAGCACGCATGACCGTTGCCAAAAAGAAGAGCTTTTATTTTTGCTATGACAAAATTATGTTCATGTGACAAATTTCAAATGGTTAATTAAGCTATATGTAAAACTTCAAAATGATTAAGTTCGTTTTTATATTAGTTAATTTGCCCTCTCGATTATTTTTATCTATGTTATATTACGTGACCGCATACAATTACATATTCGAAATTAACTATGATTACACTAGATGATGCACGAGACAGCTAAATATACTAAAATTTTATTTTATGGGTTGGTGACCCAATGGTAGAGGAAAATCCTTTAAGAACACCAAAGTTTGAGCAGGTCATGGGTTCAAGTCCCACTCCTAACAGTAATTAAGAAATTTGTCTTTCAAAAAAAAAAGAAGCTAAACATACTAAAAGCTTGTGCCTTCAGGGCTGTGCAAATTTGGCATTATGGTTTTCCTATCATTGTATTTTTTTTTTGCCAACTGTTGTCAATGAATCGAGGGATCAGGATCTAATTAAGTTTCTAAGGAATAGATAGTACCATCATAAAATTCTATTCTCTACAAACTACAAGGTTACAAGTGATGTTTTTGTTAGAAATAAAAAAGCTCTAACTTCTATGTACAGAGAAAACGACAAAATTCGGGTGATGGCAAAATTCCCTAGTCAGTACCCCTTGTCTGGATTTGAAACCAAGATCTCCACAGGAGGAAACCCTTTAGATAGAAAACCACACGAACACCAGACCAGAAATATGATGGCGTAAGTACAGCTTCTATTATTGCTATTAGTCTATAGTAGAGTAGTGTTATGAATGAGCTTACTTCCATTGACAATATCACCATGATGAAGTAATATATTATTTGTTGTTATGATACCCAGATTAATTCTGTTAGGATTAAAATGGAAACTCTATCGGTGTACATCTCTCTCGCATTATGTATAATTTCATTTCTCTTCACAATCCACGTTTATAACAAAATCTTTGACCTCCCTTGGTCCATCTTTCCAATACTGAAAGTTTAAACAAAATATAAATTTAATTAAGGGTGATTGTGTCATTAATGTTAGAAAGTATGTATTTATATAGAGTGTGTATGTATAAGTCTAAAGTTAGAAACTGGATTTGGACCGATTGGATGCATTGTCTATGAGTATGTGCATCGGTTCACAACCAGAGTTACAAACTCACCGTATGTATGTGTCGAATGTAATGAACAATATTCAAGAATACAAGAAACTTTATGATAAAATTATGCAAGTTTATCAATCATTCTTTCTTGTTCATCCAATTTTGTGTATAATTTACTAACAATTGTTATCAAAGCACGTTTAAACGATTCAAGGGAACGAAGAAGGGAGGAAGCGACGGTTCATTGCAACAATTGAATCATCGTGTGAAAGAATAAAGTCACATACAATTGATCATTGGAAGCAGGTGACCGTTTATGTTTTGCAATTGTCGTTCCAAGGTTGAATCAAATCATCGAACGATCAGAAGAAGACTTATCAATCAAACAAAAGTAGAAATCAATTGAAACCAGCCAGTTTTGATCAAGTCTACAAGGAAACATCAGTTAAACTAGTGTATTGATTGGCATAAAGGGGGTTGATCAATTAATAAGAGATACGTTTTAGGGTTCATCCCAAATTCTAATTCTTCATCAATTCTGGGAATATCGATTGGATGTCAGAATTGAATATTGTAATCCAGAAATCAAAGCAATTTCTTTTAAAGGGTGTTCAGAAATCAAAATCATAAGAAATTGAAAGAAAGTGTTGTGATTTTCTTGCAAGCCAGAAACATTAATTGAATGACAAATCTCCATTTGGATAAGTATTCTTTTAATCTTATTGCATAATTTCTGCTTTAAAAGTAGTGTTAGAATCCATATATGTATTCTATGAGTATGTGCATCGGTTCACAACCAGAGTTACAAACTCACCGTATGTATGTGTCGAATGTAATGAACAATATTCAAGAATACAAGAAACTTTATGATAAAATTATGCAAGTTTATCAATCATTCTTTCTTGTTCTTCCAATTTTGTGTATGATTTACCAACAATTGTTATCAAAGCACGTTTAAACGATCCAAGGGAACAAAGAAGGGAGGAAGCGATGGTTCATTGCAACAATTGAATCATCGTGTGAAAGAAGGAAGTCACATACAATTGATCATTGGAAGCAGGTGACTGTTTATGTTTTGCAATTGTCGTTCCAAGGTTGAATCAAATCATCGAACGATCAGAAGAAGACTTATCAATCAAATTGAAGCAGAAATCAATTGAAACCAGCCAGTTTTGATCAAGTCTACAAGGAAACATCAGTTAAACTAGTGTATTGATTGGCATAAAGGGGGTTGATCAATTAATAAGAGATACGTTTTAGGGTTCATCCCAAATTCTTATTCTTCATCAATTCTAGGAATATCGATTGGATGTCATAATTGAATATTGCAATCCAGAAATCAAAGCAATTTCTTTTAAAGGGTGTTCAGAAATCAAAATCATAAGAAAATGAAAGAAAGTGTTGTGATTTTCTTGCAAGCCAGAAACATTAATTGAATGACAAATCTCCATTTGGATAAGTATTCTTTTAATCTTATTGCATAATTTCTGCTTTAAAAGTAGTGTTAGAATCCATATATGTATTCTATGAGTATGTGCATCGGTTCACAGCCAGAGTTACAAACTCACTGTATGTATGTGTCGAATGTAATGAACAATATTCAAGAATACAAGAAACTTTATGATAAAATTATGCAAGTTTATCAATAATTCTTTCTTGTTCATCCAATTTTGTTTATGATTTACCAACAATTGTTATCAAAGCACGTTTAAACGATCCAAGGGAACGAAGAAGGGAGGTAGCGACGGTTCATTGCAACAATTGAATCATCGTGTGAAAGAAGGAAGTCACATACAATTGATCATTGGAAGCAGGTGACCGTTTATGTTTTGCAATTGTCGTTCCAAGGTTGAATCAAATCATCGAACGATCAGAAAAAGACTTATTAAACAAATAGAAGCAGAAATCAATTGAAACCAGCCAGTTTTGATCAAGTCTACAAGGAAACATCAGTTAAACTAGTGTATTGATTGGCATAAAGGGGGTTGATCAATTAATAAGAGATACGTTTTAGGGTTCATCCCAAATTCTTATTCTTCATCAATTCTAGGAATATCGATTGGATGTCAGAATTGAATATTGCAATCCAGAAATCAAAGCAATTTCTTTTAAAGAGTGTTCAGAAATCAAAATCATAAGAAATTGAAAGAAAGTGTTGTGATTTTCTTGCAAGCTAGAAACATTAATTGAATGACAAATCTCTATTTAGATAAGTATTCTTTTAATCTTATTGCATAATTTCTGCTTTAAAATTAGTGTTAGAATCCATATATTGATTTGTAACGTCCTAAATTATAAAAGAATAATAAAAAAGGGGTTTTGCAGAAGGCTTGAAGTTGAGGGGCTATTTGGGTGACGTAGACAAACAACCCTACATAGCATATACCAGCCCTCCTTTAGCCAATTACTTCATCGTTTTCCCATCACCTTCACCGAAAACTTGAGAAAAGTTGGAGAAGTTCTTGGCCGGTGCTTAAGGAAAGATCGGATCAAGTTTTAGCCACCTTTTATCAACACTTCGGTTAAGGATCATTGGAATAAGGAGCTTGATTTCTATACGTTTTGAGTTAAGTAACCGACCTAAACCTTCTATCTTTGTTCTTGAGCGTTTTTGGGGGTCTTAATCCAAAAAGGTTTTACGTGTAGAATCTGATAAACGTTTTAGATTTATCAATACAAATGTCATATAAACGTGTTGAACATATAATGTCTCAATCTTAACATCTTAATCGAACCAGATCTGAATCCATGCAATACTAGGGTTTTGGGTATGAACTAAAAGTTCTCGGAAATCAGTTCTTAGGAAAGTTCTCGGGTCTAGTTCTCGGGTGAGTGTATGTCGAGAACTTCAAAGTTCCCGTGTATCCGACTTGACCGAAAACTTCTCAGGTTCTCGTCTCTAAGGCTGAATCAAGAACTTCCCAAGTTCTCGGGTATGCTTGCGAGTACTTCTAAGTTTTTGGTGTTTGATGATTGTATGAATGTGTTATATGTGAAGCTAAGTCCTTTAGGATATGAACATACATATTAGAAGATATTTAGAGACCTTTGACCGTGCTTATCTCAGGTGAGTTCCAAATGTCCTTTTTATGAAAGTTTTACAATGTTTTGGGAGCGATTGCATACTTAGGAAATGTTTATCAAAATGAACGTTTATAAAATGATATATGAAATGATTTGCCTTGAACGGTTATGAAAGGTTTTGAATGAAAGAATGTTTTAATAAAACGTACAATGCTTTAACTAACAAGTTTTACGAACGAACAAAGGCTATGATGTAAATTGAATCTGCCAATGGTTCTTTCGGAAACAAATGCGATGAATGAAAATTTGTCTAGGTTAAAATTCCAGACGAGACTGGGCGTCCTAGACACGAAGATTTGTTATAACTATACAAACGGTTGTACAATCTGTGTGAATGACGGGATTAACTATCCTGTAAATGTCATGTGGATGCACATGAATAATGTTACTATCATGGTGGGGCGTGATTCTGTCTAGGTTAGGTATCAAGATGAGTCCGGGCATCCAAGACACACAGTAGGCGTCGATTAATCTCCAATAATGCCTAAAGGAAGTGACAGACACGAGTGCTTTATGATTACTGTTATTGCATGTATGTACGTTTTTATTTATGATTGACGAATGTTATATTTTGGAAACGATTTGGTCAATGTTTTATTTAAAATTAGAAGTCAACAACATTAGTTGACTTTTAACATAACTTCAGGTTAAGTGTAGCTGCTTTAGACGATGGACGTGGAGCTTGCTCCAAGAGATTACCCAAGCGATGACACTACAAGAAAACTTATCTGTTACAACGGGCTGTTGCGACAACTTGTTTTCGTAATAGGCTATGGATATTACATAAGCGCTTTGTACATTGATGAAGTTGTACATAAATAAGAGAAAGCGTTTTGGTGAATTTATTTGAGCACTCATAGGGGTTTCATTACTATAAAACTGAAAAATTTGTGACAGCATATTTCATGGGAAATTTGTCGGAATTGGCCATTAGCAACAAGTTTCCGACAAAAAGTGTTTGTTGGAAAAAACCCCGTAATTTTTCATCATTTTATTTACAAACAAGAATAAATTTCAACTACTTGTTTATTTACAAACAAAGAGCACAAATCAGTTATTCGTAAGCACACTGCTCTAAGTATCTACACAACTTTCTCGTTATCTTACTCCTTCAGAAATGCATAATTGTACTAGGCACTGCAATGAGATAAATTATTTCACGTAGGCATTAGCCATACTTATAAACCTCAACAATATTTACAAGTTAAAAAAAAATCCAACTACCCACATCATACATGAACGCCAAACAACACGCTTGTCTGCAACACTCGACTACCTGCAAAATTCGATAGTTTACATTACTCATGAGATCCAATAGCTTACATATGAACATTCACATGATACATGAAACTTAGTTATTTACAATATGCATGATACTAGGTTAATCACATGATACATGAAACTTGTTGGATTGATACATGATACTAGACTGAGCACATTATACACGATCACAAAATACATGAAACTTAGTAGTTGCAATATACATAATGTTACACTGATCACATAGTACACGAAACTTGTTTGCAAAATACATTATACTGGATTGATCCCATAATACATGAAACTTAGTTGTTTGCAAAATACATGATACCAAATTGTTCACACTATATAATATACATGATACTATGTTGCTCACATTATACCTGAAACTTCATTGTTTACAAAATGCAGGATACTAAATTGTTTACATTTACAAAATACATTATACTAAATTGTTTACGTCATACGTGAAAACTTATTTGATACTAAATTGTTCACATTATACATGAAATCTATTTGTTTACAATGTACATGACACTAGATCATACATAGAGCTTATGTGTTTACATTATACACGAAACTAAATTGTTTACAATTGTTGCAATTGATCGATCACATTGTACACAAGGCATGATTAACCACCTTATCCTTGAAAGCTACTCGGGGTTTGACGTATTCTTGTTCAAACACGAGGAAGCTATGGAACCCTAAATTATGCCATGTTATTACTCTTTAAATGCTAAGTGACCTTACTATCTAGGGACACAGTTACTTATTAGCAACTCATATGTGAAAACAATAGATATGAACTAAGTGAAATTGTGCTCCCCCTTGACCCACACACAATGGGATGAACTATACGGACCATGCGACAATTTAGATAATTACGGGTGCACACATAATTATAAAAATCAACGCATGAAAAACATAGTGAATTATGTTGTGTGTTATGACATAAAACCTATCGTGATATATAGTAACGAAACTAATGTGATATGATAAGGGCATGGTGGAGCTGGTATTTCCTATATATAAGTGTTCATGTCATATTGTCAGAAGTAGCGTTGTTCGTATCACGTGAAGTTTTATGTTATTTTGACCTTAATCAATGTTTATGAAACCTCTTGTCCGGTAACGTATCTTGAACATATTAGACTACATCCAAAGTAAGCCTTGATCATCAAATTCCCATAGCTTACATTTCAAGTGATGCATTTCATCTTTAGAGTCCAAAATATCCTTCAACGGCTTTCCTTCTTAATCCTCTTGAAACTAAATCCACTAACTGGAGCGTCAGACCTATATCTTGTTATCTATCGTACTCCTCACACTGGAAATCAAGACTCGTTGAGCATCCAAGCTTACCTCTTTCCTAGATCAGTAGCCACATCAGTTGAATTTCGGGACGAAATTCCCTCAACATGGTGATACTTTAACATCCATGATTTTTCATACTATAATTTTTCCTTTATTTATTTTATCATGATCAACAATGACTCTACATTTCAATCCCATTTTTGTCCAACATGATATGCCACTTCAACTATTAATTAAACACATATCAATTTAAAGTTTTCAACCTTGCAATCTTATATATATATATATATATATATATATATATATATTCTATTGGGATTATAAACTTTAAATATTTTAAAGTGAAGTTGTATTTTATAAAAGATGATATTTATAATAAATAAATTTATACGTTCAAGATTAACTTTTATAAGTTTTTATAAATAGATAAATAAATAAAGCTTATAATTAAATTTAATGATCATTTATCGAATAAAGTTGGTCTTGAACCCCCCCTTGCATAACAATTAAACACTTTTAGCACTTGAACTTCCAATTTAACCCTTGACCTCCATTTTGAACCTGTTCAAGATCTTGACACCATCCCCAATTAATTTTGACTTCGTAAAAGTCAAAATCATACATCTTGTCTTTGAAATCGATCCAAAACCTTCGAAATCCGGATTCAGTGAACTTGCCTCATAAGTTTGATTGATATTCGATCATTTCTAAACCCAATTAACCTACCGATTAGCGGTAGAATTTGAAATTCAAACGAATTTGACCATCCAAGATCAAACCGAGTGATTCATTTCCAAATAGAGGAAATTGGATGTGTTAATGGCCGCAAATCACACATAAATGATCCTCCCATGTATTCGAACCTCATACACGACCAAATTCATTAGCATTCGATCGAATTAACGCGTAATCCGCGTTGACAGCTGTTCCTTACTAACCCGAATCAAATCGAACAAATTAAATGAAATCAATCTGTTTGAGCCATTCACACATCTTCGCGAAACCTTTGGCAAACTCTCTGGGCACTTACAAACTCGGCATTACACCGTAGGGACTCTATCGAGCACCGAGAACTCCGGACCTTAAGCACCAACCGTTCTCCTTCATCGCCTCATCATTCCTGGTAATTCCTGAACCCTTGGCTTCGTCTTTGCGCTAGGGTCTTTAGCCCTATGAGTTCAGGAACGATTGGGAAAGCTATCGGATCAATTATAGGGCTAGGGTTTGGATTTTCAATCGGGGACGATAAAGGGGAGGGAGAAGGGTTCGAATTATGGGTTTTGATGTTAGGGAAACCAGTTATTACCAAGGCATATGCCCTGGTCTACCGGTAAAAACCCATGTGCAACACAGACATGTTCGCGGGTTCGAACTAGCCCCGCACCTTGTCTTTTCTTTTGTTCCCGTCTTTTGATCTCAGAACCGGATCTCTTTGAACCGGTGCTTAACATATATTCAAACCGGCTTAAGATCAGGTTGGTCCCTATGGTCCAGTGGTTAACACACCAAACCTTCACCGGGCAGACCCAGGTTCGACCCGGGCAAGCCCTTTTATTTTTTTTAACCCTTTCTAACATTCCAAAAATTCTACAAAATTTATTTTTATAAACTTAATACCATTTAGGTCTGATTAGTACAATAATTAGCAATTTTTAACATAAAATAACTATTTTTACAAATTTAGTTGTGTAAAATCTCATTTTAATCATTTAAAAATATATTCAAAATCAAATTATTAAATTTTTAAACAAAGTATTTAATTACAAAAATTCATGAATATCTTGACGAGATTTTTATAAAATACATTTTTATAAATCATTTGTTTTACTATTAAAATTATATATATATATATATTATTATTAGAGTCTAAACAAATAAAACTTTTCTAATATATAACCACAATGCTTCTTTTTTTAAAACATGTCACTTTAATAATAACTAAATAAATAAATTTATTTATTAATTACCTTTACATTAACAAATTCAATTAGAGTTTTAATTTGTACCAGTATATATATTTTGACACATTTACACAAATAAATAAATAAATAAAATAAATTTATTTATTTACATTATATTTACACAAATATATATTTTCTCATTACTTCTTCTAAATAAATAAATAAAAAGAAATTATTTATTTAATTTATTTAGTTATTCAAACCTAAAACTTAAGTTCATTAATATTTCATTTAATTTACATTTCTATGCTTAAGGTTATTCTAAACACAATTTCAAAACTTACATCCCATATTCATAACTTGACACTATCTTTGTACAAGACCCTACACCCACTCCCTTTGGAACCCTAGACTCTACTTTAGACATTGTGCACAATATTAATTCAAGTTCATACAATCCAACTCTAGGTAAATCTTGTGGCTAGAAATCACTTGTGCTACCTATTCCTCATGCTATCTACATCGCTGATACAAGTGAGTTTACATAGCCTCTTTTTCTTTTTGTATATTTTTGGGGTGAAACAAGATTACTCAATAACACACTATTTACAATTACATACGTACAATTCTATAATATGATCATATGTGTTTATTTGTGCTTTGTGCTTGAATGCTAACTGTTAAGGCTACATGTACATGACATACTCGTGCAATCCTTAACACATTACATCAGGATAACATTTGTTGTTATGCCCTACATTAGGATAAATTATGTTGTTACGCCCTACATTTACATCAGGTTAACATGTGTTGTTATGTCCTACATTTATATAAGGATAACATGTGTTGTTATGCCCTACATTTACATCAGGATAGCATGTGTTGTTATGCCATACATTAGGATAACATGTGTTGTTATGCCCTAAGTTACAAGGTTACATTTGTGCAACTAGCTTAACTTAGATTCTCCATAAATGCTTTATAAACCGTGTATCATATAAATTGTACACAAAACATTTGAACTTTACTTGTGGTGTCAAAACCTATGTATGCTCACCAACTACTTATAGTTGACCCTCTCATTTTAAAAATGTTTCAGGTACTAAGCTTTGAGTTCATATTCAAGATGCTACACATAGGAATTGAGGACCTAGTTAAATAAATAGTTAAACCTTGTTGATGTATTTCATTTTCTTTGATTGTATTAGTTGAATTTGTTATGAAATTCAGTAAATTTAATATATGGAACTTTAGTTGAACCATGTGCTTTTGAACAGTCTACATGTCCCGCCCTGACGTATTCCGCCGTCGGTTGGGGTGTGACATTAGGGTTGGCGCTTTGGATGTTCCTCTATCTCATCTTTTCTTTGCAGATGATGTTATTGTGATGGGTGAATGGTCGTCTAGTAACATCAAAAACGTGGTTCGTGCCCTTAACTGTTTTTTCCTTGTCTCCGGTCTTAAGATTAATCTTCAAAACACGCGGCTTTTTGGTGTGGGGGTTTATTCGACAGAAGTGAATCTTTTTGTTAATATCATTGGGTGTAAATCTGAAAGCCTCCCTTCTCATACCTTGGTCTTTCGGTGGCTGCTAATATGAAAAAATCTTCTGGTTGGAAGCCTATAACTGATAAGTTTGTGGCGAAGCTTTCTCTTTGGAAAGCGAATATGGTTTCCATTGGGGGTCGATCCACTCTTTGCTCCTCGGTTCTTGGCTCTTTGGGTATTTATTACATGTCCTTATTCCCTCTTCCTTCTCATTTAAATCTTTCTCTTGAACGCTATTGAGCTACATTTTTTGGGGGGGTGGTCTCGAGAATCGGAATATGCATTGGATTAATTGGATGGTTGTTCTAGCTTCTAAGGAGAACGGGGGTTTAGGTATTGGTTCGTTGAAGGCTCTTAACCTTGTGCTTCTTTAGAAATGGAGGTGGCGGTGTCACACCCCCAAAATCCACTAACGGAGTTTTACCGCGAGGCGTGTGACAAACCAGGATCTCAGTCATTAGTCATATCAAACGACACTATATGAATTTAAATAAAACCATTAATGTTCAGAGTAAATGCGAAAGCAAAAGATTTAGTATATAATGCGCAAAATTAATGCCCCCAAAAGTCAAGGTTAATAAAAGCAGATAAGTAGTTTAATGTTTGCAATAACTAAAAGGACTCCAATTCATGTCCTAATTGTGCACCTGTGCCTTAGCGACCTGAGAAAACATGTAAGAAAATGTGTCAACACTAGGTTGGTGAGTTCAAAGGTTTCAGTTGGTAATAATGTTTGCAAGATTATGTACATTAAATATATCTCAATAGGTAGCTAACCTATGTTCATGTTACTAAAGCGCTTGCAACCGAAGCTGACTGTTTGTGTTTGAATGCCTTCCACCATGTCTATCAACAATGGTGATGTGTTAGGTCAATATTACACCCGTTCGACCTCCAATCGAGTTAGCGCGACTAACACGGGTGGGGTTTTTCAAACCCAGTAGTACTACTCAAGATTACCTCGCTAAGTTCATATTAAATGGTTCGATGTGTAAGGACTTTCATGATAGAGTGTTACGCTTAGTTTAACAAGTGGTAATATAAGAATTACAGTAATCATATGTTTGCGTCATGTTTTCTCCGCCTAATTTAAAAACAGGAAAGGGGCCGTGAAACTCACCTGAGTGTGTAGAGTGTAGTAATTAGCACCACACAAGGATGCAACAAAACCACAAATAGTTTGCACGTGGACAGTTTACGAATGCCCTAGAATATGTTTACGATTGTTAGGAGCACGTAGGATTTTATGACGACGATACGGGAAAGATCGAATGTCCTAAATATACTAATAAATAACGAACATGAACCTTGTTATCGGGATTAGAAAATCCCAGTTTAGTATTTAATATGGATGTGGTACGTGTGAAAAACCATTAAACACGAGATAATAATATTACGTAAATGTTCGTGTGTTTTTATGAATGAAATAATAGTTTAGTTGATAATATAAATAATTATATTATTTTTAAAATGGAAATAACACTTAAAATGAATTATAAATTCAATCCCAAGCATACGGGTGTTTTCTGGTAACAATTCGCATTAGTATATCATTATAATAATATAATAATTGTTTTTATATAAAACTATATCTTAAAAAGTTGCTAAAAAAATAAAACTGTTGGTGAGGTTCGAACCCGGGTCTCACCCACACCAACACAACACTCTAACCAGTCCACCCGCTAGGGAAATCGCAACAAAGGCCGGACCAGTATAGTTTTAACATTCACAGACTCAGTGTTCTTCCCCCCTCCCCCCATCGTGACCCGAACCAAGACTCATCCTTAAACCCCTGAAATCGATCGAGATTGACCTTAAGATCATAGGGGTTTTGTTAATCGGTCCCTTGTGAACCCGTGGGTGTGTTTAATTTCCAAAAACATCAAGTCCAGATTGTTAATTGCTCGTTTGAAATCCCAAAACCCTAGATTTGAAACCACGAATCAAATTGACTAAAACTTATAAGATTAAGAGTTGGGATCATAGGGCTTTCAAAGAGTGATGGATTGCGAACCTGTTCATGTAAGTTAATTGAATTGAGATCGAGTTTAGGTTGGTGTTCGATTAAACCCGAAATGATATGAACCCTAGAATTGGTTCATGATCAATTCGATGTTATAAACCTCAATTAGGTTAGGGCTTTCTATCTACAGACTAAGACGAACGTGAGGGAGGTTTCAATTACCTGCTTGGAGTTCGAATTGATGGTGCTCGACTAAATGGGGTTCCAACTTCGAGTGGCTTGGTCTCCGGCGACTCCAGCTTCGTCCCGATCAGATTAGGATGTGCAAAAGTCTCAGAGGGGTTCATTTATCGTGTGCAGAGTGTTTGATTGTAAATATGATACACGAATTGGTCGAATTTGATAGCAAACGATGATGGTTCGACGGTTACGGGTTTGTGATGATTAATAGGATTAATTTGTACTCATTAACGATTAGAAACGTATGGGAATGCTTTAATGATGATCGAAATCATCATTATTGAGTATAACAGCCGCGAATTTGAACGGTCTTGGGAGTTATGGATTGAATTTGGATCAAAGATCATGAAGGTTTGACTTTTAAAAGTCAACCAATCGATTTTGAGTTTAAATGTTCAATTTTGACTTTCAGAAGTCAAACAACTGAGTTTAGGGTAATTACAGCTTTAGTCCCTGTAGTTTCATGCATATGTATTTGAGTTTATGACAAAAATAGTCCTTGAAGTTACTATTTGGGGTAACGGGGTTAACCCGAATTAGCCGGGTGTCAAAGGCGGTATGTTACCTCCTCGGAAAGCCTTTGGGCTCAAGTGATCAATTCTATTTATAGTAAAAAATTGGGTTTGTTTGATCCTATTCGGCCCATAAATGGTTCTGGTGTGTGGTATAACATCACAAAATAATTCTCCTATCTTCATGACAAAGGTATAATTCCCTATGAGTCTTTAAAGAAACATGTTGGTTCT
The DNA here is from genome assembly GCA_023525975.1 of Smallanthus sonchifolius. NCBI lineage: Eukaryota > Viridiplantae > Streptophyta > Magnoliopsida > Asterales > Asteraceae > Smallanthus > Smallanthus sonchifolius. The sequence continues at coordinate 77,124,426 of CM042034.1, forward strand.
GGTTCCACTACTGCTTTCTGGAAGGATGTGTGGATTGGAGGTTCCTCTTTACTCTCTCGCTTCCCTCGTCTTTTTAGACTTGAAATGGATAAAGACTGTTTGGTTCGGGATAGATTTCAAAATCACTCTTTTCTTGGCTCATGGCGTAGAGAGATTCGAGGTGGAGAGGAATCCTCTCAACTTTCCTCCCTTATAGCGCTTTTGTCTTCTGTGGATCTCTCCTCTTCTCCGGATTCATGGGTTTGGTCTCTTTCTAGTGATGTGGGTTTTTTCTCGGTTAAGCATGTTCGAAGGGTAATTAATACTTTTTTTCTTCCAGTTGGCTCGAAGAAAACTTCTTGGAATCGATCAGTTTCGAGGAAAGTGAGTATCCATGTCTGGCGTGTTATCCTAGACCGGCTTCCCACTAGGAAAAACTTGGTTAAAAAAGATTTGGATCTCTCTTTTTGCTTTGCCCGGTCTGTGAGTTGGCTTCGGAAGACGTGTCCCATGTTCTAGGCTCTTGTCCGGTGGCATCCTCAATGTGGAATTTGATTTGGAAGTGGCTTGAAATTCCGCCATCTTCAGATTTTACTCCAACTTCTATTATCGACTACATTGATTCTCAACATCTAAGTTTAAACAAGAGACTTCTTTTGGAAGGGATTGTTATGTCTACTTGGTGGGTGCTCTGGAGATTCAGGAATGATCGGGTGTTCAATTCCATCGTCAAGAAGAAAGCTTTCATTTTTGATTCTGTTCAAAAAATTTCCTTCTTATGGTTTGCTAATAGGTTCAGTAAAGTAAACATTTCCTGGGTGGATTGGCTTAAAAATCCCCTTATGTCTTTGTAATTGTTTTCTCCCCCATCTAGTTTCTTGCTAGGTGTGTAGTGATAATATATTGCCTGCTGTTCTAAAAAAATCAAAATTTAAATTGATTGTATAATATTTTATGTCTAAATTATGGAAAATTATTGAAAAGGCATGATCTTTAAAACTAGAATACCCTAGTAACTACATACATAGAAGTTGCACTTAAATTCGAAGTTAACTCTAGTCATTGTATGTTTTCATCGTAGTGTGTGTATCTTATTCCACCTAATCAAGAGGACTTCATAGCCCTTGATGCGTGTTTTCTCGCGATGTATATGTGCTCATCAGGCTGACCACTGGGGTTGGTGGCCCAGTGGCAGAGCCAAAGCCTATTGAAACACCTACGTTTAGAGGTCTTGGGTTCAAGTCCCACATTAGTAAAGATATTCGCCGTTCTAAAAAAATGTGTTCATCAGGTGGCCACAACGAAGGTGTTTAGTGGAAAATGTGTAGTTGAGATAGGATGACGAAGTTGGGGTGGTCGGAGAAGGATCGTTTTACACACGTGTCGTTGTTTATTTGGATGTTTGTTTGTTTTTTTAATGTCAAGTTATTTTATACATGTGCGGTTGATTTACTGAACTCGAATAAGACATGTATATTCACTCATGTCAGAGATATCAACTCTAACCCGGATGCACACAAAATCATGTCGTGTTTGTGTTGTGTCAAGAATTGTCGTCACTACATTTACAAAGAATAATGAAGGTTCACAAGATATAATTTATAAATTTAAGATGTCCTAAATGATATTTCAAGATACTATTTATAGATTTTTATACAATCTATCATCTATCAATTATAATAAATAAAGGTTTTGAGGTGACACTTGTTATCATTCTAAACCCTCTAGATCTTTGTTTACCCGCCTAAATATTTTTCAATTATCTATTTTAATTTTTTTTAAAACTCCTAAATTGATTAAATACTATTTAAACGTTTCCATATTTTTTATGATTTTAAATTTTAAACATTAAATGTAGGATAAATTTTTGTTGACCAATAGCTTCCTTTTTTAGATACATTATTTATAATTAAATTTAACCAATTCATAAGATTTAGAGGTGTTAATTTTTTATTTTTTGGAGTATTATGAATTGTTACTGTATAAGTGTTTTATTTATGTTAAAACAATTTCATACGCCCCCATATATATATATAATCTATTATTTATACTACTTAATAAATAAAAATCCTACGAGACACGTGACATAATTCTAAAGCCCCTCCATTTATATTTTCTTGCCTAAACCATCCTAGCTCATTATTTTAGACAACTAAATTATTTCTTATAATTCAATATCATAATTAATTTATATTCCATAACAAAATATTTCTTGTAATTTGTTTTTTAAATCAGTAATGAACATATGATTTAGATTGACATTTTCGTTCACAAAATCTAATAAAATTAAGTTATCTGCTAACTGTGGCCTTCTAAAATCTAATAATAATTTATCAACATACAAGACATTTATTTATTGTATTCTTTTCATGATTCAGCCCGTGTAATATACAGAAATCTAACCTAGTAATCTAAATAAAGTCGAAACATGTATAGTTCTTTCACTCATGTATATTTAAACGGAAATAACATTAAAAGTTGTGTTCTTACATTAGATAAGTATGACTAAGATTCTAAAGAGTTGACTAATGGTTTAATTCACGCGGGTTATAACATATATCAAAAGTGAACCACATATACCAAACAATTTATATACTGATATCTCATGTTCATTTGTGACTATGAGTAATACCTTGTGACTTGGTTACAATTTCATGTTTTAGATAGGAAGGTCTTTAAGAACTCTTCAACTTAAACGGTTTATGGTAAACCTAATAATTAGACAGGTCATGTTCAAGTTATCTCGTTATCAATGGTAATATTAGTCAATCAAATCCTGATTATTTTCATGACGTGTTTTAGATCTTATTTAAAACTACCGGTCCTAAAACATCATATCTTATGAATGTATGTAAGCTTCCATGAGAATACCAGTTGCAATATAGTACTTCTTCTTACTTTGAAAACGGAAAATAATTTCCACAAATCCCGAGGGACGCCTCTTATCTCATCCCTCTCACACACTTCTTATATTGGCATCTTTCCTCATAGATGGCGGTCACCCACTTTCCTCCACATATCTTCTATACTCCTCGGATGCCTGTTAAATATGCTCAAAGTATGTTGCACATACGATGGTAGACGATTTGAGCACATAAGTACAGTAAATGTGTAATAACACGTAGCTACTGTTGTTAAGCTTTTGCTATGTAAGTGTGTCTCGATTTGTCATCCGCCGTATGTGTTCGTCACAGAGAGTGAAAGAAATGTTAGCATAGTACTACGAATGACTCACAAATTATAAGAACGATGCAATCCATGTGAGGTGAATCACGAACAACGAGTAGAAGTTCGATAAACCACAACGAAAGAAAGGTGATGGATTATCAATGGTCCGAGTAGATCAGTAACGAACAGTCATGAACGACTCCCATCAACTAGGAGTTCGAGAAGGGAAGAAGAATATATGGACTAGATGTTATTTATAGAAGACATTCACATTATGAAGCATGATAAGACGAGTCAGGAATTCACGAGTAAGGTAAGTTGGCAATTACGTCAGGATCCATGTAATTGTGAATTTACAGGTGCTCGTGCATACCGATGAACCTTATCGAGTGGATTAATACACATGTCACTGAAAACAATTAAATCACTCCAACCAGGACTATGATATTAGTCACTTAATTAATAATTATTGTAACGAATTAACAAGACGAATGGTGGCGACAACTGCATACCAAAAGTGGAACGGGAAGGGGTGAGACTTTAAATGAAGATTGCTAAAGTAGAGTAACACTAAGGAACAAGTTTAGAAAGATCAACAAAACCTGGTCCTGAACCTGATGCAGCAGCGAAGAGAGTAGTAAATCAAACCAAGGCAAAGAAACGAAAAGATTGCAATAGAAGAGAATTATTATGAGGATGATAAGCGAGCCTATCAAATCCCGGTGAGAAGATTGCTTCGCATGGCAACCCGCAAACGGCGAGACCGATTAAGCAGAATTTGAGGAACTCAACACTTATTTATTTCGAATTGAGAAAATAACTACCACGGATTACACGTTAGTTCGAGATGTGAGTGCTACATATGTCAGACGAACGTACAAAGAACTGCTGTTGAATAGGAATTATCTATGCTTATCGCAAACACGATATGGTGAATGAACATTGACCTACGGTCGAAGTATGCATAAGTATGAAGGAAATTGTAGGTCCCTCGGGTGTGGCGGATCGTCACATGCAAGTGTGTTCCTGAGTCGGACCGGGTGCGAAATGCCCATGACTAGGTGGAAAGTCTTACAACACAAAGTAAACCAAAAAGAGAATCACTTTAAACTTTCGTGTATTATAAACACTTGAAGGTTACAGAGAGAAATACTGAGTACACAATGTCTGTGTATATGACTGCGTACTTGTCTACTGTCAACCTATCCTATTTATACACGACCTGATCTCTACGCACTTAGCAAGTGCGCAGGGCAAATTGCTCATGCGTACTTAGCAAGTACGCAAGGTATTCTTGCGTACTTGCTAAGTACGCAGGAACTAATTCCTGCGCACATACAAGTGCACAAAACACTTAGAGATTTCAATAACTATCAACATGCATTAGTAAATACAACTCGATAACAAATACATACAGACACTTACAAATAAAGACAAATACATACAATGAAAGTACAAAACTAAGACTCTATCCAGAGTGTTTGTCACACAAAAGTGCTTCAACAAACTCCCCCTTGACAACAACTCTGGATCGTCTTCGGTCTTCAATCTTCAGTCTTCGGTCTTCACAGCTCTGCATCTTTAGCTTCCATCTTCTTCTTGTAGTCAAGGAAAAACTTGATCACCTTGTCATATTTAGAAGCAAGGAATTTCGTTCATTCGTCCGTATGCAGATCTTTCACAGAGAAATTTATGAAACAGACTTCATCAAATACTCTGATTAGTTCCCTCGGTACTAAGCATCCACTTTCTGACCGTACCTTTCCTATCACCACAGCCTCACCCGTTTTAGGATCTACGTACCAGTACCACATGTCACCGAGGATATCCTGAGATAACTTGCTCATGGGAATCTTGATTTCACATAGCACTGGCTTGTATACCAGTTTCTTTAAGCGTTTCTTAGTCACAGGATGTCTAGCATTCTTATCCTTGACTCGCTTGGGCACTTGAGGCTTGAACACTTCAAACTTCCTAGATCTTGCTTCCCGTTGTAGAACCTGCCACAAACCCATCACCACTGCGTGATTTGAGTGACCCAGTAGCTCTCGGTTTGCTAGGTTCACGAGGTCGTATTTAGGTAAGGAGTTGAACGCTTCACTGGTTAGTTTCAAGTATTGAACCCCCCAGATCGTTTGATTGCGAACAACTACTTATCTTCCTCGAACCTTACAGCTAAGATCATCCTTGTTGCTCCTTATTTTTCTATGATTGACGTCTTTTGCTAAATAGGAGCCGGATCCTTTGATGAACTAGCAGGCATATCTTTATCTTTCTGTGCCTCTGGATCCACAGGTGTAGGGTCGGCTGGGGAGGCTTTAGTCGATGGTTCAACATTACTAGCAGACTCGGCTGAACCTGTGTCGAGCTGAGATTCAAAGGATGGAACTTCGAAGATCTATCCATCTTCGAACTCATACTCTCCTTCCCCGTCACCCTTGGGAACTTCAATAACTACATCATCATCATCTTCATCTCAATCATCACCAGAGTTGATCTCTCCTTCTTCAAGATTGTAGAGAGCCTCGATCTGTGCTTCCTTGGAATAGTCAGGCTCTAAGTATAAGATCTCATCGTCAGATAGATCCTTTAGAACATTAGCCGCTAACTTTCCTTTATCACCACTAGAAGTATCACCACCTTCCTGATGAGTAGACTCCCCCTCAGCCATTAGAATAGAAGAAATGGGAACGATTGCCAAAGCTTGATGCTCACTTCCACTAGGACCGACTTAGGGATCCTTGTCTTTGTCATCATCCTTCGTCAAATCAACAGGATGACAAGGCTCATCACCGGTAGGTTTAGATGTCTTCTCCTTCTCTTTATCTTTCTCCTTATCTTTCTCCCCTGAGCATCTAGCTTCTTGGTCAGATCAGCAATTAATTTGACCATCATGTCATGCTCTTTTCGCTGCAAATCAAAGCGAAGCTCAAGAGATGACCTGTATCCCAGAATCATATTGTTTGTCTCGATCAGTAGCTCGTTGTGGGCCATCACATTTTTCAGTCTCTCTTCAGTCCCCATCCTTTGGCTTTTCAGAATTGTAACTTCGTCCACCAACGAATTTATCTTAGCCTGTTGGGCATCAGATTCCTCCTTTGATTTCCGAACAGTTTCCAGTAGAGTAGCCACTTGGGTTTCCAGATTTTCTATCCTTGCATCATTAGGACCAGGATTCCTGGACGAAGACGCTTCAGCATTATGAAGGGGGATGAGAAGATAGTATCGAAGTCAAAACCCTGAGTAAAATCGCCATAGTTGTAGGGTTGACTGATCGGTTCAACGGTGGTTGTTGGGATTGTGGATGTGATGATGGTTGTAGGAGTGATGGAAGGTGTGATGGTGACTGACTTAGTAAGAATCGGAGTATTCACTGCCACAAGGACAGATGATATAGGGAGGGTCACTATCACAGGAACCTCCTCTGTGATAGAAGTGACCGCCACATCAGGTTGTACATGTGGCCTTCTCCGCTGTCGCCGGTATAGTTGCTGTGAAGGTGGGGTAGATGCTGAATCAGTACTTGCAGCTGATACTTGTACTTGCTGCTGAGTACTAACCTCTACCTCACTAGGAATAGCATGTTGTTGCCTATCCCCCCTCCATTTGTTTACACTTTCACGTCTTTGTCTTTGAGTAGCAGCGTCCGAGTCAGAATCTGGCTCGTACTCACTGCTTGTTTATTGTCGCTTTCTCTTTAAAGATGACTCAGGAAGGGTCACCTTTGCCATTCTTCTCGAGTGTGCCTATGATGGTGCATCATCAGAATCAGAGGAATCAGACTCTGTAGCTTCGGAGTCGGATCCTTCAGCAACATCATGAACTGCTTCTTCGTCTCCACTTTCAGACGATTCATCAACACTTTCAGCTTCCTCCTTTTCTTGTTGTTCATCTGAATGTTCACTTAGTTCTGGCTCCGAGTCGTGGCTAAACCATCTCCAGTCAGCCGGTGCCACATACGCTTCCTTTATCAGGTGGCCAAAAAGTGTTATGTGCTCAGGGGTAGGTTCTACACTGCCTGGATTTAAGAATTGTGCAAACACCCTCTTGTCCACCCACTTGACTTGCAATCTCTCCCTAGTAGCAGGTAGATTTGGCAACGTATCATCAATCAGTAGTTGCACAAACCTTGGGTATAACAGGAAGTTAAACCTCTCAGCCATATTTATCTGATCATTTATGGCTTTGAAGACGTATCTTGAGAAGTTGTAACCCCTGTTGAGAGATAAGCCAACCATGGCTGCAGCAAGATCATGACCCATTGCATCCTTCCCTGCCTTTCTTGAAGAGATGCACATGATCATCACGTGGGCAAAATATCTCCATTGATCGAGCACCCACATTTTCTTGTATGAAGCATAATCTCTTGCACCGACGTATCCCATACGCTGCCTCCAACATCCATCCACAAAGTAGTCAGGATAAGCTGTTGGGTCGGTGGAGAGATCTCGGAATTGCAAGACCCGTCTAATGGTGTCCTCAGAAAAGGCGATGTCATGACCCGCCACGGTAGCCCGTATAACATTTGGGGTTACCGTGCAGTCATGTTCTGCGGTCTCCCAGAACTGCTCCAGATACGGTCTTGATACTATCGGGTCTGCTGAAATAGCATAGCTGATTCTTGAACGGTTCAAGAAGTCAACTATGTCTCGGTATTGTAATGCAACACCCTTCCATTCCGGTTCAGTATGTGCTAGGAGGTTGAACTCACTTGTAAACGCACGAGCCATAACTGCAAAACACACAGAAAAACATAATAAGAACAAGAAGATTCATTGGAATTGAATACACATGACTAAGTATAGCAGTTACTCATTGAACTGAATTTTCAGACTTAGAAAATTTTCACAAGTGTTGGTCTTGCGTACTTAACAAGTACGCATGAATTTGTTCTTGCGTACTTAACAAGTACGCATGAATTACTTCTTGCGTACTTGTTAAGTGCGCAAGAATTGCACTTGTTCAAATTTTTCAGAAATCCAATTATTCAACTGATGAAGATCATTGATGTGGATTAGGTCACCACAAGGTCGAAATCAGTGATCAAGACCCATGGAACCAATATCAACACCAAATAGCCGCTACATTAGTCAAATGTTTACCTAAATGACTACTCAGACGAACGACGGTCAATCGAGGGGTCAAGGTCAAAATCAAGAATCAATAAGGATGATTAAGTACTGATTAAGGTTCGATTGATGATTTTAAACATGTTTTAATCTTAATGTGTTACCAAATCGACTAATAAATGTTCAAAATGAAGATTCAAACACTAGAAATTTCAAAATCTATAATCGGTCCTTAATTCTCTATTTAGTGGATGAACTGCCTTTAGATTCTCACCAAATGTTGTTAAGACAATGATGATACTAGAAATGGGATGAAAAACCGGTTAGGAACACACGAAATTTTCTGAGCAAAAGGAGCAGAGGGAATATAACAGTCGACAATGATTTGAATGAAATAAACTTGTGAAATTTTTCTAAGTCCTGTATATATACCCAACACAAAATGGTCTTGCGTACTTACTAAGTGCGCAGGACTTAACTCATGCGTACTTACTAAGTACGCATGACTTAAGTCTTGTGTACTTGTTAAGTATGCAGGGTTTACCTCATGCGCAATTATCAAGTACGCAGAGACCCTTGTGTGCTCAAACTTTCAACTCAAATTATGAAGATTTCAAGTCAAATAACGAACAAGATAAAAACATTCAATCAAGATGATTCAAAATCAATTCAGGAAGGTTAAACACAAATATTTTTGACTTTTCTGATTAAACTTGAACTGTACACAAACTTAAAATCTTTTTGATCTTTTCAAGATAGAAATATATACATATTCACACAAACTATTTTTTTGATCAAAGACACGAGTAGAGGATCATATCATGCTAACATAGCAGCAAAAATGATACAATATAAACATCAAAGAATATGGGATCATGTCATGGATTACTATTTATTCATACGTAATAAGCACATAAACAAGTAATTCAAGTTGACAATATTATAAGATTTGAAACTATAAGCATCTTTGTATCACGTTCTTGTGTGTTAAGATATTAATTATAAGATATACAACGTGTACCCCACTGATATGCTACAGTAATGTAATTTGCACTATCTCAAGGCATCTAAGATTTTCCCAATTATTTTCTAAATTTCCAAAATGAGGCTACATCAATTAGCACAGGAAAAATCAAGCAGAATCCATAAGGATTATCAGGAATCATAAGATTCAGAATCGAGTGATTCATTTGTCTTGGTTTCATTTGATTTCTTCATTGAATATCGATATGATGATTTAGGATAATGAATATGGTGTTTGAATATTAGGGTAGGGGAATCCAAGTTTTATCTGGATTTGATTTCAGTGAATCACTATCAGGAGTGATTCAAGGGTGAATACATGCTCAACGGTTGATGTAGAGACATGTCTTGATTCAATCTCTCCTTGTATACTTGTGAGTATGGGCAATGAGATGAACCGCATTAATTGTGCTAATGACATAACCCGAAACTGATCTCAAAAGAAAATTATTGCCAAAATCTAATATCCTTTATCTGATAATGATCTTTTGCATTCTTTTACGCACACACTAGCATACATGGGTTCAAATCACAGTTGTAATTTAGATTTAGTTTCCACACTACTAGTGATTCAAAGACGCATACAGCCTACTGACAATTCAAATTACTTGTAAATAAACAGATTAAAAAACATAATAATTTAAACAATTAAGTAAGCATGACGCAATCATTTCCCATATGAGCAGTCTATGATGTTTAGATCATTTCTGATGTACTATCATTTCCTGTTTTCTCAAGTTAACTTTGAAATTTTCTCCATTTTCTATTTTGTTTTTGATTTTATAAAATATTTTGAAGATTAAAAGAACTATACAGAAAATTTAAAAGAAATAAAATTTAACTTTCATGAATTGAATTGATTTAAGAAAAACAAGTTTTCACTTAGGATTGAACATTCCTATCAAGTTGACAAGATGCTCAAAACGGGATCGGTCAAACGCCTTAGTGAAAAGGTCAGCAATATTGTCATCCGTGTAAACCTTTACAAGTTCAATTAAATGCTTTTCAGCACAATCACGGATGAAATGATGGCGAATTTCTATATGTTTAGTTTTGGAATGTTTCACCGGGTTATTTGTGATGGACATTGTGGCATTGTTGTCAGTGAACAGAGGAGTTCCAGTGAAGTTCAAGCCGTAGTCTCTCAATTGCTGTTGAATCCATAATATCTGAGAGCAACCGCTCGCTGCAACAATGTATTTTGCTTCACATGTTGAGACAGAAACCGTTGACTGCTTCTTACACTGCCAGGAAACCAGTCTGTCTCCCAAGAATTGACATCCACCAGAAGTTGACTTTCTATCAAGGTTACAACCGCCATAGTCTGAATCAGTGTAGGCTTTGAAGTCAAATGACTGCTGCTTAGAGTACCGAAGACCCAATCGGGTTTCCCTTTCAAGTATCTGAAAATCCTCTTCACATCTATCATATGGGACTCCTTCGGTTATGACTGAAACCTTGAGCACAAGCATACATCAAACATTATGTCGGGTCTTGAAGCTGTGAGATACTTAAGTGATCCGATCATCCCACTGTACAATCTACGATCCACATCCTTTCCATCTTTGTCAGGATGCAGACCATGATTGACTGGGATATGTGTGCCATAAGTACTGCTATCATTCATCTTGTATTTTGACAAGATGTCCTGCACATACTTTGTTTGATGTAGATAAATTCCATCCTCTCTTTGACTGACTTGCAGACCCAGGAAGAACGACAATTCACCCATGTTACTCATTTCAAACTTGGACTTCATCACCTGTTCGAATTCCCTACACATCCCTTCATTTGTAGATCCAAAAATAATGTCGTCGACATACACTTGTACAAGAAGAATGTCACCTCCTGCTTTCCTAATGAAGAGGGTCGAGTCAATTTGTCCACGGTCGAAACCATATGACAGTAGATGTTTAGATAATGTCTCATACCATGCCCGTGGCGCTTGATGAAGACCATAAAGTGCTTTGTCGAGCTTGTACACTTTATTGATATTATGAGGATCTTCAAAGCCGGGAGGTTGAGTGACATAGACCTCTTCATGTACTTTTCCATATAGGAAAGCACTTTTCACATCAAGTTGATAAAAACCCTGAACAACCAACCTTGCTTTGTTCTTCACCACAACATGACGATCATCTGTCTTGCATTTGAAGACCCATCTGGTGCCAATTGGTTGTACGCCCCTTGGTAAGTCAACCAAATCCCACACATGCAACTTTTGGAATTGAGACAGTTCGTCTTGCATTGCCTCAATCCAGCAGTTGTCAGCGAGAGCCTCCTTCACATTCTTCGGCTCTAATTGGGACACGAATGTAGCATGCAGACATGTTTTCATGACACCAGTGTCAAGTATATCCGAGTACAGACTAGTATTCTCAGTAATGGTTCGATGAAGAGTTTGAACACCGGCATGAGGATCACCAATAATGTTGTCAATTGGATGATTTGCACTCTCACCTCTGGTACATTCGGTTCCTGAATTTCTGAATCGAGGTTCGTGCTTAACTCCCCCATATCCTGTGTTCCAGAAGAAGAAGATTCAATGTTAACTGGATCAGCTGGAGCTTCATTTCCTACACTAGTGTTAGGATTAGCTTGAGCGTCATTTCCGTCAACATGAACATCTTCACTGTTATCACCATTAAGAGTTCCATATGCAGATGCAACATTAGAATCAGGAGTTACAATCAATGTTGACCAAACCGGTTCGGTTCGGTTTTGAATGACCTGGAGTGATCACCGCCACCAAATAATTCATATACATTTGCGGCATCAACTGCAGACAAATCAGGAAGATTGAATGACTTGAATAACGCATCATAATCAAACCCCCAAGCTGGACCAGTTGGTTCTGGTGGAATGTCGTGCTTACTACAATCCACTTCAAACCATTCCTCGACAGTACGAGTTCCTATATTGTACACTCTCTAGCAAGGCGAGTTGGCAACGTATCCTAAGAAGATGCCTTCCACCGCTTTTGCATGAAACTTAGACTTGTGGTCTTTGTACTGTAGCAACAAGGAACAGGGACTACCAAAAGGAACTAGGTAATCAAGATTGGGAAGTCGATTGTTGATCAACTCATAACAAGTCTTGTTGTGCCTCTTCACAACCAGAACTCTGTTCAATATGTGACACGCTGTATTAACTGCTTCTGCCCAGAAAGTGACAGGAAGCTTTGCATTCGACAGCATTGTCCTAGCAGTCTCAATCAATGTTCTGTTCTTCCGTTCTGCAACTCCATTCTGCTGAGGAGTGTACGGGGCGCTGAATTCGTGACGGATCCCCATCTCGAGACAGAAAAGTTCCATCAAGTTATTCTTGAATTCAGTTCCGTTATCACTCCTTATTCTTCTAACCTTCAACTTGCAAAGAGATTCCTAGCTCAGAATCAGGTATTGAAGAATGTCAGCAGTTTCGTCCTTCGTACCTAAAAAATGCACCCAAGAAAAACGTGAGAAATCATCAGTTACAACCAGACAGAATGACTTACCTCCAATACTCCTGATACTTATGGGGCCAAACAGATCCATATGTAATAGCTCCAAAGGGGTATCGATGGAGTTTTGGAGCTTGGGCTTATGAGACTTCCGTTGCTGTTTGCCCTTTTTACAAGGCATACAGTCATCTGCAACAGTAAATCTCAGCTTAGGAACACCGGTTACCAAACCGTTTCGGACCAGATGATTCATTTTACGATAAGAAATATGTCCGAGTTTCCTATGCCACAAGATAGAGTCAAGTTCTGTCGCTTTGGTAAGCAAACAAGTAGCAACTGATGAGGTGGTTGTTGCCACGCTCATATCGATCTGATAGGTGTCGTTTGTCCTTGGCGCTCTCATCAGAATCTAATCTTCAGGAACTTCAAAACCAGGTTTGAGTATCAAGCATTCATTCTTATCAAACATCACTGAGTACTCATTGTCGCACATTTGGGAGACACTCAACAGGTTATGCTTCAGCTGCTGACATTATCAAAGCTGACACAACCATTTGACACCACGCCTTGACACGTGATACTGCCGCCTTTCTCTCCAGCAAAGGCCATATAGCCGCCTCTTAATGGTTTCACGTCTTGAAGCAAGGCCATGTTTCCTGTCATATGCCGTGAGCATCCACTATCTACATACCAATGGTTAGATATAGTACCCTTCGGATGTCCCTGCACGAGTCACAAAAAGAATTAGTTAGATTTGGAGATCCAAGCCATAGTGGTCTTGGGTCGTCCGCCTTTTTCAAAATAAACAACCTCTTTTAACTCACAGTCGTGACTGTTCAAAATGGATGAATCCTTAGAAGAATTAGGACTAGGAGATTGAGAACTTTTAGATTTGGCAATCCAGGATCTCTTCTGTTTCTTAACTGGAACAGTAGACTTAGGTTCAACAACAGCCGGTGAACTAATGGAAGCTTCACCTGATTAAACTACAGTCAGCTGTTCTAGCTTTCTCAACCTCTTATTCCTTCTCCTCCTCTGTGGCTTAGAGACTTTCACCACAGATTTCTCACCAGTAGGTGTACTACCAAAGGTAGAGACACAAGGTATAGCAGGTTGCTTTCCCTTTCTTGAAATAGATGCTTTAGCCTCAGAGGTTATCCTTGGCTTTACCATCGGTTTTACCGGTGGTTTCACCACATTTGCTTTTGGACTTTTGGAATGGTTCACTGGTGGTGACTTAGGGATGACAGCCGGTTGTGAAACAATAGGCCGTTTCCCTTGGTTCTTAGAAGGGCAGTTCACAAAGATGTGACCAACCATACCACAATGAAAGCAAGTCCTCTTGTCTGTGTAAGTCCTCCTATAAGGCTCATTAGATTTGGAATTAGATGACTCAACATTATGAGCAGGAGAAGTTGGTTTGTGAACAGGAGTTTGACCCAATATAGATTGGTTTTTGGGAGTATAGTATTTTTGCAAATTTTCTTTATAACCAAGCCCATAGTGGGCTGAAAAAGCTTATTTCTTAACTTGATTAAGATTTTTATACCCCCCATAAAGCATTACCTTTAATTTATCACTTGATTCAATGATATCGGGTTCAGTTAAAATAAAATTGTCACTATCAGTGATAATGTTTTTCTTGACTTTTTGTTCAGATAACAACTCCTCAGATACTACTCCTTCAGGGCAGGTGTTAGCTGACCCATCATCAGAAGCAGTAAAGAACTCCTCATTAGATGCGGAGTTGGCCTTACTTGAGGAATCATCCTTACCTGAGGACTCATCAACGCAAGTTAGATCAATGTCTACTAAGCCGTTGGCAAATTTCCCGCTAACTGGTGGAGGAATGGCATTAGTACCCAACCCTAAGCCATTCATTTGTATCACTACAGATTCATAGTGTTCCACCACAAACCGAGAATTTTTCAACTTCTCATTAGTACATTTCAACTACAAGATCTCATTTTGCAGCTTGTTGATCTCATTGTTCCTTTTCTCTAACCCCTTGTATGTAATATCCAAGTGAAGCTGTTGATCGCTCATTTTAAGTGAATAATCACGTTTTTCTTTCTTCAACGTTTCAGTTGAATCTTTAAATCGTTTTTCGTTTTCTTTGTAGCTTAAAGCTGCAATACGAAGGGGTTCAACTTTGTCTTGAAGCTTAGAGTTTTTAATTTTTAAGCCTAGACATTTGGAACAAGAAATGACAATAAAAGGATTAGAATCTACCTCATTCGATGAATGTGATGCCTCTCTGATAGCCATGAGGGCAACAACAGTTGTAGACTCTTCTCGGTCAGCCACAGAAGCTTCCCGTTCCTTAGCTTCCATCATCTCCATAATCTCAGCCATGAGACCAACCTGAGTTTGTGCAATAATGGCATCCTCCAGATGAACACCCCAATCAAAGCTTTCGTCTTGTTGAGCTACCAGTGCATTGGACGTTCCACTTTGGCTTTGATTGTGGTTGTTTGAGTTGTTGTAGCCTTGGTTATTTCCTTAGCTAGGTTGGTGAAACCTGAAGCTGGTGCTTTGTCTTTTTGACATTCACGAGCAAAGTGTCCATAGTTCAGACACTTGTAGCACTTGGCCTTGGATTTTTCAAAACCAACCTTGGCATTAGAGTGCCCGCCAATGAACTTTCTTCCTGTTCTGTTCAGGAAAAGCTTGGCTCTCCTCAATATCATGGCCATATTCCACTGAATATCCATGTCCTCCATGTCATCCGGATCCACCTGATTGAAGTCTTCTTCTATTGTTTCAGGATTCGTTAGCTTGCCGCCAATGAAGTTCTCATAGGCAAGCATGCATGAAGAGAATAAAGCCACATGATCTTTAGCTATCTTGGCTATCGCTGATTGGTTAGCTGAAGATGTAGCCGGAGGATTTCTTGAGAGATGTTGTTGATGAGATCCAGAACCTGATCCAGATGCTGCATAGCATGCATGACCACAAGTCTTCACAGTTTCTTCCTCATGAGAGTTTCCAGAGAAAAGGGCAATTCCAGAGCCCGATGACTTGGTTGTAGAAGACGTCCCATGATACATTGAAGGGTCTTGTATCTGAGGTCTTCCTGAGCTCTCCTTCCTTTTTAGATTCATGTCATGAGCTTGAACCTTTCCAATTGCCTCATCAATTGTCATCTCATAGAACTTAGGATTCTCTCTCATCAGGGTTGTATACATCTCAAACTTGGGAGGCAAAGCATCCAGAAACTTTTCAACTAATTCTTCATCAGGATACTTTAGCTCAAAAGCTTTCAACTCGGTCTGCAGATGATAGAATCTAGAGGTGAGCTCGTCTATAGATTCGTTCTCCAGAAATCTGAAGCACTCATACTGCTTCCTGAGGAGATCCCGTTTACTTTTCTTGATGTCACTATTGCCCTCGAATCCTTTCTGTAACGCCTTCCAAAGATCCTTGGAGTTATCATATCCTCTGAAACTGTGGAATAACTCCCTAGTCCAGGCCATAGTGATAGAACCGTGAACCTTCTTCTCTCGATCATAAATTTTCTTTTCTTCTTCATCGAGTTTAGAGATAGGCTTGGGCATTACTTCATCAAGGTAAATGTGTGTGGGATGCTTATATCCCTCTAGAAATGGTATCCATAACGAAGAATCGGTATAGGAAATGTAATGCTCAAAGCGTGCTTTCCAGTTAGAATAATCATTTACATTTAGCAACTTTGGCGGTTTCTGAGGTGTTCCGATCTCGTTGTCATAGTTCAGAAGGTTACCGAGGTTCTGAAGATTTGACATGGTGAACACTTAGCCAAATTTCAGAAAGGTCAAAGACACTTGCGTACTAGATACACGCCTTGCGCACTTAGAGAAATGGTCTTGCGCACTTATGATTTGCTCTTGCGTACTTGATAAGTACGCAAGAGTAGAAGATAAGTACGCAGGAGTTAACTTAAGTACGCAGAAAGATTAGTCTTGCGTACTTGATAAGTACGCAGCAAGACTGAACTTTTTGCTAGATATGGTAAGTACGCAGATAACCTTTTCACCAACTCTCACCAAACTATTCCGGTCACTGGAATCTCACCGGAGATGGAAAAAATCGGACAGATGAACAAACAAAATGAGCCAAAGGGTCAGAAACTTGTTTCTAACCAACCTTTGTTGCTCAAAACACTCAAATACACAACAAAGTCAGTTTTTGAGTGATTTTTGCTTCTAAAATAGTGCTTAAGAGCTACCCCTATTTTATCACAAAAATCAACAAAAATACCCACTTTGCTTGTAAAATCCCTGTAGAAAACTCTCCAAACACACTCACAACACTCGAAATCAAGAGCAATGCTCTGATACCACTTGTAGGTCCCTTGGGTGTAGCGAGTCATCACATGCACGTGTGGTCCTGAGTCAGACCGGGTGCGGAATGCCTGTGACTAGGTGGAGAGTCTTACAACACAAAGTAAACCGACAAGAGAATCACTTTAAACTTTCGTCTATTATAAACACTTGAAGGTTACAGAGAGAAATATTGAGTATATAATGTCTGCGTATATGACTGCGTACTTGTCTACTGTCAACCTATCCTATTTATACACGACCTGATCTCTGAGCACTTAGCAAGTGCGCAGGGCAAATTGCTCATGCGTACTTAGCAAGTACGCAAGGTATTCTTGCGTACTTGCTAAGTACGCAGGAACTAATTCTTGCGCACATACAAGTGCGCAAAACACTTAGAGATTTCAGCAACTATCAACATGCATTAGTAAATACAACTCGATAACTAATACATACAGACACTTACAAATAAAGACAAATACATACAATGAAAGTACAAAACTAAGACTCTATCCAGAGTGTTTGTCACACAAAAGTGCTTCAACAGAAATAACCACACAACTGTATGTCCCAAGAAGAGATGAGTACACGAATGCACAAATAGCATCTCTCCATGCAGAAGACAACCCCAGATAAACTACAATGAGTATTTACTGAAACGAGAAGATATATATAAGATAGATATACCAACGACAACAAAATGACTGAAACCGTGATGTTAATTAGGGCGTGCAGGGAAAACCAAATGAATCCAAATCCAACCTAAGGAAAATTTGTTCAGGATGAATGTGAAAGGCAAACCCACTGGTGTGAAGTAAGGCATGAGTACCAGCAAGGACTCAAGACGAGTTAGGAAACACTCTACAATGATTAAGTCAAGTCAATAGCACGTGAGACTGCTGAAATTGCAAGGCCAATAAAGAACCCAATGATACCCGAAAGGAAAAGAATGATCGAGTATCACCACACGTGTCATCCATTCGTAACAAAACCTATGAACGTAATTTTGAAATAATCACATACGGAAAGTGCTAATGATCACGAATGGTTAGAGAATGCATATTGATGGCCACGAGGGGATGCCAATCCCTAATACCATTCAATGATATGAAGAAAGAATAGTGCGTAACAGACTAATGATAAGAAATGTGAAACCATGACGTGTATGTTTTAAAGAAAGACAAGAAGGGAGTGACGTGTACAGGAATATGAATGAAAAGATCGTATAACCAGTGTTACGTCTGAATGAATACCTTCCCGAAAAGTTTGAGTATGACAGAGTAATGCTTCCAATGGTTCCTTCGGAACCAAACGATACGGTTCCTTCGGGAACGAAACGATACGGTTCCTTCGTGAACGAACTGATATGGTTCCTTCGGGAATGAGATAGTAGGATTCATTCGGGAACGACATGGTATGGCCCTTCGTGGGCGAATACACCAAGGATAATTCATGAGGTACACGTAATAACCGAAGCGACTAGAAAGAGGTTGATAACAAATGCTTAGAGAACAAAGTGGATAACTTAAACAGGATACTAGGATTCCTAAATGTTGAAACGAGTTCATGACCGCTCAGCACGACAAATTCACGCAAGTGTTTGGTGGATTAAGGCAAAGTCCACCCACGAGGCATGCATAAGGGTAAAGTAGGACATAATGTTCAATATAACATCTGAAGTATTCATTACGAAGAAGAAAAGGTAGTAATGTCATGTAAACCCTAACTACATGCAGTTCACTTATGGCATCAAATGTTAAAGTCACAAAGCAGAACACATGAGTTCACAGGAACCTGAGTGGAAATCTGGTCATGAGAGACAAAGTTTTAGTCATATATAAGAGGCACCGAATTTCGAGGATGAAATTCTTATAAGGAGGGTAGACTTGTAACATCCCAAAATCCTTTTACTTGAACACGAGATTAGTTTAGAACTTAGGTTGTCAAAGAATGAAAACATGGCACGAAAATTTAACTATTAACTGAATCAAAAGGGCTGGTAAGGTAATTCTGCAAAGATGAGGGGCCCTAAATGAAAATTACTTAAAAGCTAATATCATATTCTCTTCATTCAGTCGCCATCATTTTTTTTCCTTTTGTGTTCCCTAGTCGCTTGCAAAACCAAGACCAGACACTTCTCCTTCTTCCTTTGCACCTGCATCTCCTAGCACCACCTCCGATTAAACCCTAAACCGACCATACTAAGCATTTCATCTAGCTCGGTAAAGGGGAGAAACTCCCGGGGACGCGTACAGCTCGGCGACGGCAGTGGAGTGTCTGGTGGAGGTTCACGACGGAAATGGTGGTTAATGAAGATGGTACAAGACCCACGACGGCGATGAGCGAAGAGCTGCTGCCATGGACTTCGGTAACAGCAATGGGTACGTGGACGGCGATGGTGGAGGCTGATAGTAATGGTGGGTGATCACGGTGGTTGGAGGCGGGCCATGGTGATGTTATGACATCCTAGTAGTGATGGTAGAGCCATGGTGGTTCCATGGCAGTTCACGGTGGTTCTGTGACTGTTACGGTTAAAGGAGGTATAGACGGAGGTCAGCGGTGGTTAGCGGTGACAAGGTGCTTTGCCATCTAAACAAAAGATCGGTCCAAATTCGTCAAAGCTCAAACACCCAAACGACGATGGAAAAAAACACAAATTAAATTCACTGTTTTTCTTATAAGGCTGCAAAGAGAAATAAAATAAAAGGAATCGAACACCTAATACCTCAAATCAAACCCCAACCAAGCGCTTATGTAATATCCATATCTACGCAAATATCAAACAATACTAGAAAACATTTATATTTCTACAAAACTTTTTCACAAAAGAAATTTCTTACAAGTTAACGACAACTTTCCGACAAAACAATAACAAAAAAGTAACCATAAGATTTTCTACAATTTTTCGACAAATGTATTAAACAAGTTAACTTATTTCTTTAACATAATCGTCGAAATATTGTTGGAAACTACCGACGAAAGGCTTTTGTCGCTAATTCGTTGGAAAATTAGTCGTGACTTTATTGGAAAAAACATTAAATCAAATAATAAAATGGTTAGTTTGTAAAGAAGGCTTATGTACGTGTACTAAATTGTAATAAACAAAACGATGGTGTTTAGATTGTACTTCATTTGATAACATAATCAGATGGATACTTTGACAAATCGAAATGATTCAAACTCTTACACTTTCAAGAAGACACGCTTTAGCCTATATGTGAACACTCACTTCGGGAATTCCCAGGAAAGCATACGGATCCTTCGGTTGGTTTGGATTTATATGAAATGCTTTCCTAGACAGAAGACCTAAAGTACAGGCATTCTCCCTTTCGGATTGCACATGCTATTTACTAGTTTTCAGAACTCAAAACTCTGACGGGATTTTAAAATCTTAATAGGCTTTAGGCCTAAGAGTTTAAGTTTTTGTTCGCAACTGATGATGGTGACATGCGAGCAAGAATGAGGGTGCATAAAAGATTAGGTGTGAATAAGTGTGTGATAAGACTTAGGATAACACTTAATGAAATCAAATAGGTAGCATGTATATAGTAATGCTTATAAGCACACGAGTTATCAACTAGTGTAGTACATAGGCTATCGGGTATTGTATCATGCGATGTAACACTTAAAATAACATGTAAAAATATTCACACAATGTAGTAATCATGTAGCATTTAGTAATGTGACTAATGTCATGTACATAGAGCATGGCATAATATGGGTGTCCTAAGGTTATAGTCAAGGTTAAAAGTGTCTAATAACCTAATTCCATATAACCAAGACTCTGATACCCATCTTTCACACCCCAACCGACGGCGGAATACGTCGGGGTGGGACATGTAGACTGTTCAAAAGCACATGGTTCAACTAAAATTCCATATATTAAATTTACTGAATTTCATAACAAATTCAACTAATACAATCAAAGAAAATGAAATACATCAACAAGGTTTAACTATTTATTTAACTAGGTCCTCAATTCCTATGTGTAGCATCTTGAATATGAACTCAAAGCTTAGTACCTGAAACATGTTTAACATGAGAGGGTCAACTATAAACATTTGGTGAGCATACAGAGGTTTTGACACCACAAGTAAAGTTCAAATGTTTTATGTACAATTCATATGATACATGGTTTATAAAGCATTTATGGAGAATCTAACTTAAGCTAGTTGCATAAATGTAACCTTGTAACTGAAGGGCATAACAACACATGTTGTCATAATGTATGGCATAACAACACATGCTATCCTAATGTAAATGTAGGGCATAACAACACATGCTATCCTTATGTAAATGTAGGGCATAACAACACATGTTATCCTGATGTAAATGTAGGGCATAACAACACATGTTATCCTGATGTAGGTCATAACAACAAATGTTATCCTGATGTAATGTGTTAAGGATTGCACGAGTATGTCATGTACATGTAGCCTTAACAGTTAGCATTCAAGCACAAAGCACAAATAAACACATATGATCATATTGTAGAATTGTACGTATGTAATTGTAAATAGTGTGTTATTGAGTAATCATGTTTCACCCCAAAAATGTACAAAAAGGAAAAGGGGTTATGTAAACTCACTTGTATCAGCGATGTAGATAGCACGAGGAATAAGTAGCACAAGTGATTTCTAGCCACAAGATTTACCTAGAGTTGGATTGTATGAACTTGAATTAATATTGTGCACAATGTCTAAAGTAGAGTCTAGGGTTCCAAAGGGAGTGGGTGTAGGGTCTTGTACAAAGATAGTGTCAAGTTATGAATATGGGATGTAAGTTTTGAAATTGTGTTTAGAATAACCTTAAGCAGAGAAATGTAAATTAAATGAAATATTAATGAACTTAGGTTTTAGGTTTGAATAACTAAATAAATTAAATAAATAATTTCTTTTTATTTATTTATTTAGAAGAAGTAATGAGAAAATATATATTTGTGTAAATATAATTTAAATACATAAATTTATTTTATTTATTTATTTGTGTAAATGTGTCAAAATATATATACTAGTACAAATTAAAACCCTAATTGAATTTGTTAATGTAAAAGGTAATTAATAAATAAATTTATTTATTTATTAATTATTAAAGTGACATGTTTTAAAAAAAGAAGCATTGTGGTTATATATTAGAAAAGTTTTATTTGTTTAGACTCTAATAATAATATATATATAGTTTTAATAGTAAAACAAATGATTTATGAAAATGTATTTTTATAAAAATCTCGTCACGATATTCATGAATTTATGTAATTAAATACTTTGTTTAAAAGTTTAATAATTTGATTTAGAATATATTTTTAAATGATTAAAATGAGATTTTACACAACTAAATTTGTAAAAATAGTTATTTTATGTTAAAAATTGCTAATTATTGTACTAATCAGACCTAAATGGTATTAAGTTTATAAAAATAATTTTTGTAGAATTTTTGGAATGTTAGAAAGGGTTAAAAAAATAAAAGGGCTTGCCCGGGTCGAACCCGGGTCTGCCCGGTGAAGGTTTGGTGTGTTAACCACTGGACCAAAGGGACCAACCTGATCTTAAGTCGGTTAGAATATATGTTAAGCACCGGTTCAAAGAGATCCGGTTCTGAGATCAAAACACGGGAACAAAAGAAAAGATAAGGTGCGGGGCTGGTTCGAACCCGCGAACATGTCTGTGTTGCGCATGGTTTTTACCGATAGACCAGGGCATATGTGTAGAGTCATATCTTATGTATAAGCTGTTGTCATTTATTGTATGTTTAAACAGTTTTAGACTAGTTTACTTTATGTCATTTCATTAAATGTAATTTCAGTTTTCTGTAATTTACTGCTTTATTAGCTAAGTCTGGGCCATCGAAACTACTTAGTTTCGATTGAGTTTGTTCAATCGAAACTAGTAGTTTCGATAGATGGTAGTTTCGACAGTCTGTGTATCACCATGTAAATGGTCAATCGAAACTAGTAGTTTCGATTGAACATAGTTTCGATACCTGTCACTACTATAAATAGCCTAGTTTGAGAATGTTTAGGGTGTGAGTAGCGGCTGTAACCCTGAACCTTCTCTTTCACATTGTTCTTGAATCAATACAATTTGCAGTTGTTTATTCACTGTGTTCTTACATTTTCATACCATTTGCGTGTTGATTCATAGTGTGGTTAGCCTGTTATCTTCACCAACACTGTTTCTATCATCTGCTTCACCACCATACACACAGTTTCTTCCTGTGTGTGTGTAATCGATCAAATTAGTGATTTCAAGTCAAATCTGGACCTACAATTGGTATCAGAGCATTATGCTCTTGTGTTTTTGAGTGTTATCAGGTTTTGTGATCGATTCTAGGTGATTTGTGGTATTTTGAGGTTTTTGTTGAAATCTGCACATAACATCTCAGACGTACTGTTTCATCGTTTTCAAGGATCTCTGTTCGTGATTTCAAGAATCAGAGGTTGGATTAGTGATCAGGAGTGTTAGCCGAAGGTTTTCGCTGGATTGGTTTGTCATTTCTGAACTATTGATTTCTGGAGCTTGTCATCAATGGAGTATTTCTGAGCTTGAAGAAGAAGGCATCGAAACTACTGGGGACAATTTCTGATTTTTGTTGATCATCGAAACTTCTTGTCTACGTTTTGTCGGGAGAAGGTACTATCGAAACTAGATTTTTTGTCTTATATAGAAACTGTGGTTATCGAAACTTGTCTGTGAATTTTTCAGTATCGAAACTAGTTGTTTCGATAAAAGTTGGCTTATCGAAACTAGTTGTTTCGATAAAAGTTGTCCTATCGAAACTAGTTGTTTCGATAAAAGTTGTTCTATCGAAACTAGTTGTTTCGATAGAAGTTGTTCTATCGAAACTAGTTACTGTTTTAGTTTCGATTCCGAATATCATGGCCACTTCAAGTTCAACAGAACATTATGGGGGAAATAGACCACCTGCTCTTGTGTCCACAAGAGAATTTGATGACTGGACTAAAAAGATGAAGCTTTTCTTTCAATTTCACGATTATACATTGTTGAGTTCTATCACCGATGGCCCCCACAAGCCCGTAACTACCACTGCTGATGTTCAACGTCCTAAGTTAGTATCTGAGTATGATGAGAAAGATCTTGCCTTGATTGCCCGAGACAACAAGGCCTACGGGACTATTGCCATGGCTCTTCCTATGGATATTTTCAACATCTTTGCCGAGTACACAACTGCCAAAGACTTATGGGCTGCATTGTGCACAAGATATGAGGGAAGTGAGGATGTCAGGGAAAGCAAAAGAGATCTGATCAAGAAACAATATGCGATGTTCAGCAGTGTAAGGGGAGAATCAATATCTGATTTGATCAACCGTTTCTCAAGCATTGTATCAAGGTTGAATGTAATGGGAGTTGAGTACCCTACTCTTGATCTAAACAAGAAACTCCTAGATTATCTTCCTGAGGAATGGAATATGTATCGAATCATGATCAAAAAGACTGAGAATCTGAGTGCTGTCTCATCAGGAAGTCTATAGCATTCTTGAATCTTATGAAATTGAGATTAAGAAGGGAGCAGTCACCCCGTCAAATCAGTCTGGAAACACAGCTCTTATTGCTGGATCAAGCTCATCCGGTAGCCCATACTTTCAGACTGATATCCCTCCTTCAGTTGCTGCAATTAATTCTACCAGCTCCTCTGCTCCTCAAAAGACTGTCACCATGATTCCTGATGATTATGTCCCAATCATGACTGCTTTCATGTCGTGCTAAGATGCACTGATTTCTGGAAATCTAACACCGGTTAGCTTTCAACCTGATGACTTGGAGCAGATTAATCCTGATGATTTGGAGAAAATGGACATTGATTGGTGCATGGCCATGTTGACATTAAGAGCCAAAAGATTCATCAAAAGAACTGGCATAGACAGATTCAAGCAGGGAAAGACACTTGGGTTTGATATCAAGAAGGTGAGATGCTACAATTGTGATCAGCTGGGTCACTTTGCCAGAAACTGCAAAGAGCCGTCCTCCAAGGATCAGCAAGAAAAGAAGATTTCCTCTGGAAAACAAGCTGCCAATCCTCCAAAGACAAACACATCTTCAAGTTCCACAGCTCTTGTGTGTCAAGCTGATGGACATTATCATTGGGGAGACCAAGCTGAGGAAGCTGCTGATAAATCCTTGATGGCTGATGTGGAGGACATGGGCAAGTGTGTCACGATTGAACCTGCTGAGGATCTCACTGTTGTGCCTGCTGAGGTTATTTCTAAACTGTGTAATTCTAGATCTTGCTTGAATGAAATTCAAAAATACAGATTCATCAATCAAGCCTTGATTGATGAACGAAATCACATTAAGGTGATGTATGACTCTGTGGCCAAAAATGAGAAACTTTACTTAAAGAAAATTCGTGATATTTCTGGTGAAAATCGCTCTTTAATTGTGCAACTCAATACTCAAACCATTAATAATACAATTTTAACTGAAAGAGTCCAAAAGGCAGAAAAAGCCAAATTACAGGTTGACCACATGGATATTGATCAGAAAATTCTGTTTGAAATAATTGATAAACAATTTAATAGAAAAGGCACAGAAGGTCTTGGGTATAACTCTCATCCACCTCCTTATTCTAAATCAGGGAGATTTGCTGATATGCCAACTCCACATGTTTCCACACCTTTTGTTTGCACATTATCTCCTGATGATTATATTACATCCTCTGATTCTGACAGTTTTGCTTATTGTGCAGAATCTAATTGTGTAAATTCCGAAGATGATTGTGATGAGAGTACCAATGACAGAACTATTTTAAAAGAACTTGAGTCGGATGAATGTAATAATATGTCCGTGTCAAAACCAAATATTTGTGAACACGTTAAAAACTTGTATTTTGATTCTATGCCTGCTGAGCATACGGGTTTGGGATGTGATGTTTCTAAATTTAAAGATGCTTTGCCTTTTGTTCCTAAATCTTTGAATGTTATGCCATGTGTTACCAAGTTTAAAAGTGCAGGAATTATTGTGAATGATGTACCACGTGAAACCATGAGCAACTTGGACTTTTTCAGATTAAAGGAAGCACATCGTCTTCAAGACAAAGTTATTGATGAGAGAACCGTCTCATGTTCAGACTCTTCAACATCACAATCATCTTCATCTTGTGATGACTATTATCAGGCTAAGATATCTTGTGAAAACGTTTGTTTTAGTTGTGGTGCCTCAAACCATGTTTCAAAAAGTTGTAAATTGACAACCACAAATTCTAATGAAGAATTGCCTTCCAAAAGTTCATTAAATTCATACGTGTTGCCTAAGTCTTCTCACAGTAGGAAATCTAGGCGTAAAAGAATTAAAAATGCTAAAAATTATTTAAAACGAACGTGGAAAATTAAAAATAATGTTCTATTCGATGACCGTGCTTCTTTAAATGATGGTTGTAATTCTGATTCCAATGAGATATCATATCCTGACACTAAGATCTCTTGATTGAAACAATTTTGGTCAAAACGTATAAATGGTTCGTTGTGTATAGGGTCAATCAAGAAGAACCGGCGATAATATCTGGCATGTAGATAGTGGATGTTCAAGACATATGACTGGGCACTTTAACTTGCTGCAAGATTATCATCAAATTGATGGAGAGTATGTTGCTTTTGCTGGAAACCGAAGAGGAGGAAAGATTGAAGGACAAGGAACAGTATCAAATGGAGTAAATAGTCTGGAATTTGTCAACTTTGTTCCTCAGTTGAAATACAATCTGATGAGTGTTTCACAGATTTATGACAAGAACTTTTGTGCTTTATTCAATTCAAAAGAATGTCTTATCTTGAAGCCAGGAGTGGTGATTCCGGATGAACTTATTCTCATGCGTGCTCCAAGAAGATACAACACATATAGCTTGGATATGAACAACCCATCGGGCATTGAATCGTGTTTTCTCTCAAAGGCTTCCGAAGATGAATCTTTCCTGTGGCATAAAAGGTTGGGACATGTCAATTTCAAAAAAATGAACCGACTGGTTCGAGGCAACCTAGTCACCGGATTACCTCTCAAAGATTTCACTCCTATGTAACACTGTATCTCATGTTCTAAGGGAAAACAGCACAAATCTTCACATAAGCCTAAAACCACCAACTCCATTGACTCTCCTCTCCACTTGCTTCACATGGATCTTTTTGGTCCAGTGAGTGTCATGAGTCTTGGATGAAAGTCATACTGTCTGGTGGTAACAGATGATTTTTCTTGATTCACTTGGGTGTTTTTCTTAGCCAAGAAAGATGAGACGCCAGAGATTTTAAAAAACCTATCTGCTTCAAATTGAGAACCTCTTCAATCTAAGTGTGAAGACTATCCGCAGCGATCATGGAACAGAATTAAAAAATGCAACTCTTGATTCCTTCTGTGAAAGCAAAGGAATTTCTCGACAATTTAGTGCACCTCGTACTCCTCAACAAAACGGTGTAGCTGACAGAAGAAACCACACTTTAATTGAAGTTGCACGAACTATGATTGTTGACTCTAAGCTTCCCGTGACTTTCTGGGCTGAGGCGGTTAACACTGCATGTTTTGTGCAAAATCGGGTTCTTATTACTAAAAGTTGCAACAAGACAGCTTATGAGATCATGTACAAGCGCAAGCCATCGATTTCTTCAGAAAATTTGGGTGTGTGTGCACTATGCTTAACACTTCAGATCAGCTCAACAAGTTTGAAGCCAAAGCTGATGAATGTTATTTTGTTGGTTACTCATCCAATCAACGTGCTTTTCGTGTCTACCATAAGAAGAAAAGGATAGTGCTGGAGTCCATTGACATCAATTGGCATGAAAACAATCATACGGACGCAGGACATGGTCCCAATTGGCTCTTTGACGTTGATTCAGTTTTTAAGTCATTTAATCTTCCTGATTTCTCTATTGAATCAACTCATGCTAATCCTTACTTCTCTATGAACAATCTAGGGAACATAAATGATCAAGGCTCTTCCTCATCTGCTCAGGTTGAAATTCCTGTGGTTGCTAATGCTGAATCTGATATAGAGTCTTTCGGTTCTGGTGCAACAAGTGAAACTGTTGAAGACAACTCCCTTCCAATAGTAGATGTTGCACCACAATCACCTGCTGAAGATCCTGTTAATGATATTGCCGATCCTCCTGCTGAAAATCTTATCAATTTGGAGGAAGTCGTGGAAGAAGATGAAATTCCTCAACTGCGAATTCACAAGATTCATCCCACCAATAACATCATTGGACCACTCAATGTGGGTGTTAGTACCCGAAGTGCCTGTGAAGCATTTGAAAACAACATGTTTTCTTGCTTCATTTCTCAAGCTGAACCAAAGAACATCAAATTAGCTCTACTAGAAAACAGCTGGGTGGAAGCAATGCAGGAAGAGCTACACCAATTCTCAAAGCTGCATGTGTGAAATTTGGTAGATCTTCCTAAGAACAAAGTTCCAATCGGCACTCGTTGGGTTTTTCGCAACAAAAAAGATGAAGGCGGCACTGTGATTCGAAATAAAGCTCGTCTGGTGGTTCAAGGTTTTTATCAAGAAGAAGGGATTGACTATGAGGAAGTCTTTACACCAGTGGCTCGTTTGGAAGCCATCCGAATGTTTCTCGCCTATGCAGCCTACATGGACTTCACCGTTCATCAAATGGATGTAAAAAGGGCATTTTTATATGGCAAAGTTCAAGAGGAAGTTTATGTCAAGCAGCCGCCGGGTTTCATTGATCCTAATTTTCCAGACCGTGTTTACAAGTTAGATAAAGCATTGTACGATCTTCACCAAGCACCTCGTGCGTGGTATGAAACTTTATCGAAGCATCTGCTTGAGAATGGTTTCACACGAGGAGCAATTGACCAAACTTTGTTCAAACGGAAGGATGAAAAAGATACAATCATGGTGCAAATTTATGTGGATGATATCATTTTTGGATCTACAAATCCCCGTCTCTACAAAGAATTTGAAGAAGTGATGCGATCTAAGTTTGAAATGAGCTACATGGGGGAAATGAAGTTCTTTTTGGGACTACAAGTTGATCAGTCTGAGTCAGGAATCCTTATCCATCAAGAAAAATACGTAAAAGAAATCTTGACCAAGTTCAAAATGGCTGATTCCCATCCAGTAAAAACTCCTGTGGAAGTTCGGCATTGTTTGACTCCTGATGTGGATGGTGAAAGCGTTGATCAGCATCTCTATCGCTCTATGATAGGATCTCTCATGTATCTCACGGCCAGCAGACCCGACATCATGTTTGCAGTGTGCTTGTGTGAACGTTTTCAGGCTAATCCTAAACTCTCTCATTTATCTGCTGTCAAACGTACTTTAAGATATTTAAGGTATAAGCCAAAATTGGGTCTGTGGTATCCTAAAACTGACTTGTTTGATCTTGTGGCTTACTCAGATTCAGACTACGGGGGTTGCAACTTAGACCGAAAATCCACTTCTGGAGGCTGTCAATTCCTTGGCAACCGCCTTGTCTCATGGCAATGTAAGAAACAATCCACCGTTTCCCAATCCACCGCCGAAGCCGAATATATTGCCGCAGCCCTCTGTTGTTCCCAAGTCAGATGGATACAACATCAGATGCTTGACTATGGGATCACATTCCATGAGACACCCATTCTGTGTGACAACACTGTCGTTCCCCATATCATCAAAAACCCCGTTCAGCATTCCAAAACTAAACACATTGAAATTAAACATCATTTTATTCGTGACTGTGTTGAAAAGAAACATATTCAAATCGTTGAAGTCAAAACCAACAAACAAACCGCAGACATCTTCACAAAGGCTTTTGACTCTACCAGATTTGCCCAACTGGTAGAGATGCTTAGCATGATTAACTTTCAGTAAATTGTGTGAATAGTAGTTTACTTTCTAAATTTTGATTAATTAACAAAGAAAATTCCAAAAAAAAAGATTTTATTTTTATGTACAGTATCCACGCAAATCTTTTGGGGGAGAAATATAATATTTTAATGTTGAAAAGAATTGTTGTGTATATAATCTTACGAGTTGCAAGATATCAACATTAATCACCTGATTTCCCCGTTGTCACCATCGTCTTCATCATCAGGTAACGTCTCACTACTTCATTTTGGATGATTTTTGCAAATCGGCAGACCTAGGATTTCAAAGTTTAAAATTTGTTCGACTAAATCTTCATAATAACAGTCGTTTTTGTGCTTATCCGTGTTTGCATACATCTCTATTATCTTTGAACTCACGATTAATGTGTATTCTTGCAGATAACAGCCTCACCTTCGGTAAGATGAAGTTCCGTCACTTACAGGCCACTCTAAACCCTTCTTTAAATTGTTTATATTGGTCTGAGTATAACGAATCAGAGGGGTTTGGGTTTCAAACCAAGTAGTTTCGATAAAAAGGTTCAACACTTTCAAAAAAAAATTTCTCAAAAGGTTTTCAATCGAAACTACCAGTTTCGACACCCAAACTTGCCCTAGTATCTCTGATCGAAACTAGATAGTTTCGATAAGTTCATCTCCATCGAAACTAGTTGTTTCGACAGTGTTGATTTAAAAAAAAATTTAAGTGTTGATCAAATCTTATAGTCTCTATCGAAACTACTTGTTTCGATAAAGCTGTTTGTTAAATTAACCAAGTTCATCTCAAATCGAAACTAGTTGTTTCGACAGTTAGGACTTCAAAAATTTTCTAAGTGTTGATATACCTTGTTTCGATTAAGTATTTTCAAAAATCTTACTTATTGTGCAAAACTGATGAATTTTACAGGTATGGATCTCTTATTTGTAAAAAGACACAATGTATGTGCATTCCTTAATGCCAATGATCCAAAAGCTGCAGAGTTCATTCCTGTCTTAAACTTACTGGCAAATTCCAACATCAGCTTTGCCATCAGCAACAATCTGCCGGTGTTTGAGACATCTATAAGAGAATTTTGGGAGACTGCAGAAACCATCACAGTTGAAAATATGGAGCACATTAGAGCAACTGTGCTTAGCCAAGAAGTCTTATTTTCTGAAGCTACAGTTAGAGAGGTGCTGCAGTTTAATGACAATCCAGATGCACCCATTGAATTTCCAATCTTCTATGTTAAAGAATGCTTCAGAAGATTGGGTCATCCAGATGAATTCAAAAGTGGCCAGATAATCAAGAACTCCTTACCAAGCCACTGGATATACATAGTGCACGTGTTTATTCACTGCCTATCAATCAGAAAAGGAGGGTTTGATTCAGCAAACAGCACTCTGGGCTCAGCAATTTTGCGTGGCTTCATCTTCAGACAGTTAAAGGACAATCTAACAGGAGCCGTGAAGGAGAAATTTCTGGCATATCCAAGATTTTTACAAATTATCATCAATCATCTTCATCCTGAGCTGCAACAAGGTGGGAACATCTTTGTGTTCGACCATATGATTGCCAAGACTCTCAGCTATATGAGAAGTACTAACAAGAGAACCAATAGGGCTATAGCTGACGTTCCCCTGTTTGGTCATATTATTGGTGAAGAAGAAGAATTTATCCCTGATATTGACCCTGATCTAGAAGAAGAGATCTTATCATCTGATGAAGAAGAAATGGAAGTTGAACAAGATCAAGGTAATCCACCTATTGATGAAACTGAGATTGAGATAAACATTCCTATTGTTCAAGAAGAAGAACAACCCATAATTGAGCCTGTGATAGAGGCTTCTTTTGTTGAACAAATATAGATAATTCAAGAGCTAGCAGTTAATGTTGAAGCTGGCATGCATGAAGCTGAGGAGGAAGTTGTAGAATCAAGTGGAACTCTGGATGCAGGAATTTATGGATCTGACTACTACAAGTCTGATTCAGATGATAGAACAAAGCATCTTGCATCTTCCTCCAAACGGCAAGTTGAGTCAGGTTCTGATTTTGAGGAAGAAAAGCCTAAGGCAAAGAAAATCAAGACTGGATTTGAAGATTTGTCATCCTCGTCAGATTCTCTATTAGCTACTCCACAACCTACTCCACAGCCCACTCCACAACCAACTCCAGAACAAACTCCACTACCATCTCCACAACAATCACCCATCCATACTACTCCCACATCACCAATTCATGATTCAACCTCTCCTGTACCAAGAGTTAAAACTTTAAGCCTTGAACTGAAGAAAATGAAAGGTACGATTCAAAAGAAAGATAAATAAATTGAAGGCTTAAAATCTAATTTGCATGATGTTCAGGAAGAAGTTAAAGACCTGAAGCTGGAAGTTGGGGGTTTACATACCCAGATTGAGGTTCAACAAACTCAACTTGAAACACAACAGAAACTAATCTCAAAGCAAAAAGAAGAATTCAAGGCTTTAGCTGAAGTGGTGGAACAGCTCAAGGCCTCAATGGTAAAACCTGTACAACAACAACCAACCACTTCAACAGCTCAGGGGGAGACCACATCTGTAGTTGAACCCTCATCTCCTGATCTTGTGACTAATCCAGAGTCTGCACTAACTATCTTTGTTGGCCATGCTGAAAAGACAAAAGAGACAGTTGAAGTCAAGATTGAAGAACCAGAACTAAACCTTCCCTCAGCAAGTGAAAGGAGAGATGCTAGAAAGAAAGGGAAAGGGACTTCTACTGAAATTGAGACCATGATTCTGGATGAAGAAGATATCCCATCTGATGACGAGCTAAATGCCCTTTTAGATGAAATTGAAAACTATGGGTATAATGATCTTTATCCAGAGATTTTAACTACCGAAGAAAAGGAGACTGAGAGAACCAGATACTTTATAGAAGAAGGAGAGGAAATTCAAACCTTATCTGATGAAGAAAAAGGCGAAGAAGATGTTCAGGTTAATCTTATCAAAACAGTCACTCCTGAACCAACCACTACAGTCTCCGAATCCAGTCCAACACAAGATCCACCCTTTGTTGCTCCTGAACCTCAAATTTCAAGAAAGTCTTGGTTTAAGAAAATAATTCAGGAGGAAACTCCTAAAACATATGAATGGATAGTAGAGCATCAGGAACTAAAGAGGCCTCCAATTGGCTGGAAATATGATGCTGAAAGTAAGCTCTTTATTATAAGAAGATATAGAGAGGGAGTTCAGCACTTTAAAAATATGACTGACTTCCAAACTCTTCCTTTCTATGACCTCGGGGATTTAGCCAAACTTCCCCTTCAAAACCCTGGGAAGGTCATGATGGCTTATAACTTTGAGAAATTTCTGCATTCTCAAGTCAATAATGATTTCAAGGGAATGAAGCCTAGGAAAACTCAAAAGAAAATCTCAAAGACTAGGTTTCATCCTAAGACTAACAAGCCATATGTGTTCTTGAGGTACAAGCATGCCCAAACTCACAAGACCATCACCATTCCAAAATCTGTACCTGTCCAGCTGCAAACTTTCAGAAAATGGTACTATGACCCAATCATTAGCAGTGCAGTAATAGAGTGTGAGGGCAAGGAAGACATCACTATCTTTGAGCCTATGGAGCTGTTGAAATTTCAGTCTGAAGATCTGGAGATCCTTTTTCAGAATCACATTCAGGCATACAGTGATGAAGATGAAGCTGATGCTAAGGCCTACCAACGGGTTGTATCTCTCCATGTTAAACCTTTTATACCAAGGACAACTGAAGGACCAGCTGCTTGATGAAGAGCTGAAGACAGTAATGCAACAGCTTAGGGGAGATTGTAGAGTCATATCTTATGTATAAGTTGTTGTCATTTATTGTATGTTTAAACAGTTTTAGACTAGTTTACTTTATGTCATTTCATTAAATGTAATTTCAGTTTTCTGTAATTTACTGCTTTCTGTAATTTACTGCTTTATTAGCTAAGTCTGGGCCATCGAAACTACTTAGTTTCGATTGAGTTTGTTCAATCGAAACTAGTAGTTTCGATAGATGGTAGTTTCGACAGTCTGTGTATCACCATGTAAATGGTCAATCGAAACTAGTAGTTTCGATTGAACATAGTTTCGATACCTGTCACTACTATAAATAGCCTAGTTTGAGAATGTTTAGGGTGTGAGTAGCGGCTGTAACCCTGAACCTTCTCTTTCACATTGTTCTTGAATCAATACAATTTGCAGTTGTTTATTCACTGTGTTCTTACATTTTCATACCATTTGCGTGTTGATTCATAGTGTGGTTAGCCTGTTATCTTCACCAACACTGTTTCTATCATCTGCTTCACCACCATACACACAGTTTCCGCCTGTGTGTGTGTGTAATCGATCAAATTAGTGATTTCAAGTGAAATCTGGACCTACAATATGCCTTGGTAATACCCGGTTTCCCTAACATCAAAACCCATAAGTCGAACCCTTCTCCCTCCCCTTTATCGTCCCCGATTGAAAACCCAAACCCTAGCCCTGTAATTGATCCGATAGCTTTCCCAATCGTTCCCGAACTTATAGGGCTAAAGACCCTAGCGCAAAGACGAAGCCAGGGGTTCAGGAATTACAAGGAATGATGAGGCGATGAAGGATAACGGCTGGTGCTTAAGGTCCGGAGTTCTCGGTGCTCGATAGAGTCCCCGCGGTGTAATGCCGAGTTTGTAATTGCTCAGAGAGTTTGCCAAAGGTTTCGCGAAGATGTGTGAATGGCTTAAACAGATTGATTTCGTTTAATTTGTTCGATTTGATTCGGGTTAGTAAGGAACAGCTGTCAACGCGGATTACCCGTTAATTCGATCGAATGCTAATGAATTTGGTCGTGTATGAGGTTCGAATACATGGGAGGATCATTTATGCGTGATTTGCGGCCATTAACACATCCAATTTCCTATATTTGGAAATGAATCACTCGGTTTGATCTTGGATGGTCAAATTCGTTTGAATTTCAAATTCTACCGCTAATCGGTAGGTTAATTGGGTTTAGAAATGATCGAATATCAATCAAACTTATGAGGCAAGTTCACTGAATCCGGATTTCGACGGTTTTGGATCGATTTCAAAGCCAAGATGTATGATTTTGACTTTTACGAAGTCAAAATTAATTAGGGATGGTGTCAAGATCTTGAACAGGTTCAAAATGGAGGTCAAGGGTCAAATTGGAAGTTCAAGTGCTAAAAGGATTCAATTGTTATGTAAGGGGGATTCAAGACCAACTTTATTCGATAAATGATCATTCAATTTAATTATAAGCTTTATTTATTTATCTATTTATAAAACTTATAAAAATTAATCTTGAACGTATAAATTTATTTATTATAAATATCATCTTTTATAAAATACAACTTCACTTTATAACATTTAAAGTTTATAATCCCAATAATAATATATATATATATATATATATATATATATATATAAGATTGCAAGGTTGAAAACTTTAAATTGATACGTGTTTAATTAATAGTTGAAGTGGCATATCCTGTTGGACAAAAAATGGGATTGAAATGTAGAGTCATTGTTGATCATGATAAAATAAATAAAGAAAAAATTATAATCTGAAAAATCATTGATGTTACACCTAACCCCTTTGAAAAGGTCTAAGTGAATAAGATATTGGAAGGCACAGCTCAACCCTTCTATAGCTATAATAAATAAGAAAGGGGAAAGGGGGTCTCTTTGCCTTAGACCACGCTCCAATTGAAATTCCAAAGAAGGACTACCATTAACCAACACCGAGGACTTCCCCAAGAAGATAGGGGTGTTAAAAAATATCCGAATCCGAAACCGAACCCGAATTATCCGAAAATCCGAATCCGAACTATCCGAAAATTCGGATTCGGATATTGATTTTGAAAATTTTCGGATAGTTCGGATATCCGAAATATATTTTCTGATTATTTTTATTATTTTTATTATTTAAAACCCTAACTATATTTTCTTTCATATTCTGTTTCAGCAGCCACACCACACACATCGTCGGCTCGTCGCCCCCTTGCTTCTTCTACGAGTCCGACACAAATAACCTTCGCCATCGACCTCCTCAGCCGCCGCCTCTTCCGCCATCGGCCTCAGCCGCCGCATCTCTTCCGGCCGGTTCAAGGTTTTTTCGAGTCTTCCAGCGATTGAAACAAGGTAATATAAGATTTTTTCCGAATTTCTAAGATCTACAGAAGTTAGTAATGTTTGATTTGCTATGGCTGTTTGATTTGAAAGTTAGTAACAGCTTATTCATGTGCTGTTTGATTTGAAAGTTAGTAACAGTAATGTTTGATTTGCTATGGCTGTTTGATTTTTTTCAAATTTCCTTTTCAATTTGAAAGTTAGTAATGTTTGATTTGCTATGGCTGTGGAAAGTTGTTAATACTGGAGGAAAAAGTTCTATATTTAGATTTCATATTTGGAAATCTAAGTATTTAGATTTCATATTTGTGGTAGTTTTAACCAGACTCCAAGTATTTAGATTTCGGATATCCTGTTTACTATCCGAACGGATATCCGAAATTTCGGATACGGATTCGGATAGTGAAATCCACTATCCGAAATTTTTGGATATCCGAAATTTCGGATATCCGGTTTTGAACACCCGTACAAGAAGAGACAAGCTTTTATCCAATTTATCCATTTGTTCCCAAAATCTATAAAGCGAAGAATAGAGAATAAGTAGTCCCAACTAACTGAATTAAAGGCTTTCTCAAAGTCTATCTTAAGCACCATCATATTCTTCTTCTTCTTTTTATAAAAGTCAATAACCTCATTTAAAATAAGAGGCCCATCCAAAATTTTTCTGCTCTTAATGAATGCAGATTGATGTTTTCCAATAATGGAGTCAATCACCAACCCAAGTCTATTAGCCAGAATTTTTGCAATGATCTTGTATTGCAACCCAATGAGACTTATAGGCCTATAATCAGTAACGAGAAGAGGATTAGAGACTTTAGGGATGAGAGCGATAAAAGAAAAGTTGCAACCATTTGGGATACAAGATGAAGCAAAGAACTCCTACACGAAAGCAATTATATCAAATTTTAGCATGTCCCAGAAATACTTGACAAAACCAATAGTGAATCCATCAGGACCCGGTGATTTTCCCCACCACAAGACCAATAGGAGACTTAATCTCCTCTTCAGAACAATGAGACTCAAGAAGGATATTTTGGGCCAAGGTTAACTTATGGAATCTGTCATTATTATTCAAAAAAGGAATACAATGAAGATGAGAGAATTTAGACTTGAAAAGTCACAAAATGTGGCCTTAACCCGAGGAGGGTCAGTCAGCCAATCACCAATAGATTTTATACCCTTGATAGCCTGTTGTCGCCTATTTTTCTTGATTATGGCATGGAAAAACTTTGAATTCTCATCCCCATAAACGACCCAATTAGATTTAGATTTTTGGGCAAGATCCATAGCTTGAAAACGGTCCAAATCTGATAATTTATTGATATAGGTTTTTCTAGCATCCAAGGACTCGGGGGACCCACGATCTGCCTCCCAATCGGTTTCAATGGAAGCAATTTTGGATTCCAAATCAAGCCGAGTGTTTCGAACCCCCAACAGCCTAGACTTATTCCAAGATTTTATTTTGCTTTTAAGGAACTTGAGTTTTTGTTTGAACCAGATTATCGCATTTGAAGGAAGAACCAAGCTAGAATCATTCCAGGAAGAACAAGCCAAAGAGTTAAACCCATCCATGTGAAGCCAAGAATTAAAGAATTTAAATGGAGAAGTCCCATAATCAACCGGCTTTTGGCGTAAAAGAATTGGTCGATGATCCGAAACTCTGTTAGGCAAAACTAAAGCCTCAACAGACAAGAGACAATTTACCAAATCATCCGATATTAAAAATCTATCCAACTTCGACAACTTACCACCTTTAGGAGACAATCTTGTGAACTTAAAGCCCCCCATGTGAACGTCAAAAAGATCATTAGAGATAATAAAATCAGCCAATGAGCTAGTGGTGGAGTGGTAAGGGAGAGACCTGGTGTTTCTTGTGACCCAAGTTACGAGCTATAAATGAAGAAATAAAAGACCAAAGATCCTTCTTGTTCGATTCAACTTGAGGGGCATAAACATTTATCATAAAACAAGAAATATTAAGATTTAGCCACAAACCTCCCACTACGAGAAGATTATCCAGACAAAGAATTATGAACAAATTGTTTTCGAAGAAACTTGCTACCGATTAAATGTTGTTATCAATTAGATGTTGCTACCAAACCGAGTTTCTATCGAGGATGAAAGAAGATTAAATAAAGATATCGATGAAGATTTTGTTTATCTTTATTTTGGTATGTATCCTTGTAATATTTTAATTATTTACAATATGTTTTCGACGTTAAGGATATGTTAGGTATAGTATTTGCCTTTCAAAAAAAAATGTTAGGTATAGTATATAGCATAGGAAATTGTAAACATAACTGCGGTTGATATAATTTTAGATTGATCGATAAACTTCACATTTTTGGATTTTTGTTTTTAAGTTTTTGAATTGTTTTATTTAATTGAATGTTAGTTGTGTTCAATGATCTCCAAGCAATTAAGAAAACACAATTAATTTGAACTAGAGAACAAGTAGTTTAATTGTCTTAAACTTGAGTGTACTTGTATTAACCTATAGAATGCATTACCAAATCTTGTGGAAGAATAAAAAATGTCAAAGCTAAAAGATAAGCAAAGAAACCACTTGCTGATAATATTTATAATAGTATTATAAATATTACATTAATTCTAAGAAGATTATAGAAATATATAAGTTTGTTATTTAGTTAAACGATATTTATTTAATATATTTTTTTTTGATTTTATGTACACTGTATGATTTCTAGTAGGCATTTACTAAAAGTAACATAGTTAAGTACACGGATAATTCATGTGGTATATATAAATTTTAGATTTAGTTCATAAGTTTGAAAAATTACACTGTTAGTCTCTAAATTATGCATAAACGTAACATGTTTAGTCACTAGAGTGGATGCCAGTTAACTTTTATGTTAAACATTTTAAAAATGACCAAAATACCCTAGATTAAAAAAAATAAAATAAATAGGTTTAAAAAAATGTGGTTGTGCCGCCTACGAACTAGGGGTATAAATATAAGTTTTTTTTTATTTTTTATTTTTTAATCTAGAAGCATTTTGATCATTTTCAAAATATTTAACAGGAAAAATTAAATGTCATCTACTTCAGGGACCAAACATGTTATGTTTATTTATAATTTGGGGACTGACAGTACTTAGGGACCAAATCCAAAATTTGGACATACTGATGTAATGCTAAATATCATGTGTTTAAAGAGTCTAATTTGTATAGTTTAAGCGTTCGACTTTGTATCTCGAGTATGTTTTATGTGCGTTTGGTATTCTTGTATCTTACAGGTTGAACATGCTAATTGAGCGGAGAACTATGAGTTTAAATCAAGAGGATAGCAGCATACACAGGCCCCAGAGAAGTCAATGTCAAAGAAAATCAAGAAAACAGGGGAGAAGTCTCACGGTACGCGAGGGGCTTAAAAAGCCCACCGGACTATTTTGGCCTTCGTGGTACGCGAAGGGCTGGCCAGTTTGCCTCGCGGTACGGGGGAGATGGAAATTTTGGCAAAATTAACCTAATTTCAATTAGAAGCCATGTGGGAGTCTATTGTCGAATTAACTTGCATCCAGCCGTCCCAGAGCTTTCCCTGGGCGATTTCCAGAGATAAAGTTTCAATATTTTCCAGTTTTTGATGCTAGATCGAGTTGTACGAATCAACGAAGAATCTACGATGATGTCGATGAGCGGCTAGTTCACCCGTGGTTGTTTCCGGGTGTAGAATTGTCTTTGTAAGGTGATTTTTATCTGGTTCATACTCTGATTTGGTGTAGACTTTGTTTAATCTTTTGGTTATTCGATATTTATAGTTACTTTGTTTGATTAAACGATTTGGTTTTTTTAGATTTAATACGTTCATCAATTTTTTGGTTTTATATCGTGAATCTTTGAGTGTTTATGTCTGATGTTCTAAATTAGTAATTGATTATTGGGTAATAACTTGTGTCCAATATTTGGTTTTATAATCGTTGCTCAACGCAGTCACTATCTTGGTTGTTGATTATTTATCAAACTTAATAAACGAGTCATGTCTATGTGATTTCCGATTAGTACAAACTAGTGATCACCGAACTTGCAATCTGAACCCGGAAGCAATCCTTTTCTCATTATTGTTTTCAAAGTTTTAAAGATCGTTGCTTTTTAATCTGAATTTAAACAGTTTTCATAATTAAACACTTTCCACCAATTCCCTGTGGATACGACACCCTACTTCACTATACTATAGTTTAAGGTAGCTAGGGATTAGAGTTATTATTGTTTTTGACTGACCTTAACAACGCGATCACATACCAAAGGACTAAAGGTGCAAAAAAAAATCGGAACCGGTTCTTGAATACCTGAAAACGAGTACAAGGGTATGGTTTTTCAACCACGAACCGGACCTGGACCCGAAACCGGTTCCTTCTAATACCTGGTTTTCCGGAACCGATCATACCCGGAACCGGTTCTTGAGAATACCCGAAATGTGCACTTCTAACCCTAAACCCTAAAACGATACCCTGTTCATGAAACAATCTAGTTTTTTTATATAATTTATCTATGTTTCATGACTTTATGTTTTAAACATTTATCTATTTTGTAACATTTTAAGTTTTAATGTTATTGGACTTTTAAGTTAGTTATTTATATGTTTAATTAATGTATTTATATGTTTAACTAAGTCTTTCGAATACCCAGAAATAGTTTCTTGAAATACCCGTCTTGAATATCCGGAACCGGTAAGAACCGGAATTGGTTCTTGAATACCCTGAACCGGTTCTTGAATATCCGGAACCGGGTATATATGGTATGGTTTTTCAACCAAGTACCGGACCCGAAACCGGAACCGGTTCTTGAGAATACCCGGTTTTCCGAAACCGGTTCCAAAACCGGAACCGGTTCTTAAGAATACCTAATTTGTGCACCTCTACACATGACCATCCGTGTTCTTAACTCAAAGAAATATAACATTTCCAAAAAAAAAATTAGTTAAAATGTTAATCCTCGTTATTTCAAGTTCATGAATCATGATAGTTCATAGTTGTTCGACATTGCTTAATCCACAATCCTAGAGTCTTTTAAGTCCATCAACTACAATGAGTGATAAATAATATCTAACGTTGGAAACACCAATTATCATCATTTATTCAAGGCTTCACTAAAATCCTAGTTCATAGTTGTTTGAAATTATGACCACTAGCTTAGCCTAGTGACAAATGTTTATATCTAAAACTTCATTAAAATGTGAAGGTTTTCCAATTTTAAGTCCCACTTGTGACAAAAAAAATGGGGTCCAGGTTGAGCCAGGAGGTTTTCTCACATATGGTGGGTTTCCTCCTGAGTCCTGAGTTCAATCGATCCTTGCACACTATTTTTGCAATCAATTTTTACACAAATGCCTCGATCTCAGATCATGATTAAACTGCAATCAGTTTTAAGCTATCCGTTGATGATCTGATGTCATGATTAAGCTGCAATCAATTTTAAAGAATTCAATAAATAAATCAGTCATATAGTTAGCAATATTTATAAGAAAAAGTTGCACTCAAATAGTAATCCTGATCAAGAACAGAAAAAATAATACAAAACTAAAAGCTAAAAAAAGATGTATTGGCTTAAATCATTCGTCCTCACTCTTGCTTTCAACAATCAATCACCCCCCAAAGAAACAAAATCATGAAAACCTAATTTCAGGCCAACGAATAGAGCACAAAAATCCAATCATCAAGCTACCATAATCGAGTCTCATAGATAAACTAATTGTCAATCTATACCTGCGCAAAAATTGGTGTAAGAACATAAATAAATGCAAGAAGGTACCTGTAAATAATCTGACTTCAATATGATTATAATATCATCTAAGCAAGTAGCAGAGGTTTCATATTTCTGTTCGGGAACCACTTCATATAATCTGCAATAATCGAGGGTAAATATGGTTTATTGACAAGAAAATTTTGGTCTGATTCTGTGAACTATGTAGTCTTTTCTACTTCATTTACAACCTCCCTAAAGGTAATGACTTGTTAATGCTAGAGCATCAAACATTTTTTAGTTCTATATTACAGTTAGATTTTGAAATGGGCCAAGTATTTAGTTCTATATCAGAAGGAGGAAGTCAACAATTCAAGGGTATGAACAATGTCACGGTCAGTTCCTTAAAAAATGTTGCTTTTAGCTATGACACCTCATGGAGAGGGGTGGGTGATTTTGTAATACATCTACTTAATCAGGTGTAATGGATATGATAAGTAACTATTTTGAGTTTAAAGAATCCATAAATCTTAATAGTACCTGCACACATGTTTAGAGAATCCATAAGCTTAATAATGTAACTTGGGATGACCTTTTGCAAATCGTTTGTGTGGTTGTTTATGGCGGAAAGAAGCAAAAAAAGACATGATAGAAGCAGTAGGTACCTCCGTCGATGCCACCGTACCCTTCATTACTACTCCTCTTCAACGCCATCGACCTAATCGCTTGCCACGACGAATCCGACGACCTGTGTGGGCTTCACTACCAGACAGGAACGAAATCTGCCAAAACCCTAAGAATC
Source organism: Smallanthus sonchifolius (assembly GCA_023525975.1). Classification (NCBI taxonomy): domain Eukaryota; kingdom Viridiplantae; phylum Streptophyta; class Magnoliopsida; order Asterales; family Asteraceae; genus Smallanthus; species Smallanthus sonchifolius. The sequence goes on from CM042034.1 coordinate 77,166,836, forward strand.
GCCTCTGCCTCTGCCGATACGGAGGACTATGATTTGTGTGTTGAGCTAGGGTTTTCAAATGACCGGGATTTCAAATGGAAGAGGGAAATGGGGGGAATTGAGAAAGTGTGTTCTAAAAGTTGTACACTATGTTTTAAGAGTTGTATGTCTTAAAATTAAGACTTTTTATGAAATTACCTTTTTGTATATGTGTATATATATATATATATATATATATATATTTTAGTTGTAAAATAAAAATCTACTTGAGTTGAGAAAATCTGTGAAAACCCTATGCAACTTTGTTTTTTTTACTAGTTTTTATATGTATTTTCGTCACCAAAAAGTAAAAAATATAAAAAAAACGCCGAGTACTTTTTATAAAAAATTCATGAAAAAATAACAAAAATATACGTTTTTGTATCACATGTCAGCATGTTACATACGTAACACAGGATTTTACATACGTAAACAGGTTCAGCGTTTTTATAAAAAAAAGTTATAAAAAAAAACACTCGGCGCTTTTTTGATTTTTTTTCTTCAAAAAGTTATTAAATTAGATATAGAATCTATTAAAAAAATCCCTCTTATTGTAAAAACTCTTAAACTCCATATGGACCACACATTCATTTCTTAATATTTTAATATATGGTTAAAATTAATTCTACATTTTTAATATATACATATAAACACATAAATAAAAACTTTTTACAAATCTGTAAAATCAGTTTACACATGTTTAATGAATCAAATACACATGAATAAGAACTCTTTACACACATGTAAATTCAGTTTACAATTGTATAAAAAAATCAAATACACATGTTTAAAAATCGAATACACGTGTGTAAAAATCAAACCCTATTTATCAAACTCGATCTGGAATCCAAATCCTTTAAACGGACTTTTACATCGTCTTGAGCCTTCTTGTCATACTTCGATCCTCATGTGGTTGTGTACACTATCTAAACATCAAAAACGTCATAAAACATAATTTTTCACACATAAAAACAAGAAAATACAACGAACACAGATCAAAAAAATTTTGAAAAGTTGAAAAATAAAACACCTAACCCTCCCCCCCCCCAAATCAAGAACACACAGTTTACACATTTTAAAAAAACCCTAAAACTGGTTTTAATTCCCTCCAGGTCTGTTTACACTTATGTAATTTAATCAAATACACGTGTGTAATTTCAGTTTCCACATTTGTAAACTTAGTATTCACATGTGTAAATTCAGTTACACATGTGTAAAATCAAATGTGGGTTTTCAATATCATTTCAAGTACTAAAGTCAGCAAAAAAACTATAAAATAAAAAGAAAAATAATAAACGCTTATGAAATTTAGGTAAAAGATGAAAATTGCTTACTTTCCCCCTTTTTTTTTTATCTTCAACACGCTTATGAAATTTGGGTAAAAGATGAAAATTGTTTAGTTTCCCCTTTTTTATCTTCAATTCTCAAGTCTCTTGCATATTTCATTACACTGATGAAAAAAAAGATGAACGAATGATGAAATCAAAAGAAAAGATCAAGGGAAAGAAAATATTTAAATCATTTGTCAATATAGATTTGTCATATATTTAACCATATAAAGTATAAACCATCACACAATCATAATTCCCAAAAAAAATTAATTCTTCTTACTTAAATCAAGAGTAAATCTTGGGGAATGGAAAAATTCAGATAATTCCTATATATCTATTATATAGCAATCGTACTCCAAACTTGAAACATATCCACACAATTTTTTTAGCAACAAGCGAACCTAGATCTTTGATTTTTGAAGCAAAAGCTTAAAAATAAACATAAATCACGGAAGTATGGAATTTAAAATACATGCAAGTCGGAGTGAAGGCACTAGGGACACCAAAGAGAATGACTTTCTTTCAAGTCGGAGTGAACGCACCCTATGTTTCGCAGACGGTTCGTCCACCACGACAGCAGGACTTCGACCTCAAGCTCACAGATCCAGAAGATCCGGGTCACACCGATTAAAGAACCCATTAATCTGGTTGGTGGAGGCATCGATTGGGTTTCAGGTGGATTCAGATTCGCGTTTGAGTTTGGGTTGGAGAATGATTTAGGATCTCACGAAACGAAGATGTAAGGCCCCTTTCCCGAGAGACCTCACTTGTTGGATTTACTCATAAACATAGTCCTCAAACTCTAGACTTTCAATTAAAGCATTTAAACCTAGCGTAAGCGTACATATTCATTCAATTACATAAACAGCGGAAGTCTTAAACATTAAGCATTGTCTTATCGTTGAACCAGTTAAACAGGATGTCAGTCTTGCGTTAGGTAGCCTTCATGCCTTTGTCCGCCTTTTCTTCTTGTTACCTGAAGTGTATACTAAAAGTCAGCTAACGCTGGTGAATTCTAGTTTAAAGCAAGTAGGCATAAACATTATTTTTTGTCATAATTTTCATAAGTATACATACATATATATATATATGTATATATATTTACCGTTTTAATTCCTTCCTTCCTATTTCATTCTTATGTGGGTACGTATATAGATACATACATTCTTACATTCTTTTGTGCCTTTGCTGGTCTTACACATAAGGGGGATCAGCCCATCATTGATTACGTGAGTCACATAGACAAACGTCACGGTCTACCGTCGTAGTCCGCCATACTTACAACCGTCCGACAACTAGTGTTCGTTCGTCATTATCTTACAATCGTTCTTCCGAAGTAGTCCGTCATTATCTTACAACCGTCCTACCGAAGTAGTCCGTCATTATCTTACAACCGTCCTACCATAGTAGTCCGTCATCACCTTACAACCGTCCTACCAAAGTAGTCCGTCATTATCTTACAACCGTCCTACCGAAGTAGTCCGTCATTACCTTACAACCGTCCTACCATCATAGTCCGTCTTATTTGTCCGTTCGTCATTATTGTTCCGTCCATAACGTTCATTCATACTTAACAAGCAGTATATACATGGATATAAAGCAAGATTTCATTCTTACACATTATGTCATACATTTCATACTTGGCAAACAATATATGCATGGATATAAAGCAAGATTTCATCCTTACATGTTATGTCATTCTTTCATTTTATTCTTTGCATATATACTTTCATTCTTAGTTCATTATTCATTTTCATATATCACGTATGATCACATTGGCATTCATAATATTCATTCATTTAATGTATACACTTCAGCCCCAAATCATTTGAAAGATTTGCACGTAACATATAGGGGGCACATAGAACTCACATGTCTGTCGGTACTCGACCCGTAAGTGATGTTTTACTATTGCTAATGCGTATACTGATCTGCATATAAGTCAAAGCACGATTTCAGTTATTTAGAGCAAGAGTCGGCTAAGTCATTAGAGTGTCGGCCGAGAGTGTCGACAATCCCAATTGAGTGTCGGCTGGGAGTGTCGCCAGCCACACTTGAGTGTCCGCTAGGAGAGTCGCCAGGCACTCATAAGTGTCGCCTGAACTTGCGTTCAGGACTTGGTGTTGTGCTAGGGTTCTAAATCTTGTTGGACAGTTTGGCCGGACAGTCGACCCGGAGAGTTGGCCCGTATAGTCGACAGTCGACCCGGATAAGCGAAAGTCGACCTTGCACCTGCCGGAACTTGCGTTCCGGACTTTTACTCAACAGTCGCTAACTAGGGTTTAAGAAATGTACCTATAATCATCATCATAGATCCATCTTTATCCCATAATCATCATCCTCGTCATAAAACATCATCATCATATTTTCATCTTCATCATATCATCATCATTGTAAATCATCATCACCATCCAATCATTATCATCATCATCATCATTTAACCATCATGAAATACCATATTCCTTATCTTGTTCAAACCATCGTGAATACAATTTCCGTGAGAACACAGTCGTAACAGTCCGGCCACCACCACCGTGAATACCATCTATACCCGGCTGCTACAACATCACATTGCCACCGTAACCAAGTCTCCGCTTGCCATCATCCTGCCGTGACATATTGACAGAGAAGATTGAGAGGAGAGGCTCAGTACGTAATATCTTGTGTGTATTGGAACTAATGATTAATGCTCCAATTTATACAAGATTGTGATGTTCTAAATACACTTTATTCCTCTGTAATTGATTTCTTTGATTGATTCCCTTGTGAAACACACCACTTTTAAAAACAAAACTTTAACGCGCGGAAGTCTTAAACCCAGAATTTTTTTTTTTTTTTTTTCTGTCGCGTACCGCGACTCATACGTGCCACCTCCCTCGCGCCCCGCGAGGGGACCTTTTTCACAGAAAGTTTCTTTTTTTTTCTGCAGGTTTCAGCACTTAACCAAATATCCAACATTTTTCAAACCTTCAAGACATTAAAATTCCCAACACTTGGGTTTTGACCAAAAACACATCAACAACAAGTAAATACACTAAAACATCAATTGTGTATCAAATTTACATCCATCTACGAGGGTTTTCCCAAAAATCCTCAAAATACCAAAATGCATACGAGAACCCTTCAGGCCTTGGACTTGACTTGGACTACTTCGGAGCCTTTCCTACAACCATATAAACATATTACCATTAGTAATGAGATAAACATAACCAACAAGTATTTACAACTTGTTGACACCCTTTTCACCCATTTGACCCGTTAACACCCATTTGACCCGTTAACACCCATTTGGTTAATTAAGGATTTCATACACTTGTATATCACCTACAAGTTACTTTCATCAATTCATTATCACTTTTCCATTCCATTTTGGCACGTAGGCCATAACTTCATATCCCAAATGATACGAGATCATAACTCCATAACTATTCTATCCATTATGGTACTTAGACCATAACTCCATATCCATTCTATCCATTATGGTTCATAGACCATAACTCCATATCAACATATCCATTATAGTATAATTACTATAACTACATTCCTTCAATTAAGCATACAATTTCATGCTCATTCATACCACCTAACAAATTATGCAACTTTACACATTATACATACAACCTTGCATAAAACTCATTTATCCCCGTTTCATTTATGATCAACACAGGATCCATTTCCATTATAGCTTAACACTATAACTACATTCATTCATTGTACATACTAAATCATTCACAATTTATCATATCACAAGTATGTACACAATCACATAACACATAATTCACAAAATTCACCATTTATCATCAATACTAAGTAAGTGCGTAGGCACTTACCTTTCGGGTTAGAAGATCCCGCACCGCTCTCAAGCTTTGCAATTTGATTACCTAAACACATTCGCCTAGTTTAGTAATCTAACATATACCAAAATTTCATTACATTTGAGTTCACAACTCAATTTCCCAATTCCAACCCAAATTGACCCGTTTGGGTTATCCTCATAACCAAACACCATCTTTCGTCACAAACTCACCTACTTGAGTTTCATTAACTCAATCTTAACACTAATTCTTCTTTCAAAAATTATTATTAAGTTAATTTGGTGTTTGTTCTAGTGTCTAACATCTTAAAAACACTTAATCTTCATTAATTCACTATTCTAACATTATGACCCAAACACCCCCAATTTTCACCATATGAATCCTAACTTCTCATAATCAAAATCAAAGGGTTCTAGGATGTTAATCATCATTCTTTAACTTTAGTTTAGCTAGATTATCAATAATCTAACACTAATTCATCACATGCATACTCGATTTTCGGATTTCTTCAAAACCCACCAAATATCACATTCAAAGTGAAATCAAAGGAAAGAAATCACTTACTTGATGTTAGGAGAGTGATGTGCAAGCCAAAACCCCCACAAATCAAGCTCTAAATGCACGATTTGAGCTTCAATTGAGATTTCTCTTTTTTCTTCTCTTGAACATAAACGACCTCAACAACACAAATGAGGTTTATTTTGACTTTTGCTAGTCAATATGGCAGATTTTTCCATTTACACATTTGGCCCCTTAACTTCCATTTCACTCAGTTCATTCTATAGTTAGTTAAAACTAACATAACTTCATTATTAACTTGAAACCTACTTATTTCAACTTATTTCATAAATATTATTTTCACCATAATATTTATTAAAATGCTTTATTTATCTGAAAACGAAACCCGGATTTTGGTTCGTTACACCTTGATTGTGATGTTCTAAATACACTTTAGCCACACATTGACACTAATATCTTCTAAATATCCTCAATCTTTCTTCTTCTTATATATCATTAGTGGCACGCGTTAAACAATGTATTCTTACTTGAGCAGTTACAAGTTCTTCATAGGTGGCAACTTACCTCATTAGTGGCAAGCGCTTCATTAGTGTTCGTATTCATCACTTTCAAATGAATGAGTTTTTACCAACAGAAAGTCAATGCATATTTTGATAGTGAATTTGGTTTTTCGGTTTTGGCTTAACAACGGTAATATTGTCAACAAAAGAAGGCTCGTTAATAGAACTCTACAATAGATTAGTATATATAGACTTTTATTATTGGTACTATCTATCATAGACTTTCATAAATGAGCATACTTTTCTTGACAATATTACCATTATAAATTAACATAAGTTATTACCCAGATTAGTATTTTTAGGACAACAAATTTAGTAAAATGGAGAGTCTATCTGTTTGCATCTCCCTAGCATTACTGGTAGTTTTGTATATCATCACAACCCATTTTTATCACAAAATCTTTAATCTCCCACCAACCATCTTCCCAACACTTCCGATCATCGGCCACCTCTACCTTCTAAGGACCCCGGTCTATCGAACATTCGCCAAGATCTCCGCCAAATATGGCCCGATATTGCTTCTCCAATTTGGGTCACGACGGGTGCTCTTGGTCTCCTCTCCCTCTATTGTCGAAGAATGCTTCACCAAAAACGACATAGTGTTTGCTAATCGTCCTAAAATGCTTTTTAGCAAGATCTTTGAGAACTACAAGAGCATAGTTTGGGCACCCGAGCATGACTACTGGTGTAACCTCCGTCGCATCGCATCAGTAGAGGTCTTATCTAGTCAACGCTTAAACGAATTTCATGAGATACGTGCCGATGAATGCAAGCTCTTAATCAAGAAACTGTGTTCAAAATCTGGTGTAATTGATATGAAGTTGGTTTTCTATGAGTTTACATTTAATGTGATGATGAGGATGATATCCGGGAAGAGGTATTTCGGTGGGGATATACCGGATGTGGAGGAAGAAGGGAAGAGGTTTAGGAAGATAATAGAAGAGGCGTGTTTGCTTGCTGCTGCGTCGAATTTGGGGGATTATTTACCGATTTTGAATTGGTTTGGAGCAACGGGGTTGGAGAAGAAGATAATTGCTGTGAAGAAAGAGAAGGATGTGTTTTTCCAAGTGTTGATCGACCAACTTAAAAAGAGGGAAGTGACGAATAAGAAGAAGAAGACGATGATTGAAGTGTTATTATCACTACAAGAATCTGATCCTGAAAACTATGATGATGAACTTATCAAAAGCTTTTTGCTGGTAAGATGATCACTCTTTTTTGACTGAAATTAATTAGAAGATTATGACATATATCTAATCGTTGAATTACATAACTAGTTAGGAACATATAGATCTTCTATCAAGAGATACTAAAACAATATTTCAGTTGATCGAGTATTAACACCATTGATTGTTTAGACCCAAATGCGTTATTTTGACAAACCAAATAATTTATTTGTGTAATTAACTCCACATATTAGGAAGAACCGTACCAGTTGAGAAATCAATAACTAATTATGACTTTTTATACTTGGACAAAATCCTAAATAACAAATATTGAACAGTCACTAAATCAAATTTTATATTTTTGTATATATTGGGGAATGTTTCGAGAAAACCACATATTTATGCGAAAACCATTAAGAAAATCAGTTTTAACTAATTATATAATAATTATTATTTTTATTATTTGATTTTATTTATAAGAATTTCAATTTAATATTATATATTTTTACTAAAAACTTATTTTAAATATTAGATTACGTATACATAAAACAATAGCCAAATCGTCTACCGAATGTTCGGAATTATACAAAAGATATATATGATTTGTAAAAGGGTATAATACTCCCTTAAATAAAAGTAATAGAATCTTTGATGAGAGTTAGTTTTAAACTCAAACATATTACAAACTAATACCACAAATAACATACATTCAACTTTTAAAGCTTAGACCAAATTAATTATTGATAATAGGCCAAAGTAGTTTAACCCATAAAATCTCAAAGACTATTTTATTTAAAAAATAGATAAACATCACAACTATAGTACTTCATTCACCATGTTATTGATATCATCATATAATTATAATACAACTTTAAACATGTAAGTTCATTACTAGAAAACATATAAATTTTCTACAAAAGTTTTCAACAAATTATCAACAAAAGAAATTTATCATAAGTTAGCGACAAAAATTATAATACAACTTTAAACATGTAAGTTCATTACTAGAAAACATATAAATTTTTTACAAAAGTTTCCGACAAATTACCAACAAAAGAAATTTCTCATAACTTAGCGACAAATTTACGACAAAACAAAAACAAAAAAGTAACTATACGATTTCCTACAATTTTTCGACAAATTTATTAAATAAGTTAACTTATTTATTTACTATAATCGTCGGAATATTGTCGGAAATTACCGACGAAAGGATTTTGTCACTAATTCGTCGGTAAGTTAGTCGGGACTTTGTCGGAAAAAACATTTCCTACGGGGTTTTTTCCAACAAACCTTTTTTTGTCGGAAACTTGTGGCTAACGACAAATTTCTCACGAAATCCTTTTGTTCTATTTACTAGTACTTTTGGATACTATTGTGAGTTGTAATGGAATATTATTGTGATTTAGACTCTACTACTCGCTGGTACTGAAACTTCTTCTGGAACGATGGAGTGGGCTTTATCTCTTTTGCTAAACAACCCACATGTTCTAAAAAAGGCACAAAACGAGATCGATCTGCGTGTTGGGACGCATCGCCTTGTGGATGAATCTAACATAGCCGATCTTCCTTACCTTCGTTGTATTATAAACGAGACAATGCGATTGTATCCTCCAGGACCTTTACTAGTCCCACACGAGTCATCAAAAGATTGTGTTGTTGCAGGCTATAACATCCCCCGTGGAACAATGCTGCTTGTTAATCAATGGGCCATACATCATGATCCCAAATTGTGGATCGACCCTGAGAGGTTCAATCCAGAAAGGTTTGCAGGGTTAGAAGGCACGAGAGACGGGTTTAAACTAATGCCATTTGGGTCTGGAAGGAGGGTTTGTCCAGGAGAAGGTTTGGCATTGCGTGTGCTTGGATCGACGTTGGGGTTACTTATCCAATGCTTTGAATGGGAAAGGATGAGTGAAGATATGATCGATATGACCGAAGCTCATGGGATATCGTTGCCAAAGCTTAAACCGTTAGTAGTTAAGTGTAGCCCACGTCCAATGATGCAGAATCTAGTCATCCAACCAAGTTCGTGAAGGTGCATGTGGTGGTTTGCCTCGATTAATTTCCTCATGCTATTGTGGACAAAATGTTGATGTATGTCTATTTATAAAATAAAATGAAGTTAATTGTGTCAAACAAAATGAATATTTAAATATGTTGTGTTTCAAACAATTCTGATCTTGTGTATTACCATTTCTTAATCTCTGTTCAATTGAAGTCCTCGATCTCAGATCATCGCTCCATCCACTACCTCAGTCAATTCTGATGAAATATAATTCATGCACGTGGAACTTGCTTATTTATTTAGTATTTGAATAAAGTTGGCTGGGTCTTTGAGTTGTTATAAAAGTCCTAGTCTTTAGCTAAGTTTACGTTATGATTTCTCTCTATTTATTAGAGTTCGTATTTTCTTATTTGTAAGCAATTTCAATTATTAATCAAAGCAAGTATTCTACTGCATCTTTGTTTATCTTATTCATTCCTGATACCAACAGATTTGGTATCAGAGCCACGCTTTGATCCAGTTTTCTTGTGTGTACTTCAATCAATCTTCTTATGGCCGATCAGACCAGCACGCTTCCGACTGCCCCCACTCCGATTCCGGTGTTTAGAGGAGAGGGGTATGAATATTGGAGCATACGCATGAAAACAATTCTTAGATCTCATGATCTATGGGATCTAGTTCAAGATGGTGTTGATGAATCAGAAAAAGATCCAGGCAAACTCAGGAATGCCCACAAACGAGATGCACATGCCATGGCTCTCATTCAACAAGCCTTGCATGATCAATTATTCTCAAGAGTTGCTGCTGCTTCCACGGCCAAAGACACGTGGGAGATATTACAAATGGAATATGAAGGAGACTCTCAGGTAAAAGCGGTAAAACTGCAGGGTCTAAGAAGAGATTTTGAAAACTTATCAATGAAAGAAGGAGAACTCATCGGTGATTACTTTGGACGGGTCATGGCCCTTGTGAGTCAAAAAAGGGCCTATGGTGAGATCATTACTGATCAAACCGTAGTTGAAAATATACTTCGAAGTCTTACTCCCAAGTTTGACTACGTAGTACCTTCCATTGAAGTAGCATATGATCTGTCCAGCCTCACCCCAGTCAAACTTATGGGATGTCTCCAGTCTCAAGAAGAAAGAATTAATAGTAGGACTCCAGAAAAGCGCAGTGTAAGTAATGAGCAAGCCCTGCAAGTTATGCAAGACACTTCTAATGTGTCTAGACAAAATACATTCCGAGGAAGAGGACGCCTTTCTTTCAGTGGGAGAGGGAGAGGTAGAGGGAGAAGTCAAGACAGATCCAAGATCCCTCAATGCAGCCACTACAACAAGTTTGGCCATCTTAAACGTGATTGTTGGTACAATGATGAACCAACAGTCAATGTGGCTAAGGAACAAGAAACAAACAGTGAAGACGATGACCATCTGTTCATGGCTATTACGGATGACAAACTCTCCCTAATGTCTGATGCTAGCCAAATTGGTAACCCTACTTATCTATGGTTTTTAGACTCTGGTGCTTCTAACCACATGACAGGGTGCAAGGAGATATTCACCCACCTTGATGAAACATTCAAGGTGAGTGTTCGATTGGGTGATAAGAAGGAGCTAACTGTTCTGGGTAAAGGGATAGTTAAAATAATTACACCAAAAGGAGACACTAGACTTCTTGATGAAGTCTACTTTGCCCCTCAACTGGGCTACAATCTCCTAAGTGTAGGTCAACTAATGAAAAAAGGTTACTCACTTTTGTTTGATGATGGCCAGTGCACTATCAAAAGCAAAGTAACAGGCCTTCTACTAATGAATGTACCTGTTCAAACCAACAACATGTTCCTTTTGGATGCCTCAAAAGCCAACCAAATTCTACAGAATGTATCACAATTGATGAAGTGTCTACTCTTTGGCACAAGAGGTATGGTCACTGATAAGCGACCAAAGTTTTATGCATTAAAGGGTGTAACATGTTATATTTTTGTAAATTAACATGTGGAATACAAAAGTTTTGTGTAGCTATACATGTGTAGGTGTTGAAAGCTTAAAGTATGATTTTGGAAGATATTAGGTGAGAGATGCAAGAGTCGGAAGAGACACGGAGAAAACGGGGCAGAAACTCAGGACCTGGCGTAAGCCTACGCCACCTGGCTTAAGCCTACGCCACCCGGCGTAAGCTTACGCCGCCCAGCGTAGGCCTACGCCTGAACATTTCTTTCAAAGCAGCTTCCGGTGTGGCGGCGTAAACTTACGCTGGTTACGTTATTTTGACGCCGATTTTTGGGAAACTACCGATTTTGAGAGTTTAAGTGGGGGTTTCTTCCCCAAATTCGAAAGGAAGCTTTTTGGAGACAGTTTTTGGGCGATTTTGGGTGTGCTTGGAGGCTAGGAAACATATTCTTGAAGATTGGTATCAAGAAATTGAAGAACCAAAGATAAATTCCACAACCATGAGCGGCTAATCCACCGGTAATCATTCCCGGGTGGATTGTTTGTAAGTTTTTAGGGTTTTTATCATGTGCTAGCTTTGAGAAACAATTCTTGTAATCGTTTGGTTTGAAATACTTGAATCTTTGTGTTTAGTATGGTTATGAACTCATGGGAGTCGATAAATTCTTGCACCATTGACCCCGTTAGATGATAATTGCTATGAACTTTGATTTGTGTTGAATCTATTAATTAATCTAATTCTATATTGCATACATTTGTCTCGATTTCATTCGTGGATATTGTTTTACACTATTCGCCGATGATGTATGAATGTTGATGTTCTTGGTTAGATTTGGTTAATTTGATTTGGATAACCACTTGATTGTTTGAACTCATATGTTGGTGTGATAATCCCTAATTGCTTGTGAACTTGAAACCCGGGTGTGATTCCTTTTTAATTATTGTTTACAATCTAAATCGTTTATTTGGTACTTGATTACTATTGGTCATAATTGTTAGTTTATAATCATCGTTTGTTGAGTTTGATACGTTTCACCTAAATCATTACTTGTGTTTGGTCAGAAAGACCCATTGTCACTTCATAAATCACATTGTTAATTGAAGTTAAGCACCGACCACAAACTCTTCGTGGTTCGACACCCTTCTTACCCTAACTAGTTTAAGGTGATTAGGACACTCTAATTCTTTATCTTTGACCGGTCCCTTCGACACCGATCAAATTTTGGCGCCGTTGCCGGGGAGTGTGTGAGCTTGGTGTTTTATTTTAGTTGAATTTTGTGACTACTTGTTTCTTGTTTTGTTTGGTTAATATTCCTCTATTTTTGTGTTACGCGTGGTGTTTGTTTGTGTGTGCAGGTGACAGAATAGTGCATGCGTACCCGTTCATCCGGGAGGACTTCACCGCTTGTTCATGTATTATAGAATTTCAAGCATGTTGATCTCACCATGAATATAGACTTTAGTGAATGCTTTCATTGTAGGAGCACATCTCATCGGAACAATGATTGTCTATATTTTCTGAAATTATGTGGGAAAGTCCGGTGGCGTCGAATCCCTTATCAATATGAAGATTGTGAGAAGCGTCGAGTACAATATTGTTTATCTCGAGTCGATCGAGAGTTGGCGCAACTTCATCATTCGAAGCAATATCGCTTAGAGTTGTTAAGTTACAAATATGATCTTTTATGCACGGGAAGGCGAAGGGGAGAGCGAGGCCTTTCAGTTAACGAACAGTCTCAGGCAAAACAAATGTGGGTGTCTTCACAAATTGGGGATGCGGTTGTGGAGAATAATACCACACCAATGCCTTCAATTGCTTAAGAATTAACGAGTGCACTATCCTTGAATGATGATTATGATGAGGGGGGAGAAGAGGTTGTGGATCTTTCGGAGCATATAATTGAATGTTTAGACTCAGTCAATGACATGGCACCTTCTGAAGAATCAGTGACTGAGATAGTGACGGTTTATTCTAACCCTCCTCCCGTTTTAGTTACTCGAGGCAATAAAGTTGGGGATGAGGGTCCGAGGATAAAGATTAGGAAGGTGGGACTACAAGACATTGGAAAGTCTAGTCAGAAGCAAGCCCGCATCGATTTAGTCGACATGTCGATCAAAATAAGGCAGGATTGGACACGACACGTCAACTACCGGGCATACATTGGAAATTCGGTGGGAAAATGTGGAGTTAAATTTTCGGACATTGAATCAATTTACATGCAGGTTTTGAGAGAACGAGTTTGGAGGGGATACACAAGATATCGGGCTTTTGTTGGCAATGTGGTGGGTAAGTGTTCATTGCGACCATCATGAGAGACACATGAGGTCATGTCGGGCTGAGGACAATAAACTTAGCGCTAACCGGGAGGCAACCCGGCTTGTGATTGTCTTTATTTTGTCTTTGTTTTGTTTTGTGTTGTGTGTTTTAGTTTCGTCACCATAGCAACACTCAAGTGTGGGGAAGACTCATGAAAGACTTACGAGTCCATTTTTGGTGGTGGTTCTGTCACTCTATGATCTCCTCTAATCAGGTCCATGTACTCTTTCTCATATTTATGTTGTTTTGATTGAACTATATTATTTTTGTTTGTTTTTGTGTGTTTTTGTTTGAAACTTGGTTGATTGTGGTTAGGTTGGTGCTTATGGTTATGGTAATCTTTGAGTTGGATATTTGGAGATATTGGGTATTGAATGTTTTTGCACCCACAAACCGCACTTTTATATTTTATAACTATTTACATTGAGACAATGTAAGGTTCAAGTGTGGGGTTGTGAGAAATCAATAAAACCATGCAAATTTTTGAATAATTGTTTTACAAAGTGTTTGGTAGAGGTTTTTGGTCATGGTTAATTCATTAAGTTACTTGATTAAGTTTTTCCAACAAATATAAAAAAAAAAAAAAAAAAATTTGAAATGTTGGATTTGGGAGTAAAAAAATTGAAGGTGACGGCTTGCATGCACATGTCGGTAACCTATTTTCCACCATGTTGTGAGATTTTGAGCCAAATTGATATAAATATTCTCTTACTTGAGTGTTTAGCCACTTTGTTTCACATTTTAGAACTTGCATATTATTGATACATGTTGAGACCTTGACCAATTAATTGCACAAAAATGATAAAGGCATTAGGAGAAACCTTTTTATTTTTAGCCATTTTTATACCCTTACCCGTTAATATCCACTAGATGCCCATTGTTTGGTGGATTGTTTGTAAGTTTTTAGGGTTTTTATCATGTGCTAGCTTTGAGAAACAATTCTTGTAATCGTTTAGTTTGAAATACTTGAATCTTTGTGTTTAGTATGGTTATGAACTCACGGGAGTCGATAAATTCTTGCACCATTGACCCCGTTAGATGATAATTGCTATGAACTTTGATTTGTGTTGAATCTATTGATTAATATAATTCTATATTGCATACCTTTGTCTCGATTTCATTCGTGGATATTGTTTTACACTATTCGCCGATGATGTATGAATGTTGATGTTCTTGGTTAGATTTGGTTAATTTGATTTGGATAACCACTTGATTGTTTGAACTCATATGTTGGTGTGATAATCCCTAATTGCTTGTGAACTTGAAACCCGGGTGTGATTCCTTTTTAATTATTGTTTACAATCTAAATCGTTTATTTGGTACTTGATTACTATTGGTCATAATTGTTAGTTTATAATCATCGTTTGTTGAGTTTGATACGTTTCACCTAAATCATTACTTGTGTTTGGTCAGAAAGACCCATTGTCACTTCATAAATCACAATGTTAATTGAAGTTAAGCACCGACCACAAACTCTTCGTGGTTCGACACCCTTCTTACCCTAACTAGTTTAAGGTGATTAGGACACTCTAATTCTTTATCTTTGACCGGTCCCTTCGAACCCGATCAGTCACTATCACTTTCAAAGCTTAAAGTTGCTGCATGATAAAAGAATGGTGTATGGTCTGCCAAGCATACAACATGCTGAAAAATGTGAAGGGTGTGTAATTGGGAAAAAGACCAGGGAAAGCTTCCCTTTCAAGTCATGGAGAGCTACCAAAAGACCGGAACTAATACATACAGACTTATGTGGGGCAATGCAAGTTCCAAGTCTGGGAGGTAGTCTCTATTATGTATTATTTATTGATGACTTTACTAGAATGTGTTGGGTGTATTTTGTTGTTAATAAGTCCGAAGCTTTTGCCAAGTTCAAAACATTTAAAAGCATGGTGGAAAGGGAGTGTGAAGGAAAAATCAAAGTGCTAAGATCTGACAGAGGGAGAGAATTCTGCTCAAATGAGTTCAACATGTTTTGTGAAACTCATGGTATAAGGAGAGAACTTACAGTTCCTTATACCCCTGAGCACAATGGCGTGGTAGAAAGAAAAAATAGAACCATCATGGGCATGGGCAAGAGCATGCTCAAACAAATGTCAATGCCAAACTGCTTCTGGGCTGAGGCTTTTGTCACCGCAGTATACCTCATTAACATAGCCACCACCAAAGCAGTTAGAAACCAAACCCCCTATGAAGCATGGCTTGAAAAGAAACCATCTGTGTATCATCTAAGAATATTTGGTTGTGTTGCTTATGGATTGATCCCTTCTCAATTTAGGAGAAAATTAGATGATAAGGCTGAAAAATGTGTGTTTATTGGCTACTCATCTCAAAGCAAAGGTTATAGACTCTACAATCCTCTTACTAAGAAATTTATAACTCGTAGAGATGTAACTTTTCTTTAGAATGAAAAATGGCAGTGGAATCATGACCAAACACAACAGTCTCAAGCCTATATTGATCCATTTCCTATACCACCTAATGACCAAAACCTTAGCCCAACTCACTCATCCTCCCAAACTCCAAACCATAGCCCAACTCACTCACCAGCCTCACAAACCTCAAGCCTTAGCCCTACTCACTCATCATCACTTCAAAATCCTAACCTTAGTTCAGCCCAATCCTCAAGTCAAACCCCTGCTACATCGATTGCTTCCTCATCAAATGTTGCAAGCTCTTCAGCCTCAGAAGCTACTCCCAAAATGAAAACCCTTGGTGATATCTATGCTAATGCAAGACGGGTAGAAGCTGAGTATGCTGACTTTTATGCTTGTTAATTTGCTCTGAATGTAACAGATCCAACAAGTTATGATGAAGCTGCTAGTAAGAAGGAATGGAAAAAAGTGATGGCAGAAGAACTTGAGGCTATTAAAAGGAATATGACGTGGGAATTGGTGGAACTCCCTCCTAATAAGAACCTTGTTGGGTTAAAGTGGCTATTCAAAACTAAAGTAGGTCCAGATGGTAACATCCTTCGACACAAGGCTCGCCTGGTGGCTAAAGGGTATTCTCAAATGCATGGCATAGATTATCAAGAGACATTTGCTCCTGTTGCTAGATTCGAGACCATTTGTGTGGTGTTGAGTGTGGCAGCTCAAATGGGATGGAAAGTCCATCAGTTAGATGTGAAGTCTGCCTTCCTTAATGGAAGCTTGACTGAAGAAATCTATGTCGAACAACCTCAAGGGTATGTTGTTCGAGGGAAGGAAGAGTATGTTTACATATTACACAAAGCATTGTACGGACTCAAACAGGCCCTAAGGGCTTGGTACTCAAAGATAGATGGGTACTTCATCAAGAATGGGTACTTAAGAAGTGATAGTGAACCAACCTTGTATGTTAAAACAAGTGACCAGAACACCAAGATGTATGTGTGCCTATATGTTGATGACATAATATGTACAAGTTCTTGTCCCAACCTTATTGCAGATTTCAAGAATGGCATGAAGAAAATGTTTGAAATGACTGACATGGGGCTGCTAAAGTACTTTCTAGGTCTGGAAGTAAAACAAACCAAGCATGGGCTATTCTTAAGCCAAGAAAAGTATGTGAGAGGGCTGCTGAAAAAGTTTGGACTGTCTAATTGTAATCCTGAAGACACTCCCATGAACGGCTATGACAAACTACTACATGATGATAAAGCTGACAAAGCCAATGCTGTGAACTACAGAAGCCTTGTAGGGGGGCTAATCTATCTAACTCACACCAGACCAGACCTTGCATATGATGTCAGCATGGTTGCTCGATTTATGCAGTCCCCTTCTAAAATCCACTTTGGTGTTGCCCGTCGTATTCTAAGGTATGTAGCAGGTACAACTTCTTTTGGCTTATGGTATGCAAATGGAACAAAGATTGAACTGGTGGGATTCACTGATAGCGACTGGGCAAGCTGTGCTGATGATAGGAAGAGTGTGTCTGCAAATGTGTTTACTCTTGGTATTGGAGTAGTGTCATGGAGCTCAAAGAAACAACCCACTGTTGCTCTGTCCAGTACTAAAGCCGAGTACATTGCTTCAACTGCTGCTACTTGTCAGGCAATATGGTTGAGAAGGATTCTTTATGATCTTGGATTTCAGCAGAAGAAAGCAACAATTATGTACTGTGATAATCGTTCTACTATAAACCTTAGCAAGAATCCAGTGATGCACAGTCGATCCAAGCATATTGAACTCAAGCATCATTTTATTAGAGAAATGGTCAGCAATGAACAAGTAAAATTGGAGTATTGCCATACAAATGAACAACTTACAGATGTTTTAACAAAAGCCCTATCAAGAGAAAAGTTTGTCTACTTTCGTCACTGGCTTGGAGTTATGGAGCATGAATTAAGGGAGGGTGATGAAATATAATTCATGCACGTGGAACTTGCTTATTTATTTAGTATTTGAATAAAGTTGGCTGGGTCTTTGAGTTGTTATAAAAGTCCTAGTCTTTAGTTAAGTTTACGTTATGATTTCTCTCTATTTATTAGAGTTCGTATTTTCTTATTTGTAAGCAATTTCAATTATCAATCAAAGCAAGTATTCTACTGCATCTTTGTTTATCTTATTCATTCCTGATACCAACAAATTCTAAGGTCTTATGGGATGACACGGGTGGTTACTGAAAAAAATCTATCGGTGATTCTTCTTTAAAAATATGGTCAGGCTAATTTGATTTCCGACGAGGATTTTTCCGACTAATGATTTTTGTCGGAAGTTTGTCGCTAAAGGCCTAGTCCGACAACTTACCGACAAAAATTGTTATCGTAAATCAGATTGTTTTTGTTTTGGTAGCATTAGTGGAATTATGGTTAATTTAAACCGATTATATTGTAATTATTCTGAGTGACAAATAATAGATTTCCTCATAATTCAACGACAGTTTAACTGAAGTATGTTAATTATGTGATGAGATACTTAATTTTGTAAATTAACATGTTATTACACGTCGATGGCTTCACGTTATTTAAAAAAAATACAAAAAAACATAGTAATATAAGATCAAATTGTTATAGAGAGTAATAAACTCAAAGAAACATAATATAAAAAATATATAAAACTAGTAATTTACCTAGGTACCGCAACACGTTAATGAACGGACGTAAAACGGCTTTTAACTTTGTAGAAAAAAAAGAAGAAGCTAAACCGTTAAATAAATCAAAGTTTTGAAAAAAATAAAAAAAATGGACACAAAACCTGCTTTGAAACATAATATAAAAAAATTAAACCGTTAAATAAATCAATGTCATATCAATGTCTCTAAAGAACCACGTGTGTTGCGACGCGTGAACTCGCACGTAGCGGCACGTTAAACACGCAATACTTAAAAAAAGAAAAGATTTAATAGAACGTTGATAATATTAAAAATATTATATAGAAAAACGAAACCGTGAAAAAAGTTATCATGTATGACATAAATAAACCGCTCTAAATGTTTTTTTTTTAATGAAAAAGTTTATTAAGAAAACATTTTTTACCGAAAAAAAAACAATTTTTGTACCTGTGAAGAGCCATATAGACCGACATAACACAAGCATCTTTGATCTATGACTAATCTACATAAACAATTTATCTCCTCTATTTATAACTTTAGTGATGACAACTTAACTTTGTTGAATGTTACTGAACTAGAAATATTGCCCCGTGTTTCGTGGAGGGAGGCGAACTTTAAACGGTTGAGCCAGTAATATTAACGTGGCTAAACAAAAAAAGAAACGTGGTTAAATAAATTTTGCTTCGCGCTCCACGTCGGGAGGAGGACCTTAAACGATTGAGGCGATGACATTAACGTGGTTAAGCACACAAAGAAACGTGGTTAAATTAATAAAATGAATGTATGAAGTTACGGCGACTCGGTTTTGGAGATCGAAACATAGATAAAAAACAATTATATAACGGTACCGATGTTTTTTAGTCGGTTTCAGTCTCATTATTCAAGGTACAAGCACGTCACCGTCATGTGATATAAGGCACGATACTTAAAAAATACTCTATCTGAATACGACTCTGTTTTTAACAAAATTTGTATCGGGACGTAAAGGAAAAAATTTAAACAAACAAACAAAAATTATTAAACAAAAATCATATTATATATATACTATAGATAGTAACTTGAAACTTTAAAACTTAAGAGGATTAAAGTGATATTTTAAAAAGTTTTTATCATTTAAATTAGAATTTTTTAAAGTTTAGGGGTATTATTTAAGTTAAGGGTGTATATGAAAAAAAAAATTTTAAAAATGAAAAATTCCTATTCGCCACGGACATTATGATTTAAGAGTGAGTGAATTCCTCGTAGTGAATTCCTCACGAATCAAAAAAGGTGTACAAGATAGCGTGAAATAACTTTCACCTACCCTTTGAAGATGAGTTGGACTTTATGTATTCGATAGGAAATATCCACAAAACCAAACCAATAGATCAATACCAACATTAGGTATGATACGACTCTCGCATCATCCCTTAATTTATTTTAAGCTTCTAGAACAAATGGCTGTTTATGCAATGGGAACTTAAGAACGTATAATTCTTGTTGATCTCGAGGACTTTCTTCAAGTTGTAGCACTAATCGAAGAAGTTCGTTCAATTCGAGTTTAACTCTCAGAATATCGGTAATTGGCTCTAGTACACACTCTCGTTATAAGTTTGAGACATCTACAAAATTCAAAAAGTTTTAGTATTTTCATGCATAACGTCCATTAAATTTATGACTCAATAGTAAAAATATATAATTAGGAATGAGATCTCGGTTCACCATAACTCAGTGAATGGATGAGCACTTTCTACTGGCACGGCTAGTGATGAGCATGTTTTAGTGTAGATAATATATTCTGTTTAGAGTTAAACAAAATCAGGTTTTTAAATTTATAAATTAAAATGATAAATATTCAACTAAACACACACACAATAGACAAGTATATCTATCGCAGTGTAGTATAGTTTGAGTAAGAACCAACTATCGAACCATGGACATGAATTCCTTACTCAACCCTCGCTATTGTCTAACTATAATAATAAGTTGGAAGAATGGGTTTTGTTTAAAAGAAAGAAAAAGGAAAAGAAAAGTAATTAGGAATATTATTTCATTTAATGTGTTACTCCGGTTGTTATTACTTGTTAATTAACGTTATATTTTTAATAAGGTTAGTTATAGTTGCTAGTACTAACTCTTTCGATATGAGAATTAGTATTTCGTAACGGAACAGTGGATACGGTCGGAAAACTGTTCCTAATAAATCTCGGGATCCTAACGGGATCTCAAGTTAGTCGGTTGTCCCGTGATTTATTATTCGGACTAAGATTATCCTCTTGACTGACGTGCGTCATGTCGTGTAACTTCTTTCGGAAAGTCGGAATGCGCAAGTTCCTCCAAAGCTACTTTATGAACGCTCAGACCTAACAATTTATATTCTTAAAATAGTTGTCTTTACTTATAATATTTTTTTTAAATAAATATAACTTTCATTCTCAAGATCAAACCCTTTGGCTCCTGCTCTACAAGTTAATACAAGAGACGTAAAGAAATACCGATACGTTTCATAAGGTCCAGCTAGGACTCGAATTGCCCGTTGAATACCCAAACCTCCAATCAACCCATAATAATAAATCAATACTAGCATCAAGGTTTGTATATATGCCGTACTAACTCGAATAAGATTTTCAAACAAGAAGTTTTGCTTAAAGAACTCACAAGATTTAAGATTATTAAGTTGATTTAAATATCACTTATTCTTGTCTTTTTAAGATAAAATAAAAGCGAAGACTTTAAGAACATAGCATACTAAAAATACTTCATTAATTAATTAAAGTTCAACCAACCCGAGCAACGTAAGAGGACTAGCCATGAATGACCATACAAGTGACTTCACAAAGCCTTAGACAATGTGTGGAAGTGTTCCAACACCAAGCGTGAGTGGGTATATGTTGCCTCTTGTTTACTAGAATGAGAAGAATCATTTCATATTACAAGACTTTAAAGAGAAAATAAACAAAGAATAGCTAAAACGAACCAAAACTGAGAGAGTTCCGGCTCTAGCAGAGCACCAGGGCCTTCACATCCCTCAATCTTGAACACCTAAAACACTAGAATGAGCTTGCTATTTATAGACTGGGATTTTGGTAATGCACGGTCGTGCGCAAATCACCCATTTCTTGCATGTGAGGGAATCTGGCAAAGTTGGAAACTACAGGGGAGCATTTTAGGGTTTCACGGTCGTGCAAGGCAAGGCACGACCGTGCATTGCCCTAAAATGCTTTATGTTGACTCTTTGACTTCTTTGGCCCAGTTTCGTTCAATTATCTTCCGAATGTTGATTTCTCCTTGATTTTGAGTAATTTCTTGTGTGTTTTGTACACTAAGAACAATTATCCTATTGTAACACAATTAAATAGAATAAGTATTAATTCTTATCATTTTGTATATTATTGTGCTTAATATGGGGATAGTTGTGCATGTAAATTCAGTGCCTCATAATATAAGTAGTTGTCAACCGATTTAATCGGAGCCGGTCCCCATAAGTCAAAATGTATCAAGTCCAACGGCTCGTTGGCACAATCAATATTATTAGCAAAAGGTAAACGCTTGGCTTTGGCAAGTTGACACGGGTGACATAATCCCGGTTTAGGTAAAATAGAGGTAAACGTCAAATAACAAAGTTTTTGCAACATTATTATGATATCAAAAGACACATGTCCCAATATAGAGTGTCATACTTCATACGAGGCTTTAGGGCAAGAAGAAGAAGTAACCAAGGCTTCATGTTTGGTATGCAAAACATATAGACCATCCTCACGGCAACCCTGAGCGAGGGGTAGTTTAGTTCTGCGATCCTGAATATAAAAAGTTTGGATGTGAGAATAAGACATTAACATCATTGTCTTCAGTTAACTTGCTTACCGATAATAAGTTTTTAGTGAGATGTGGAATAACCAATATATTTTTTAAGTTGTGTCACACCCCTATTTTCAACTAACGGAATTTTACCGTTTGGAAAGTGACAAACCAGGATCTCAGTCATTAGTTACATTGAACGACACTATATGGGACTAAAATGAAAATATCATAAACGATCAAAGTAAATGCGGAAGCGTATAAAGAAAGTAAATGCGCAAAACAAACGCGCCCAAAAATTCCAGTCCAAACATAATATAAAACAGTCCAAACGAAATAATAAAACACAATTCAAAAGTAGGACTCCATGCATGTCCTATACGTGCACCTGTGTCTTATCTTAGCGACCTGAGAAAAACATGTAAGAAAAGATGTCAACACGAGGTTGGTGAGTTCACAGGTTTCAGTTTGTAACAAAGTTTAACAGGTTAATGTACATTCAATATATAAATCAATGGGTAGCTAACCCATATGCATGTTAACTAATGCGCTCACAACCGAAAGTTGTCTGTTTATGTTTTTGCCTCCCACCAGGCCTATCAACCATGGTGCATGTTTAGGTCAATGTTGCACCCGTTCGACCTCCAGTCGAGTTAGCGCTACTAACGCGGGTGAGGTTTGTCAAACCCAGTAGAACTACTCAAATTACCTCGCTATGTTCATATTAACGGTCCGATGTGAGGACTTAATGATAGATGTGTACGCATAGTCAAACAAGTGATAACATATATGAATTACATAACCAAAAGTGTTTACGTCATGTTTTCTCCCCCAGTTTAAAACAGTAAATAGGGGTCGTGAAAACTCACCTGATTGCGTAGGTAGTAATCACACAAGTACGAGATTGAAATCTCGAGCGTTAGCCTGACACGGCTCACGAATGCCCTAGAATTACAACATAACAGATTAGGGACTCAATGATATTTGTGACGACACACGGGAGATTAGAACGTCTTTAAACATTCTAAGGATTAACGGGTAAACGAACGAGTTTATGGGAATACGAATTTTTAAATTAGTATGAATGTGTTTCGCAATTAATGACAAATTATATATTATAATTATTGTTTTGAAAATAAAAATATAAATATTAATCAAACATTCTGACAAAATGTTTTCTCACACACGACCGTGTTAAGGTCACGGGCGCAACCGTGCTGTTCAGGGGCGCGACCATGTTGATCAAACAGAAGACACAACAAAGCTGATCACTAGGCACGACCGTGTCTAGGGTTCTGAGGCACGACCAGGTCTAGCCAAGAGGCACGACCAGGTCAGGGTGTGAGACACGACCGTGCTAAAACTTGGCACAACCGTGTCTCCTGGATATACAGACAGAGTTTAACAGAATAACCCAATAAATCCAAATCCATTTGGTTTCTATTGCGATTGACCAAAAGGACATGGGGTTACAAAACAGAACTTTACGAATCTATCAGCATAGGTTAATTTGATTGAGATGGTGATTAAAATCGAAACCCCCAAATTATCATATGAATAAACCCTGGTTTATGGAACATGATCCTTTCGATGCTATATGATTAAATTAGCATAGGGTTATCATCAAACAGGACATTACGAAGCTAGTGATGTGAATCAATTGAACGTAAACAGAGCATATGGTGATGATCGACTAAACCATAGTCCTATACCCTAGAATCGGGTTCATGATAAATTCGATGTTGTAAGCCCTAATTGGCATAGGGCTTTCCATCTATAAGTAAAAACGAAAGTGAGGATGAGTTCAATTACCGAAAGAGATAAGAATTGTTCGAGATCGACTAGAATGTAGGTCCGGCTGCGCGAGCTTGAACTACAGAGAAATTGACGGGTGGGAATGCTCAAGAGGTGTGCGATTTAGATGCGTGTAAACTCGAATTGTAAAAATGATGCGCGAATCCTCCTAATTTAATGAAGGGGTCGCCGGTTACGGTAATCATGACCATAATTGGGTTTAATTCGATCATTACGGGTGTTAAAGCATGAGATAATGGTTCAATGATGATCGCCATTAGAGATTTTACGTTACAAATTTGATATTCGAACGGATTTGCGTTTAAAGGTTGCGTTTATGTTTCAACTGGGCAAGAGGCACGACCGTGCCAATAGGAGGAGCGACCGTGCCAAAACAAGGCGCGACCGTGCCTACTAGGGTTTCTGGTTATTTACAAAACCAGCCCTTGCAACTTCAACTTTGACAGAAATGATCCCTTGGTTTTAGAATTGGGTTAACTTAGTTAGGATTTAACAGAATATTTAACGAAATTACAAACGAGGTTAACTATAAAAGTCGGATTGTCACATCATCCCCTAGTTGAAAGAATTTTCGTCCCGAAAATAAAATAAAAAAATTTCCGAATGTCACATCATCCCCTAGTTGAAAGAATTTTCGTCCCGAAAATTAAAATAGTACCTTAAGAGCTTGACGTGGAGTGCTTGAACAGATTATGATACTTGCGCATCATCTGATCCTCACGCTCCCACGTGAATTCCGGTCCGCGTTTCGAGTTCCAACGGACTCTGACAATAGGATTTTACTACGCCTAAGCGTTTTGACTTCCCTATCCATGATTTCCACAGGTTCTTCGATGAAACGCAACTGTTCATCAATGTGTAGTTCCTTAAGAGGAACCGTGAGTGACTCGTCTGCTAGACATTTCTTCAAGTTTGAGACGTGAAAGACATTGTGTACACCACTAAGTCCTTCAGGTAGGTCCAGTTGATACGCTACTGGACCAATTCTCTTTACTATCTTGAATGGTCCAACATAACGAGGATTTAATTTACCTCGTTTCCCAAAACGAATGACACCCTTCTAAGGTGATACTTTTAACAAAACCATATCCCCTACTTGAAATTCTAATGGTTTACGACGCTTATCAGCATAGGTCTTTTGACGATCACGAGCTGCTGCCATACGGTTTCTAATTTGAACGATTTTCTCAGAAGTTTCAAGTATGAGCTCAGGACTCGTAAGTTGACTATCTCCAACCTCGGTCCAACAAATAGGAGAACGACATTTGTGAAAAACGTAAGTTTCAAATATCAAAACGAGACCTTAAGAGTGACCGGTTTGACTATACATGCATATCCGTAAAAGTATAAAAATAAATTGTTTGAGCATACTCGTTTGCTCACCAACATTATTATTTTCCTGCAAGAAATATTAAATATGTTTTACATATTATTATTTGAATGATTTCAAACAATAAAACCCTTTCAAAAGTATATTAATCTAGTTACGACAGAAAACGTCGCATTATTTATTTTTCAAAGAAAAAGCTTATTTAATGACGATTTGAGTTTTAACATGAAACTAGATTATACATGACTTCTTTATATATTAAAGAGAATATATAGTATTTTATACGTTATACTTTTGTTATGTTCGTACGATCCCCGTTGGAAAATAAAGTAAATATTTCACGATTTGTATAAAGAAACCATGCTCGGTAATATAACTTATGTAATATTTTCCATAAATATAAATATTTATTTTTGGATACAAAGAGTTATCTAACTAGTACTTTATGACTTTAAGTCATGTATAAATACATTTATGAAATCATTAACCGATATAAAAACCCGAAAAACAAGTCTTTAATGTGTCTACATCCATTACCAATGTTTCATGAATAGAGTTAAGTCCTATGAACTCAAGTACTATTTATTTACTTGTAGAAACCAAGTAGGACGTTCCAGTATGATTCTAGATTATTATCACACTACACAAGACTTGGGTTGAGTATTTTTATTCAACGTTTTGGGGGTAAATACATGCTTGAAATTCTTATTTTACGTTTTATATGCAATAATGAACCGAGTACCTTACATGTGGTGATATTATCACACTAAGTCCCCAGTTCCTATATAACCAGTTAACTCAAGAAGTGAGCCAATGGATTAATATAGATAGTACTATCGGAGTCCGACAAACTCCCATTCATTTCCTTGTTGAACGCGTAAATCAACAAGAAATCTTTATCAATGAATGCTTATTTCCATCGTACATTAATGTTTTGTGATAAGACATTAACCTTCAGGGGCAACATCCGGTCAGTAGGTTTGGTTATAACCCATGTAAAGTGTAATACCTAGATGCATACATAATAATATTTGCAAAATGTTTATTCGAGTCGCAAATCTACGAACTCACCAACCATTTTGGTTGACACTTTTTAACGTGTATTTCAGGTACCAATTAAATGTATTATGAAAGCATACAAGGATCGGAATATCTTAGGAGATTACTATATATTGCCTTTTGAATTAGGACTATATTTTGAGAATCTCTAGTGTTGTACTTAAGGAATACAATGTAATAGTGTAAGGCCCCAAACCCGGGAGGCCTCACTTGTTGGATTTACTCATTCACAAACAGTTCTTAACTTGAATATCAAAATAACGCAGCGGAAAAATTTCATTAAAACATAGTCATTACATCGTTCAACATGCGGAAGCGTAACATAGACTAGTACATAAACTAATCAAAACGGGATGCCAGTCTTCATATCATCCGGGTAACACATCAAGCCGCCCAGCATCACCTTCCATCATCATGACCTGCCTTAACCTGAATGTGCATACTAAAAAGTCAGCTACGCTGGTGAGTTCTAGTTTTAACATAAAACCTTAACTTCAAATAATTTGCTAAAAACATAACTTCATACTTCATTTAATAAAAAGCGTACGTAAAATAATGCAATAACAAAACATAACACTTCATAAACATAAGTCAACGAACATATCGAATCTGCGCCTTCTCGTAACCGTCAAATCCAAACGTCATATACTGGTTGAATAACCTAAAGATCACCACCACTAGGCCCATCAATCACCGTACTGTCCTTCGGGTGAAGAACTCCTAGGGCCCGATACATAGGTTATTCAACACTACTTCAAGCACGGCATCACAATGATGACACGTACCAAACTTCAAGCACTGCGCCCCGTAAGGCGCAAGTACCAAACTTCAAGCACGACTACCCCGTAAGGTAAATCGTACCAAACTTCAAGGATCACGATAATCCCCATGGTGACCGTCATCACCCCAGTTGTACAACAGTTGGCCAGCCACAGAGGCCCCTAAAAGGTAAAGGCCCATAACATACTTCCCATCCCTTAACCTTCATTCCCTAAGGAATATTGGCAGATTCGTTCGTTTGTGACTTTCGTAAACCTTCGCTTCTTTTACTTCAAAACTTCAGTTAAAGCATTCGTACGTTTTATTAAAAACATTCATTCATTCATAAACACTTCTTAAACTTCATAAACTTCTTTTGGTAAAATATTTCATAAACACTTCTTTCATAACCCTTCCTTTCAAAACTTCGTTCATAAACATCATTTTATAAAACGTCACATACAATATTCACATCGTTTTATAAAATAGTCACATCGTTACGTATGCACACCAGCCCAAAAACATTATTAAAACATTTAAAAGAGGGCTTCTAGAACTCACCTTATAAGCTAGTCTCGGTTGTCCTAAACAAAGGTCCAACAACTTCACTTCCGATCTGAATTGATTAATTAAATACACATCAGACCAATACCGAATCTAACGGTTTTACCTTTCTAAACATACTAACTTTACATAACCAGCCTGATGCATGCGCACTTAGCAAGTGCGCAGACCCTGCTTCCTACGCACTTAGCAAGTGCGCAGACTCTGCTGCCTGCGCACTTAGCAAGTGCGCAGACCCCTCTCCTGCGCACTTAGCAAGTGCGCAGGTCCCTCCTCCTGCGCAATTAGCAAGTGCGCAGGTCCCTCCTCCTACGCACTTAGCAAGTGCGCAGGACCTGCTCCGTGCGCACTTAGCAAGTGCGCACGACCTGTTCTTCACGAAAAACCCTAACTTTCGCATTCGGGTCTGATCATGTCAAAATCCCGAACCTGTTGCATTCAAAACGTTCGTTTTCCATTAAGGAACTCAAATCCATGATTATCTTTCAGTTTCATCCGTTCAAACCATACCTTTTCACCCAAAAACGAACTAAAACTCAGATTTAGGTCGGATCGTTACCTGAATCGAGTTTCTGATCCGGAGGTTCTTCTCACGAGTTATGGAGTAACACTTTGCTGAAGTCTCGGGTCAATCAGCCAACTTTCTCTCTCTACGGTTTCTCTCTCTAAAAGTTGCAAATGAGAGAAAAGGGGTGGCATAGGCTATTTATAGCCCGCTGACCCATCCGTCCCGACCCGCCATGCCTCGTTCATTTATTCCGTTATTATAACTGTCATTTTATTTTTGGGATGTTACAAGTCTACCCCCCTTACAATAGGTTTCGTCCCCGAAACCTATCGTAAGTCAAATAGATGAGGGTACGACTCTCTCATTTCCTTCTCCGTTTCCTAAGTGGCTTCCGATCCCTTTCGATGCTTCCATTGGACTTTAACCAATTGGATAACTTTATTACGTAAACGTTTCTCCTTCCGATCAAGGATGGCCACGGGTTCTTCGATGTAATTAAGGTTGTTGTCAACCTCGATGTCAGTAAGTGGTACGTGAGCCGATTCATCCGCCAAACACTTTCGCAAGTGTGATACATGGAAAGTAGGATGGATCCCACTTAACTCATCAGGCAACTCCAACCGATAAGCGACTTCCCCAACCCGTGCCATTATCTTGAATGGTCCGACAAACCTCGGACTTAACTTTCCTCTTTTTCTGAATTGTATGATTCCCTTCCATGGTGACACTTTCAGCATTACTCTGTCACCAATATCAAACTCAATAGGCCTTCGTCGTTTATCCGCATAGGATTTCTAACGATCTTGTGCGGCCTTCATTCGCGCTTTGATCTGATCAAACCTTTTCGACGTCTCTCTTACGACTTCGAGACTTCCTAATTCCTTCTATCCAATCTCACCCCAACAAACCGGGGTCCTACATCTTCTCCCATACAACATTTCGTAAGGTGGCATGCCTATCGTCGTGTGATGACTATTGTTGTAGGAGAATTCAGCAAACGGCAGATGGCTGTCCCAACTGCCACCGAAGTCGATAATACAAGCACGGAGCATATATTCCAATGTCTGAATGGTCCTTTCGGACTGACCATCCATTTGCGGGTGGTATGCTGTGCTGATATTTAGCCTCGTGCCCATCGCCTCGTGAAATCTTTTCCAGAACCTCGATGTGAATCGCGTGTCCCGGTCAGATACAATCGTCAAAGGCATCCCATGTCGTGCTACTACTTCGTTAATAAATACTTCCGCTAACCTTTCCGACGAGAACGTCTCACGAATAGGTAGGAAATGAGCACTCTTCGTTAAACGGTCCACAATTACCCAAATGGTGTCATGACCTTTAGTTGTGCGAGGTAGCTTGGTTATGAAGTCCATGGTAATGTGTTCCCACTTCCATTCTGGTATATCAAGTGGTTGAATCTTTCCATACGGTTTCTGGTGCTCGGCCTTTACTTGCGAGCAAGTCAAGCAATTGCTTACATACTTCGCCACATCACGTTTCATTCCAGGCCACCAGTATTCCTTCCTCAGATCTTGATACATTTTATTGGTACCGGGATGGATAGAGTAACGAGACTTATGAGCCTCATCCAAGATCTTGGTTCTAAGCTCGCCACCCATAGGTATCCATACCCGTCCATAACGTGTTCTAACACCAAGGGTGTTATATTCCAACTTGTCCTGTTGGCCAACCATCCTTTCCTTCCTAACGTTTTTTTCCTTAAGTGCTTCATCTTGATCTTTTTCAATTTCCCTCATCATATCTGATGTTACCACTAACTGGCAAGCTTTCACTCTAATAGGAGTAGGTGCATCCTTTCGGCTTAGAGCGTCAGCCACCACGTTTGCCTTTCCAGGATGGTATATTATTTCGCAGTCATAGTCTTTCAACAGTTCCAACCATCGCCTCTGTCTCATATTAAGTTCCTTTTGTTCGAAGAAGTACTTCAAACTTTTGTGGTCAGAGTAAATAGTAAACTTCACCCCGTAAAGGTAGTGCCTCCAGATTTTCAATGCGAATACGACAGCGGCAAGTTCCAAATCGTGGGTTGGATAATTAGCTTCATGAGTCTTCAACTGTCGTGACGCATAAGCGATCACTCTTCCGCATTGCATCAACACGCATCCCAATCCCTGACCCGAAGCGTCAGAGTATACCACTAAGTCTTCATTGCCCTCGGGAAGGGCCAAGACTGGAGCTTGGGTTAGCTTTTCTTTCAATTCCTTAAACGCCTCATCCTGGGTCGAACCCCATTCGTACTTTACCTCCTTCCGTGTCAGCTTTGTCAATGGCGAAGCTATTTTAGAGAAATCCTGGATGAATCTCCAATAGTAGCCTGCCAATCCTAAGAAACTACGGATTTCGGTTGGCGTCTTAGGAATGTCCCATTCCCTTACCGTCACTCTCTTTGCTGGGTCAACCGTAATGCCGTTCGGGTTAATGACGTGACCTAGGAATTGGACTTCCCTAAGCCAGAACGCGCATTTGGAGAACTTAGCATACAGTTTCTCTTTCTTCAGAGCCTCTAACACCTCCTTTAAGTGACATGCGTGATCACCCTCATTCTTGGAGTAGATAAGGATATCATCGATGAACATGATTTCCGATCGATCCAGCATTGGTCGACAAACTCTATTCATCAAATCCATGAACGCTGTGGGGGCGTTCGTCAATCCGAAAGACATTACGCGGAACTCAAAATGTCCATAACGCGTGCGAAATGCAGTTTTCGGTATGTCTTCTTCCCTCACCTTTAATTGATGGTACCCGGACCGAAGGTCGATTTTCGAGAACCAACTTGCGCCTTGCAATTGGTCAAACAGGTCATCGATCCTTGGTAAAGGGTACTTGTTCTTCACCGTTCGTTTGTTCAACTCGCGATAATCGATACACATTCTCATCGAACCGTCTTTCTTCTTCACAAACAACACCGGAGCACCCCACGGCGAGATGCTCGGTTGGATAAATCTCTTCTCAAGTAACTCGTCTAGTTGTGCCATTAACTCTTTCATCTCCACTGGTGCTAGTCGATACGGAGCCTTAGCCACGGGCTGGGCATCTGGTACTAAGTCAATTCGGAACTCAATTTCTCTATCGGGTGGTATCCCAGGCAAATCCTCTGGAAACACCTCCGGGTACTCGCGTACCACGGGTACATCGTCTAGTTCCTTCACTTCCTTACACTTGTCAATTACGTACACCAGATAAGCCTCGCATCCGCGCCTCAAGTAATTTGTTGCCTTAATCATCGAGATGACGTTTGGCATCGGGGCGTCACGATCTCCAAAAACCTCGACTTTGCTACCATCCGGAGCCTTGAGTTGGATTATCTTTTGTTTACATATGATTTGTGCTTCATTGGTAGTTAACCAATCCATACCCAACACAACATCAAACCCTCCCAAAACCATAACAAACAATCTGACAGGGAATCTATGACCTTCTATCTTTATCGTGGAGTTGTCAACTACATCGATTATTCTCGCGGTTCTACCCTCAACGGTTTCTACGCTAAAGGCCCTTTCTAGCTTACTCACATTGTACTTCACTCGTTTACAAAAAGTCGCAGATATAAAACTCTTACTGGCACCCGAATCAAATAACACAGAAACAAAAGTGTTGTCAAGGACGAACATACCTGACGCCACATCGGGGTCCGCCCTGGCCTGTTCCTGCGTCAGCGCATAGGCGCGAGTCTTTGCTCGGGGTCTCTCTTCTTTCTTCTCCGGGCCTTTCCCTTTCCCGGCTTGACCCATTCTGGGCTTGGTGCATTCCCGGCTCATATGACCACCTTCCCCACAGTTGTAGCATTTGAAGCCTTGCGGGCATTCACGGGAATAGTGTCCGGTTTTTTCGCATTTAAAGCATAGATTAGACCCTAACCAACATTCACCCGTATGTCTCACCCCACATCTTCCACAGACTGTCGCCTCGCCTACCCTGGCCTGCTTGTCCCGAGCCCCAAACAACTTCCCACCCGATCCTTTAGCGGGAAAACTCAGCTTCTTCTTGGGCTCTTCAATGGCAATGACGTTCAGCGCCAGATCATCAAATACCACGCCGCTCAGTTCTACTACCGAATCATAAGTAGTAGGGGCGTTTGCCTTAACATAGGTGCGGACCTGGTCCGGCAGTCCTTGTATGTAGCATGCAATCTTTCTTTCCTCAGTCGTGACAAGATGTGGCACCAGACGTGCCAGTTCATTGAATCGGGTTGTGTATTGCCGGTGCGTCATGCTCCCGGCCTTCAAACCCAAAAATTCCCTCTCTACCTTCTCAATCTCGTTCCTTGGGCAGAAATTCTTGATCACCAAAGTTTTCAAGTCGGCCCACATCATCGCATCCACAACCTCGCTCCCTTTTACTTGACGTACACCTTCCCACCAATGGTATGCTTCCTCTCTTTAGGAGTTAGCAGCAAATTTCACCACTTGATCCGCCCGGCATTCGCTGAGACGAATGGCAGCTTCCATACGGATCACCCAATCAAACGTAGCCACCGCGTCTTTCTTTCCAGTGAGGACCGGTGGGTCACATACCTTAAAGGACTTATAGTCGCATCCACGGTTAAGCGGTGCGTTAATTGCCTCAGTGTTCGGGGTACCAACTGCCGTGTTGGACCCACCCGTCTCGTTAACCTTCTTCATCGCTTCAGCTAACAGACCTGGCAGAGAAGCCTTCATCAACTCGGAGAACTCTCGAGCTATAGCTGCCCTCACTTCTGGTTCAAAAGTGAAAGGTTGTTCTTCAACCTGTGTTTGTTCAGTTCCATGCACACTAACCGTCGGTTCAGTGTGAACACTTCCTTCTTCACTATTCTCTTGGCGTGCAGGGATCCTGCCACGCCCACCATTTCGACCGCCAGTACGACCACCGGTACGGCCACCACGCCTTCCGTTTCCTCTCCTCGCCATCTCGTTCTATAAGACAAGAGATCCAATGTTATCACGCTAGTTAACAAATAAAATTCAATAAGCACTGTAAGATGTTAATATACACTAGCCATCTGTAATTAACCATTACACTACCTTTCGATTTCTATTTGACCACCTTTGTGATTCCATCAGAACACAAGTCCTTACCTAACCCTTTCTAAGGCATACTATATACGTAAATATATAATACATTCGTACCTGATGCTGTGGCTCGAGTTACCCGTACTGGCATCCGCTTTCGGTCCCATTCACAGTTTAAGTTCAGACACTAGGAGTGTCCGAATCTCTCAAACTATTGCTCTGATACCAACTTGTAAGGCCCCAAACCCGGGAGGCCTCACTTGTTGGATTTACTCATTCACAAACAGTTCTTAACTTGAATATCAAAATAACGCAGCGGAAAAATTTCATTAAAACATAGTCATTACATCGTTCAACATGCGGAAGCGTAACATAGACTAGTACATAAACATCACATAAACTAATCAAAACGGGATGCCAGTCTTCATATCATCCGGGTAACACATCAAGCCGCCCAGCATCACCTTCCATCATCATGACCTGCCTTAACCTGAATGTGCATACTAAAAATTCAGCTACGCTGGTGAGTTCTAGTTTTAACATAAAACCTTAACTTCAAATAATTTGCCAAAAACATAACTTCATACTTCATTTAATAAAAAGCGTACGTAAAATAATACAATAACAAAACATAACACTTCATAAACATAAGTCAACGAACATATCGAATCTGCGCCTTCTCGTAACCGTCAAATCCAAACGTCACATACTTGCTGAATAACCTAAAGATCACCACCACTAGGCCCATCAATCACCGTACTGTCCTTCGGGTGAAGAACTCCTAGGGCCCGATACATAGGTTATTCAACATTACTTCAAGCACGGCATCACAAGGATGACACGTACCAAACTTCAAGCACTGCGCCCCGTAAGGCGCAAGTACCAAACTTCAAGCACGACTACCCCGTAAGGTAAATCGTACCAAACTTCAAGGATCACGATAATCCCCTTGGTGACCGTCATCACCCCAGTTGTACAACAGTTGGCCAGCCACAGAGGCCCCTAAAAGGTAAAGGCCCATAACATACTTCCCATTCCTTAACCTTCATTCCCTAAGAAATATTGGCAGATTCGTTCGTTTGTGACTTTCGTAAACCTTCGCTTCTTTTACTTCAAAACTTCAGTTAAAGCATTCGTACGTTTTATTAAAAACATTCATTCATTCATAAACACTTCTTAAACTTCATAAACTTCTTTTGGCAAAATATTTCATAAACACTTCTTTCATAACCCTTCCTTTCAAAACTTCGTTCATAAACATCATTTTATAAAACGTCACATACAACATTCACATCGTTTTATAAAATAGTCACATCGTTACGTATGCACACCAGCCCAAAAACATTATTAAAACATTTAAAAGAGGGCTTCTAGAACTCACCTTATAAGCTAGTCTCGGTTGTCCTAAACAAAGGTCCAACAACTTCACTTCCGATCTGAATTGATTAATTAAATACACATCAGACCAATACCGACTCTAACGGTTTAACTCTTCTAAACATACTAACTTTACTTAACCAGCCTGATGCCTGCGCACTTAGCAAGTGAGCAGACCCTGCTTCCTGCGCACTTAGCAAGTGCGCAGACTCTGCTGCCTACGCACTTAGCAAGTGCGCAGACCCCTCTTCCTGCGCACTTAGCAAGTGCGCAGGTCCCTCCTCCTGCTCAATTAGCAAGTGCGCAGGTCCCTCCTCCTGCGCACTTAGCAAGTGCGCAGGACCTGCTCCGTGCGCACTTAGCAAGTGCGCACGACCTGTTCTTCACGAAAAACCCTAACTTTCGCATTCGGGTCTGATCATGTCAAGATCCCGAACCTGTTGCATTCAAAACGTTCGTTTTCCATTAAGGAACTCAAATCCATGATTATCTTTCAGTTTCATCCGTTCAAACCTTACCTTTTCACCCAAAACCCGAAAAACCCAAAAACGAACTAAAACTCAGATTTAGGTCGGATCGTTACCTGAATCGAGTTTCTGATCCGGAGGTTCTTCTCACGAGTTATGGAGTAACACTTTGCTGAAGTCTCGGGTCAATCCGCCAACTTTCTCTCTCTACGATTTCTCTCTCTAAAAGTTGCAAATGAGAGAAAAGGGGTGGCATAGGCTATTTATAGCCCGCTGACCCATCCGTCCCGACCCGCCATGCCTCGTTCGCTTATTCTGTTATTATAACTGTCATTTTATTTTTGGGATGTTACAAGTCTACCCCCCTTACAATAGGTTTCGTCCCCGAAACCTATCGTAAGTCAAATAGATGAGGGTACGACTCTCTCATTTCCTTCTCCGTTTCCTAAGTGGCTTCCGATCCCTTTCGATGCTTCCATTGGACTTTAACCAATTGGATAACTTTATTACGTAAACGTTTCTCCTTTCGATCAAGGATGGCCACGGGTTCTTCGATGTAATTAAGGTTGTTGTCAGCCTCGATGTCAGTAAGTGGTACGTGAGCCGATTCATCCGCCAAACACTTTCGCAAGTGTGATACATGGAAAGTAGGATGGATCCCACTTAACTCATCAGGCAACTCCAACCGATAAGCGACTTCCCCAACCCGTGCCATTATCTTGAATGGTCCGACAAACCTCAGACTTAACTTTCCTCTTTTTCTGAATCGTATGATTCCCTTCCATGGTGACACTTTCAGCATTACTCTGTCACCAATATCAAACTCAATAGGCCTTCGTCGTTTATCCGCATAGGATTTCTAACGATCGTGTGCGGCCTTCATTCGCGCTTTGATCTGATCAAACCTTTTCGACGTCTCTCTTACGACTTCGAGACTTCCTAATTCCTTCTATCCAATCTCACCCCAACAAACCGGGGTCCTACATCTTCTCCCATACAACATTTCGTAAGGTGGCATGCCTATCATCGTGTGATGACTATTGTTGTAGGAGAATTCAGCTAACGGCAGATGGCTGTCCCAACTGCCACCGAAGTCGATAATACAAGCACGGAGCATATCCTCCAATGTCTGAATGGTCCTTTCGGACTGACCATCCATTTGCGGGTGGTATGCTGTGCTGATATTTAGCCTCGTGCCCATCGCCTCGTGAAATCTTTTCCAGAACCTCGATGTGAATCGCGTGTCCCGGTCAGATACAATCGTCAAAGCATCCCATGTCGTGCTACTACTTCGTTAATAAATACTTCCTCTAACCTTTCCGACGAGAACGTCTCGCGAATAGGTAGGAAATGAGCACTCTTCGTTAAACGGTCCACAATTACCCAAATGGTGTCATGACCTTTAGTTGTGCGAGGTAGCTTGGTTATGAAGTCCATGGTAATGTCTTCCCACTTCCATTCTGGTATATCAAGTGGTTGAATCTTTCCATACGGTTTCTGGTGCTCGGCCTTTACTTGCGAGCAAGTCAAGCACTTGCTTACATACTTCGCCACATCACGTTTCATTCCAGGCCACCAGTATTCCTTCCTCAGATCTTGATACATTTTATTGGTACCGGGATGGATAGAGTAACGAGACTTATGAGCCTCATCCAAGATCTTGGTTCTAAGCTCGCCACCCATAGGTATCCATACCCGTCCATAACGTGTTCTAACACCAAGGGTGTTATATTCCAACTTGTCCTGTTGGTCAACCATCCTTTCCTTCCTAACGTTTTCTTCCTTAAGTGCTTCATCTTGATCTTTTTCAATTTCCCTCATCACATCTGATGTTACCACTAACTGGCAAGCTTTCACTCTAATAGGAGTAGGTGCATCCTTTCGGCATAGAGCGTCAGCCACCACGTTTGCCTTTCCAGGATGGTATATTATTTCGCAGTCATAGTCTTTCAACAGTTCCAACCATCGCCTCTGTCTCATATTAAGTTCCTTTTGTTCGAAGAAGTACTTCAAACTTTTGTGGTCAGAGTAAATAGTAAACTTCACCCCGTAAAGGTAGTGCCTCCAGATTTTCAATGCGAATACGACAGCGGCAAGTTCCAAATCGTGGGTTGGATAATTAGCTTCATGAGTCTTCAACTGTCGTGACGCATACGCGATCACTCTTCCGCGTTGCATCAACACGCATCCCAATCCCTGACCCGAAGCGTCAGAGTATACCACTAAGTCTTCATTGCCCTCGGGAAGGGCCAAGACTGGAGCTTGGGTTAGCTTTTCTTTCAATTCCTTAAACGCCTCATCCTGGGTCGAACCCCATTCGTACTTTACCTCCTTCCGTGTCAGCTTTGTCAATGGCGAAGCTATTTTAGAGAAATCCTGGATGAATCTCCAATAGTAGCCTGCCAATCCTAAGAAACTACGGATTTCGGTTGGCGTCTTAGGAATGTCCCATTCCCTTACCGTCACTCTCTTTGCTGGGTCAACCATAATGCCGTTCGGGTTAATGACGTGACCTAGGAATTGGACTTCCCTAAGCCAGAACGCGCCTTTGGAGAACTTTGTATACAGTTTCTCTTTCTTCAGAGCCTCTAACACCTCCTTTAAGTGACATGCGTGACAACCCTCATTCTTGGAGTAGATAAGGATATCATCGATGAACACGATTACCGATCGATCCAGCATTGGTCGACAAACTCTATTCATCAAATCCACTCGTCAATCCGAAAGACATTACGCGGAACTCAAAATGTCCATAACGCGTGCGAAATGCAGTTTTCGGTATGTCTTCTTCCCTCACCTTTAATTGATGGTACCCGGACCGAAGGTCGATTTTCGAGAACCAACTTGCGCCTTGCAATTGGTCAAACAGGTCATCGATCCTTGGTAAATGGTACTTGTTCTTCACCGTTCGTTTGTTCAACTCGCGATAATCGATACACATTCTCATCGAACCGTCTTTCTTCTTCACAAACAACACCGGAGCACCCCACGGCGAGATGCTCGGTTGGATAAATCTCTTCTCAAGTAACTCGTCTAGTTGTGCCATTAACTCTTTCATCTCCACTGGTGCTAGTCGATACGGAGCCTTAGCCACGGGCTGGGCATCTGGTACTAAGTCAATTCGGAACTCAATTTCTCTATCGGGTGGTATCCCAGGCAAATCCTCTGGAAACACCTCCGGGTACTCGCGTACCACGGGTACATCGTCTAGTTCCTTCACTTCCTTACACTTGCCAATTACGTACACCAGATAAGCCTCGCATCCGCGCCTCAAGTAATTTGTTGCCTTAATCATCGAGATGACGTTTGGCATCGGGGCGTCACGATCTCCAAAAACCTCGACTTTGCTACCATCCAGAGCCTTGAGTTGGATTATCTTTTGTTTACATATGATTTGTGCTTCATTGGCAGTTAACCAATCCATACCCAACACAACATCAAACCCTCCCAAAACCATAACAAACAATCTGACAGGGAATCTATGACCTTCTATCTTTATCGTGGAGTTGTCAACTACATCGGTCACTCTCGCGGTTCTACCCTCAACGGTTTCTACGCTAAAGGCCCTTTCTAGCTTACTCACATTGTACTTCACTCGTTTACAAAAAGTCACAGATATAAAACTCTTACTGGCACCCGAATCAAATAACACAGAAACAAAAGTGTTGTCAAGGACGAACGTACCTGACGCCACATCGGGGTCCGCCCTGGCCTGTTCCTGCGTCATAATATGTCTAAACGCGCGTAAAGATGGCTCTGATACCACTGTTGGGAATCATCGTACAAGTTTTAACTTTTAAAACAAAATAATATTTAAACGCTTCAAATATATAAATCATATTTAAACAGCAGAAGCAATTTTAGTACGAATATCAGATCAGATCCGGATCCCGGTCAGTGATACGATTACACGCGCTAAGACAATAAAATAAATCAACCATAGGGTGTTTTAGGTTTATACGTTCGACGATTAACCGAATCAGAATGTCTTGGTTCAACAAGTGTTAAGCTAGAAGAAACGTTCACGAAACCTTCAGCGAAACAAGTCACAAGGTTGCGCAGGAGGAACCTGGCTACGGCGGCGGCTACTAATGTGTTGCAAATCACACCTCTTATTCATGTGTATTTTGTAACGTTTTAGTATAGTTTTAGAGTCGTTTTGAGTCCAATATGTTTAGTACTGAGTTGTGTCATGGTTTGTAGGTAATCGGGTCACTTTGAAGCTAAAACGATCAAGTATGGCGAAGGCACGAGCAAACAAGAAGAAACGAGAAAACAATACAAACTTTCTTCCATGGTAGTAGCCTAGCGCTACACGAGAGATGAAGGGCCTCCCCCTCGTGATACATAAGGGGTGTGATTTGAGGAAAATTTCGTGTGAAGCCTATCTCTGGAAGAACGCGAGAGACTAGACCATGGGGCCTCGCGGTACGCTAGAACACCCAGTTATGGGTCTTTTTGCCTATTTTCAAGGTATAAAAGGTTAAGGTCGATCCTAGGGTTAATTAATCGATTCCAGACGTAAATTTGAGAGCTTTTTGGTGATTCCAAGTGGGAGAAATCTTCTAGGATCAATTGGAAGTGTGGATTGAAGTTGGAGATCATAGATCAAGTCGATTACGTCTTTCGGTTCTTGTTGTCTTTCTTTGTTCTACTTTTCTAGTATTGAAACCATGATTTATGTGTTTGATTCTTCAGTTTTGATGTTATTGAACATGATGATTGGCTAGACTTCATTAGCTACCTGGATTTTGATGATTATGCTTTGTTAATTGGATTTCTTTCGGATTTCAGATATTTGTTGATGAATTAACATTAAAGTAAAGAACTTGTTTTCGTCTGATTGTATGTGTATGCGTATTTAGTCTTGATTTATAATCTGTTGAATGTTCCATATGCTACTTTATGAATGTCTTTCATGTATGGTAGCATATTAGGTCACTAGCTGTGTGCGTGTGATTTGTTTATGGTTTACTAACATCGTATCCATAGGAACATTGATTGAGAGTCTTTTAGGGTTAAGTATTCTTGCTATTTTGATAGTTAAAAGGTGAGAAATAGTTGGGTAATCTTGGATGTTAGGGTCTTTAGGTCAATTTCTCTGGAAGGAGGGTTTCTTAGCGTCATTGTTATTTTGTGTCTTATCGAAAGGATTCAGGTTACTGCGTGCACTTAAAGGTGTATTGAGATAGTAAGACTGGGAGGTAATCTATCTAGCGAGTACTTTAGTGTTGTTGGAGAAAGCTGAGAGGTGATCCAACTAACCGGTGAGTTTACACGTCCCTTAGGGTTTCCTCTTTGGTCACATCCGGAGAATGATCTGGTATCCACTAGGTATTCTGAGTGTGTCTTATTCTAAGAACCCGGTTCCATCATAGTTTCTGTATCCGAGAGAGTTCTAAGGTGCATGCATAGAATTCAGAGTCTAGGTAGTGCTTTCCCCATTTGTGAGTTCGTCTAAGGTCTTTTGCTTTATTTCTGGTTGTCGTTAGTTAGAGGTTCCATTAGTTTAATCATAGTTCAACACAAAATTCCCCCAATATAATTCAGTTTAGCTAGTTAAGTCAGAGTCTAGGTAGAGTTATCACTAGTGTCTCGTTGGTTTGATATCCGGACTTACATTAGACTTTATTACATTGATCGGTACACTTGCCGGTTGTGTGGTCTAGTATTAGGTTGAGTCTAGATTTATAAATTTAAAGCTAGAGTGTCTAGGTTAGATTTTATATTTTTTTTATAGACCATACAAGCAACATCACTACCGACGACGACATCGGAGGAGGTCGGTGCGGGGCGGCGACGTCACGACAAAGGTCCGGCGGGCAGCAGTGGACGACGATGATGGAAGGGTGGCTGACAGCCTTTTATTTATGCAAGGGGGAGGGGTTTTTGGTGGCTATCAAACTTGTAATTAAGGTTTAGTGCTAATGATATATTTATAACTCCCCTAATTACACATTTATTCCCTGAGATATTAACCCTTAATTACTTTGAGTCCTTATAGTTTAACTAATTATAAATAATTAGTAAAACTTATTCTTTTAAATGTTTAACACTTTAAACATTGATTCCCCGTAAATAATTATTTAAATAATTAAATAGCGCATTCACCGACAAATATTTCTCTAAATATTTGTTTGCCGTTTAATAGATTCGTCTTTTGTTAACTATAATATTTAATAATTAAATATTATTAATTTTCTTGTTTCCCAAACTGTAACTCTTTAGATCGTAACTAGATAGTGACGTTCACCTAATTGAATATCGAGGATATCACATATCCAACAAAATAACCTATCCCCAATCACTTAACCATAACACATAGTTTTAGTGATTCTGTTTAATGAGTACCTATTTCCTTATTGGACACTAATAAAACGAGGAGTGAATCTTTCACTACACATATTGTTAGCCCACGTACACATCAGCCAAATGGGACGTTAAACACCGCCAAAGGGCGTGGCGTGAGGCATTTAACGAGCTCTTTGGGTGTTGAGGTGGTCAAATTATAGATAAAAGTAGAGCTACAAAAAGGTGGAGTGTTTCCCAACTTTTATAATTGATCGCGTTGTCAAGGTCAATCAAAAACACTTATAAAAACTATTACTTATCTACCTTGAACTGTAGACAGGGAAGTAGGGTTGTCGAATCCACAGGGAAACAGTGGAAAGATTGAATTGTAATAGTTTAGTAATTTTTCTTTTAATTAAAACTCAAATTAAATAAAGAATGTAACCTTCTCCAAACTTCAGGTTCTATGTTTATGCAAAACTCAGTTATTTAATTGGACACCACATAGACAAAGTGTTGAAAAATCAGTTATAATAGTAATTGAAGACAGGCTGTTGTCAGCAACCTATACAACCAGTTCCGTCACAAACCAGTATAATTCAATCACCCAATTTATGAATGCCAAGTTACCCCCTTTGGTCACCCAACCCTGCTACTAGGTTTTGTCATCAACCGAACAAGATCGTAAAGCAAGCAAACTTAAAGCACTCAAATAAACTGTTTAAAATAACTAATACATCAATCTACTCAGTTATTATCAGAAACTAAATAGATCCAAAACATAAACAACCTGAATCAAAACATAAAACATATACGAACCGTCCGACTAGAGAAAGCCAGAAGTGGTCTGGCCAATAATAACTCTTCTGATTTCCTTCTCACGGTCAAAACCAACATCAACCAAAATAAGTAAAAGGGATGGTGACCTCGTGAAGCGTGCCAGGCAAAAACCAATTCTGTCGTCTCCACCTCTTTTAATTCCAGCCGTATTCCTTTATTTATATCAATTTGCCGTTCAAAACATAAAAACCTTAAAATCCTCTCTCGGGTAGAGGTGAACAAAAAAAACCGGTTTGGACAAACCGGTTTCAAACCGAAACCCGACCCGAGACTAAACCGGTTTAGGGGAAACCGGTTTTAAACTGGTGTGAAGTGCCAGTTTTGAACCGGTTTACTGTTTCCTGCGAATGAGCAGTTTAGGACCGGTTTGATGAACCGGTTTGGCAAACCGGTTTAATAGTAAAATAAAAAAACTAGCTGTTGGGAAAACGGCTATATAGCCGTTTGTAGCCGTTAGGATCCTTTTTTTGTCTTTTTTTCACTCATTTTAACCCCCGATCACATTATAAATAGGTAGTGGGTGTTTTGGTTAAATCACACTTCTCAAACCCGCTCTCTACACTCTCGTTTATAAAAAACGCTCAAAAACGCTATGGCCGATTCAAGTTTTGGTGTTTCCTCTTCCGAAGTTAGCGTTGTGAAAATCATACCAACAACGAGGAACCCCGCAATTTGGTCAAACTACGATCTATGTGAGATGTCTAACGGGATGAAACGTGCTCGTTGCAAAAATTGTGGTGGATTTTTTAAAAAGGATTCAAACTCTACTCTAAGAACTCATATGGAAAAATCTTGCCCGAGTTTGAAGAAATTTTTGGGTGAGGGTCAAGCATCTATGACAAGCGATGGTGTAATTTGAAACTTCGATCCAAATATTGTTCGAGATAGAATGACGAAATTAGTTATTCAAAGAAGTTTTTGCCGTTCAACCACTTCAACAACCCGCTCGAGACGAGAATGATTCAAGAAGCCCTTCAACCACGTTATCATCAAGTAAGTCGTAGTACTCTTAGACGTGATTGTCTAAAAATGTGGAAAAAAGCAAAAAAAGAATTAATTTTAGGTTTTGAAAAATTGGAAACCGGTGTGAACTTAACCACTGACGTTTGGTCGGATCCACATGGTATTCCCGACTCATATATTTGCGTTACCGCTCATTGGGTTCATCCCAATACGTGGCAAATGATGAAACGTACAATCGCGTTTGATATGTTTGAATATCCGCACACGGGTCAAAATTTATTTCACATTTTAGATGGTGTGATAACCGATTTTAAATTACAAAATAAATTATTTTCAATAACTTTTGATAATGCCTCAAATAATA
This sequence comes from Smallanthus sonchifolius, assembly GCA_023525975.1. Classification (NCBI taxonomy): domain Eukaryota; kingdom Viridiplantae; phylum Streptophyta; class Magnoliopsida; order Asterales; family Asteraceae; genus Smallanthus; species Smallanthus sonchifolius. The sequence continues at coordinate 77,210,676 of CM042034.1, forward strand.
CAAATGCGGTTCAAAAACTAATATTAAAATATAAACCGATTTGCAACGGCGCTTTTTTTCATAGTCGATGTATTGCACACATCATCAACTTAGCCATGCAAGACGGGCTTGCGGTTGAACCCATTATTGAATTAAATGCTTAAAGACGTTTTTAGTAGTAGTAAAAAAAGATACCATGAATATATTAGATTTTGTGACGATACGGGTTTGATTTGCTTAGGTCCCAATTGGGACCTCCCAACAAGATGAAATTCAACTCATAAAATGTTTCATAGTGCTATACGTCAAAGAGGAACTTTATAATTTTTTCATGATTTGCTTTCCTCAAAATCGCGTCGAAAAATTCAAAAATTTCCGTCTACGAGTTGGGACATTCTTGAAAATATAACTGAATTGCTCGATGTTTTCAAAACCGTCACCACTTTTTTATCCGGGGTTTATTACCCCACAAGTCCCTTAGCTCTTAAACAAATATTTCTAACCACAAATTAGCCAAACTTGAAAATAAAAATACTCTTTTTACGAAAATGATAAAACCGATGAAAGAAAAATTTGTTAAATATTTTAAAGAAATGCCTCCGGTTATAACTTGTGCCGCCGCGGTAAACCCTACAATTAATGTTTACGGTATTGAAACCTTGATTGATAAAATAACTTACGATTTGGATTTGAATTCCGAAGATATTCATTTTTCAACCATAACAAAAACTTATTTTAACAAATGTTTGCAAAATTTGTTTGATATTTATTTACATAAATATGGTACAACACAAACCCCACATGATACGATGGGCGCGGGCGTCGGCGCATCAAGTAGTAGCTCGAGGAATGTGAAATTAAATTTGTATAACGAAATGAGAAATGAATTTAGCAAACGGGCTAGAGAGTCCACCCCGAGTAGCGAACTCGGGAGGTATACCGGAACAAACTTTTTATCATTTATGAGTCCGGATGTTTTCGAGGACTTTGATATTTTGGCTTGGTGGAAAGGAAACGAATCTACTTTTCCGGTCCTTTCCGCCATGGCCCGTAATTTACTAACCGTCCAATTTTCCACAGTAGTTTCGGAATCCGTTTTTTCTCTTAGTGGCAGGGTTTTATCTATCCGAATAACTAGACTCATTCCCGCGGCAATGGAAATGTGCATTTGCTTGAATGACCATTTGGATGCGGTAGATAGGAGACAAGATAGAAGTTCGCTTGAAGACGAAATTGAAGTTGAAGAATTCATACACGAATCCGAGGTCAACCAAGGATTGGCGAGCCCACTTACAAATGAAGAACTCGCCGAAAATGATAGACTACGAGGATCCACTAGTAACTCCGAGAATGACGGAGGAGATTAAACAAAAAAAACTCCAAAAAATAAAAATATATTTTTCATTTTCTTGTATTTTAGAATTATCTTGTTTAATTTTGTAATGTTTTGTGATTTCCGAACTTATACAATATGAATAAATGTTAAACTTTATGTTTTTATTTGCTAAATATTTATTTTTAAATTTATTTTATTAAAAATCTTTTAAAAAAAACAAACCGGTTTAAACCGGTTCACCAACCCGAACCGGTCCAGAACCGAACTGAACCGGTTCAATAGGTTCGGGATTTTATATGTTATAAACCGGTTTAACCTGAACCGGTTTTAGTCAAAACTGGTTTAACGTTTGTGTTGACCAAACCGGTTCAGGCCGGTTTAGAACCGGTTCGGTTGAAAAACCCGGTTTGTGCACCTCTACTCTCGGGTCTTGTGCCCTATTATGACACCTCTCAATTGTCTCGTGACCTCCTTTTAGCCCATCACCAGCCCAATTCGATTTTTATTTATTATTAGCCCAAGAACTAATTTAGTCCACAATTCTCCTTGTTTGATACCCACACACGTGATCCATCATCACAGTCTATTTTCACTTCTTTCAATTGAGTCCACAAATCACTTTCTTAGTTTCAAGATTTCATCTGTCAAAGAAAATACACATTAATTTAATTAATTAAAATACTAATTAAACCTAATATTAATTTGTGCATCAACTAAATTAAGTCAACCAAAAGCCCATATGCTCAGATCAATAATAAATAAACATGATTTCATATTTGACTCGTTCATAATTATTAGTATTCTTTTTTCTATCTTTTCGTTTTCTAACAATATAACCTGAATATATATATATATATATATATATATATATATATATATATATATATACTCAGAGTAAATTGTTTCATACATAAATAAGACTAAAAACATACGATTATATACAATTAGCACGGGTTTATCAACCACTCATCAATAATATCTATACTATATAATAAATAAATGTTTTTATATGGCACGTGTGGACTCCATATTCATCCTCAACATTTTTTTCCCGCCTCTCTCTCTTATTAAATAAACTTTTATATTTTAATAATCTACTAGTTTAGATCCCGTGTATACACACGAGTGAAAAATATCAATAAATAAAATTTTAAATCCTTATGTGTATATTTTACACGTATAAAAATTTATCATATACTAATGATAGAAAACAAAACTCAAAATATGTAAAAGCTAATATATAATTGGGTTTCAAAAATAAATTAAATACTATTTAATGTAATTTATTTTTCATTTATTATTTGATTGAAAATAAAGTTAAATAATTAAATTTTTAAAGTTTCATAAATGATAATTTAAAATAATTGTGTTTTATTGTATAATTAATATTTTATTTAAATATATATTGTTGTTAAAAATAGGAGGTGCATTTAATAAGAGAGAGAAGCGGGAAAAAATTGATGAAAATGAATGTGGAGACGACACGTGGCATAAAAAAACCTTTATTTATTATATAGTATAGATATTATAATAATAATAATATATTTTTAAAGAAAATAGTAATTATACTTATATTTTAAATCATCCCTATTATAAAAAACTTTAAAATATAATTATAAACTTTATTTTGAATCAAATAGTATTGAAATTAAAATTGCATTAAACAGTAATTAACGTATTTTTGAAACCTAATATATTATTTTTTATATATTTTGAATTTAGTTTTCCAATAATTCGTGTGTAATAAATTTTACATATCTAAAATATATGCATAAAAAATTAATAATTTTATATATTAATTTTTTACCTCATTTCTAAGCCTAGTCTAAGATTATTCTTGATTCTTGAGTACAACTTTTATAATATCTATGAATAAACAAATCATAACGTATTGGAAAAACAAAGTCTTGGTAAACAATAATCTAGAAGAACGATGACATTTTTTCCATGTCTTCGTCTACCCATACGTAATCAGTTGAAATAAGTGCCCACCACTATTTTGTGAAAAAATTACCAAAATAGACACCAAAAAATGGAAGCCACCTAAATGTAAACGCTTAGCCTGTGTTTCGTCGGCTTAGCCTAAAATCCGTCGACTAAATGTTTATTTTAGTAACTTTAACCCGGTTAATGTCTATTTTGGTAATTATCCCACTGTTTTACTATTTTCTTTCCACATTTGAATCTCTATAAAACCATCCGCCACTAAAACACATACCAACCTCTACAACAATGGAGTATCATTATATACTCATCTCCCTCCTCCTCCTAGCTTCCTACCTCATCACCTCCCACCTCCGCCGCAAACCCTCCAACCTCCCACCAACCGTCTTCCCCTCCCTCCCCATCATCGGCCACCTCTACCTTCTCAAACCACCACTCTACCGAACCCTAGCCAAAATCTCCGCAAAACACGGCCCAATCCTCAACCTCAAACTAGGTTTCCGCCGTGTCCTCGTAATCTCCTCCCCTGCCGCCGCCGAAGAATGCTTCACAAAAAACGACATTGTTTTCGCAAATCGCCCCAAGATGCTGTTCGGAAAGATCATCGGCGTCAACTACACCAGCCTTGCATGGTCTCCCTACGGCGACAACTGGCGCAACCTCCGCCGCATCGCATCCATCGAGATCTTATCAATCCACCGTCTCAACGAGTTCCATGACATACGCGTCGAGGAAACCAGACTTCTGATCCGAAAACTGCTATCAAACTCTTCTCCGGTGACGGTGAAGTTTGCTTTTTATGAACTCACGTTGAACGTCATGATGAGGATGATCTCCGGCAAGAGGTATTGTTGATATGACATTGTGTCATTGCTGATCTGTACAAATTAGTTACTATTTTGAAACACTATCGTTTTTCCCAAAACAACTTTTATTATTATTTTTTAAAATATACCACACGTCTTAGTCCGTCACAAAATTACCAACGGCACAAAATATACCTCCGTCGGTGAATTTAAAATCCGCAACTAATTTGCGACCGGATGTTGTTTGGTCGCTAATTTTACGACTGTTATAAAACCGGTCGCTAAATTTACAACAGTCATGCACGGTCGCAAAATACGGTCACAGTTGCCCAGTTTTTTAGTAATAAGGTATCACCCACGACCATATTACCTATCGACTTTTACCGACGAAACGTCATCGATAACCACTTTTACTGACGGAATCGTGCATCACTGAAAGTTCAGTTTTCTAGTGGAAGACCGGAAGTTAGTTTGCCCCTTAATTAAAAAAATTTTTTGACAAAATACACTTTCGACTTTATACTTACTCTACTCCTGCTCTTAAAATTACCACATCATTCGGCAGGATTTAAACCAGCAACCATTTGATTAGAGAGTATCCCATTTTACGCCTCCTATATAATTGATATATAGATATATCTTGTAATGAAGTTTTAGAATTTTGGAATAAAAAGTTAGTTTTCCTCAAATTACAGGTATTTCGGCGGGGATGACCCGGAGTTGGAGGAAGAAGGGAAGCGGTTCCGGCGGATGCTGGATGAGACATTTGTGCTCGCCGGTGCTTCTAACGTTGGTGATTACTTGCCGGTTTTGAGTTGGTTGGGAGTGAAGGGGTTGGAGAAGAAGTTGGTTAAGTTGCAGGAAAAGAGAGATGTTTTCTTTCAAGGGTTGATTGAGCAACTTAGGAAATCTAAAGGGACTGTAGGTGTAAATAAGAGGAAGACAATGATTGAACTGTTGTTGTCATTGCAAGAAACAGAACCTGAGTACTATACTGATGCAATGATTCGAAGCTTTGTGTTGGTATGTGGTAACATCTTTTGTCTTAAATTTCAATCTCAGTATTTCATTCAAAACCGATATATTTAATTTAATAATTATATTATTAGTAAATTGAGAGTTTAATGCAACAAGTTAAGAACGGTCAAAACCGCATAATACTTTTAAGTAATGATGGTCTAGAAGAGAAATTATGACGTGTATGCGGTTATATATTCGACTTATGCATATTATAGTTTGAACATATTGTAGTTTTAAATCACATTCACTTATATATATATAATACTTTATAAATATAAAGTACTAGTAAGAAAGTGTTAGCTGGGTTAGCTAACCTACCTAGGATTTTAACCTTTTTTTGCGTTGACCCGGTCAACGTAGTGGGTATGAAGCAATGTTTTCAGAACCGGACCGGACGTCGAACCGGTCTCCTTGACCGGTCGGACCGGATTTAAGAACCGGACGACGTCATAAATATTATAAAAATATATCAGTCTAAATAGCTTTTAATCCTTTCAAAAACCACCAACAAGTCAATTCCAATAATTTTAAACTAACAATTACCTACGAAATAAGAAGCCAAGAGACTTAAAAAAGATTAAAAAAAAAATAAAAAATAGTCAAGCGGTTCAGCCGGTCCGACCACCCGGTTTCCGGTCCGACCGCCGGTTCAACCGGTCCGACCACCGGTTCGCTGCAGAAACGGTTCAACACATGTAACCAGACCGGTCAGACCACCGGTTCCCGGTCCGACCGGCCGGTCCGGTCCGGGTTTCAAAACATTGGTATGAAGTATGCAGACCCGTATGATTTGCTTTAATTTTGTCTCAAATTAATAATCCATTAAAAATTGATAGTTATAATATTTTTAAATAATTATATTATCGACGAACGGTTATTGTGATCAGGTTTTATTAGCAGCGGGGAGTGATACATCGGCTGGAACAATGGAATGGGTTATGGCACTTTTGCTAAACCACCCGGATGTTTTAAAAAAGGCGCAAACCGAAATCGATACAGTTATTGGCAACAATCGTCTAGTTGACGAGTCCGACATACCGAGCTTACCCTACCTTCGTTGTATCATAAACGAGACATTACGATTGTATCCTGCGGGGCCGTTACTTGTCCCACACGAGTCGTCGAGTGATTGTGTAGTTGGCGGCTATAACATCCCACGTGGCACGATGTTGATTGTTAATCAATGGGCCATACATCATGACCCAAAGGTGTGGAACGAGCCTGAGAAGTTCAAACCCGAAAGGTTTGAAGGGTTGGAAGGGACACGAGACGGATTTAAGTTACTTCCATTTGGGTCCGGAAGGAGGAGTTGTCCTGGGGAAGGGTTGGCGGTTCGAATGCTTGGGATGACTTTGGGGTCGATTATTCAATGCTTTGATTGGGAACGAATGAGCGAAGAGATGGTTGATATGACTGAAGGTCTTGGGCTCACCATGCCTAAGGCTGTACACTTGGTAGCCAAGTGCAAACCGCGGCCAGAGATGACGAATCTACTATCCGAGATATGAGTCGATTGTGGTTTTGTTTGAAAACTAGTTGGTGATGGTTTATTTGTTTCCCGCTTCTAGCCCTTTTTAACCCTGGATTACAAGTTATTTGTTTGATAATATATAGTTTTAATCAAAGTTGAAAAACTTACATGATGGAGATTTTGTACTAAATGTGAGATGACAGATTATTTATTTATTTTGTTATCTTTTAAACCAATCTGGTTCTCGTTTGATGGCCCAAACGAAACCGGACAATATTTACTAGTGCTCGGCTGGAACAATGGAATGGGTTATGGCACTTTTGCTAAACCACCCGGACGTTTTAAAAAAGGCGCAAACCGAAATCGATAAAGTTATTGGCAACAATCGTCTAGTTGACGAGTCCAACATACCGAGCTCGGTTTAGGTGTTTTATTTATTTTTGTGGTTGTGACATTATTTAAGATAATAATTAAACCGCAAATATTTTAAAAAACTTTTCACACAATCTTAACACGACGAGATATTTAAATTGTTTAAAAGATTTCTCGTAAAGGTTATTAAATAAAAGTTTTTTAATTGAAAGTGAAACATGTTCTAAATTTAATAGTTTTATTTAAAACAATTTCAAATTAATTAAAGAGTTGATTAGTTTAAAATATAGTTCGCGATTAACGACCAATTTAGATTAATAAGTTATTTAAAATTGGATCGTGCCGAGTGTTGAAAGTGTGAATAATCAGAAAACTTGATGCCTCATACAATGAGAGGAGGCCTATATATAACTAAAGATAATTACAAGCAATGAATAGAAACATAAGTACAAGAGTAAATGTAGGTATGTAAAGAGTTACAATAACTGCAAGAGTAACTACAAGTTATGAGTATGATTAATATCCCCCTCAAGCGAGACGGTGGTGGACCGAGACGAAGCTTGCGTCGAAAGAACTCAAACTGAGGTCTTGGAAGACTCTTAGTGAATATACCCGCAACTTATAGTTTGGTAGGTATAAACTTGGTGTGTAGTTTTCCGGACAAGACTAGTTCACCAATGAAGTGATAGTCGAGGTCAATATGTTTAGCTCGTTTGTGGGCAATGGGATTTTGAGTGAGAAAAAGGGCACTTCTGTTATCACATAAGATGGTGGGGCGATCAGGTGGTAACGCATGGAGTTCTCGAAAGAGATGTGTTATCCAAATAATTTCAGCAGCGGTGTTGGCCATGGCACGGTACTCAGACACGCAGCTTAATCGTGATACCGTTGGTTGTTTCTTTGCACTTCAAGATACAAGATTACCACCCAAGAATATAGAGTATCCATACGTTGAGCGACGAGTTTCAATGCAGCGGGCCCAGTCAGCATCTGAGTAACCCAAAAGGGACGTGTGGCTATGCTTACAAAAAGTGAGCCCAAAGTCTAAGGTGCCTTTGATATAGCGCAAAACCCTTTTTACCTCTTGATAATGAGCAATAGTTGGAGCATGCAGAAACTAGCTAGCTTAACTTACAGCAAAGGATATGTCGGGTCTAGTGATGGTTAAGTATTGAAGGGCTCCCACAATGGAGCAATAATGGGTAATATCTTGGAAAGGTTCCCCAGTAGCGGTGAATGAGGCAGTAGTAGCTAGGGGAGTATGAGCTGGTTTGGCATGGATCATGTTAGCCCGTTCCAGAATTTCGTGAGCATACTTGGATTGATTCAGGAAAAGACCATAAGGAGTGTAAGTGACTTCAAGCCCAAGGAAGTAGCTGAGTTCCCCCAAGTCTTTGATGGAAAATTCGTTGTTTAGACGAGCAATGAAGGTCCATAGGATGTTGTCTTGATTTCCTGTCAAAATTAAGTCGTCAACATAAACCAATAGATACATTATACAGGTGTTCCTTTTAAAGACAAATAGAGAGGTATCTGTTCTACTGCACACGAAGCCACCGGAAAGTAGAAAGGTGATAAGCCGATGAAACCATGCCCGTGGCGCTTGTTTAAGACCATATAGAGCTTTATTCAACTTGCATACGTGGTCTGGAAACCGAGAGTCAATGAAACCTGGGGGTTGTTCCATGAAAACACTTTCATCTAAGTGACCATGCAGAAACACATTGTTTACATCGAGTTGGTGCAGTTTCCATCAATTTATAACAGCCAAAGAGATAACCACTCGAACAGTGGCAGCCTTTACAACTGGGCTAAAAGTGTGCGGGTAGTCTAGGCCCGGGACTTGACTAAATCCTTGCGCCAAAAGGCGGGCTTTGTAACGTTCAATTGAACCATCAGATTTGAACTTTGTGCGATAGAGCCATTTGGAGCCAACAATATTCTGTTGTGAGGGCGGGAAACAAGTGACAAGATTTATTTTTGTTTAAAGCATCAATTTCTCGATGCATAGTAGTGACCCAGTGTTATCCCTTGGCTGTCGAGGTATACCCTTTAGGGTCCATGTTTGCAAAGAGGGCGGTATAGTTAAGGGTTTGAGATAAGTTAGCAATGGGGCGAGGTTTAAATATGTCCGCTTTGCCCCTAGTAAGGATGGGGTGGGAAAATGCTGCAACGGGTGGAGGAGGGGGGTGGGGTGGCAGGGGTGGTGAGGGTGGTGTTGGTGAGGGTGGTGTTGGGGTAGTGGTTGGCAAAGGTAGGGAGCCGGAGGCTGCTAGGGATGGATTGGATTGTTCTGTATTTAGTGGGGTGGGTTGGGTATGGTTGTGTGATTGGTAGGGTTTATGGGTATGGGGTTGGTTTGAGTGTTTATGGGAGTGGGTGTAGTAGTTGCAGGTTGTGGATTAGAAGTAGGTAATGGGTTGGATGGGTTTGAATTGATAGGGATGTGATGGTCCATGCAGAGAGTGCATGGAGGTGAAGGGGAGGGTGGCGTAGGGTTGGACAGTGAGGTTGGGTTAGGTATAGTAGGGGATGAGGTGTCCAAAAAGATGGTGAGTTGTAGAGGAAATGAGTTTTTCATTGTGATTATTACTGGTAAATGGGAACATTGTTTCATCAAATCTGGCATGGCGAGAGATGTAGACCCGAGATGTGATCGGGTCAAGGCACTGATACCCTTTATACTTGGGGTTGTATCCGATAAAAACACAAGGTAAGCTTCGAGTAGCAAGTTTGTGTTCCGAGTAATCACGTAGATGAGGGAACACCCAGAAATCAAAGGTCTTAAAGGTACTATACTCGGGAGATTGAGAGTACAAAATTTCAAAGGGAGTTTTACCATTTAAGAGTTGCTTGGGTAGTCGGTTAATTATATAAGTAGTGGATGAGAATGCATCAACCCAATCGGATGAGGGCAGATTAGCATTAAAAAGCATAGCGAGGCCGGTCTCGACAATATATCGATGTTTTCTTTCCGTCCGACCATTTTGTTGTGGTGTATAGGGACACGATAATCTGTGAAGGGTACCATTTTCTTCAAATAATGTACGAACTTTGTGGGTAACAAATTCCGTTCCTCCATCACTTTGGAACACTTTTATTTTCCAAGAGAATTGTGTTTGAACAAACCACACAAATATAGTTAGAGCAGTATAAAATTCAGATTTATTTTTTAGGGGATATAACCAACAAAAGCGAGATTAGTCATCGATGAAAACAACATAATATCGGTAATTATCAATGGATATTACGGGTGAAGTTCCCCATAGGTCACAATGAATCATATCAAGAGGATTTAAAACCTGTTTTTTTATTAGGATCAAAAGGTAGCCTTTGGCTTTTGGCCAAGTGACGAGACAAACAACCATTCGGTTTGGGCAAAACAGAAGTAACAGACAAAAGTCCTAGTTTTTTTTAAAGTAACAATAATATCAAAAGGTGCATGTCCAAGACGGGTGTGTCAAAATTCAAAGGAGGCCTTCGGGCTTGAGCAGGAAACGAGAGCTTGGTGACCCGACTGGAGGACGTACAGACCATTATCACGCCTTCCCTGAGCGAGGACCTGTTTGGTTTGACGGTCCTGAATAGAAAAATATGGGTGAGAAAAAAGGACATCAACACCATTATCTTCCGTGAGCATACTAACGGATAACAGGTTCTTGGTGATGTTAGGAACCACTAGAACATTTTTTAACCGAATTTTATTATTAAGCTTAGTGTGACCTGTATGGGTTATCGGGTGTGGCTTACCATCACCAAACATGACAAACTTGTTACCTGCAGGAGGGGTAGGGTCAGAGACTGTTTGAGGAGATGCCGCCAGGTGGTCCGTAGCACCCAAATCAACATACCAATCGGGGCCGGCCGAGGAGACATGACAATGGGAAAGAAAGGCATGGGCCAATCTATGATCAGCGGGAGTCTGCAAGGTAAAGGACTGCATGTTGGGGCAGGAGGATGCATAATGCCCATTGGTGTGACATAACTGGCAGGGGGTGGCTGTTGGGAACGGGTACAAGAACTGGTGCGTCCTGATCCACGGGAAAAGTGTCGGCCACGTCCACGAAAAGTGAACGGCGGATGGGAGGCTTGAGCAAATAAGGCCACAGTAGGAGTGGAGGAGTTGTGGAGAGCCCGAATAAACAATTCATGTCCTTCTGCCCTGTGCAAAAGGTCGGAGAAGGAGGGAGCAAGATGGGTAGTCTGGATAGATGTGGAATACGTCTTAAAGGAGGGGCCAAGACCACACAGAAACCAGTGGCATAGATCGGCTTCATCAACAGGTTGGGCTATGGCGGCGAGCTGATCACATATGAGTTTAAGCTGTCGACCAAACTCAGCGACAGTTTTGTTACCTTTGCTGATGATGCGGAGTTGATCACGCAGATTTTGGACACGCTCAATGGACAAATTGCTGAAGGCGGCTTCAAGTGCCATCCATATAGCACGAGCGGTGGTTAAGCCAACAACAACGGATACAGCTTCTTCGGATAAGGACGCATGAAGGATAATAATAATAGTCCTTTGTTCAGCCGCGAGCCAAGGGGCAAAGGCTGGATTAGCAACAGTTTTTTCACCTTGGGTGAGGGTGGCGGCCGGAACAGTGGTGGAGCCATCAATATGGTGAGGTAAGTTTTGATAGGAGAGGATGGGGACCATTTGATTTTTCCATAGAAGGTAGTTGGATGAGGAGAGTTTAAAGGTGAGCATGTGAATGACATAATTGAGGGAGAGAGAACCATCAGCTTAAGAGGAGGCAGCCATGGGGAATCGGAGGTATGGGGGCAGGAAGAGGAAGGAAGAAGGGAAGGGGAAGGTCAACCAAGTGTGGCCGATACCATGTGAATAATCAGAAAACTTGATGTATGATACAATGAGAGGAGGCCTATATATAACATGAAGATAATTACAAGCAATGAATAGAGACATAAGTACAAGAGTAAATACATGTATGTGAAGAGTTACAATAACTGCAATAGTAACTACAAGTTATGAGTATGATTAATAGAAAGGTGTTTCACGAACTAAATAGTAAAATCGGGTTACTAAAATTGCACGACTTGGATCATGCTCCTCGTCGTCCAATTTTTTTTTACCTTAATCGGTAATTTAAAACATTAAAGCAATCCCAAATTAAAATCGATATTTGTGTGTCACCCTAAATTGTAACACTTCATATGATTTATCTGAACCACCGGTGTTAGTGAATTAACATGTATGCGGCCCTACGTTTTTTGTTGAAGGTAAAGCCGTGATTCCTGAGTTACTTACGTCGACTCTTCGATTATGGTTGAAGAACAAATATCACTTAAGTCGTTTAAGTGGGTGTAGTTGAGGGAAACGTATCCAAGCTTGAGAATACTCGTCATGCCCCTCAAACCGAGAATTGTGTAGTTTACACAATTAATTATCATTACCTACCTACATGTGCCAGTGGAGAGTGCTCAGCCATTCACTGATATGAATCTACCGGGTGTCAACTTACACATTGATGTAAAAAAGTTGCACTAGTTGTAACACACCCCTAGACGTGCGAATTTACAAAAATGGAAAAAAAAACATGACATTGTATTGATGTAATAATGTTATATAATTTTTTTTTTTCTGATTTGGATTTATTTTCACGAATTTAATTGGGTTAATACAATAACAGTGGGTTAACAATTGAAGTTTACTCTATATATAAACGAAAAAAAAAGATTGAATGGTTGGATTTAACAAAAATCGACACGAGATGTTGCTCCCACTAGTAAAAGATTATTTTAAGTTTATGCAAATTTTAATCTTTAGGTCATGTAAATTTTAATCTTTAGGTCGTGTAAATTTTAATTTTAGATCTTGTCTTTTATTTAAACGTAAGTTTTAATTTTAATATATGTGATTTATAGTTTATAATCTTTTATTTTTAATTACAACTTTAATTTATATTCTATTATTTTTATATTAAAAAATATAAAAGAAAACAGATTATTATAAAAAGTAATTTAGTGTGTTAAATATAAATGTAAAAGTAATATCACAGCGTGAAAATATGTAGGTATTTGAAAAGGGATATAGTCGTAGATGAGAAATGAGAGTGTAACGCTCCAAACCCAGGAGGCCTCACTCATTGGAATTACTAATAAACATAAAGTTCTTAAACTCGAATGTAAGTAACGCAGCGGAAAACTCTCTTTCAAGCATAACATAAACTTGTTTATCATATCAAAACATTAACATTGTCTCAACATAACCATAATATAAACATAGTCGTAAATGGGATGACAGTCTTCATAATCAGTCGGGTAAGTTTTCTTGCTTGCCAAGCATCACTGTCCATCGTCCATACATGTCCTTAACCTGAATGTCCATACTAAAAGTTAGTTACGCTTAGGGATGGAAAAATAACGCGAGCCTGACGGGTATACCCGAAATATTTGGGGTGGGCATACCCAAAACCCGATGGGTACGGGGCTTGGTATGGGATTAATTTTAAAAAATTTCACGGGTATGAGATTAGGGGATACCTGACCCGATTACCCGAAATCACATACCCGTTTACCTAAACCATATACCCGAATCATATACTAGAAAATTTGTAATTTATAATTTTATTTTCTCTTAACCCATGCCTGTTAATGCTTCATTTTAGTAGGTGTATTATGTGAAAATTTAATTTTTCTTTTGAAATATGTAGTTATAAATATAAAAATAGAGTCATAAAAAAGTATACGAAAAATACCTGACGGTTATTGGCCGATACATGCTCGATAACCGATTCTAACGGGTATGCCCGTTACCCGCGGGTATACCCGATACCCGACGAGTAATGGGTTGGGTATGGGACACAATTTTACAACCGATATGGGTTTGGGATTACCGATACCCGGGCCGAACCCGACCCATTTCCATCCCTAGCTACGTTGGTGAGTTCTAGCTTTTAACTTCAAACATTTGCCACACATAACATCCAACATCATTAATAAAAGTGTACGTAAACATGCAATAACACAACATAACACATAAGTCAACAAACATATCGAATATGCTCCTTCTTGTAACCGTCAATTCTAACTTCAAGTACGATGCCTCATAGGGCATCTGTACCAAACTTCAAGCATGATACTTTGTGGAGTAGTCGTACCAAACTTCAAGCACTGTACCCCGTAAGACCCAAGTACAAAAACTTCAAGTATCACGATAATCCCCATGGTGACCGTCATCACCCCAGTTGTGCAACAGTTAGCCAGCCACAACGACCCCTATAAAGGTAATGCCCATAACATTACATACCATACCCATAACCTCGATTCCCTAACGAATCATGGAAGATTCGTTCGTTTGTGACTTTCATAAACCTTTACTTCTTTTACTTCAAAACATTAGTTAAAACATTCGTACGTTTTATTCGTTCGTTCATAAACACTTCGGAAACTTCTTTTGGCAAAACATATCATAATCACTTTCACAACCTTTACTTTCAAAAACATCATTTATAAACATCGTTTCATAAACCGTTACATCATTACGTATGTACACCAGCCCAAAAACAATAGTTAAAACATTTTTAAAAAACGGGCTCTAGAACTCACATGAGATAAACACGGTCAAATGTCTCTAAAAGTTCTTATATCCTATACGGACACAACCTAATCTTAGATTACATACATCTTATTACATTTCACCCCTTTATACAGTGAACTTTAAAGGTTCTCGGCTTATTCCCGAGAACTTAGAAGTACTCGACAAATTTCTGAGAACTTAGCAGTACTCGGGTTTAAGGGAAGTTCTAGGAAGCTTTACCGAGAACTAGAAAGTTCGTGTGACTAAAAAGAGGGCCGTGCACTTGAGGTTATATAAAGTCAACACCCTCTTCCTCTTCCACTCTATACAACAACAGAATTCCACCACAAACACACAACCAAAAAGCTTTAAAAATGGATGTTCTTCCTTTCCTATACATGTCCCTCCCACTCCTTCTAGCTTCATACATCTTCACATCCCACTTCCTCCGAAAACCCTCCAACCTCCCACCAACAGTCTTCCACATACTCCCCATAATCGGCCACCATTACCTTCTTAAACCACCGGTTCGGCTCGGCTCCCGTCGCGTCCTAGTCATCAACTCCCCTTCAGCCTCCTAAGAATGCTTCACCAAGAACGACATCAGCGTCGCCAACCACCCTCGCATACTGTTCGGCAAGATCATAGGCAACAACTGGACAAGCCTCATTTGGGCTCCCTACGGCGACCACTGGCGCAACCTTAGCCGCATTGCGTCAATCGATCTCTTATCAATCCATCGCCTCAACGAGTTCCACGACATTCACGTTGACGAAGGCAAGCCTTTGATACGTAAATTAATGTCCACTTCATCCCCAGTGAACATGAAATTAGTTTTCTTTGACCTAATTTGAATGTAATGATGAGGATGATCTCCGAGAAGCGGTATTTTGGTGGAGATAGCCCCGTGGTGGCAGAAGAGAGGAAAAGATTCCGGGAGATGCTCGATGAGACGTTTGTACTCACGAGCGCGTCTAACGTGGTTGATTACCTGCCATTTTTATCAAATTTCTTGGGTCTCATTGAAATGGTGGAAGAGTTTGACCCAGTTATCAAAAAAGCATGTCCGACGGATCACAAATGTTGAGATTCAGGTGCATTATCTTAGACAGAAGATCCAAAATGAGACAATTTTTTTATGCTAGCTCAAGAAATTAAGAAAAAAATCATCAAGGACATAAAGGAAGCAAAGTACTACTCCATAATACTTGATTGTACTCCCGATTCAAGTCACCAAGAACAGATGACTATAATAGTGAGGTATTTAAAGTTCTCATCTAATTATGTTATTGTCTAGGAGTCCTTTTTAGGGTTTTTGAATGTTAATGATACCACCGAAAAAGGACTATTTGATATTACACTTGAGGAGTTAAAGTCTCTTGGTCTTGAACTAGATGATATGCGATAATAGAGCAAATATGGAAGGAAAACACCAAGGAGTGCAAACCAGATTTTTAAAGAAGAATCCTAGAGTATTTTACACTCCTTGTGGTTGTCATTCTCTTAATCTTATATTATGTTATATGACTAACAATTGTGTTAAAGGAAAGAGTTTTTTTGGAAAGATCCAACGTATTTATACTATCTTTGCAAATTCGATTGATCGGTGGCAAATTTTGGAAGATAATCTCACATCTTGGAGTCTTAAGTCACTTTCTCAAACTCGTTGGGAAAGTCGTATCGAGAGTGTTAAGGTTATTAAAATGCAACTTGTTGATAGAAGCTTTACTTGAAGTTGGGGAAAAAGATAATGATGTTGCAATTGCAAATGAAGCAAATTCAATAGCAGAAAAAGAACTTGGTGAATTTGACTTCTTGGTTTCAATTGTCATCTAATATGAAGTATTAGACAAGGTGAATAAAGTGAGCAAAAAGTTACAATCAAAGGATATGCATATCGAGTAGGGGTGATCAAAGGGTCCGACCCTTCAGGAACCGTACCGACCTGACCCGGAACCGGAACCTTGAAATCGAAAAGTCTAGAACCGGGAACCGACCCATATAAGGAGGGTCCGAGTAAGGGTCTAAGGGGTCTAAAGGATCGGGTCTAAGGGTCCGACTCTTCAGTGTGTCATTTATCTTTTTTTTGTTTGTGTTTTATCAACGGTTCCGTCATTATCGTCACTCAAAATATTTTTTGTGTCCATTCTGTTTTACAAAAAGTATATATCACAATGTTGTATACATACAGTAGGTTTTATATTTGCAATCTATACATATAGTAAGGTTTTATATTTGCAATGTATACATACAATAGGTCTTATAGCTAGGTGGTGAATAATGATGACATATCATACACACAAGTATAAAAGTTAAATGAGTAATTGCATGCCATGTAGGTGCCATACCCATGTTAACCATTATATATTTCTATTTGCACTTTAATCACATACATACAAAGTAGGTTTTCAGTTTTCACACATGTTATCCATTCTATTTGCAATTGGAGATATTAAAAATAATCGCATACATACACACAAATTTAATAAAGATGAAGCGAAGATGAAGACCAATTCTTACTTGAAGAGAATATGAAGTGTCAGTTATACGTTGAAGATAGAAAAATACAGTACGACTCTTTTTCACGATTATATGAGTTGTTTGGTTAATTGGTTCCTAATCCAAACAAAATTTAGGTTTTTTAACTCATTTAAAATCTAAAGGTTCCTGAGGTTCTTAAGGTTCTGACCCACGGTTTTACCCGGAACCTACCCGGACCCTCTAAAACCTGAAATCTCAAAACCTTGTACCGACCCTTTTTGCTAGAAAGGTTCTAACCCACGGTTCTAAGAATCGGGTTCGTGGTTCTTGAGGGTCGGAACCGTTTTTTGCTCACCCCTAATCTCGAGACTGCTATTAAAGCAATAGACAAATTGATTGAATACTTCAAGGGATATAAAGAAACTGGTTTTTCAAAAGCGATTGATGAAGCTAAGGAGATTGCTATTGAAATGAACATTGATCCGAAATTTCCAGAAAAACGTTTGATTAAAAGAAAAAAAACATTTGGTGAGAGTTCAACTAGCCAAGAATCTTCATTTACACCTGAAGAGAATTTCAGATTAAATTATTTCTTATTTATTATTGATCAAGCTATTACTTCTCTTGAGACAAGATTTGATCAATTCAAAAACTATGAGAAATTATTTGGTTTTTTGTTTCCACCAACTTGAGAGGAATTGAAGATAAAGATATTAAGTCGTCTTGTCGTTTTCTTGAAAATGCACTCAAGTTTGAAGGAAGATCGGATATTGATTGTGATGAACATTATATGGAGTTGAAGTCATTTGACCCATCAGAAACCAGTGAATTTAGCAACCCCATAGATGTTTTGAGGCATTTGAATGAGTCACTTGAAAATTTCTCAAATGCAAGGATTACATATAGAATATTGTTAACTATTCCAGTCACGGTGGCGTCTACAGAAAGGAGTTTTTCGAAATTGAAGTTATTGAAATCATACTTATGATCTACAATCACCCAAGAAAGACTTAGTGGATTGGTGATCAAAGAGTTTGCTGTCAAGAATGCTAGGAGAGCTTCGCGAATCATCGGTTAACTATTACGGTATGTAATATAGCATACTATATTTTTTCTATGTTTAATGCTATAATATTTATCGTTGTTTAAAAAATATTAGTTTATATATTTTGTTCGTATGGGCCTTTTTTTCCTGCTTCAACCGAGGAACTTAAATCCCCAGGACCGTCTCTGTTAAAGAAATAGACTAAAATGGCAAAAGATAACCACAAAGTTTCAGAAGTAAAAAAAGCTTATTGAAACCAAGAACTTTGTCAAACCTCCTTAACGAAAACCATAATTTAGGGGCTGTTTGGTAACATCTTATAGTCATTAAGAGGCTACCTGTTAATGGTTCAAAACCTTTTAGTGATTAAGAGGTAAGGGGCCATGTGTGATGACTTACCATTAAGATGTTACCTCTTAACCATTCAGACTTAACGTTACCTCTTAACCATTAAGAGGCTTTGAACCATTAAGAGTTAGCCTCTTAATGACCATTAAGAGGCTGTCAAACAGGGCCTAAGGCCGTTAAAAAATAAGACTTTCAAATAAAAAAACGGAAATTCGTAGCAACCTCTAGTTTTCAGTTGTTTCTTCCTTTAACCGTTAAAAAATCTGTTACGTTTTTATCTTATCCCACTAAATAATGAAGTGTTAAAATCCTTTAATCATTAGTAGTACTACTATTAACAAGATACATTCTAAAAGCTTGTCACATTTGTTTGATGAGAAAACATGTTGTGTTTTTTTGGTATTTTGTGCAATTAAATCTTCTTGAGTTACTATTTTAAAACGAAAAACCGAAGAAAAAAAAATCTATTCTCTATTTTTATTACAGGTAAAACATTTTTTTCCGGGAGGTGGCAGATGCATGCGTGGCTGGATGAGCCGTTGGGGGGCTCGTTCGCTCGGCGTCTGGTTGAAACCATCCGGAATTCCAGACGCTTCCAAACGTCCTAGTGGTGTGCCTCACGAACAAAATTAAAAATAAAAAATAATTCCAATTTTTTTTTGTTAATCAATTTGATTATAAAAAATAAAACCTTGTTTTAAATATTATTTAATTTAACATTTAAATAAAAAATGTTTTTAACTAATTAACGTATCATTCCTAGTTATATAAAGTCAACACCCTCTTCCTCTTCCTCTTCCTCTTCCTCTTCCTCTTCCACTCTATACAACAACAGAATTCCACCACAAACACACAACCAAAAAGCTTAAAAAATGGATGTTCTTCCTTTCCTATACATCTCCCTCCCACTCCTTCTAGCTTCATACATCTTCACATCCCACTTCCTCCGAAAACCCTCCAACCTCCCACCAACAGTCTTCCCCACACTCCCCATAATCGGCCATCTTTACCTTCTTAAACCACCACTCTACCGAACCCTAGCCAAAATCTCCGCCAAACACGGCCCCATCATCCAACTCCAGTTCGGTTCCCGTCGCGTCCTAGTCATCAACTCCCCTTCAGCCTCCGAAGAATGCTTCACCAAGAACGACATCAGCTTCGCCAACCGCCCTCGCATGATGTTCGGCAAGATCATAGGCAACAACTGGACAAGCCTCATCTGGGCTCCCTACGGCGACCACTGGCGCAACCTTAGACGCATTGCGTCAATCGAGCTCTTATCAATCCATCGCCTCAACGAGTTCCACAACATTCGCGTTGACGAAGGCATGCTTTTGATACGTAAACTAATGTCCACTTCATCCCCAGTGAACATGAAATTAGTTTTCTTTGACCTAATGTTGAATGTAATGATGAGGATGATCTCCGGGAAGCGGTATTTCGGTGGAGATAGCCCCGTGGTGGCAGAAGAGGGGAAAAGATTCCGGGAGATGCTCGATGAGACGTTTGTACTCGCGAGCGCGTCTAACGTGGTTGATTACCTGCCATTTTTAAGTTGGCTAGGGACGACAGTATTGGAGAAAAAGATAACTTCGTTGAAGGTAAAGAAAAATGCTTTCTTTCAAGTATTGATCCAACAAATTAGAGAATCGAAAGACGAGAAAACGACGAAGAAGAAGAAGAAGACGATGATTGACGTGCTGTTATCGCTTCAAGAATCGGATCCGAAATACTACAGTGATGAAATGATTCGAAGCTTTTTGATGGTATGATCACTCTCTTCTACTTTTGTTCTAATTTGCAAACTAGTAATAAGTTTAGGGGTTATTACGAAAATTTTAGTATTTGATGATTGTGATGGTTGATACGTACTGAGCCAAATTACCTATCAGCCATAAACTATTAGGTTATTTAAACCAAACTTACCCATACGTGCAAAATTAGATCAATAGTGGCCCAAACAACCTCAAACATGTTAGGCCTTCCAATTTGCATATTCTATTTTTGCTCACTCTTGATCATTTTTAGTAAATTCTATTTGTCATAATATTTGTCGACTTTAGAGGTCACTGTCGTTTCTAATCTTTTATATAACGTAATCTTGTAGCTACTTCTACGTACGTCTAGTTCATCAAAATGAAAATACCTCGGCAAAAATACCATCTACCTCAACATATAAAGAGATATGAATTGTTTAAATTTCTTTTCTCATTATCTTCATTATATTATTATATATAGTTGGTTAATAATATACAATATTTAGTTTTTATTATTCTATATAGTATCAAAATCTTGAATTTCTTGTCTTACACTTTTCTCACCCTTGTAAACATCTTTGTTGTTTTACACCCAGATGTTGGTTGGCTGTCGGCCACTAGGCACTATCCCCCCCACCTCACCTATTGTTCCCCTTGCGTAACAATTATCTTTCTCTTCTTCTTATGTCATTCCGCAGGGGGACACATTGTACACACAAACACACACATATATATATATATGAGAGATCAAAAGAAAACCATAAATTTAGATGAAAATCAAGAAAACCAGTTTCAACTAATAAATAAATTTAGATTTTATTTATTTTCTTTTTATTATAAAGGGTGTTTAAGTAAATATACATTTAATATATTTATGATATTTATTGATTCCAAAGATAATCCCTTGTTTATCTCCCTTTATTCTCTCTCTCTTTTTTTAACAATCAATGCATATAACATATAAGATTTGTTTTAAACAATTCAAAATTCGAATTTATACAATTCGATTTATATCCAAGATTTTCGAAATTTTGATATCCTTCCAAATTGTTTTTTTTTTAATAATTGGTGAAAATTATGCTTGATAATCAATCTCGAAAGTTTATTCAAATTGAGTTGTTAACATACCAGCTTACACAGAATTGTTTCAAAATGACTTCATGTGGAAATAATTTTTAAACTTAATGTGATACTTTTTTTTCTAGTTTTTATACTCACATTTTTATTTGTTGCTTTTATGTGTATGTGGATACATAGAATCAAACTATGGTAGCATAAGAGATACGTATACGTAACTCTATTGTACTTCCTATTTTTGTGTTATGTTGAGCTATTCTACGTACATGTAATTCGGTTCTTCTTTCCTATTATATTATTTTTTGTTTACACACGTTTAAATATATATAAACATCTATACTATATATAAATAAAGGTTTTGGTCGCATGTTTTCCTGCCTCTCTCTCTTATTTAATGATGATATTAAACTAATATATTTTTTAAGTATTTAATATAAATATATTTATGGATACTTATTAAGCAAATAAAGTTAATATAAATTAACATTTATCAATTACATAAAAAAGATTAACACTCGGTTGAAAAAAATGTTTTATAAATTAACTTAACGTAATTTATAATTGTCACGTCAAAGTACATTTTTTAAAAACATATTTTGGGGAGTGTATGTGTTAACATATTACATTTTATTCAACACGCATAATAAACGAGTTTATTCAACCCGTGTAATAACAAGTTTTAAAGAAATACAATTTTTATTTCTAATTATATAACATTATATTCAAATTACTCGTGTATTACACGGGATTCTAACCTAGTACTTACATATACGTAAGTATATGTGTGTACATGTTCACATATACGTAACCATATATGTAGGTGATGAAAACCAACAAAAAACTTCATTTTGTATAAAATAGATTTTTGATGTTATATGAATCTGATTTTATGTGGGGAGAGGGAGAGGGAGGAAGGGAGGGATTTAGATTTAATGATATTTATTTGTTTGCAAAATAAAAAATTACAATCGACCAAATATACCCTTAGAGCATTTAATTAACTTTATTATCTATTAAACAATTAAAGAATTGCCATTGATGCATTTCAACCATTGATTAATTTTGATCAATGGTTTACAAGTGGTTTTCTTGGTTTTTGTCTAACTTATGATTTTCTTTGTAACTCTCCCCTGTGTGTGTGTGTATATATATATATACACAAGTTTCGCTAAAAAGTCAAAAAACTGTAAAAAGTGTTTTAAAACACTCATAACCGGCTCATACGAACTCCGATTTTACTTATTTTGGCGGCGTTGGAACCGTCTCGTCGAACTCTACGATTTTAGCTTGTAGGGTTTAGCTTTTAGGGTTTAGATTTTAGGGTTTAGTTTTTTCCTTAGGGTTAAGCCTAAAGGTTTAGTTTTTAGTATTTAGGCTTTTTTTTAGAGGGGGGGGTACGTTTTTTGGGTGGGGTGGGGGTTAGATTTTTTGGGATGTGGGTGGGTTGGAGGTTTAGGCTTTTGGGGTTATTGGTGGGGTTTTTAAACGACTTTTTCGGCTTTTTAGGGTTCTTTTGTTAGGATTTAGGTTTTTGGGGGGTGGGGTGGAGGGTTTTAGGTTTTTCGAGGTGGAATAGGGTGGGGGTTAGGTTTGGGGGGGTTGGGGTGGGGGGTTTTAGGTTTTTTGGGGTGGGGTGGGGTGGGGTGGGGTGGGGTAGGGTGGGGGTTAGGGGTTTTAGGCTTTTGAAGGGTGGTGGTGGGGTTTTTAAAATACTTTTTTCACTTTTTAGGCTTCTTAGAATATCTCTCCCATATATATATATATGTATATATATATATATATTAGGGTTTTTTTATTTTTCTTTTCTAGCTGCCATAATCAAAAGTTTTGTCGTCGCACTCGTAGTTCCTATCAACGACATAGTTCTATTGTTGTGCTTCTTTAAGGGACGGCTTGGCGGTCTGCCAAGATGAGACGCGTCAGTTTCTCCCCATTAGTCATCAGCCACGTGGCAGCACCACAAATTGCGGCTGGATTGCGGCTACCGGGCCGCTAAAAGAAACAGTAGTGGTCCGCCACCCAATCAATTTCCACGATGGAGGACCTCCTTAGCGGACCTCCAGGAACAACTGGCCTTAGTAGACCGCTACGGTCTGTGTTACGGTCCGCTAGACCGCTAGGCTTGACATGCTAGAAATTTTGCCCATTACCCAGCATACACGAGTCAACGCCTGGTTGATTAATTAGCCATCACGTGGCGGACAGTTAGGGGCTTAGTAGCGGTCCGCTACCAACCCAGAATTCCAATTTTTCATTTTACAACCCTTATACTTTAGGAATTGGCAATTCCATCCCCTATGGTTTCAATTTTGGCAAATGAGGATCTCAGAATTCTAGCAGTGGTGGTTACATCCCTCATACTCACTTAGTTATGAAATGGTCATGTAAGTGTGGAGGGGGTTAGTGGACTTTTTTTTTATTTTTAATACATGTTATTAAATATTTTTAAACAATTAATATTGATTTTTAAAACATTTACTTATCATCCGAAATATCGATCCAAACACGTGTCAAAACCAACTTACGACACCAAATTTTAAAAAAAAAACAATTTCGTTGATGCTCCGAAAAATAAATTAAAGACTATGTATTTCTTTTTTTTTTAACTAAAATGTGCTAGTTATGTAAAAAAAGTCAAATTAAGTATTAAATTTTTTTTTAACATGATTTATTTCTGTTGAAATGAAGGACGATTACAATAAAGTGGCAGGTAAACGGGCAACAAGTTGTGCTGCAACCCCCTTTTGAATAGCAAAACCGAT
Source organism: Smallanthus sonchifolius (assembly GCA_023525975.1). Classification (NCBI taxonomy): domain Eukaryota; kingdom Viridiplantae; phylum Streptophyta; class Magnoliopsida; order Asterales; family Asteraceae; genus Smallanthus; species Smallanthus sonchifolius. Next base: position 77,234,616 of record CM042034.1, read on the forward strand.
TCTACTAAAAACAAAGCTTTGGGTCTTAATATTACTATGCACGGCTTGTTGAACCCTGTTTAGGAATTCCACTGCCTCCGGTGCTAGGAACCCAAAAGTATCAAAAGCAAAAGGGATAAACACGTGTTGGTTCTCTAAACAAGCTTTCTCGTGTTTAGCAACTTTGCCTGATTCCGCCTTTAAAGCAGCATGACCCGCCACAACCCCATTGTCCCTGAGCCCCACAAGAGGGGACACTCATGTATTAAATGATTTTTTATAATAAAAAATTACGAAAAGAAAAGGACATGTGGACATCATGGATTGGTTGAAGAAACTAATATGGATGAATAAACTTGGGTCGTTAACGTGAAGCTAGTCATGCTGCCACCGTTCACGTCAGCCTCACGGAAAACGGCGCGGTATTTCCGTGAGTGTGAGCTAACATGACACGGTTTTCTCTCATGTTAACGAACCATTACACATATCTTACGTCACTAAACTCATGTGTTCTAAAGAAATCTTATATCTTATAACAAAAATTCAAGGTCAGCGGATTCCTTGATCCCTAGGTTTCATTTTGTTTTAACGTATTTTGTTATTTTTTGAACTTTTAAGGGACAAAAGCATGAAAAAAGAGAAAAATATATGCTTTAAAAAGGTAATCTAAAATTTCTGTCATGTTATGGTTGAAGTTTTATAAATAATTTGAACTTAGTCAGCAAGCAAATTATCTAAAGTCCATGATATTCTAGAAATATGGAAACGTGCAAAAGTTATGTCTAACAAATTGGAAATCACATAAGTGGATGAGACATGGTTTAATTAATATGATTACTTGATGGTTTAAAATCAAACTTTTTATATTGGAAAAATATATTAAATTCCAAATAAAAACAGTGAACTTTGACTTATATATGTCTTTCTTGTCTGATTTTGACCATCCTTTTTTGACTTCTTCAATTGATCATTGTGATTAGGTCTTCTTATCAGCGGGCACTGATACTACAGCTGGAACCATGGAATGGGCTATGTCACTTTTGCTAAACAGCCCAAAAGTACTAGCAAAGGCTCAAAATGAGATCGATATGAAAATTGGCAAAGATCGTCTTGTTGTTGAATCAGACATAGTTAACTTGCCTTACCTTCGTTGTATTATAAACGAGACATTACGAATTTATCCTGCAGGCCCGTTATTAGTACCTCACGAGTCATCAAAAGATTGTGTTGTTGGAGGCTATAACATCCCGGGTGGGACCATGTTACTTGTTAATCAATGGGCCATACATCATGACCCTATCTTATGGACTGACCCTAAAAGCTTCAACCCTGAAAGGTTTGAAGGGGTTGATGCCATGAGACATGGGTATAAGTATATGCCGTTTGGGTCTGGAAGGAGGAGTTGTCCTGGGGAAGGGTTGGCGGTCCGTGTGATGGCGTTAACTATAGGGTTGATGATTCAATGCTTTGATTGGGAGCGGATAAGTGAAAAGATGGTTGACATGACTGAAGGTCTTGGACTCACCCTGCCCAAGGCCGAACCATTATTAGCCAAGTGCAAACCACGACTTGAGATTCAGAATTTACTGGATGAGCAAGTTCGGTTTGCAAAGTATCTTTAATTTGAATATAATTTGTTAAAGTTTAATTATTGGCTTGTGTACTTGTCTATGTAACGATATTAAGTTTATGTGGAATGAGTCATACGTTAATGTTATATTAGTTACATTATTATTATTATTATTATTATTATTATTATTATTATTATTATTATTATTATTATTATTATTGTTATTTAAAATTCAATAACTAGTATGAAACAAGGGAATGATAGAATTAATAACTATAGCGCATATCATGAGTTATTAATGATACATGGTAAATAATTTATTTAAAATTAAAAAAAAATGATTTAACTAATATAAGTATGTATTGGGCCCAAAATTTAACCAGGCTCAAAAGCACACACAAGTTTATTTAGAGGTTAAGGGGTGTCTTAATTAGAGTTTAGAGTGCACATTTCGGTTTTTCTCCTCAAACAGATTCGATTTGGATAAAAAATATTGATCAAAACCGGTTCTCGATGAACCTGGTTCGGGTTTGGAACCGGTTTATGAAGTGAAAAGGATCGGTTCGGTTTGAAACCGGATTTTTCTAGTTTGGTTTTGATCGTTTCAACGGTAAAACGGTGGAGTTTACAAACTGATTTCAAATCTACAGTTCGATTTGGCTCCAAACCGATTTCAGTTTGCGTTAAAAAGCGGTTATGGTTCACAAACCGGTTTTTTTTGTCCACGTCTAGTGTGTTTGTTATATACAAGTTACTAACACTTTTTTTTTATCTCAATCTCTCATACATAAGAGATTACTAAATAGTTTTTATTGATTGTGTCCATAAACTTGTCCTAAAATGACACGCCTAAACCAAAAAACCACCTCATAACCACCCCCTAAGAATAGTTAAACCCTATCTGAAAAACACACGACATAAACGAGTGTTGAGGTAGGAGGTTTAGAGATCCAATAATGGTTAAGTAATAATGGGTGGGGTGAGAGGGGGGGGGGGGGGTTAGAGAAGAAGACAGTGTTGCGAGGTTGTTAGTGTAAGGAAATAGAGTAGAGGACAGTGTTGCGAGGTTGTTAGTGTAAGGAAATGTCGAGAGAAAAGGGGTGACTTGATGCGCAGTAGAGAATCTTGGATATGGGTTAAAAGTATTTGTTCAAATATTGATAGTGAGATCTTGCCTTCTAACTCAACAAAATCTAGGTCAAACAAGTTTTTTTCCCAAAAGGTTAATATAATGGCTTGGCGTGTTCTTTTGGATCGTCTTTCACTAAAAGAATATTACCTTATCCCAACGACGTACGCCTGTCCAGACGACATATGTTGTCAGGATAGGTGGCCCTATTTTTGGCTTATGAGACCCTATCCCGATGACATATAGTCGGTATAGGGTTGGGTCAGATGGAGGGATATTTGGGCACCCAATATTTCACAGGTGAAAGCCTATACCGATGACATGTCGTCGGAATCAGTTAATTTCATTTTATTTTATATTTTTTTATTTATTAATGGTTCGTGGGTAAAAAGAAATTAAAAATTAAAAAAATATCCATATACCGACGGCATGTCGTTGGGATAGGCCTTCTTAAAAATTGACTGGTCAAAAACCCTATACCAACGACATTCGTCGGTATAAGCCGCCATATGTCGCGGACGTAGGACCCTATCCCGACAACATGTCATCGGGACAGGTGTTCGTGAGAACAAATTCAGTAGACAGCTTATGCTTCTCCATTTGCAACAAAAAAACACCCAAAACTTATCCAAAGTTTCTCTCTGGTGATTTCAAGATTTTGGGCATTTTTTGGAGTAATTTTCACAACTCTTACGGGTTTTAAGGTGAGTTAACTTCTAGGTTTTCAAAATTTATCAAATGTTCAACATTTTTAAGTTTGTTTTGTTTAATTTTGGTTAGGTTTTGAAGGTTTTCATCATTTCTTGGGTTTTAAACTTCTTGAAGGTAATTATTCGTTTTGATTACTAATTTATGATGAAATTTGGTTAAGAAGTATGATTTGTATGTTTGTATGTGTGTTGTATGTTTTTATGTATGTTTTTACGTACATGTATGTTTGTAATTTGTGATGAAATTAAGTTTATATGGTTAATTTGTGATGAAATAGTAATAGTTTTGGTTAGTTAGTAATTTGTGATTAGTATTTATGATTGTAAATGTTTGGTTTGAACTATTTGGATGATTGTGAAGAACTTGTAGGATTTGAATGTTAATTTGCATGTTTCAGACAGTTTGTATGATATTTGTGTGTTTTGAATGGTTTAGATGTTTGTATTTTCATGTTTATGTTTTATATATTTTATACCAGCTTAGAACTCGTGTCTACACACGGGGGTGAAAAATGTCGATACATAAAATTCTTAAATTTTTATATATTTTACATGTGTAAAAATGTATTATATAATAAGGATAGAAAACAAAATTTAAAATATATAAAAATTAATGTATAATTGGGTTTCGAAAATACGTTAATTACTATTTAATTTAATTTGATTTTCATTTACTAATTTACTATTTGATTGAAAATAAAAGTTATATAATTAGATTTCGTAATTTATTATAATAAGGGTTAATTTAAAATACATGTGTTTTATTAGTATAATTAGTAGTTTTTTTTTAAAATACGTATTAATATTAAAAAATAGAGGTGTATTTAATAAGAGATAAAAGCGGGAAAAAATGATGAAAATGAATATGGAGGGGACATGTGTCATGAAAAAACCTTTATTTATTATATAGTATAGATTTCTCAAAAAAATTGCAAAAATTAAAATATATAAAAAACAAAAAAGGCATATACCGACGACGTGTCGTTGGGATAGGTCATTTTTAAAAATTACTAGAAAAACTAAAAAGGCCTATAGAAAAAGGCTTGTACCGACGATATGTTGTCGGAATAGGCCTCTAACATATACCGACGACATGTCGTCCCTGTAGAATTTAATTTTGATTTATTTAGTTAGCCATGTACCAACGACATCTCGTCGCGATAGCCCAACTTATACCGACAACACCTACCATGACGACTTCATTGACCTATAGGTACGAAGCAATGCCGACGAAACCCGTACGGACGACATGTCATCGGGATATGTCAAATCACCCTATCCCGATGACATGTCGTCAAGAAATGGTACGATTTTTTCGTCCTTATAGGTATTTTACGGTTGTAGTGTTCCTACGCGATGCAACCTTGAAAAAAAGGGATGTATGTCCCCTCTACTCTTTGCCCGTGATGTCCGGATTATGTGGAGGATTTGGATCATATTTGGCGTGTGAAATTTGAAAATCTGTTTTTAAATGGCTTGAGATTGATGGTCCTTCTACTCATCCAAAATAGATTATGAGTTATGTTGATTCCCTTCCTCTTATCGAAAAATAAGAAAGGCTTGGTTGGTGTGTTTCTCTACTTGGTAGGTGTTATAGAATTTTCGAAACAAACTCATCTTTGGGCCTAATTCTACAAAAGATGAAGGCATTTTTTATTTAATTGTCAATTGTTTGTTTTTGTGGTTTGTTAATAGAAATAGAAAAGTTAATATTTGTTGGGATGATCGGATTAAAAACCCTCTCCTTTTGATATAATTTGACGTTTCTCGGCTTATTTAGTCGGGTTTGTGTTTTTTTGTACATCTGTTGCCGTTAAAAAAAATCCTTTTGTATAAGCAGAGAAAGTAGAGGTTTCTACCTCTTATGACTTTTTGAAAACAAATGCTATTTTTGGAAAATGGATGAGGTAACGTAGACATAAGCCTCCAAAAGAGCTTTGAGGAAGAAAACATGCAAACACCATCTAACTTTAAATTAAACATTTTTATACTAAAATGATCTATGTGATTATCATGCAGAAGAAGATGATCGGCAAGAAGATGATGGAAACGAGATACAACATGAGACTACAAACAAGGATATGATATGATGCACACTGAAGCGTTAAACTAAACATATTATTAAGAATAGTATTAACCTAAGTTTAGTATTATAAATTTTATTATTATGTATTATACTGAGTATTGACGGTTATGGTGGGTAAATTACCGAACATTGTGTGAGTTCATCTAAAGGTTTCATACCCCTTCACCACCTACAAATACCGGCCACCCCAAGAGGTTGTCAATGGTGATAGCACAGTGTATCAGTTTGTATCTATAGGGACACCTCGAATTACAACATGTGGTCTACATGTATCAGTTCGTATCTATAGGGACAGGACATGTGGGAGGTTGTCAATGGTGATAACACAGTGGAGCCGAGGATTGATACTAATGGGGCGGATAACAAGTGGAGAATAAAATTCAGTAGAGCAATGTTCATTCTAAAAACTACTATCGAAGAAGAACTTTTAGAATACATAAGGGACCTGCAAACACCAAAAGAAGTGTGGACGGTGTTGGCATTCCTATTCGCAAAGAAGAATGGCGCTAAACTTCAAATATTAAAGCATGAGCTGTTGTATATAAGCCAAAAAGGCCAGACTATCATACAATATTTTCATAAGGTAAAGTCCCTCTGCAGAGAAATATGTGAACTGGATCAGCAGGCTCGTATTGGCGAGTCTCATATGAAGCGAATAATAATTCATGGCATAAAGCCTGAGATCAAAAGCTTTGTAGCACCAATCCAACGCTGGCCAACAAAACATGATCGTTGGTCGAAGTTGAGAACTTGTTGGCAGCACAAGAAGCCTTGGCAAAACAGATTATAGAAGCCACATTTTCTGATCCGGTGAAGAAAGACGATACAGAACTTTATGCAGATAGACGCAAAGGAAAATTCAGACCCAACAAAGGTTCAAACTAAAATGGATATTATGATCGATTCATGTAGAAACCCTGAAAGCAAAGGAAAATTTGGGATTTTGTCTTGAATCAATGACATACAAGAAATTATGATGTTTTGGAGTTAAAAATGGGTTTACATTGATGGAATTTTGATTTAAAGTATCCAATTTTGGAAAAAGAAAAGAGTTTAGGATGGAATTGCATAAAATGGGCTGAAACATAATTAATCAGCTATCTACACCGTCGTGCACTTTAGCCACACCTGCAGTGTGGCATGTCGATGCCATGTGGGTTGATGGTCGCCGATAACTGATGTGGTGCGACCTGGTTACCAAGATCGACATGGCCGTGCAGATCCTTCACATGGCCATGTGCGATCTCTAGCAATTCAAAAACTCTGAATTTGAACCCTAACACTTTAGACTTGTTTTGGGTCAATAGGAATGATCTTGGGGACTACTGGGACTTTGGTTATATTTATATAAACCTAGATTATTCATTTAGTCAGGTTCGTGTGTATGCGAAGATTGAACGAATTACGTTCATTGATTATTATATGTGCATGTAGACTCCCGTTTAACCACTACAGAAAGTGTCACGTCATCAGTGTCACTATGACGTGCATATGATACATCCATAAGAGGGGGGGTTGAAAGTTTAAACTAAATATTAAGTATAGGGATCTAAGTGTTATTAGTATAAACCATGGTTATGGGACAAAGTTTATACTGTAAATACTTAGGGGGTCAAACTGTAATTAGGTTATTAAGGTAACCACCGATGTTTGTTAAAACAATGAGTCAATAGAAGGTGTCGATTTGGTGTGTATAAAAACAAATACATCGATCATTTGTAATAGGATGGTTGAACGATGCATTCAGTGTAATCAAAATCCAAGTTAGTGTGTTAATTGTTATCTTGTTCATCATCAAATCAACCTTTGATTCCAACAGTTGGTATTAGAGCCACGTTGTCCCATTGATCATCAAGATTAATCACTATAGAACAACCCAAGATACGATCATAATCGTTGTGAACAGTTGTTTGAATTTGTTAATCACTGTGATAATTTAGAAATCATAATTAGCGAAGTCAGTGTGAAAGAATCAACTTTTATTTATTAACCCTCTATTAAAGAAAAAATCCATGCAACAAAAGCACGTTCAAACTCCGATCACTGTAAACAGTTGATTTGATCGAAGCCACCCTTACAATCAAATTCATTTTGTATAATCCAAGCAAAACTGATATTTGATTTGATCAAGAAGAAAGAGTTGCATGAAGAATCACATATAGAATCAAATCGAAAAGTCAATTTCAAATCAGAAAGGAATTCTAAAGATCAAAGGTTGTAATCAAGAAATCAAGCAATTCTGGGTGAATCGCGATCATATAAACGTGGAATACGATCTCAAATCAGGTTGCATTCCAGAAATCACTGAAGTCCGCAAATCAAACTAGAGCCACGTTAAATATTTGTAGAATACGATCAAGAGGCAACTGATTTTGGAAAATCAAAAACAATCAACGAATAGTCTTTGATTGAAATGTGGAAGACATTATCAAATTGAACAAGAAAGACAAAGACAGAACAAAAACGTAGAAGGCGATCTTCATAAAAATGCAATCAGCAACAAGAAATTCAAGAAGGAAAGTGAGAAAGAAAGTATGAAAGAAAGAACGAAGCAGAAAAAAGAAGGTGTAACGAACCACTTTTTGAATTTAATATATAATATGTGAAATCACATTATAGGGATGTAGATAATCCAACATAAAAGTGGAAAAAATAACTTTATTTATTACCACTTTACCATTAATGAACAAATTAAAGTATACATATGTCCCATTCCTAAATATTTGTGAGGACAATTGAGTAATTTTAAGTTAATTGAGAAAATATGTAATTAAAGTTAGGGGTTAAAGATATATGTATTTTACAAGTTTAATAAGGGAAAATATGTAATTAAAAAACCTAGTTTTAATAGAGCATTCTTGACTTTCTAGCAAAAAGGGACAAAATTGAAAGTTAAGGGGGTAGTTTTGTAAAGTTCAGAAACCTGGTTTCATGTTGGGAGGGGGTTGCGTAGAACGCACACTTCTATGTGTGTGTTCTTGCTTGTTTCAACATGAGGAAAAAGGGGGAGCAAGACCAAATCCGAATTTCTCCAATTGCTTGTAGAATCAGTTTTGTTTGATGCAAGCATCTTCCTCCAATCTTCATTTGTAAGCACCTTTTATTCCAAAACATCCCCATTGATGTGTTCTTGGTGATAAGTAAAAACTCTCACTTTCTAAAAGTGGGGATTTTCAGATGATTAGTTCTTGGTTAAAAGTCATAACCATGCTTATCTAAAGCTAAGGGTTATATAATTCCTTGATTTTGTCACAAAATTTGAAATTATAAGAAATTAGCACTACAAAAAAAGTCATTTAGTGACACATTTTTAATGGCTTTTAAATTTTATGTCACTAATTTAGATTTGTAGTGGCATTTAACTTGCCATTAATTACTTCATAGTTTACTTTTTCTTAAATATCTTAAAACTTTGCCCGCTTCTTTGAATGTGAAGACTATCTTAAATTGTCGCTCAAAAACATTACGGGCGCCTCACTCCTCATAGCAGAAGTTACGAACCTGCCAAATCCGGCTAGGGCTACGAAGGCAGATCCAACGGAGATTGCATGAAAACCGGCGGAGAAAGTAACGGTGACGGTTAGGGCTACGAAGGCAAATCCGGCTAGGGCTACCAAGGCAAATCCGGTACTGTACGCCTCTTTCTCTTGCGTTCAAATCAGATTTCACATCTTCAATTGTAGGTTTTGACTTCAAATCAGATTTCACATCTTGAATCGTAGGTTTTGAGTTCAAATCAGATTTCACATCTTGCGTTTGGAGGATTTCTGGTCCAAATCAGATTTCAGATCGACGCCTCTTTCATCGTTAAGGTACTGTACGCCTCTTTCTCTTCATCAGGATTCTCAACACGGTCCTCAAATTCGGTCTCCATTTGCTATTAATTCAAATCAGCTTTCAAATATGTCTTCGGATCTGTGTTCGATTAATGGAGTTTTGTTCACGGATTTGTCTTCGGATTTGTGTTAATCGATCGGGAAGAAGGTATTGATTGTATAATTTAGGGCTTGAATTTAGGTCCACTACCATCCATTTGCTAGATACCAGCTTTTTTTTTATCATAGTCAAACATTTATTTAGCATTAATTGATTTTTAAATAAGAAACTACATTGAAGAAGGAAATATTGACTTGTGTTCAGACATCTGATTATTCAGCATACTGCCAACATGTTCTCTTTATGATTATGGTGAATTTCGTATCATTTTCAGGTCCAAACAAATTATAGCATATTCGTATCACTCAAGAAGCTATTTACATCATCAACAAAGCTTCGGTATCTCTAATTTTTCACTCAAATTGAATTAGGGTTCGTTATGTGATTTACAACTCTGTTATAACATATTTATAGAAGTATGGTTAGCTGGCAGAAACATTTATTCGCATTTAGTTACTTCAGTGCTGCTTAGCTTACTATTGTCTAAACATGAAGTATCATAGTAGACAAATTGTTCTAGATCACCTCATATATCCAGTAGTTTATCTACTTCAGAGTGCTTGTATTTTCTACTCCTTACCATACACTGCATAACTTCTGTTTATGTGTGATATATCTGACTTTGATAGGCGTATCCACTTTTATTTGCTTATGTTTTGTGTATACATGATATTTTAGATGTAGGTCAAAATCAAACTTGATTTACCAAACACAGCCCAGATTTAAAATATAATTGGATGTTGGTCACAATAGAATTTCTTTCACATGTTGATGCTGATCAAGTTTTGTTAAATAACTATTTTTTTATATTTTATCATGTTATTTAGGTATCTGAAATCATTGTTGTTGTAGGTAATGATCAGAGAAAATATGGATTACTTACTCGATACATGAAGGTAACTATATATTTTTAATTATTGACAAAACATTACTTCTTTATGTGATCATACTTGAATTGCTTTTTTTGGTTTCTTGTATATTGGTTTAATATTATGCGGTAAATATTGATATTTGTATTGCATGTTTTTCTAATAGACGGTATGGGGCGCAAGAGGCTATGTATTCTACCGACTTCAATGACCATGTTGAAGAGCATGTTGAGGATCATGAGATTTCTGAAACTCAAGGCCAACCGAATTTTCAAGAATGTTTTTTCTGCAAATGAATAAGGTACTCATATATTAATTTGTAACATGTAACACCTGCCCCAAAAACGTTCAAGATTTAACGAAAGGTAAACCCTAGGGACTATAAGTGTAATTATCTTAAAGTCTAGGGTTAAAAGTGAAATATGTGAAAATTAAGTAGATAGCGGACCGCTATCAGATTCCCTAGCGGTCCGCTATGAGGCAGGCTTGGGTGGCGAACCGCCATCGCCTGGATAATGGTTCGCTAGCTGCAACTCAGCAGCAATTTCCTGAGCTGACACGTATTCTGTGACTCAGCACCATGTCGGACCGCTATGACCTCCATAACGGTCCGCTAGCCGCAAAACCATGAACGGTCCAATCAGATTGAGACGTGTAGGGCTGACGCATGCAAGGGCGGTAGCGGACCGCTACGCCCAAGCATAACGGTCCGCTACGGACTTGATTTCACCCCTATAAATAGTTGAACGATTTCGATCATTTTCTCACAACTCAAATCGTCCATTACTTCCAAAACTCGTCCCAGAGCTCCCGTAGACGATCCCCGGTGATCCCAGTTCGATTCCCGCTCATCGTAGTACTCGGTTTAAGAAGGAACGCTCATATAAAGGTTGGAACGCTAGAGAAACGAGACTAGGAAACTAGCATTATAAGCTTTGACTTTAGAGGCTCATTCCCAACAAAAGGTGAATACTTTATCTCTTTCAAAACTTGTGTCAAATATTTTATTTGCGAAAATGACCAAATAAAGGTTAATAAAGTAATGCTCAACGTTCTTCTACGAACAAACATTCAGGCCATAGGTATACGTAAAACATGCAAGGGATACACGGGTCTCGGGTAAAATTCCCGGATTGCGACTGGTACTTATCTTATAACAAATGAAGGACATGGAGTTCTTGTTGTTATAAGATATGACGCCAGTGTATACTGTGGTGCGATTGAACAGGACGGGCCTACTGAGTGTGTAGATTGAACAAGAAGTTGTGATTATGAACTTAATACTTATTTGTGGCAAAATGATTTTATGTCAAGATATTGTATTCACCAGCGTTCGCGCTGACGTTTTATTTTCAAAATATTTTCCAGGTAACGATTAAAATATGATGAGAGGTGTATACGGGCAGACATGAGATCTGACCCAGTAAAGGATGGAATGCACGTAGGATTCTCAGGCCTCGTGTAAAGGGAAATCCAACAGAAAATGAGATAGGACCACTGATCAACCCTATGTTGAAACTATTTCTAGTGGCTCATCATGTATTTGATTTCAAACTATGTTTTGTAATCAAATGAGAAGGGTATTGAAACCCTATGTTTATAAAGTAAATACAAGGCTTTTGTTTTTCACTGAGTTTTGGTATTACCCTTGAGGTTGAGACAAATGAGGAAACGATCCTTTGAAAAAAAGACTTCCGCTTTATTTGGATCACTATTGTTTTGCCTTTTTGTTTGTTTTATTCAGTTTTTGTTAGTCTATGGTTCGGATTGTGTTCCTCTTTGTGCATAAAGCGAATTCAATGTCACAGATCCATATTTGTTTTATTTTTCAATTGGATTTTGTGGGTTATAGCATTCAGGTGCCATCTGTCCATTGAAACGCATGAAATCTGTGCAGTAGTTGTAGATCATGTAGTTTTCTCTTACCCATTTGAGTTGACCCTGTTGGCTGTCGTTCAATAGTTGTAGAAAAGAACTAGTTATCAACATACCATCTTCAATATATTAACAAGCAATTAATAATCAAGCAACCGTTTGATGTGAGGAATAATTAATGGTGCTTAGACTCAATCGGTTTACTCAACACAATTTCAGTAGGATAATATTCCAATGAATCGTATAGTTGTGATAATTGGCAATCGGGTCGAACCGCAGTTTGAACTGCTGCTCTCTATTACCTTGACCTTGTGTTACTTTTTGGTCCCTGTTTATTTTGGTGCAATCAAGATGATCTATACAAGATAAAACTGGGATTTTGGATACGATGATGATTAAACATTTTTATGGTTTTGTGATTGTAATCTTATACTGATTATTGTTTTTGTTGGGATTTTGCAGGAAGAAGATGATTGAAATGACTTCTTGTAATGGTCTATTACTGTGTAGTGATTTTAATATTAGTAGCATAAACTAGCACTCTTAGAAAATGAATATTGTTGACTTGGTTATTATGGTATTCGAATAGTATCAAATAAAATCTTGGTTGTTCATGTTTATCTTTAATGAAATGCATTTTTCATTTGTTTTGCTTGTGTTTTTAAGTTGCTTATTAAAAACATATATATACATATATATATATATATATATAATATATGCATATTCATATATGTATGTATATATATATATATATATTTATATATGTATATAAACTATGAATATAGTTTTTTGTGGCTAATATTATGTGCCACTAAATGTAGTATGGACATTTAACTAGAAATATTTTTACCGACATAAAATTTGTGCCACAAAATCTTTTTTATAATATAGTAGCAAAAAAAATTGTGACACTAAAAGCCTAAAAGTTTGTAGTGCCAGACAAAAAAGTGCCACTAAATGGCTTTAGTGTTAGCGCTTCTAGTGACACTTTTTTTTTGTGTCGCTCATTCCCACAAGGGTCTTTATTGACACTTTTCTGGTTTTTTGTGACACTTTTTGTATGCCACTGAATGACTTTTTTTTGTAGTGTAGGTACGAGAGGTAAATTGGTTTTTTTTTTTCGATTTTGAATGCTTAAATGTTATGTTAAGATTTAGTAAGTGTTTCTAGTGTTAGTAAACACAAAAGTCAAATAAAAACTTTACACAATTTGGTGAATTAAGGATTTGGGAGTTTAGTTAACAGATCAAGATGAGTGAAACCTTAACGAGGTCAAACGAGTTGTATTGAATTGGTTATGTGTATTAATGGCGATTTTGAGAATTATTTATATAAACAGTCATGCTTGATAATATAATAATTATTCATAATACAAATTTATTTTTTGAAATTGATAAGTAACGTTATAAATTAAAACTATCCATAATTAATTTCATATTAAATTTATTTAGTTATTAATATAGTAACTATTCATAATTAAATTTATACTAAATATTTAAAATTATATAATTTTATTATCATTATTTAGTAAGAGATACGAGAAAATTATGTTATGTGATAAGGATTATCTCTCAATTCAAAATTTTAAACTCCTTAATTAACTCTTTTATTTATCTTTATCTTTTCGTTAGTATTTAATTTTAAGTTTGTTTTGTCATTATTTGTTTCTTGTCAGTTATCTCTAAGGTAAGGTGAGACTTTAAATATTCTAGAGATTTATGGTTTTGTTTAGTTGATTACTTACTTAGAACCCGTGTAATACATATGGGTGAAAAATATCAATACATAAAATTATTAAATCTTTATATATATATTTTACAAGTGTAAATATGTATTACATTTATTAAGGATAGAAAACAAAATTTAAAATATATAAAAATTAATATATAATTGGGTTTCGAAAATACATTAGTTACTATTTAATATAATTTGACTTTCATTTACTATCTGATTGAAAATAAAAGTTATATAATTAGATTTCAAAGTTTGTGATAATTTAAAATAAATATGTTTTATTAGCATTAATAGTATTTTTTTTAAATATATTATTATTAAAAGATTAAAATAAAAAGGTGTATTTAATAGGATAGAGAGAAGTGGAAAAAGTAATGAGAGTGAATATGAAGGCAACACGTGTTATAAAAAAATATTTATTTATTATATAGTATATATAGATATGGATTATTAAGTTTCGTTTTACCAAGAAACCTTAGAAGTTCTTTTGAAGCTTTTGGTTACAAAAAGATCTTGAGCCATTTGATTGCTTCTGCCTTTCGTACACGTGCATTATTATGATTTTTATCTATTTATTATAACTATGTTAGAAACCCCGTGTATTACACGGGTTGAATAAATGCAATGTTATATACTTAATAATAAATATTTATATATATTACATATTTATGAAATATTACGTATTTTTTAATACGAATTTTAAAAAAGCCATATAGTTACTTTTTAAAAATGTTTTTATAAAAAGAATGAAATAAATATTCAATTTTTAAAAATGTTTTATGAACAAACCTATATTTTTTTAAATAAAAATAATTATAAAAATTATTATTATTTAATAGGAAAGTGAATCGGAAAAAATAAAGTTATTAAAAATAATTAAAGAAAACTTATGTAATTAATAAGAGAGAGAGGCGGGAAAATTTGTCTTATCAAACCTTTATTTATTGTAGAACTAGGTTAAATTCTCGTGTGTTACACGGGTTAAATAAATACAGTTATAATATTATATATTAAGTAATAAAAAATTTATTTTTTTAAAACTCGTGTTTTTATATGGGTTGAATAACTCGTGAAATACAGTATAATCTGTTAACACATATACTCGTCAAAATATGTTGGAAAATTTATTAATATATAGATTAATATTTTCTTTAAAAAATATTATTAATAAATTATAAAGGTGTATTTAATAAGAGAGATATGTATTTAATGAAAATATAAAGGTGTATTTAATAAGAGAGAGAGACGAGAAAAAATTAATAAGAATGAATATGAAATTAATATGTGACATTAAAAAACCTTTATTTATTATATAGTATTTACATAGATCAAGATATAAAATATAGTTATGTATAAAGGAAAACGAACGCTAAAAAAAGGTTAAAAAGGCCTGACGGAGAAAACAACAACGAACGCAATTAACGGCTTATCTTTCCGGCGCCGGACGTCAAACTCTTCCCGCCGGCGACGATGGGCGATTCTCCTCAAGACGAACACAAAACAGAATCAAAATCTGAAAGCGAAGAAGAGGAAGAAGATCACAATCACCTTCTAATTTCCCAACCCCCCCTCCCCTTATCCACCGACTACAATCCGATCACCAATCACACTGCCGGCGACGAAGACGTCGCGTACGAATCTCAAGACAAGATCATAATCAACAACCTAGATTCATATCCCGACACAACCGATTTCACCTCCACGCCACCGTTTTCATGGAAGAAGCTATGGTTGTTCACAGGGCCAGGGTTTCTAATGAGTATTGCGTTTCTAGATCCGGGGAATCTGGAAGGGGATCTTCAGGCTGGTGCGATTGCCGGCTACTCTTTGTTGTGGTTGTTGATGTGGGCGACGGGGATGGGGTTGTTGATCCAGCTGTTGTCTGCTAGGGTTGGTGTGGCTACTGGGAAACATCTTTCGGAGCTGTGTAGGGAGGAGTATTCTAAGGGGGTGGGATTGGTGTTGTGGGTTATGGCTGAGGTGGCGTTGATTGGTGCTGATATTCAGGAAGTGATTGGGAGTGCTATTGCTATTCAGATTCTTAGTAATGGTGTTCTTCCACTTTGGGCTGGGGTTGTCATTACTGCTTCTGATTGGTTAGTTTCTTTCTTATGTTTAACAAGTATGGTAATGAATGTAGGGCTACTATAGGAACACCGTCCCCAATTTGTACACCAGCATGTTTGTCATATAACACGGGAGTATATAAAGAGATCAAAACGTATAATATTAGTGTTAGGCCGAATGTTATTAGAGTAACCCCATAAATGAACAAAATCATTTTATTATTTTTTCTCATTTCTCTTTATAAACACAAAATTGCCGGATTGTCACATATATTTCAGCACATAATATAGGTTAAAAATGGTTTTTTTCAACTTTTTGGCCTCTTAAAATTTTGGGGCCTAAAGCGGTTGCCACGTTGTCACATCTTACCAGGTCGTATGATGTCAAACGCGTCATATGATGTCATACGCGCGTCATTTGTCCGTGGCTACATCAGTCATTTCAATGTCAGTCAAACACATAATACAGACCATATGATTTGGCGAATACCAACTCATACGGGCCGTATGACCACTGAAAATTGGTAATTGTTAGATCTTTTCAATTAGATCATTGAAGTGGTGTTTGAATTTGGTATTTCAAAGTGATTATTGTCCTTTCATATCTGTTTTTTGAGTTGGTTAAAAAGATTCGAACTCCAATAATATAGTATAATGAACAGAGTGATTCTACGGTTCTCTTCAAAATTCAAATTGCTTAACTGTAATTTACTTCTTGATTCTTTTGTTAACTGTTGTAATTTTGTATTATCTTCATGAACAGTTTCATGTTTTTACTTCTTGAGAACTATGGAGTGAGGAATTTGGAAGCTGTTTTTGCAGTTCTCATCTCAACCATGGGACTATCTTTTGCATGGATGTTTGCTGATGCACAGCCTAGTGGGAAGGAACTTTTAATAGGTTTGAATTCTGTCATGTTTGTACATAGTAGTGTCAATTTCAACCCTATATATGAACGGGTCGATTAGGTTATGTTTTTATCTCTTACGGGTCAAATGGGTAAAATCAAGGAACAAGTCAAAAGGGTTCTGACTCGCCAAAATTTTATACTTTTAATGCCTACAACCTTGTAAACCATTTTTTCAAAAAGTTACAATAATATAGTACACAAATTGCATGTACTAATGCACTATGGGCTGTGGATTTCTGTTTCGGATAACAGTGTAACACACCTTGTTTACAGTTTACACTAACAAAAAGATCAAATTTTAAAAGGAAAATTCATTTAAGGTAATGTTCCTAGTTAGCTAGTTTCCAAGTGCTATGTCACCTTATGTAGGAAAAAAGTCAGCATGGTCAAATTTACCGACATGTCAACTGCCAATGCCATGTCATCATTTAATCGGTAAAACTTTCTAAAGTTTAGGCCTTTATATCAGAAGTTTTGAAAGATCTGAGCCTTCTTGTTCGTGCAAAGAAATCGGGTTACTCAAAATAGACATGAAGCCAAATCTTTTTTATACATTTGCCCTGATTTATTCATAAAAAATGTGGAAAAAAAGGGACTGTGAGTCAACCTAACCCAACTAAACCATAAAATATAACCCGTTTTGACCCGTACCCGTTTGAGCCTTGACATAATCTGATACGAACCCAGCTAGACCCGAACCAGAAAAGGTCAGGTCAACCCATTTGTTACCCACATAACCAATCAACTCAAGCTAAATTATAGGGGGTCAAAGTCAAGGACTAAATAAGTGGAAGTCAAAGTCAAGATGCTAGTTTAGTGGATGAGTTATTTATCCTTATTTTCATTATTTATACCATAGTTGTTTAGGGTTTGAGGTGTTCATGTTTTTTGGATTATTAGTGTTTTATTTGTAATCGGAGACTAGCCCCTCTCGAATCGGGCCGACTATCTTTATATCAAGCTTTCGATTTCCGGTATCTGACAATGGTTCCATTGCCGGGAGACGAAGCGCCTGCTACCCGGAGTAATTCCGACACCAAGGACGACCCAATCGTCGCCCAGTTGGCCTCCATCACCACCAAGCTTGATGCCATAGTGACGCAAATGAAGAGTGAGGTTGCAATGCTCAAAACCGTGATGTTTGGAACACTCGCACCATATGCATCATCACCGACCACCGACCACCAACCCCAAGCCTTCTTCCCCTACACCGCCACCTTCAATTGGCTATACCACTTTCGTGTCCGGCTCCGCCACGAACGACGACAGCCCTAGCGATGACGAAGATCGATCAACGCATGTTTTGGGTGCCCAATTGAAGATCGAAGATTTGGAAACAACCCAACATAGCGTGACGTTGTTGCTTACCAATTTGCAAACAAACCGAGATCGCGTGAAAACCCTGGTCGATTTAAAGTCGCGTGAACTGAATTTTGTGGTTGGAAATGTGGGTTTTCCACAAATTCAGCCTTATCTACATTTTATACAACCGCCACCTAGGTCTTGTGGTCTTTATCGCGTCATCCCTTTGTCGGGGGCTATCACTTACGAATTTGATGCACCACCGGACTCACGGGTTCATCCGGCCTCCCATGTATCCTTGCTGAAACCCGCACGGATTCAAGTTCCCCCAACACTGTTAGCTCCCCTACCGATTACCAAAGATTGGGATATTTATCTTCAACCTCAGTCTATTATTGAATGGCTTATTGCATGGTACAATAATTCCCTCTTGTACGACTTGAGGACAAGTCGTTTGTCCCGGCGGGATGTATTGATACGGACCCAGCTAGACCCGAACCAGAAAAGGTCAGGTCAACCCATTTGTTACCCACATAACCAATCAACTCAAGCTAAATTATAGGGGGTCAAAGTCAAGGACTAAATAAGTGGAAGTCAAAGTCAAGATGCTAGTTTAGTGGAGGAGTTATTTATCCTTATTTTCATTATTTATACCATAGTTGTTTAGGGTTTGAGGGGTTCATGTTTT
The DNA here is from genome assembly GCA_023525975.1 of Smallanthus sonchifolius. Taxonomy (NCBI): domain Eukaryota; kingdom Viridiplantae; phylum Streptophyta; class Magnoliopsida; order Asterales; family Asteraceae; genus Smallanthus; species Smallanthus sonchifolius. The sequence goes on from CM042034.1 coordinate 77,253,470, forward strand.
TTGGATTATTAGTGTTTTATTTGTAGTTGGAGACTAGCCCCTCTCGAATCGGGCCGACTATCTTTATATCAAGCTTTCGATTTCCGGTATCTAACATAATCCAACTGACCCGTTCATTTTGCCACATCTAAAACTATCTTGTTTACTTATAATTACAGGTCTTTTGGTTCCAAAGCTGAGTTCAAGAACAATTAGGCAGGCAGTTGGAGTAGTAGGGTGTGTAATAATGCCTCACAATGTATTTCTACATTCTGCTTTAGTACAATCAAGAAAAATTGATCCAAACAAAAAAGGAAGGGTCCAAGAAGCAATTAATTACTACACAATCGAGTCCTCAATCGCCCTTTTTATTTCTTTTATGATTAATTTATTTGTAACTACCGTTTTTGCAAAGGGATTTTATAATACAAAACAAGCCAATAGTATAGGCCTTGTGAATGCTGGCCAATATCTTGAAAAGAAATATGGAGGAGGATTTATGCCTGTTTTATATATTTGGGGAATCGGGCTATTAGCAGCAGGTCAAAGTAGTACTATAACAGGTACTTATGCGGGTCAGTTTATAATGGGAGGGTTTCTTAACCTTCGTTTGAAAAAATGGTTGCGGGCTTTGATAACTAGAAGTTGTGCAATTGTGCCAACTATGATTGTAGCACTTGTTTTTAATAAATCAGAAGCTTCATTAGATGTATTAAATGAATGGCTTAATGTTCTTCAGTCTATTCAGATCCCATTTGCACTTATTCCACTTTTGACCCTGGTGTCTAAAGAGGAAATCATGGGGGTGTTCAAGATTGGACCAACTTTAGAGGTATGGTGTTTATTTATTTATTTTTTGTTCTGTTTATATAATTTTTGATGCTATTATATTGTGTTATTTTGATTAGGTAGAGGTTATGAACTATAATAATCATTACACATGCTCTTGTTTTATATAAAATGTAGTAAATTGGTAATAGTCTGACAGCGGTGGGTTATGTCGGGTAAAAAAAATAAATAAAATTTGCTGAAAGGAAAAGGGCTTGCTCTATGAGCAGCTTCTTTATCGTCTGGGATAGAGGAAAGGTTTGTCTACATCTCACCATTCCCAGACCCTACAAATACCCCCGCCATGAGTGGGATTTTACTCGGTATGTTTGTTTGTTTTTATGTTTGCTAGCTGAAAGGAAACAGGCCAAAAGAGTCAAACTGGTTAAAATTCGCTTAAAGTGTTTTTTTGCTGCATAAAAGCCTTCTAGAGTGTATTTATGTACAAAAGTTAGATTGTTATATTGAAAGAATGTAATATTTATGATCAAATTTGATACTAATTGTATAAAAAGTCAAGTTTTTGGATAAAATGTGTTTGCTGTCTACCCAAACTGTAAATGTTAATGAAAAATTAACAAAAAAAAATGTGTTTTCACATAACATGGTGAAGTAGACCAAAAAAGGTTATTTTTTATTTACGAGTCAAAACGGGTCGGGTTGGTTTGTGATGACCCTTCAACACTTTTTGCCAGTTTTTTTTTTTTGTAAATAACTAATGCATTAAATATGATTAAACATATATTATTTGACTTATTATGCAAATTCTTTTAAATAAACCCTTTTTGCACATTGTAAGCATTTGAATACAAGGTAGACAACTTTTGACCATTGACCCGTTTCGTATTCAGTTACTCTCTAAACTTAATCCGTTTGACCCATTATCAAACAAACACGACCCATGTTGAACGGTTTTCATATAAATGGATTAAAAACGGCCAATTCTTTTTCTAACTGTTTTTATAAATTTGCATCTACATTCACAAGAATTACATCTTACTTTATTCTGGGTGCCCTTTATAAATTGCAGAAAGCTGCATGGAGTGTAGCTGCCCTAGTGATGGTGATCAACGGTTACCTTTTGCTTGACTTCTTTGTAGCCGAGGTCAACGGGTTTTTGTTTGGCTCTTTAGCCATAACATGCACTGCTGCTTATGTGGCATTCATATTATACCTCATAAATCATGGAAATTTCCTACCATCTACATTGTTTAGCCATTTAGTCAATAAAGGTTATGCATATATTGGAAAATGAATCGTTGAGTCCGTTGACCCGACCCTTTCAAAGTCAACAACTGGCTGTTGGTATAGCGACCACTAATCTATTTTCTACCAAGGCTTTTGTAAACTTCAGTTTGCATCAACAGAATGAAGAGATTGAAGTTGACACAAAGAGAAATGAAGATGTACTTACTGTTCATAGTTGACCAATTATTCAAAGCTTTGTTATATTTTATTTGATTTTGTGTAGAATAGTGAAAACTTGTGTTATACATTTGACTTGAGCAGTGTTTTTGGGTAGTTATTTGGTGTAAGTGAACTATTTAGAACCAAAGTAGATATGAACATTTTGCATACAGCATAGATGTTGGATCGTTGTAGATTCTGATCTTGACTTTTAAAAACGGTTGTTATATTGCGTTCTTAGTGACATCGAATGTAAATTCACACAGGTTGTGAATATGAGAGATTCTGGGTCATGAAAAAATGTATGTTCTCAAATACCGTCACATTTCATCTTGGGCGTTTTTGTTGTGGATGTGAATGAGAATAGAGCTTAATAGTTGAACTTGTTTGGGAATTTTAGGATGGATGACCTTTTCGTAGTCTTTACTCGTGTAACAAAAAAAAACGTCAACTTTGAGAGAGCAAAATGAAAATATTGGTTGGTATTACATCCATGGCTACAAATGATTTCATAGTCACTCATTTGTCATTCAGGATGATGGGGTTAAACATCATTGACATCTTAGTCAAATCACATATTGGTCATGGTTAGGAAAGATCATGGGGAAAAAGAAATATTAATACCGCCAACTTATTTTGGGCATTTTGGTTGCAGATGAGGTGAACTCCAATTAAGCGTGCTTGAATGGGAAATTTTCAGGATGACCTGTCTATACTCGTGTACCTCACAACGGATAAAACAAATAACACTGGTTGGTATGATAGACCGAATGTTTGACCCATCAGTTTTGGTTACGCTTGCTTAAAACAGTCAAAATAAAATATTTAACTAAAAAAGAATATATGTCAAACAACTTTTGTAATATGTACACAACTACTGAATTAGAACTTAGACCAATTTCTAAGTTACATCATACAAGTTTCTAATATTAAGACAAGCTTATAAATGCTTGGCAATAAACTAAAACCTCCAATAAATTCTACACAAAACCACAATATACATTTCTTAATCTCCTCCTTTAAACTTTTGGGGCGGGCACAGGGCTGATACCCCTATTAGGGTTATTACCGCGTTTCGGTTTAAGCTTAATTTTCTGCGAAAGGATGACCTCTCTACCATCTATATCGTCCTCCTCCCCCGCACCACTTGGTTGAGATCTCAAACTCTTGAACTGACCATGTCCCATTACCCGGGGCTTTGAGGCAAGATCATCTGGGTTCGTTTGACGTGAGCCAGGGTTCTCTTCTAGCACCCGTGTGCTTGAACCAGACCTTTTCTTCATACCGTAGGTTGCACCATTGGCTGAGACTCGATGTCCCTTTTCGAGCTTTTGGGTTTGGGGAGAGGCTCCATTGAAGGTTAAGGTGGTGAGGAGTACAAGAACAAGGATGAAAAAATGAAGTCTTGTAGACATTTTAATTGAAATGTTAATGAATGATGTGGTGGTATTTATATGCATGCATGAATATTTTCAAGGTGATGAGAGACGTAGGTTTAGAGGAACCCTAAACCATCAAAAAAAGAACAAGAAAAATGAATTGATTAAATAAAAAGATATTCAAACACTTGGTTGAATGAAAACTTGACTTCTATCCCCACCGTTGACTATTTTGTAGTTGTTTATGAGGTGAAAAAAAATTGGTTGACCAAAATCAATCTTAAGAATACTTAAAAAAAGTTTATTACCTAAAAATATAACAATAAAATTATATAGAAGTATTGTGATACATTTGACAAATCTCACATGATTCGTCTATATGAGATAATTTAAGTTATAAATGTTTGTCACATCGGCCACCTTGAGTTGCACAAGGCCTTCGCAAACCCAACATTAGCTTTCCTCTGGTTAAGCCGGACTTAAGAATTAGATAAGGTCACCTTGTTGCACAAAGCCTTCGCAAACCCAACATTATCCGTCCTTTGGTTAGGCCGGACTTAAGAATTAGATAAGGTCATATAGAATGGAAAAATTAAAACTATTTCTATAATTAATTTAACACAAAATATGGAAAAAATATATATATGTGTTGTGGATTTTCAAATTTAATAAAATTTAAATATATGATAAATTAATCAGAAAACGAGATTCCGAAGAAAAAAATAATAATAATAATTGAAATCATGTCCGGCCACGTAGTCAGGTTCACCGGTCCAACCGAGTGTAGATGATTATGGTCCCAATCATCCAACTATAAATTTGAAAGTTAGTTAAATATCAACTACCTTTTGGTACAATGAATTCCATGAAACCACCTTCAAATACATGTCCATATTCATCATATTTCTTCAATGGGTGAACCACCATTAAACCAAAATGACGAAATCAACACTGATCACACAGAAACCCCAGATCTCGATCACGAAATCGACCGTTTACTCTCATCCGACGAAGAACCCGATCAAATTTCATACCAACCCCTCGATATCGAAACACCCAACGACACCACATTGCCACCATTACCGCGGTTCTCATGGAAGAAACTATGGAAATTCACCGGCCCAGGCTTTCTAATGAGCATTGCGTTTCTGGATCCCGGAAACCTGGAGGGCGATCTGCAAGCAGGTGCGGTTTCGGGCTACTCGCTATTATGGCTGTTATTATGGTCCACAGCAATGGGCCTTTTGATTCAACTTCTGTCCGGCAGGATTGGGGTGGTGACAGGGCAGCACATGGCGGAGATTTGCCAGGTAGAATACCCGTATTGGGCGGTTTTGTTGTTATGGTTTATGGCGGAGATAGCGTTGGTTGCAGCTGATATTCAGGAGGTGATTGGAAGCGCGATTGCGATCAAGATTTTGAGTGATGGTGGTGTGCCTCTTTGGGGTGGTGTGTTGATTACTGGGTTTGATTGGTAAGATTTGCAAATAATGAAGATATAAGTTTTATTTGAAGAATTTGATTGTTAACTGATTTGTGTTAGTTTTATTTTCTTGTTTCTTGAGAATTATGGAGTGAGGAAACTGGAAGCTGTGTTTGCTGGTTTTATTGTGGTGATGGCATTGTCTTTTGCTTGGATGTTTGCTGACACTAATCCTAGTGGGAAAGAACTGCTATTAGGTTAATTTATGTTCTTTGATTTCAATTATGATCACAAATAAGGCTGCAAACAAAACATCATCCTCCTTTCGCGTGGTTGTGGATGAGAGGATAACTCGCAATAAGCATGTTTGAGTGGGAGCATCCTCATTTGAAACTTCCATTCAGGTTAACGAAAACAAATATGTAAGCTTCTAGTGAGCAAAATAAACAATATCGGTTGGTACGACGCCCAGATGTTACAGATTTGAACAAGAAAACCCCAAATTTTGAATTCCTCTTTGGATTTGTTTGCAGCCCAAATGTTCACAAATATCATGTAACTTAAGGGTGGCAGTTCTTGATACGATCCGAAACACCATACGAATTTTGGGTTGTGATATATAACCTGTTTAATAAATAGATGGTGTTCAAGTTGACATGTTTAACCTGTTTAATTAGACGGGTCGTGTTTTGGTTGACTTGTTTATCCCGTTTAGTTATAAGTTATAAGTGTCAGGTTAAATCAAATTTTGGGTTCACCTGTCAACCAGTTTACGACCCGTTTAACCCATTTGTTAGATCCCGCCAACCCGTTTAACACATTTACAACTTGTAAACGCGCTTGACTCGGTTAGGTAAATGGGTTAAACGGGTCGTGTTCAGGTTGCACGACTTTATGTGTGTCCGGGTTAAGGTCGATGTCTTTGACACAAATAGAATATATGGGTCGTGTTTGGGTTCAACCCGCCAGACACAATTTCCACCCCTAATCTAACTATAAGCTGAACTGACTTCGGTTTTCAGGCCTTTTTATACCAAAAGTTGGCTCAAAAACAGTACAAAAAGCAGTTGGATTGCTCGGCGGTGTCATAACGCCTCACAACATCTTCTTATATTCAGCACTCGTACAATCAAGAAACGTTGACCCGAAAAAGAAAACTCAAGTCCAAGAGGCTTTATACTACTACACGATCGAATCGTCAATCGCCATTTTTATAACCTTCACAATCAATGTATTTGTTACTACAATATTTGCCAAAGGCTTTTACAACACAAAAGAGGCCAACACCATAGGCCTACTAAATGCAGGACATTATCTACAACAAAGATATGGTAATGGGCTTTTTCCAGTTCTTTACATATGGGGAATCGGGCTTTTGGCCGCGGGTCAAAGTAGCACGCTGACTGGTACTTACGCGGGCCAGTTTATCATGGGCGGGTTTCTTGATCTACAAATGAGAAAATGGTTAAGAACATTGGTTACACGAAGTTTTGCAATCGTGCCAACTGTTATTGTAGCGGCTTATTTTAACAGATCAGAAGACTCATTAGATGTTTTGAATCAATGGCTCAATGTTGTTCAAGGTATGCAGATTCCCTTTGCTCTTATCCCGCTTTTGAAACTTGTGTCGAGTGAGCGGGTCATGGGCGCGTTTAGGATTGAAAGGACTATGAAGGTATGTTTTTATAGACAGTTTTGATTAATGTTGAAATTACAGTTAATTAAGTTGCAATTTTTTTATTGGTTTTTTGTAGATGATTTCATGGTTTGTGGCTGGCTTGGTGATCATGATCAATGGGTGTGTTTTAGTGGATTTTTTCATCTCTGAAGTTAAGGGATTTATGAGTTGTTTTATGTTTTCTTTGGTGAATATTGCTTATGTTTCATTCATTTGGTATTTGGTTTTACATCAAGCATAATGACACAATAATGGTGAAGTTGTGCAAATTTATCAAATAAACAATTAAGGCAATCAAATAGTGAGAAATTGAGAGTTGTTTGGTTCGTAGAATTCTCAAGAACTGAAATTGGAATCAGAAAATATTCCGACTAAAAACATGTTTGGTTGACAAATGATGGAACTGAAATTTGAATTGGAATATATTCCACCATTCATTGAAATTCAACAATCCTTCACACAAGTGATTTGATGGTGGTGAAAAAGGCGAATTGGTTCGATTGACGGGAACAATTTGGTGATGGTGAAGACGATGGGAAATCAGTGTTTTGTAAAGGGCAATTTTATCATTCAAGTACCAATTCAAATAGAATTAAGAGGGTGTTTGGGATTGCTTATTTAACTCTAAAAGTGTTTATTAGCTTATGACTTTTTGAAAATGAGTTTTTAAAAAAATGTTTGGATTTACTTTTGTGGTGGGAAAAGCCAATATGTCAATAAGTTGTTTTTAAAAAAGTGTTTGGCTTAGCTTATTCACGTAAAATGACCAAAAAAGACATTTTTATATTTAAAACCAAAATGGTTAAAAAAAAATACCAAAATGATTCATAATTTTTTTTATATATATGTATTTTAGATATTGTTAGGGGCAGATTGATAATATTTAATTGCAAAATCCAAAAGTCATTTGAAAAGCCAGGATTTTGTGGCTTCTTAGAGGGTGTTTGGGATTGCGTTGAAAAACTGTTTATTGACTTATTGGCTTTTTCAAAAGCTAATAAGCTAAAAAAAGTGTTTGGCAAACTCAAAAGCACCTTTTGTTTTAACTTTTTGATAAAGCTAAAAAGTTGTTTTTAAGAAGCCACAAAATCATGGCTTTTCAAATGACTTTTGGCTTTTGCAATTAAATATTATCAATCTGCCCCTAACAATATCTAAAATACATATATATATATAAAATTATGAATCATTTTGGTATTTTTTTTAACCATTTTGGTTTTAAATATAAAAATGTCTTTTTTGGTCATTTTACGTGAATAAGCTAAGCCAAACACTTTTTTAAAAACAACTTATTGACTTATTGGCTTTTCCCACCACAAAAGTAAATCAAAACATTTTTTTAAAAACTCATTTTCAAAAAGTCATAAGCTAAGAAGCACTTTTAACAAAAAAAACACTTTTAGAGTTAAATAAGCAATCCCAAACACCCTCTTAAAAACAACTTTTTAGCTTTATCAAAAAGTTAAAACAAAAGATGCTTTTGAGTTTTCCAAACACTTTTTTTAGCTTATTAGCTTTTGAAAAAGCCAATAAGTCAATAAACAGTTTTTCAACGCAATCCCAAACACCCTCTAATTCTAACTAGTTTTTATCCCTGCGCTTCGTGGCAGGTTGGTTTGACTCGTTTGTGTTAAAAAAACTTACATCAAATCTCAGACTCGTTATAGCATGCGATACGAAAAAAAACACTCGAATTTGAATTGAACTTACTTTTCAATAAAATTTAAACCAGAACGTTGACAAAAAAAAAAGTTTAAGCAAACGGCGCATTCCATTATTTAAAAATATTTAACGAACGATAGTTATCATAGAAAATGGTGTCGGGCTCATCGTTAATAAAATTTAAACGAAAATGTAGGTGCAACGCTAAAAAAATGTTAATAAAAAGGAAACATAAAACTAAATAATAAAAAAGAGAAAAAAACGAATTAAAAAAATACCGCTTCGGGTAGTCAAAAACCATAAGGCGAGTACCGATACGGATCCCGATAATACCAATATCAACTATGATGTTGTTTGCCCATAATAGGTTCGGCTCGTAACGGTACCACAACGGTAACGACAATCGCTATAGGAAACGAAAAAAAAATAATTTTGAATACAACTCTGTTTTAAAAAAAAATTATATCGAAACGTTGAAAAAAAAATCTACAAATAGTTGCGTACTCCGTATTTTGAAAAAAATTAACGAACGAAAGTTATTAAAGAAAAACAAAATTAATAGAAAATAAAACGGGTTAAAAACGTATATTATATATATACTATAAGGTTAAAAATGAAAATATTAAAAAAAAAATTCCACACAAAACTATTGGGAGGTTACTGTTCACTGGGCTTTCCATTTTAACCTTAGTTTTTAACATTAGTTACTAATTTCAGGATTTTTTTTACCACCCAAACACCATATATTTTTTGAAACATTATTCAAAAGAACTAATTTCAATTCAAATTTCAGTTAAAGATAAAATTACTTGGAAAATATTGCACAAACCAAATAACCACTTAAAATTCGTTTGTTACATCAAGTGATTCAAGATATCTTATTGACAGGGCCGGTCCTGAGGATTTAAGTGCCTCGGCCGAGCCGGAAAAAAAAGGCCTCTACGAACAAAATATATAAACTACATTTTTCTAAACGACGATTAACGTTATAACAATAAACATAGAAAAAATATAGTATGTAATAAACAAAAACAATAAAAAATCTATTATAAGTTTAAAGAGGGCCCAAACAATAAACATATAATTTTTTTTTTAAATGACTCAATGGTCATGGAATAAACAAAAGGGCCCAACCATTATAAAAGAGGGTCCAACCAGTATAAAGATTAAAATGGCCCAACCAGTATAAAAAGGGCCCAATAATTTTTTAAGTTTTTTAAAAAGGACCCAATATATAAAACCGGTATTTAAAATTTTATAAAAAACATATATATATACAGGCTCTGTAAAAATTTTAGGCCCCCGAAAAAAACGAGCCCTGGCCAGCTGCCCGGCTCGGCCTACCCCAGGGCCGGCTCTGCTTATTGATAAACATTTGATTTGAAAAATGATAAGACCCACATAAAAAATATATATGTTTTAATCATAAGGGATGTCAGAGTTATCATTAACAAAAATATTGCACTTATCTTATTTTAGGATAAATCATAAAGCGTTCTGTGGAGTGGTAGCCCTATAAATTTTTAAATGAAAGGTCATGAGTTCAAGTGTCGGTTAGGACAAATTGTTTCAGGTTGAATCAGAGGATTTTCTAGTTGTGGGTTTTCCTCCTAGGTGGGTCCCGGGTTCGAGTCCACTGCAGTTACGTATAACCCATTGGAAAAGACATGCATGACTCACAAGAACATCCAGGCTGCTCCAGAAGAAAGTAGAGTTTAAGAAAATCATATTTCAAAAAAGAAATCTTATTTTAGGACAACCATATCATAACCGTCGTCGTCTGTAGCAAAGATTATTTGAACAATATTCTATAAAAGTGAAAATCAGGATTAAGATTGTAAATATTTTGTGTTATCAACATAATCTTTGAAAAACAATGATACGTGATAGGATGAGCAAATAACCGAATTAATTATATCGTAACCGATTTAGCCAAACCGAACAAATAACCGATGGTTCGGTTAACCATAACCGATTAACCGAAATTTGTGTTCAGTTTTGGTTTTGATGTTTGACATAACCAAATTAACCGAACCGATCATATATATATATATATATATATATATAGACACACACATACATGCATAGGGAGAGGATTAAGAGATTATTGGGTGTGGGTCAATTCAAAACCCACATTTAGTATGAAAACCTTAAAACTCTCATCCAACGGTTAATCTTAACTCAAACACACAAAACATTGTCATGTGTCACTAAATTTGTTTTATATGAAAAGGGTAAAAGAGTCATTTTACTCACGCAAAATCAGGTTTAACAAGAAGGTGACATGTGTCACCTTCTTATCCACCTCACTTTCTTTTTTTTTTATAAAAAGATTTCCTCTCATGTTTTTAAAAGATTTATAACTTTTTTATACTATATTTTTTTATATAAAAATTATATCATTAAACCGATCACATTTTTATCTTTAATTTGGTTATAATATAAAAAAAATACGAACATCTCTATTTAAATCAATGTAACGAAACATTTTCTATCTAACAGATCATTATATTGGTGTAATACTCTAGTTACATTGGTTTAATACTATAGTTAAATTAGTATTAAACCATTTTTTTAAGACGTCCGTAATTACATTGATATAACTACCAATTACATTAGTGTAACGCACATGAATTACAAACTACCATTCATCAATGTAACAAATCGTTAGATCGGTGTAATAACCTAGAAACAATTTGTTGCCAGTTAAAGTACAATCATTGCTTTTACCAAATGAACTAGTAAGTGAAATATTCTGAAAACTGGTTAGAGAGAATAGCTGAAATTACCTCTCCAAATCATGGTCATATAACACTGAGTTGTCACCACTAGTCCGATATAATGCGAGCCCTAAATGGCGTATCAGCGGGGCCAAAGGATTTTTATTGCAGACACCATGCAACCTGAAAAAATGGTTCAAATATATTTTTTTATGTTGGAAAATAAAATTAAGCAAATAGTTCATCAACTGTTGCAAGTTGCAAATGAGAAAGAATTTGATTTTGAATTTTAAGCTACAACCTGCATAGTTAGTTAGTAAATTAATCTCTAATTCTAAGCTATTAATATACAAACTAGGCAAAGAAACCATGTTTGACTGGGAATCTAAAACCAGGAAATAAGTAAAGAGAACGGCATTGGGAACTTAACATGATGCTCTCATATCCATGTAACACAACCTTTCAGGAACAGACCTGCAAATAAATAAATATATATATATATATATATAGGGGCATGTTCTTTTGAGAACCAACCATATGTTGAGAACTGAAAGAACCGCACAAAACGTGTACATATCGCTTTAGTGAAAAAAGTAAAATTCAACAACAATGTTTTATTTATCTCTTCCCACTCTTAGTTTGAGTTTATCTCCTCTCTCCTGAATTTTTTTAAGAAAAGTGTAAAAATATGCATATATGCATTCATTTGTGCATATAGTGTGAGTGCATATATGCATTTAAAAAAACGACTATAAATTCGAGGTCTTTTAAAACCAAACCTCAAACATATTGAAATGTACATGAATTCTAGTCAATTTATATTCTAAATAGAGGAAAAGTTAATGCGGTTATCACGGTTCTTAACATATTGTTGGTTCTCAAAAGAACATACCCCTATATATATATATATATTCAGGAACAAAGAAATTTAAAAGAACGACATTAGTAATTTGGGAGCAAAAAAACCCTAATCTTGCTACAAATTTGAGAGATGATTTTTGAAAGAGGGTTTTTGGTTTGAATGGCGGAATTCAGGAACATACCTGCAAATCAACATAAATCCAGGAGCCGTTGTTGAATTCCTCTTCCAGATCCCTGATTCTTTGTTTGTTTATGAGGTTCGGCGCCCAAACCCGACACCTCATCGGCCCACCTTTTCCGGATCTGGCAGCCATCGTCCCACCTCTCAAATGAAGCAAAAGGCACCTCGGATCTTGAAGGAGACTTCTATTTTACTAGTCGAAAATCAACTACAGCCACCGTCAGATCTTGAAGCGGAACGAATTTACGCTCTGTTCCAGAGTTCACTTAAGGAAAGAAATGATCCATTTTCCTTCCCTTTCTCTTCTTTTCTTTTCCTGTCTTTTCCTCTCTTTTCTCTTCTTTTCTTTTCCTTCCATTTCCTTCCAATTTGGAAGGATTAATTTTAACCCAAACTCCCATCCCTTTCTGTCATTTTTCTTCCATTTCCTTCCCAAAAAAAATCTCTGGAACACACATTTTTTCTTTCCTTTTATTTCTCTCGTAAAAAAAAACTCTGGAACACCTTCATTTTTTTCTTTCCTTTCAAATCCTTTCTTTTCTCTTGTTAAATGAAACTTTGGAATAGAGCATTAGAGAGAGAGAGAACGAGGGGTTTACGAAGGTGAGGGTGGGGTAAACTGGGGTGAGGTGGGGTGTGGAGAGAGGGTGTTAAAATGACAAGGATACCCCATCTAGCCATCTCAACTATTAAATCTCAATATGATTATTATATATTAAATGAATGGTTGTGATGGAGTTTTAAGGTTTTTACATGGGGAGAGAGTTTGGATATGAGCACTCCCCTATAGACACACACATACATACACAGGAAGAGGATTAAGATAATACTCATTGTTCATTATAAAACTAAAAACTATTCGACTGTTAATTTTAAAACCTTAATAACTTTTTCATATGTTATCATATTTTTTTAAATTATACCATAAAATCGAGCATTTTTTTCTTTGATTTGAGTACAATATTGATATATTAAAAAGAAACTCTTTTAACATTTCGAATTTGTTCGATACTTATATGTAATATGATAATACTGCATATACTACATATATGCAGTATTATCATATGATCAACCTACATATATGCAGTATCATTATACTGCACATATGTAGTATTATCATGTAGTATAATAATATTAAATATATGTAGTATCAAAAAAGTTCGACACGTTAATTTTTTATTTTTTTATATATCAATATTATACTCAAATTAAAGATGAAAAATTCTTAATTTCTTTGTGTAATTTTAAAAATAAAATAACGTATTAAAAAGTTATTAAGGTTTAAAAATTAGGGGGGAGGAGTTTTTTGGTTTATCATGAAAATGAGTTTTCTCATTAACCCTACACACACACATAAAACTATTTAAATTTTATGATACGTGATACACTTCATACATAATTGTTTGCGTTATAATCCTATTAATTTTATAAAAACTAAATTACATTTTTTGTCCTTTAATTATGCTATATATTCTAAAATATAATCCTATAATTATGCTATATGACCTAAAATATAATCCTATAATTTAATTATATTTTATAAATTTAATAAATATTTTATTTATTAAAATTATTGTAATATTAAACCTAAGTTCTTAAAAGAACCCCACCCCTCACCCTCCATGTCCGGTCATCTTCGTCACAACACTAGCACCATCGCACCGGGCACCACCGCACCAGCACCATCGCAATTACAGATCTAAAACCTTCTGTGACTGGCAACTTCCTTCACCCCCTTGTCTTCTTCCTTACTTAACCAGCGCCATCGATTTTACATCTAAAATCCTAATTCGAACGACAGCGTCGCCATCAATTTCAGATCCATGGCTCGTTTCCGGCACGGCCTTCGATTTCAGCGGAATGAAGCAAACCTCAGTGAAAAAAACATCAGAGCCGGAATGAAGCAAACCTCAACGTAAATGTTCTCGGATCTGAGCATACAAACGGAAAGAAAAAAAACTCAAGTGCTACCTGCGATGGTTGTTGGACCGGCGTGAGAGACATAGAAAGAGCCATACGTGCGATGGTTGTGGCCGGAAAAACGGTTGACGAAGGTTGGTTGATGAAGAAGACAAGTGGTAGCGGGCGGCGGCGTGTGAAGGACCACAGTGGTAGCGGACGGCAGCGTGTGATGGAGATGTTAGCGGAGTTTTGGTCGGAAATGGGGAGATTTGGTGTAAAGAGTCTGATTGATATATATGTATATATAATATAATATTATTTATAACAAATAACAAATTTTAATAAATAAAATAGTTTATTAAGTTTATAAAATCTAATTAAATTACAAAATTTGTCCTTCAAGGGTAAAAAGACTAAAATCACCTCATGTGCGCTTTAAAGGTAAAAAGACTAAAATGTCCTCATGTGCACTGCATATGAGGTGATTTAACTGAAAAACTTAACCTTTGTTAGTGGAAAGGACGAAATTCGTAAGAACCTTTTGAAATAAAGATCAATAAATGAAAGTAAAAACTTTAAAGGACCCATTCCGTGATATGAGCAAACATAAAGGACAAAAATTATAATTTAGTCTTTTATAAATAAACATACTATATGTTGGGGATTACTTATTTTAGAGTAAACTATTTTTCGTCCCTGATGTTTGTTGCTATTAACAGGTCCAGCCTTCTTTAATAATATGGGTACTTGATGTTACATTTCTTAACAGTTTTCATCCAATTTTATTAACTTCGTTAAGTTTTTCAGTTAAATCATGTTAAATGACCAAAAATCCCTCTTTATCCCCACTCAACCACCACCACCCGTCGACCACCACCTGCCACCACCATCACCTAACTTTCGCGCTCTTTTCTAGCAGCTCCTCTCCGGGGGCCGACCACCACCTGACACCACCATATTACATTTCTTAATGAAAATCGATTATAAATGTTGTGATTTCTTAACGACAAAGGTCAAATCAATTCTTCACCCTCAAATCTGTGTTTCTCAACATACCAATGACGATGCGTTCAGATCGGAAACAACCGCTAGCGTTACGATCTCCGATAAGGCTCCGTTCCCGCCGCCCCGTTCAGTCAAATCTTCAAACCCCATCATGTGCTTTTCACTTTATATCAAGAGTTCGTTTGTTTGATGTAAATAATCACTTCACATGTTCTTGAATGTTGAAAAGCACTTCAATTTCTCTATATTTCTAGGTTTTGTTTCATTACTCATCGGAAACACAAGCCGGTGCCTCCGAGCAAGATGCCTCAATCCAAACCCTAACAACTCCTCAGCATCATCATCGTCCCCTATATCCCCAATATCAAAACCCTAGACCTCGACCTCCTCCTCACTTTTGAATCTCCATCAACAGGATCCGTCGGCAGCTGGAACCCTTAAACCGGACACGAAACAAATCCATACACTTTATCTCAGACATGAGCGGTCGGAGGCCAGCTCACCACGACAACCGAAGTGGAGAATTTTCCTGGTTTTCCGGAGGTATTCTAGGGTTTGAGCTCATGGAGCGGTGTAAGCAGCAAAAGTCACATTCCCCAAACACCTTTTTAACTTATAAAAGTTAATAAGCAGTTTCAATAAGTAATCCCAAAGACCCCCTTAGTCAAATTACTTATAATATGCATTTGGGTTTGATTTCTAGTCAAATTGTTAACAAAAGTTCAAATTTTTTAGCTTATGTCAAAAGTTTTGGTTTAGCGGTTAACCAAACCAAATCAAACCGAATGACTACTAATAACCGATTAACCGAAACTGAATTAACCAAAACCGATCAGTTTTCAAAAATCCATTAACCTAAAAATTCAGTTTCGGTTCGATGGGGGCTCAAAACCGAACTGAACCGAACACACCCTTAATATGTGACGGTATAGAAAAAGTGTATTAACCACCACCCCCTCCATTTATTGTTTGAAACAACCGGTCCCATCAAGTCTTCCCTTTTACAATCACAATCATGTCTATATTTATAAACTTTGTCAAGGTGAAAAATATTGCCTCCATGATGATAAAAAGTTGATCAAGTTCGTCGTCTGATGACAATAGAGGGTTGATTTCATGATCAATATTCAATGGTCATGGCATTGGGTCGTCGGTTTGATGGGTGTGAATGACCACTTAAGAAAGCTTTCAAATTGACGGCTTCATTTTGAATTCAATTTTTTTAGGTATGTGAATTTATTTTACCTTTTAATTAGTGTTCTAAAAGCCGGATCAGTGGTCTGACAAGTTGTTCTACTGTCGGGCTGGTTTTAAAACCCAATAAAATCTAAGTTGTTTCAACGATCCAAGCTATTTCATTTGGCTCTTGAATGATGCACACATTCGCATGATTATTATCTCAACGATTTCGGAAGCATCCTTTTCTCATGTTCAATGTATCACAGCTCGTGAAATATGAGAGTATATTGCTCGTGCCTATGCTCCACACACTGCCTCACGAGAATATACACTTAAGACATTTCTTCTTAAGCTTCAAATAAAAGGATATGCAACACCCTTGCTTATTTGAGTCGTGCACAGGAGTATGCATCTACACTTGCAAATATATGTGAACCGGTCAAAGATAAAGATCTTGTTCTGTTTGTCGTCTCAGGGCTCCGTGAAGAATACAACGACCACAAATCAACCATTCTTTCATGTTCATCTCCTCTAACATTCAGTGAACTCTATGGTCTCTATGTTATCATGACTATATGGTTACAAAGCCTCCACAACCATTTGTTGCATCTATCTTTATTGCCACTAGGGGTACTCATCTAGATCAACTCTGGCTATCCACACTCAGCCATCCTAACAACTTATGGCTATTCAATAGATGCCAACTCATTAGTTGGTAGCTCAACATGGCTATTTAACAGGTGGCAACTCAACATGGCTTTCAACTTATGCCCAAGCCTGTTGCTCCTCAAGCTTTCTACAACTATCGACCGCTTCACAATCGTGGGAACAACAACCGCGGATGTTGTGATCCCTCTCGTGGCAACAATAGAGGACGTTGTAGCAGTCAATTCTCTTGGGCATCATATTAGAACATGGTGTATGGTTCCTACAACCAATGTGGCATTGGTCATATCCCAAGTGATTGTCCAAATGGTGACCCGTCTACACTTCATGCCAACCCATCGTCTAATTTTACAGATGCACATTCTAATGCTGGCACTACCTAGTACCTTGACACTTAAGCCAACAACCATGTAACACCGGATTTATCAAGTCTAGATAGTTCAAAGGCATACCATTATAAGGACGCATTCCATGTTGGTAATGGTAAGGGACTTCCTATTCTCCATATCAGTTCATCTCGATTCATTTATCTAACCGAAACGTTTTCTTTATCTAACATTCTTCATGTTCCTGAATTTAGGAAAAATCTTCTATTAGTCAAATTTTTTTGTCTAGATAATAATGTCTTCTTTGAATTTCATTCATTCCTTTTTGTTGTGAAGGACAAGTGTACATGCACTACCCTTCTCGCTGCCCCAAGTGAATGCTCTCTACCCTCTTCGACTTCATCAACTTCAGTATCTTCATAAGATCACCTTATCTGCTACACAGACTATATCCACAGTTTGGCACGGAAGGCTTGGTCATTTGCATCAAAGTCTTTTCAGATTTATTCTTTCCAGATTTTCTCTTCATGTTACTACAAACTTATCTTCAGTTTCATGTACTGCTTGTCATTTAGGAAATTCAAAAAAAAATTCCTTACCTAATTCTAGTTTTTCATAGTTCCATATTTCTTGATTTAGTATATTGTGATGTTTGAGGCCCTGCACATGTGTTATCTTCTGATGGGCATTGTTATTTTATGTTATGTGTTGATCAAATTTCACGTTATATGTGTATCTTTCCCCTAACCAACAAATTTAATGTTTATACAACTTTCAAAAATTTTGTCACTATGGTTGAACGACAATTTATTTCAAAAATCAAAACTATTCAAACTGATTGGGTGGTGATCCTCTAACATCTTTCTTCACCTCTCTTGGAATCGTTCACATATTATCATGCCCACATACCAGTTAATAAAATGGTATTGTTGAACCTTGCCTCACACTCCTTTCTCGGTCTTCTGTTCTTCAACGTTTTGCCACTTTTCCTTTGACACTGTCGTTTACCTCATCCATCATATTCCCTCACGAACATCTTTTCGAGTTTCACCTTTAAAACATTTGTTCTAACACTCTCTCGATTACTGACGGTGTGTTGTGTGGTTATATATATATATATATATATATATATATATATATATATATATATATATATATATATAGGGTTGAGTTCATGAGAGAACTCATTTTAATGAGAGAACTACAGAACCACTAAGAAAAGAATGGGTGAAATTTTAAATAGAAATGGTAAAATTGGAAATTAAAATATATAAACATTTAAACATTTCTATCTTTTGCATACATTATTATTTTTTTTAAAAATTACACCATTAAATCAAGAATTTCATTATCTTTCATTTGAGTATAAATAACGTTATAAAAAATAAAAATTAACTCGTCTTTATTTTTTCTTCTTATTTTTAATATTGCATATGTGTAGTATCACCCCCAAAAACCTAAACCCCCACCCCACCCCCACCCAAAAACCTTAACCCCCACCCCACCCTCACCCAAAAACATACACCTACTACACCCACCCCCAAAAATCTAACCCCCCACACCCCCCCAAACCTAAACCCCTCACCCACCCCCACATAAAAACCTAAACCCCCCACCCACCCCTACCTAAAAACCTAAACCCACCGCACCCACCCCCTACCCTGAAAAACCTAACCCTAAACATAATACTGCATATGTGTAGTACCACCCCAAAAATCTAAACCGCCCACCCACCTCTAAAAAACCTAAACCCCCTCACCCACCCCTCAAAAAACCTAACTTAAAAGTTAAACTAAACCTAAAAACTAAACCCTAAAGCTAAACCGACTATTTTTTTTTGAACGACGACGACGTGGGAAACAAGGTCTCCGAACCACTTCTTTAGTTTTTGATTTATATTTTGAGTTATGATTTTTTTATTATTTATTTTTTTATTATTTATTTTTTACCTTTAAAGAGGAGTTCTTTAGCTCTCTCCCTAAAGGTTAGTTTTCTTATGAACTTCACCCTATATATATATATATAGGAGAATGTTCCACTAAGAAGTGGTTTTTCACTAAAAACGCTAAGAAGTGGGTCAAACGAACTCCGAATGAGCTCATTCCAGCGGCGTTAGAACCATCTCATCGAACTCTAATCCGGACTGAAAAACCTAAACCCCCTCCACCCGCACCCTCAAAAACCTAAACCACCCCTCCAACCCCACCCAAAAAGCCTAAAACCACCACCCCAACCCCTCAAAAACCTAAACCCCCCCCACCCCACCCCCTAAAAACCTAAACCCACCCACACCCACCCCCAAAAACCTAAACCCCCCACCCCAAAAAAAACCTAAACCATAAAATCTAAACCCTAAAAGCTAAACCCTAAGGCTAAACCATAATGCTAAAACCCTAAAATTCAAACGTAAAATCTAAAACTTAAAAGCTAAACCCTAAAAGCTAAGATGGTAGAGTTCGACGAGACGGTTCCAATGCCGCTGAAATGCGCTCAATCGGAGTTTGTTTGATATCGTTTCTAAGCGTTTTGGTCATTTCTTAGATTTCTTAGCAAAAACCTACTTTTTATTTGATCCTCCCCATATATATATATATATATATATATATATATATATATATATATATATATATATATATATATATATATATAGGGGGAGGTTCAAATAAAAGTAGGTTTTCGCTAAGAAATGATAAAAACGCTTATAAATGATATCAAACGAACTCCGATTGAGCTCATTTCAGCGGCGTTGGAACCGTCTCGTCGAACTCTGCCATCTTAGCTTTTAAGGTTTATATTTTACGTTTGAATTTTATGGTTTTAGCCTTATGGTTTAGCCTTAGGGTTTAGCTTTTAGGGTTTAGATTTTATGGTCTAGGTGTTTTTGGGGGATGGGGTTTTGGTTTTTTTTAGGGGGGGTGGTTTTAGGCTTTTTGGGGGTGGGGTTGGAGGGGGGTTTAGGTTTTTGGGGTGCGGGTGGAAGGGGGTTTAGGTTTTTGGGTCCGGACTAGAGTTCGATGAGACGGTTCCAACGCCGCTGGAATTAGCTCAATCGGAGTTCGTTTAACCCACTTCTTAGCGTTTATTAGCGAAAAACCACTTCTTAGTGGAACCTTCCTCTATATATATATAAAATGATCATTACTTTAATCAACTACACACAATAGGCAAGTGTACCTATTGCAATATAATATGGTCACGACAAGAACCAAGTATCAAACTAATAGACACAATGGCTCCCAATAATCAACCCTTGCTATTGTCTAACCAAAATAAAAGGTGGATACATGGTAGTAAATCTAAATAAAATAAAATAAAATAAAGAAAAGAAAAATATTACAGTGGAAAACTATCAATCAAACAAGATATCACTTGGTTTAAATCCACTTGGTGTAAATCGATATTTTAGAAATATTTTAACGGTGGTGTGAAAATAGTAAAGGGGTGGATGGCTCCTTGGTTGATTTACCGTTCTGAATAACCGGATTGAAGGCTAACATGCTCTCGCCCACTCACGCTTCTTGCGGTCATCATGCGGCTAAAATTATCTTGTTGACTTGGCTCCTGGCTAGTTTTACCAAATTGTATGACTCGTTGGAAAGCTAGAATGCACAACCACCTCAGAGTCACTCATGAAGACCTTAAGATTACTGAAACTATCTAGTTTATGTTTTGTAATAAAATTCCAAGGTAGGGTTACCGCGACTCTCAATCTATTGGAAAACTAGAATGATAAGACGCACAAGCCACCACAAGACCGGAATAAAGACATCTTGAATACAACATACTTTATATAAATATGGCTCCCAATTCAAGCCACGAACTCCATGGCTCCCGTTTACGAGCCAAAGAGAAGAGAATGGAATATATACTAACACAAAACACAAGATTTAGCTAAAACTCAAAGTGCTTTGCTTAAGTACCCAACACTAACCAACAAAAGTTTAAATATTTACCAACTAGGCCCTACTATAGTATTAAGACTTGTATAAAGACGTACAATCTTGAATGGATGTTTAAACAACATGTATTGCTCAATACAACCACAAGATTTAAGACTCTAGTGATCGAAGGCCAAGTTCTCACATCCATATATGAACAAGTTTTCAATTTCTAAAATTTTATATTCAAGTATTTAATAATCTAGTTAAATTCAAGACACCCAGAAGATTTAAGACTCTAGTGATCATGGTTAATTAACCGAAATTAACTGAAACCGACTCATAATCGACGGTTAACCACCAAGCGGTTATGGTTATGGTTATGAAAGAGAGCATAACCAACCAAACAGTTATGGTTATAAAAAAGAGTAAAACAGACTCATAACCAACTTTACACATCACTAGTTTTCTATACAAAAATCAAACTCGTACATCAAAAAATTTTCAAAACAAACCTAACCCTCTAGTGATGGAACTCTAGATCTTTCTTACCTCCATACATCCTACATGAATGATCTCCTACTTTCTATGTTCAAGTATTTTATTAATCTCAACGGTCTAAACAACTTTCTTAATTGTTTGCACACCTAGTTTTTTTAAGAGTAATTTTAAAATACCTCATTTACAAGCAATTGGCTTCTGATTCAATGACGGGGTGTGGCGGCGGCTGGCGGGCGATAGAGGGTGGTGGGGTGGCGGCGGCGGGGTGTGGGGGTGGGGTGACAAAGTTTTGAGGGACCTATATGCATTATTTTTAAGTTAACAAAGTTTTATAATATTTGATCATTTTAACTCGTTGACTTATTGACCCAAATTAATCCATTGAATATTTGAGGTGACCCAAATTAACCTGTTTACTACACAAATTTATCCATTGACTAATTTTAATTTGAGGTCACCAAATTGACTAATATTCAATTGATTTGTCCACAAATGAAGCCATTTTTTAAAGGATGGGTTAAGATTGACACCTCCAATTAACATATATATATATATATATATATATATATATATATATATATATATATAAATTCTTCTTGTTTACCAACAAGATATAAATATAATCATCTCAATCACGGTTCTAATCAACACCCTAACTTGTTGTAGCGATACTAATCTTGTTTGCCTTTTCTTTGAATCATTTTCGTTGTGATACCACCTATCAAAACATACCTCCATAAGTTCACAACGTGACACTTAATCTCGATTAAGACAATTCTACTCTGATTCTTCCGATGTCAACTAAAGATGAACACAAAATTATGTCGAATAAAATACATCCATATTGCTTTAGTAAACATATATACTGGTTTATACCAAATAAGATCAACTCTACTTATGCTAGTCGTCTACCAACGACCAGCATTCGTATAGATCAATGTATACATCGCGTGTTTAAAATAAATCTCCACTCTCCATAGTCCATATTTTTTAGACTCTCTCTAAAATCTTTAATATCTTGAAGATACATGTACAACAGTTTAGGCTTATGGTTAACAAAATCAACCATGTTGTTCCATTTGATTGGTTTATTTCTCATATAATTTAGAGGGGACCCACAATATAAGATGGTGAGGGTGGTAGTAGAGTAGACACACATGCTAACGGCACCACCACTTGAAACAAACGGCATGTTGCAATTTTTAGGTGACAGTCGCCCTCCCATTGGCCAAGCTTCCCCTTCACGCATCAACAAATCTTTCCATATATTGCATGCAAATCCTACCCCCCCCCCCCCCCCCTCTCCTTCCTCTCTCTCTCTATACTCATAACCAATCATTAGCATTCTTTATCTCCGCCCTTTGCAATTCTTGATTCATCATCAAAACCCCATTAAAACCCTTTCTTCAAAAGCCTTGTGTTTCATGGATTTCGATCCAATGGAGCATTTTAAAAACACCCAGATGATCCAAATGGACCAAATCCCATCTCACCGGCGGTACTCTGCACATGAAGCTCCGTCACAGTCTTTTTCGCCGGCGTTTGTCTCCGGCGGACCGTTTTTATCGGAACCGATGGGTTTTAGTGCTTTTTCACCTGCGATTGACGGATATGGTAGCTTAGCGGATGCTTTTGCCGTGCTTAATCTTTCTCCGGCGTCGTACGCCGACCCTCCGCCGGAGGTTTTTCAGAACACTTTCGCCGGTCAAATCGGCTCTTCCGCTGGCGCCGGTGACGATGGTGAGGGTTTTTTTCACTCGTTTAACAGTCGTCATGTGGGGGTTAACAGTTTTTTGAATCATCAACGGTGGTCCGGCGATATGGAATTTCTCCGGCGACAAAGTTCTTATGGATTTGACTTTGACCAGAAGTCAAACTTGGACTCCAAGAAATTACTTTATTCCACCCCACAATCATCCCACATTGGTCCTGAAATTGCTGATAAGAAACTGAAATTTCAAAGATTAGATGATTATGAGCAACAAAATCCTTGTTCCTGCAGCAAATTTCAAAATCAATATAGTCAAAGTCAACATTTTCAGTATATGAGTCTGTGGGATTTGAGAGAATTAAAAGAAGGGATTTACAGAATGGCTAAAGATCAAAATGGTTGCAGAATATTGCAAGCAATGTTGGAAAGAGCAACCATGGAAGAAGTGGAAATTGTTTTATCTGAGGTGGTGAATTTCATTTCTGAATTGATGAAAGATCATTTTGGTAATTATTTAGTTCAAAAGCTTGTTGTTATGTGCAATAATGATCAAAAAATGAGGTTGATTCTGTCCCTGACTGAAGTGCCTACTGATATTATTCTTGTGTGTATGAATCCACATGGGTATGTGAAATTTTTTAAAATTATTTAATATTATTTGAAAATATCTGAAAAAGTTATGATAACTTAATTTTTTGTTGTTAATTGAACAGGACTAGAGCAGTGCAGAAATTTTTGGAAAACTTGAACCCGGGTCAGGTTAAGTTAGTAATGAAAGCTTTATACCGCGGTGCAGCCACACTGGCGGTTGACCCAAATGGTCATCATGTCATCCAGTACTGTCTGGCCACGTTTGATAGTGATATCAACAAGGTACTATGTTGTAGAATATTAGTTTTGTACAATGTTCATTCTTGTGTACAAATGTCATTGGTCAATTTGTGTGATCTTTATATAATAACTTTGGTCTATAATATGATCAAAGTACCATATTAGAACATTTTGAGTTTATGGTAAACTTGTTTCATATGAGAGTTTCTTGATCATTGAAGTGAAATATATTGTATAAGATAACCCTAAATGTAGTTTAATTCCCTTTTGTCTAAATTTATATATTTTTTTACCTGTTAATTATCATTACTTCATACCAGTTTGCTATGATTTTTGCCACAATTTTCCATTTTTTTGTACTTAGTAACATTTAAGATATTTGAAAAATAATCAACCATCGTTATTAAAACTGCGAGTCAAATGAAGCATTTAACGTTGCTTTACAATGTTTTCTTAACATGATGGTATAAACTGTCATGCTAAAATATTTTTAAAGAAACTGATTTTTCCATTCTTAGCATGATGGTGTAAATTGGCAGTTTATTTAACTGATGTATCATTTTTAGGTTATGTTTACATGCCCTCATGTTGCCTATGATTCATCTTAGACCTTAATAACTTTTAAAATATGTTTATAACTTTTTTAACTTCAAATTAGTATTTTCTTTACCCATTTATAATTACTGAATTGATATTTTTTATCACTAAAAAATTAAAATATTTTTCGCAGCCTATTCTCACTGAAATAGCAAATGAATGCTATAGAATAGCAACGGATAGAAGTGGTTGCTGTGTGGTTCAAGCATGCGTGGAACACTCACGTGGAGAAGTTAGAAGGCGCATAATTGCTGAAATTATGGTAAATTCAATACATCTAGCTGAAGATCCTTTCGGGTTTGTTTCTAAATTTTAGAAAAATATGTTCTTTTTTTTTTAATCTTTATGGGTTGTGATTAATGTTGTTATTGTTATTTTTCATTTTTGTTCAGCAATTATGTTCTGCAACACATAGTGGGACTAAATATACCAGAGTTACCAGAGCTAACTGCATTACTTGTGAGACAACTTAAAGGGAATTTTGCATCGTTATCATGCAATAAATATGCTAGTAATGTGGTTGAGAAATGTTTGAATGAATCTGGTGAAGAGATTTCTACAAGTATCATTTTGGAACTAATTACAAGCCCAAAATCATCCTTGCTTCTAGTTGACCCTTATGCAAATTTTGTCATACAATCTGCAATTAGAGTTTCGAAGGTTAGTTCATACTTTTATTCTTTATTCGGTGAATATTTTGGGGGTGTTAGGATTTGCGTTTAGTAAGTGGACATTCTTCAAGGGGTGGTGCAGTGTAAGCACCTGATTCCCCTCTAGCAGAGGTTTCACGTTCGGATCCTGCTTCCACTGTGCCATAACCTCTTAAAGGTCACCTTCCTAGCAAAAGCTACTATTTGCTTGACCATGTTGGTTAGCAGGTTTTGAGCTTTTTTGTAAGAAATTCCCTTGGTTACAAAAAAAGCAACTTTTACTGTTTGGATAAACAACTTATTTTTATTATCTGATTATTACAATTTCAAAACACACATCCAAACACTATTTTATGCAACCGTTTGATTAAGTTTGATTTTGATTTTTGAATTATCATATAAACAAAACCAAATGTTCACCAAACATCTCATTCACATCATTGTAATTATCAAGTTTGAACACTAAAAGATGCTTTTTTATGCAAGTTTAAATAAACATGTAGTGAAATAATCTTTTTGTCAATAAACATATAATGTTTTGTGTTCATATTAAAGTTTTATTTTTTCTAAATGAGGTTTGATATTATTATTCATGGTGAAACAGGGTTTTGCATTTTACTGTTTGTGTAACTTAATTTCCAAAAACATGTTGTCTATGCGGACCAATCTTTATGGGAAAAAGATACTTGAAAGATTGGAAAAGAAGAGGGTCAACTTTGCATAAAGCTAGAAACTTCAAGGGGGTAACTTGAAAGCGTAGTGTGCAGCTGTTGTTATTACTTCACAAACTGTAGTTACTAAATATGTCTGTGGTATGTTGTCTATTGAAACTTGTTCTCCTTACCAGCTTTTGACTTTTTTTTATTTTGACTTTTGACTTTTGACCAGTGTGTTATGAAGCTCTTTGAAAAATTTAGGACATGAGAAAATAGTGATTATGTATGCTTTGTATTAACTTTGTAGAAATCTCATATGGTTTGAATCCTGAATGATGAAATTATATGAAGCTCTTTAAGTTCTATTTTGATAATGAATCAACTCAAATGTTGTTCTATTTGGAATATTTGAAAGATATATGAAAGTGTAGGGTCATATTTGGACTATGAGCTTAGTTGGGGATAGGTTAAATAACACATTGAGAAAAATCACAAGGTACTTGGAATATAAACAAAACGGTTCAGCCTTTTTACCTTTTTCTATTTATAAGGTACTTGAAATATAAATAAAGCAGTTTAGCTTTTTACATTTTCTATTTATACATGAAATTTTTGTCATGTGTCTAAGAATATATTCATTTTCAGGTATCTACTTTATTTTCTTAAAAAATTGTAAGATTTTTATATTTCAAACATTTCTGATGATATGAAAAGATAAAAAGATAAATACTTGAAATTATTTTATATATGTTTATAGCTATAGAGATATGATTTGATGCTTACTAACATACAAATATAAATGAATCTAAATTATCATTCTTACATGATTCATCAAATCTAAATGTTCTATTTATATATGATCATAATTGTTCAAAGGGTTAAAGTGGTACTTGTTTTTTCAAAGCAAATGCAAAGCATGGGGGTAGGAAGTAGGACACTCCTCGTCCCACCAAAGTAAATTTATTTATGTAAATGTTCAAACTTTATTGTAACATATATCATTATCATTGTCCTTTCACAACAAAGGCATGCGACTCTTAAGAAAAATATGTACGGTTATTTCATTTTGATTCTTCAAGATATGTTTTGTTTGTATAATTTTCGACACTTTTATTTTCGTTATCTATATTCGTATAATAATTCCATGAACACGATAGAAATTTTATTATTGGTATATGTAGTATATTTCGATGCACTTAATTTGATATTCTTGATGAAATCAGGTTTGTAGTATTTGATTATATGTGACATTCACGCCTTCAAAAGATGTAAATCCTTCTTTCTTATTATAAAATTTAATTATAACACACATCAATAAAATACAATCACGAATTAAATATATATTTTAAAGAAAGACTTTTCTTGAACCACTTAATTAATAAAGACATACACAACTTCAAATACTCTAAGGGCATTTTGGCTTACCCTTAGAGTTCATTTTGTCCCTGTAACAAGGGCATTCGTCTTTATGTCCATATGTTCCAGAAGGCACACACTGACACTCTTCACAACATATCCCACAATACTTTAAACATCTATCCTGCAACCCTGCCTTCGAGCATCTCACTGCACACTTGGAATCACAAAAACCTACAAACGCACACCCCAAGTTTACAAACTGTAAGTACAAGCTTCTAATGCATAAAGTACAAACATACAATGCACAAATGGAAATTGAAAAGATGAAAAGGGTTAGTAAATTGGTTTATGTGTATCTTACTTGAACCAGCCATGGTAATTTGAAGGAGAGAAGAGCTCAAGAGTACAAGTGCTATAAGCATTGTTGAAACAAATGGATTCATCTTTATTCTTTACAATTAAATAAAATAAAACTTGTAAAAGTTGTAGTTTTTGGGTGACCTGGTGTGTGTTTGTGTGTGTAATGGGTGGAGACAGAGCCAATATTTATAGTGGTGGAAAGGTTGGTAAAAGAATTAATTTATATTTAAAAGTTATGAGAAAAATATTTCCAATATAACTTTGTAATATTCCTTCTGGTCTCAAAATAAATATAGCATTTAATTAAATATAAGCTAATTATTTATTTGATTACAAATTAAACATGTAAAAATTTATAAAATAAAATAAAATCCTAGTCCCGAGTCATCATCTATTTATCTGTATTTATTAGAGCATCTCAAGCGGTTTCAAAATCCAGACACGTTCACATTATCACCACTCACTCGCTCTCTCCTATTTGTCTTTCTTGCTCTTTTGAGTTTTCGGACGAAATTGCATGTCAATCTTTCTTTCCTTCACTTGGGTGTCACATCATTTTTAGATGTCAAAACATCTTCATTAAAGATGTTCATAAAGTTGTTTTTTACAATTATTTCATAGGTAAACTAAGCAAACCTATTATTATTTTTTATATTTTTAATAATAATAAAAGTACTAATTTTTATGTTTTTTTTTCTTGAATTGACGTGCGACTTGTATGTTGAAAGTGAAATTATTAATTTGATTACAAATTAAACATGTACTAATACGTACAAAATAAAATCCTAGTCCATAATCATCGTCTATTAATGTCTAATTACTAGTGCATCTCAAGCGGTTTCAAAATCCAGACATCATCAGATCATCACCACTCACCCTCTCTTTTCTGTTTATAGTTCTTTGCCCTTTCGAAATTTCAACAAAATTACATCTTTTTTCTTCCTCTGTTCTCTCTTCTTCACATGGGTGACACATCAATTTCATATGCCATACATATTT
This sequence comes from Smallanthus sonchifolius, assembly GCA_023525975.1. NCBI lineage: Eukaryota > Viridiplantae > Streptophyta > Magnoliopsida > Asterales > Asteraceae > Smallanthus > Smallanthus sonchifolius. Next base: position 77,282,208 of record CM042034.1, read on the forward strand.
ATAGAAGATGCTCTTAAAACTGTTTTTTCCTATTATTATATAGGTATAACAAGCAAAAACTATTATTACTTTTTTTTATTAAAACAATACTAATTTTTATGTTCTATTCTTGAAATGATGTCCATGTGACTTGTACGTTGAAAGGGGAAACCATAGATTTGTGCATAACAAACTTGTACTTATCTTGGGTGACAACTTGTTGTAGGATTGGATATGAAGGACCAATAATGAGTCCTAACATCATATAGAAATGGTACACGTGTCAAATGTTGATTCGGTAATTCGGCCCATCATGTACCAATAATGAAGCTTAGGTTGTTAAGCTTTTGATAAGCTGTTGCGCGAAGTTTTTTTGTTGTTGGGTTCTTTTTCATGTCTTGAAGCTTCTTAGGCCAAAATACAAGACAAAGGTTGGTAGGTATACAATAAATTTACAAATTAAAAAAAAATAAACTTATTATTAAGGTTGTAAACGACCGAACGAATACAAACAGGTTATTGTTTGTGTTTATTCATTAAAGAAATTGTGTGTTCATGAACACACAACTGAGCAAGATTTCCTGTGCATATTCGTTTATTAAGGAAATGAACATGTGCGTGTTCGTTCGATAATTCTATGCAACGAACGTTAACGAAGATAAATGAACTCAAACGAACACAAACAAACGTTAATGAACACAAACGAACACAAATTCATTTTAGAAAGCAACATTTTCAACTCAAATTAACATTATACAAAATCCACCCAAAATGAATATATGTACTTGACAATTGACATAATTATCTTTGCATACTTGACATAATTATCATAAACACAATTAACAAATGTTTTTAATTGATAAAATATATAAAATTTAAAAGACAGAACAAAAATTGTTGAAGGATGGTCTTCCGAACTATTTACTCTTTTGGAGTAAAATTTGCTCTTCCTGGGTAAACTTGCTCACCTAAGTAAGTTTGTTCTCCGGAGTAGATCGGGTCTCTGGAGTAGATTGGGTCTCTGAAGTAGATTGCCTCTCTTGAGTAGAATGGCTTAACATTTGTGGTTTATGGTTGTGTTAGTTTTCATTCAATAACCATAATAACGTTCCAATGTAATTGTTTACCCCTTATATACAAAAATCTCTAACAAACTTTCACATATTCGTTCTTGAATCTATGATTCTAATCCGATTGAATTCTGTGTATACCACGAAAATAATTCAATCTAAAAGTGAACTATCACGATTGTTAGAGAGAATCAAAGTCACATCATATACAAGAACCCAGAATTCCTACACTTAAGAGACGAGTTGGTCAAGAGCATCTCGCCACGGTAACCAAATAGTGTAATGGTCAAAATGTCAGCATTCCAAACAATGCACTAAATCCTAGAAGTTGTCTAGAAAGGGTAATGCAGCCCTTGGAAAAGACACTCTGATCACTTACACAAAAGAAGCAAGGTCAAATTGTACCTTAAGAAAGTAGGAGAGAAGCTATCCTAAACAAGACATCCAACTAGGCTCCAAGCTCAGCCAAGGTGGGAACCTCCCTCTATAAAAGAGGGCCTTAGCTAATCTGCAAAGAGGATTCATTCATACGCGGTCTAATACTCATTCTCAAGCTCACTCTTTCTCTATTATCACCTCTCGAGAACACACTACTTACTCTCACACCGGAGGCTGATTGCAGGAGACAACCTCCTCATGGGATTAACGGTGTTTTGCTTCCTAGCATGTCTATACATGCGATTGAGCCAAGAAGACGTCCATACCATCATCCAACCCTATTCTTGTTGTAGCAACAATTAGTACTTTTCTTATCTTCTTAAACGATGTTCTTATATATACCATAAATTGCTCCATAATTTCTTCATTTATCTTAACTTATTCATTCTTCTCTTCGACTTTTAACATTGTTTATTGTCTTCCAAAAACGTATAAAAATTTTGTACTTTCTTGTATGCATTATCAAACTTGTTGAGAGCTTCATCCATCACTTCTAGCATGCCTAGACGATGAATTGGAGGCGGTTGTGGTGATGAATGGACTAGGATGTCACTGGGAGGGGTATTGGTAATCTCATTTCAATACCCAATTGTAAAACTGAGTTCCATGCCCGGTCCTATACTTGTCGTTTATCGGGCATATCCGAGGGTTTTGAGTATACCCATTAGCTTGTTAAGAAAATACATGTTGGGTTTTCAAATACATTTTTTATCTTACTATAGCAGCCTGAATCCCGCGGATGGCGCCAATGTAGCAGCTTGAATCCGCATGGCAGGGTTATGAACAAAGGTTGCTCCTTTATCCTGATACTAAAAGATGTCCTACAAAATAGACCACCGCCAGTCTCGCCGTATGAGACCCCGGGGGTGTCTCTGTGACCAACCTCGAGTGTGAGGATAAGAATTCATTCGAGCCCAAAAATTGACAAACGAGAGTAAATGCTAAGTTAAAGTTGAAGTTGAGTGAAGAGTTAAGAGAGAGAGAAAGTGATCCCCTTTGATCTGTCAAAAGGGATACATATACCTGAGTGCCTTCCTCCGCTAGTAGGATTCTTCTTATCAAGCATTAAATGTGTAGTGATAAATACTGATGGCTACAAAATTCTCTAAGTACAATTGCTGCAGACTCAACAATTTTGCTGCTGAATTACAAGTTGCTGCGGATATGGCAAGTGCTGCGGATAGCTATGTTCCCCTGCTGATGAACATCTTTGCTGCGGATAGCCTTATCTGCGGAAGTCCGAAGTTGCTGCTGATAGGCTTCTCAGTAGCATCAAACATTGATGCTGCTGATAGGCAAATCATCATCAGCTTTGACTTTGCTATTGACTCCTCTACTGCAACACTGACACATCTATCAGCAGAAGGAATGTTATTGGTGCAGATGATTAAAAAACAAAGCTACTACTTCTTAAGTCTCCTGCAAAGATTCCTAAGAAGACTTTTGACCTGTTTGCTGCAATTTGTCTCTTAGTTGTCTACCAATAGTAGTGTAACTTGTAACTATCAAAGATCAACGGCTTATGTTAGATCTGATCCTTAGAATCAAGGGTCTGTCTTGATTCTAAGTTCCTTTATATGTATTGTATCTTCTTATTGTATAAGTGTGCTTCCTTAGAGTTTTCTCTGTAACTTGTAAACATTGAAGATTAATACACTTTTCATTTATTAGTATTATCTTTGTTTCTTGTATACATTGCTTAGTTGTGATTGTTTCCGCCAATTTCAACAAGAACATAACCATCTTGTAAACACCGATCCTACAAGTGGTATCAGAGCTTTGGCTCTCAGATTAAACAAACTCACACTTGTTTAATAACTCTCTGGTTCTGTTTATAACTATCTCTTTGCTAAAACCATCTATCCAAAAGTATGGCACAAAATACTGAATTTGATTATACTGGAAGTCTCAACAGACCACCAAGACTGGTGTCTGGAGAAGATTATGACATGTGAAAGAACACAATTGAAAGTTTTTTCTGTTATCAAGAATATGGAATGTGGAGATCCATAATGGAGGGTCCTTACGTACCCATGGTGGCCTCTGCTGATTCCGGAGGTCCATCTGTCCCTAAAGAAGCCTCAAAGTACTCAGATGAAGACATCAAGAAGATGGAGGTAGATTTTAAAGCCTTAGAAGCCATACAGATGTGCTTGCCAAATGAAGTTTTTCATAACTTCAGAGAATACAAGACTGCCAAGGAGCTGTGGAAAGCTCTTGAGAAGATGTTTGCTGTATCTGAAGAGGTGAAGGAGAATAGAAGAGACATCTTGAAGCAACAATATGAAAACTTTGTTTGCAAGGATGGTGAGTCTCTTACTACTCTATACAACATGTACACCTATCTTGTGGGAAACCTATAGTGCTCTAAAGTGAAGCTGGAGAATGAAGACATTCTTAAAAAGTTTATCAGATCACTTCCAAGTTTCTGGACACTCTACACAGTGTCAATCAGAAGAACCAAAAACCTGAAGACTCTGCAGATGACTGAGCTGTTCGGTATGCTAAAAACTTATGAATTAGAAATGATTCAAGCCAAAGAAAGAAGCTCATGTCATTCAACAGCCTCATCATCCACTACTACTTCTTCTGCACTACACTCTGACCACTCAGTTCCAAGTTCAAGCAACTACTATCCTCCCATTGTTACCCATCCACAAACTCCAAACTCACAAGCTAGCAACTCACCATTTCTCCTTGAAGCCCCACCTCAAAATAACTTTGTTGCCTTTGTCTCTGAAAACCCAAGCAACATGTCCTGCATCAAAAAAGACCTGGAGTGTTTCCATCCAGATGACTTAGAAGAAATGGACATACAACATTCTTATGCCATGTTATCTCTCAGAGCTAAACGGTTCTACTCTAGAACCGAAAGACCTATTCCAAACAACAACTCTAACACTAGAGTTGGCTTGGACAAAAGCAAGCTTTGATGTTACAACTGTAACCAACTTGTTCATTTTTCTAGAGAATGCAAGGCACCAATGGCAAACCCAGTTGCTGCACAACCAAGACAAGCTCATCAAGGTCAAGCAAGTCATGGCAACACCCCTCGTGCTCAAACTGCAGCATGTGCAACTCAACATGTTGGAACAACTGATTTTTACTTGAGCTTTCAGTATGAAGATCTTCCTGCCAACAACCAAGCACTCATGGCAGACACAACAGAGATACCACCTCAGGTATATGAACACCTTTGCTCTCAAACTTGTATTGATAAGGTTCTAGGATACAGAAAGCATAACCAAAACCTTATAGATCAAAATGAAGAGTTTCACTAAATGAAATCTGAATTCAAAAAGGTTGAAAACAGTTACAAAGAAAAGATTAACTGTCTAAAGAAAGAGATTTCATCATTAAAATATAAACAAACAAATCTTGAAACTCATATTGATGATCTATTGGTTAAGTTAAAAGCTACAAGAGCTGAGTTGGTAGACCAAAAGGTTCATGTTGAAAAGTATGAGTTTGCATCCAAAAAGTTGCAAAGACTTTTGGATGCTCAATATCATGAAAAGGTGACTGCTAGTCTTGGGTTTCAAGCTGAAAAGCCCTACAATCTTGTACTTCCACATGCTGACTATGTAGCCATCCATGAACCAAATTTCAACCTCACAAACCTTGACCATGCAAACCGAAACCTTGATCCTTCCAAGGAAGAACCATCTGTGCAAGACTTTAGTACCTCATCTAAATCTGAGTCCACATGCTCAGAATCCACTGAAACAAGTGAAGCTTCATTACTTCCTACCAATGAAGTAATTCTCAAAACCACTAAACCTTGTAACAATGGTCCAAGCCCCTTCATTCCTTCAATACCATTACCTTAACTCACCAAACAAATCAAAATTAGTTATCCTCCTGAAGGAAGAAAGTTAATTGTTGAAAAGGGACAATCCTCAACCTCCACCAATCTCCAAGAAAATCAAACCATCCAACCAAGGAAGGTGTTTGACATATGCCATGCACCTGGAGAGAGAGCTCCATATGTTTAAAAGACATTGGAGGAAGCCACCTTTGAGCATAACAAAGCTCATCCCTGGAATTTCAAAGATATGTTCAAAAGAAAGGACTATGTGTACTTTCAAAGGGATAAACTGGCTAAATCATGCTTTGTATGTGGCAAATACAATCATACTGCTAGCACCTGCTTTTACTACCTTCACCAGCAAAGAAATCTCAAGCAACAAGCTTTTGAGAAAACAAACAAGAACAAGAAGGTAAGAAGCTTTAAAGCCAAGACAACTCATTTAAGAAAATCTCTCTCTCCACCAAGGAAGCAGATCCCAAAAGCTCAACAATCTTGCATCATATGTGGTGAATCAGACCATTTTGCTGCAAATTGTAAGTTCAATCCATTTAACCAGATCTCTCAATCAGCTTCCACAGCAGTCAAGACCCTTCCTAAACAAAAGCCGCTCTATAGAAGAACTCCTACGGAGAAACCCACTTTTAATAGAAAGGTAAAGCAGGGGAAGCAAGAATCTGTTGAACAATCAGCAGCAAGCAAAAATGCTGCTGATCATTTGAAGCTGAGGAAAATGAAGCCCAAGTCCAAGCCTTCAGCAGCAAGCAAATCTGATGCTGACCAGTTAAAGCTATCAGCAGCAATCAAGTTTGCTGCGGATCAGCCAAAGCCTTCAGCAGTCAAGTTTGCTGTTGATCAAGCAAAGTCATCAGCAGCAAAAGCCACATCTGCTGCTGGTAGAGTAAAAAGATCTAGAAAACCACCTCAACAATGGAAAGCCAAGTCCATGGCTCCATTCCCTCAAAGCATCATCATTGGTTCCATTGAATAAAAGCATACTGATGATTTTGGTCCAAAGAGACACTCACCCAAGTCTGCAAGCTCTTGGGTCCCTCCCTCTAACTAGATCTCTCTAATGTGTAGGGACAACCAGGTCACAAGGATAACACCTGGGTTGTAGACAGTGGTTGTTCCAGGCACATGACCGGCAACAGGTCCATCCTCTCCAACTTTAGACATTTCTATGGAAGATATGTTGCCTTTGGGAGTGATTCAAAGGGAGGATCTATAACTGGACAAGGAATTGTGTCCAATTAGAGAATGAGCATTGAAAAGGTAAACTTTGTCAAAGAATTAGAATTCAATATCATGAGTGTGTCTCAGGTCTGTGATCAGAAGCATTTGATGCTTTTCACAGACAAATAATGTTTTGTGCTCTCCCCTGGGCTAAGCAAACCTCCTCCAGAGAAGATCTTATTGACTGATCAAAGAAAAGATAACCTATATGTGCTTGACATGAATGAGGTCACTCCATCTGGTAGTGTATCTTGTTTTCTGTCTAAGGCATCAGTTGATGAATCTGCTCTTTGGCACAGGAGATTAAGCCATGTTAATGTAAAAACTATCAACAATTTGGTGAAAGAAAATCTTGTCAGAAGTCTTCCCGACAAAGAATTCCAACTTGAAGATCACTGCATAGAATGCTTAAAGGGGAAGCAACACAAGAGTTCTCACAAGCCCAAGACATTGAATTCAAATGACACTCCACTACAGCTGCTGCATATGGATCTTTTTGGTCATACAAATGTCATGTCAATGGGCAAGAAGTCCTATTTTCTGGTGATAACTGATGATTACACTAGATTCTCATGGGTATACTTCTGGAGAACAAAAGATGAAACTGCTGAGATTCTTAAATCCTACATCCTTAGGGTTGAGAATCAAAGTAATCAGTAAGTCAAATTCATAAGGTGTGATCAAGGTAAAGATTTTAAGAACCAAACCTTGAATTATTTATGTGAGAGCAAAGGCATAGAAAGATAATACAGTGCTCCAAGAACTCCTCAACAAAATGGGGTTGCTGAAAAGAGAAACAGAACTCTGATTGAGTCTGCAAGATCAATGCTGGCTGACTCAAAACTGCCTCTCACATTCTGGGCAGAAGCAGTTAGCACAACATGTTATGTACAAAATAGAGTTCTCATTGTCAAGCGTCCAACAAAACACCTTATGAACTGTGGTTCAAAAGAGTTTCCTATATTGGATTCCTGAAACCCTTTGGATGTCCATGTACTATTCTTATCACACATGAAGTTCTTCCCAAGTTTGGTGCCAAATCAGATGAAGGATACTTTGTGGTCTATTCCTCTCAATCCAAGGCCTACAGATTTTTCAACTCCAGAACTAGAATAGTTGAAGAATCAGCAAATGTGGAATGCAGGGAACACATTCCATGTGAAAAGGGTAAAGGATCAGACTGGCTCTTTGGCATAGACTCCTTTTCCCAAGTATTTGAGCCTCTCATCTTCTCAAATATGGAGTCTACCTCTTCCAAAGAACTAGCTTCCACATCATCTAATGACTACAGATTGGAATTCAATAGTCCCTCTATAAGAATCAAAAGACCGTCTATTGATCCTCCATCTGCTGTGGAAGCTATTGAATCCAATGAAGGCAGAACAAGTCTCTCCAATGTCACCAGCAGCAGTCTTTCTGAACATGAAAATGACAACTCTACAGTTGGGGTAGAAGCATCTGCTGCTGATGAAGAAAATACATTTGGTGTAGAGGCATCTGCTGCTGATGTTGAAGACTCTTCTACAATGAATGAAAATATTCCTGATCAGATTCAAAGCAATCTTGATCAAGGAATACAAATGGATGTTGTTCCAGCACAAAGAATCAACAAAGAACATCCATTGGAAAATATGATTGGCCAAGTTCAGCAAGGAGTTCAAACAAGAAGCAAATCTCACGAGGCCAATATATCTCTGTATTCTTGCTTTCTATCTCAAGTAGAACCAAAGAAGATAGATGAAGCTTTGCAACATAGCAATTGGATTGAAGCAATGTAGGAAGAGTTCCTACAATTCAATAGACAAGAGGTGTGGACCCTGGTTGATATTCCACCTGGTCAAACTGCTATTGGCACAAGATGGGTATTCAGGAACAAGCAAGATGAGAGAGGGATTATAGTCAAGAACAAAGCCAGACTTGTATCTCAAGGCTACACTCAGGAAGAGGGAATTGATTATGATGAAGTCTTTGCTCCTGTTGCCAGACTTGAGGCCATCCGAATCTTCTTAGCATATACTGCATCCAAGAACTTTACCGTCTATCAAATGGATAGTGTCTTTCTGCATGGGAAGATTGGTGAGGAAGTCTATGTCAGACAGCCTCCACGCTTTGTAGATCCTGCACATCCTAACAAAATTTTCAAACTAGACAAAGCTCTCTATGGCCTACATCAAGCTCCAAGGGCCTGGTATGAAACCTTGTCAGGATATCTACTCAGTAACAACTTTAGAAGAGGTACCATTGATAAGACCTTGAGATGAAGGGGGAGAAATCTTGCTGGTACAAATCTATGTTGATGACATCATCTTTGGATCAACAAGGATGAAGCTGTGCAAGGACTTTGAGGTCCTGATGCACTCAAAATTTGAAATGAGTTCAATGGGTGAACTAAATTTCTTCTTGGGTCTCCAAGTCAAACAGGTTCCAAATGGAATCTTCATTAGTCAATCCAAATATGTCAAAAGCATTTTGGAAAGATTCAAGCTGGCTGACTGCTCTGCTACAAGAACTCCTATGCAAGTGCACCATCAACTTACCCCAGACAAAGATAGTCAAGACACTGATCAACATCAATACCATGCAATGATAGGATCACTCATGTATCTAACTGCCTCAAGGCCAGATATCATGTTTGCAGTATGCCTGTGTGCAAGATTTCAAGCAGCTCCAAAGAATACACATCTTTAAGCTGTCAAGAGAATTTTTAGATACCTAAAGGGAGCTCCAAGACTTGGGCTATGGTATTCTAAAACTGACAAATTCAACTTATATGCATACATTGACTGTGATTATGGGGGATGAAACTTGGACAAAAAGTCCACATCAGGAGGATGTCAATTTCTGGGAGGAAGACTAATTTCATGGCAATGCAAGAAGCAGACTTGTGTATCAACATCTACAGCAGAATCAGAATACATTGCAGCTTCAAGTTGCTGTGCACAAGTCATCTTGATACAAAATCAAATGCTGGATTATGGGATGACTTTCATGGCAACCCCCATTCACATTAACAACAAGAGTGTCATATCAATTACAAATAATCTTGTGCAGCACTCCAAGACAAAGCACATTGACATCAGGTATCATTTCATAAGAGATCAAGCTGAGAAAAAGAGAATTAATTTAACCAAAGTTCATACCAATGAGAAATATGCTGACTTATTCACAAAAGCCTTTGATGAAGCTAGATTTAGATATTTAGTTGAATTTTGTAGAACCAAAGACTGATGGCTACAAAATTCTCTAAGTACAAATGCTGCTGATCTCAGAGTTTGCTGCTGACCAACAAATTGCTGCGGACAAGCTAATCTGCTACGGATACTTGTTCTCCTGCTGAAGAACAAATCTGTTGCGGATAGCCTTATCTGCTGAAGACCAAAGTTGCTGCGGATAGGCTTCTCAGCAGCATCAACACTTGATGCTGCTGACAGGCAAATCATCAGCAGCTTTGGATGGTTACATCTTGCTGCTGATCAACATCTTTGTTGCTGACAGCCTTGTGCCTTAATACCAAGCGTCACTGACAACTTTCTGCAAAAGCAACTGACACACTCAAAGCAGAAGGAACCTCAATGGCACAACCAATGACGGACAACAATGCTCTTCTCCAAGCATGCAAGTAATGATGCATAAAGAAGACACTTCAATAAAGTTAACTAGATATAGACAAAACGTGTAATAGTTAGCTAGATACAACAGATCAACGGTATGTGTTAGATCTGATCCTTAGAATCAAGGGGCTGTCTTGATTCTAAGTGAGTATAAATAATCTGTAAACACTTCATTGTAAGTGTGCGTTGTATGTCTTTTGATTGAGTTTTTCAATTGTAATCGTTTATATGCAAAAGCTTAATACAACAGTGTTCTTAAAAGTATTCTTTCTGCTTACTCGATTACACTTGTGTAGTTGTTATTGTTTCCGCCAATTTCAACTAAGAACAGAACCATCTTGTAATTTCACGATCCTACAAGTGGTATCAGAGCTTTGGCTTAGATTAAACAAACTCACACTTGTTTAATCACTTCTGGTTCTATTCTAAACTCTCTCTTTCATCAAGTCACCAAGAACAAAGATGGCACAAAGCAATGGATTTGAAGACATCGGCAGCATCAACCGACCACCAAGATTGGTGTCTGGTGAAGACTATGAGATGTGAAAAAATCGCATAGAAAGTGTTTTCTGCTATCAGGAGTACGAAATGTGAAAATCCATCAGGGATGGACCCTACATTCCCATGGTGGCATCTACTGACTCTGGAGGACCATCAGTTCCAAAGGAGCCCTCCAAGTACTCAGAAGAGGATATAAAAAAGATGGAGGTAGACTTCAAGGCACTAGGAGCTATCCAAATGTGCCTTCCAAATGAAGTTTTTCATAACTTCAGAAGTTACAAAACCGCCAAAGAGCTCTGGGAGGCCCTCGAGAAGATGTTTGCTGGATCTGAGGAAGTCAAAGAAAACAGAAGAGACATCCTTAAGCAGCAGTATGAAAATTTCGTCTCGAAGGAATGTGAGTCTCTAACTGTTTTATTTAACAGATCTACTTATCTTGTAGGTGGGAAATACAATCACACTGCCAGCAGGAATTTGTTATCAGCAGGAACAGGTTTCCTGTGGAATGTGGAAATCCACATATCTACAAATTCAACTTGTAGCTTCAAAATCTTCATTATCAGCAGGAACAGGTTTCTTGCGGATTTCTTTAAGGCTGTCAGCAACAACATCCTTGCTGCGGATTATTAAATCCATCAGTAGCAGATAAGTTTAATGCTGACAGACTTAACCTTCCGCATCCACAGCAGTCAAGTTTGCTGCTGATTGGTAAATTTAAGTCCAAATTAACTTTTACCCGCTGTTAAAATTCCCGTCAGTCTTTACCATAACTTCCTCGGTGTATTACAGCTGTAACAATAAAAGGTAAATTGGGTTGTACTGTACAAGTCATTTTGCTTTTTCCCTCTTCTGCCGTTATAAGAACGAATCAAATTTCCTTACCACCTCTTCACCTTCAATTTCACCCTAATTCCACATCACTTTCTCTCAAGTCCCCACCATATTCAAAGCCCTTCATCTTTAAAACATTCAAAGCCTCCCATATTCTGACCTTCCCTCCAAATCAAACAACAATGGCAGACATCAATAACCCTGATGATAAGTTCTCCCCATATCTCAACCTTACAGCGTATCTTACCAAAGGAAAGAAATCCGAAGGATTTGACGATATGATCGATTTCTTATGTCGATCAAAGATCTACTTTGCCCTCACCACCAACCCTACCATATATATCCCTCATATGGAGGATTTCTGGAGTACCGCCGTCTACTCAACCGAACAGGGAATTCCCCAAATTAAAGCCAAAGTAGACGGCAAGGATATCACCATATTGGAAGCCACACTCAGAAAACATCTTAAGCTTCAAGATGAAGGAGCAGCCATCTCATACTCGAAGGACGAATACATGAGGACCTTTGTCTCCATTGGATACACTGGAAATCAAACCGAGTATACGATCGAGAAGGCGCTGATGGGCCCTCCATGGAAGTATCTTTGTCACACTCTTCTCCAATGCATATCTCAGAAGAGGAGTGGATGGCATCAGGTGAGCTCTGCACTTGCCTCCGCCTTCTATGGTATGGTCACTAACCAAGGCTTCAAATTTGCACACCTCATCTTTGAAGGTTTGAGATATAACCTTCAAGAGGGTGCAAAGCAGTAATTTTTTATGTACCCAAGATTCTTGCAGGAAGTTTTCAATCAAGAACTAAAAGAACTTTCAAAACCTGCAAGAATCTACATCATGTTGGGACATAAAAATAATATTTTTCAAAGCATGAGAACTGTTTCCAAAAAGTTCTCAGGGGTCAATGTTCCATTGTTATCTACAATGCTGAACATACAGAGTACCCCGGGTGACAGTTCAGCAATCCCAGCTGATACTGATCCCACACCCTCTACCCCACATCCTGAACAACAGTCTGCTTCAACCATTCGAACCCCTGTGCATACTACTAAGGATGCACAGGAACAAAAATTACTTACACCTGTTTTGGATGTTATCATTCAACCGGAACACAGGGCCCCGGTTGCAACGATATATACTAGGAAAAGAGGCAAGAGAACTCCTTCTTCTCTTGCCTCCAAGGCCCAAACCCAACCTAACAGCCCTCACTCAGAATCACAACATTCTGGTGAGAATATCATAAAGGAAAGACACATTATTAGGGAGACTCCTTTGGATGTCTCTCTATTAGGATCAGGATCATTTCTCGGATCTATAGAACAGCCCCTGAGCCATTCCTCTCTCTTATGAACTTAAGTGTTGAGGAACCTAATCAAGATGATGTACCTTCTCCATCTACCACCATCTCGGAGGTACTGATTGATCTTGCTTCCAACACACCCATCCCAAGTTCTTCTACCCTGAAGGTCCACTCTAGGAGTTATGACAAAATGGATGTGGAAGAGGCTGTCACTACTGCTGGTCCATCAAATTACCAGGAGGACAGTGACAACATTGCTAAGACCTCAACCACGGCAACTCACAGTGAGGATGCTTCCTTGGAAACTCCCCTCACTGAGAGGAATCCCAGGTGCCAAGAAACCATGGGTGATGGGGATGAAGAGGCTAGGCTTAAGGCCCCATCTGGATCCAAGGATTCCACAACTGTGGATGAGGACAGACTGAAACTTCATAACTTGGAATTGACGGCCAGGGTGGCTATGCTAGAGGTTGAAGTGTCCAAACTAAGACACCAAGTCTCTATGCATGAAGCCCATCAATGCCCAACTGTACCTTCTCCCTCTCTTGTATCAGTGGGCACCCAAACTGATGCTTATTTGTCCACTGATGCAACCAAAAAGGGGGAGATGGTCCCAATGGAGGAAGACTCAGACAGTCTTGATGACTGGATTCAAGAGCAGGCAGTATTTCAAAGTACACTTTTCAAGCCAGCTTTTGTACAGGTTCATGACTTGCCAGCTTCAGATAACGAAGAAGAAGAAACATCTGAAGACTAGAAGTTAGTCGTCAGGGCTGTTGATGAGATGATGAATGATGCTGAAGACACAGAACAAACATATACATCTTTCAGCATCATCCCTGAAGCAGCAGCCATCATAAGTCACTCCACTGCCCCCCAATTTCCACTGACTTCAACACAGCTAGAGTTTGATACAATACTAGCTTGGGGGTATGATGGAAAATCTGAGAGGTTCTGGATTGGTTGGGAGTTTAGCGGAGTAGAAGAGCTAAACTGGGACTTTCTCAACATCATCTAAGTCCTTCACCTATACCATCTACAATACATCAAGAACTCAACGGACCTCTCAGCAGAACTTGCCATCGGCAGGTTCTATGACTTGATGGAGGATAATATACCCAACTTTCAAAGACAAATGCAAGCATCAAAAAGGGTAGCCTATCCTGAATCTTCAACAGCAGCAGAAAGAAGACTGACTCCTAGAAGACTTGAAATAATAAGGAGCAGTCTTCTCACTGAAGAAGAAGTTATGTGCTTAAGAAGATTTCTGTACAACTCTATTGTCAAGGACTTAGATGTGCTGGGATGGGTAAGCACTAAGTCTCTTGACCACACCTTTCTGCTAAGCAACGGCTCATCTCTCACCATCAACACCAGGAACATCCTGCTACTGCCTACAGACTTTCTTTACAAGATCTGTCAACTCAGAGCAAATATCTGGAATGTCAACTCCCTCGAAAGCCAGGCAATGATGGCTACTGTCAGAGCACATCTTGAACAAGAAGGAAGGATTGCTGAAGCGGTATATGTGTCAAATTCTGACACTAATTCTGACTCAGCTTCCACTCGAGTATACATCTTTGCTGCTGCTTATAAATCAAGATCCATTGTTAAAGAAATGCTGATAGAACTTACAAGTCCTGAGTGCAAAACAGATGAAGCTAATGACCTTCCCTTATCAACCTCTCAAATTGCCAATGAAGCTGAGGCTAAGATTCCCACAGCGGCACAATCATCCGCTGTTGTGATCAGTGAAGCCGAAGCAGAGGCATCCAACAAAGAAAAGGGAAAGGGAATTATAACCGAAGAAGACGAAGAGAGGTTGCAAAGAGAAAAGAAAGAGAAAGAAGAAAGAAAGAAGAAGAAGAAGAGGAGATGGCTGAAACTAAGAAAGCTCAAGATAGAATCACAACCATTCTCCTCAGAGAACAATAGATCCAACTGTATGCAAAACAGTCGGATGCTCTGAAGGTAAAGATTCCTGCAGTTTATCAGATTGAAGAAGATGCAGCTCTTTCTCGTCAACTGCAGGAACAATTTGATAAAGAAGAAGAAGAAATAGAAAAGAAGAAGAAGGAAGAGGCTAAGTTCAGAATAACTGATTCTGAACTAGCCAAAGAAATGAGAGAGGAGTGGGTAAAGGCTCTAGTTTTTCAAGGTGAGGATGCAGACTACTTTGAGAAACTATCAAATAAAGAAATCTACAAAGCCTTCATGGGTCAGCAAGGTCAATTGGCAAAGAAGAAACAGGCTGAAGAAGATGAAAAAGCCAAACAAAAGTCCAAAAAGACCATTGCCTTTAATAAACGGACCCATGAAGAAAGGAAAGTCATGATTGACTTCCTTAAGGCTAGAGGAGAGAGTGGAAAGAGGCTAGGTCCCATGAATTTCATGAACCTGCAAGCCCTCTATTTTAAAGTTAAGAAGGATGAGGAAGAAAGATTGGAGAAGAAAGGCTCCAAGAAAAGGGTAAACATTCAAGAAGAAGAAAGGAAATCAAAGAAACCCAACACTTCCTCAATCCAACAACCTTCCACTCTCCTTCCTAGACCTCCCTCCTATCCTCCCTCAATGTCCAAATCCACACACCCAGCTCCTACTTATCAACAACCTCCCAAAAAGAAAAATAAACCCACTTCCAAACCTGAAGACTCAAGAGAAATAATCAGATGGTCATACAACCCTGAAGACCAATGGTTTGAAGTGTTCAGGGGGAGGACAGAAGCTAAAAGATCAATCTATACTTCTGTTGATGAGGTACTACAGCTTCCAGATTCTGATCTAAGAAGAATGATGGAGCTGGGTGAATCCTCTGAACCTGAGAATGAAGGTGGGAGACATCTTTTGCTGGCAATCAGACATTACTTCAACCCCAGCAAAGATGAAATCATTGATGCCAAACCTCTTCAATCCCACACTCCATTCATCAGCTGGTCCTACAATGCCGAGAAGAATGAATTCACTCTGAAAGATGTTAAAGGACAGAAGATGAGGTGTTCAAGCAAAGCTATCTTTTAAATGGCAAGCAAACACATCAAGACTCTATCTGAGTTTCCTCTTAACAATCCCAGCATGGACCAGAGAGGATATGAGGTTGAAAGAATAGTCAGCAATATGCAAAAGCTTCAGCAACAAAGGTAGTAAGAGAATTTTGGTAGCATCAGTCTAGGGGGAGTTTGTAGAACCAAAGACTGATTGCTACAAAATTCTCTAAGTACAAATGCTGCTGATCTCAGAGTTTGCTGCTGACCAACAAACTGCTGCGGACAAGCTTATCTGCTGCGGATACTTGTTCTCCTGCTGAAGAACAAATCTGCTGCGGATAGCCTTATCTGCTGAAGACCAAAGTTGCTGCGGATAGGCTTCTCAGAAGCATCAACACTTGATGCTGCTGACAGGCAAATCATCAGCAGCTTTGGATGGTTACATCTTGCTGCTGATCAACATCTTTGTTGCTGACAGTCTTGTTCCTTGAAGACAAATCGTTGCAGCTGACTATCCATACCAAGCGTCACTGACAAATTTCTGCAAAAGCAACTGACACACTCAAAGCAGAAGGAACCTCAATGGCACAACCAATGACGGACAACAATGCTCTTCTCCAAGCATGCAAGTAATGATGCATAAAGAAGACACTTCAATAAAGTTAACTAGATATAGACAAAACGTGTAATAGTTAGCTAGATACAACAGATCAACGGTCTGTGTTAGATCTGATCCTTAGAATCAAGGGGCTGTCTTGATTCTAAGTGAGTATAAATAATCTGTAAACACTTCATTGTAAGTGTGCGTTGTATGTCTTTTGATTGAGTTTTTCAATTGTAATCGTTTATCTGCAAAAGCTTAATACAACAGTGTTCTTAAAAGTATTATTTCTGCTTACTCGATTACAATTGTGTAGTTGTTATTGTTTCCGCCATTTTCAACTAAGAACAGAACCATCTTGTAATTTCACGATCCTACAAATTCGTTGGCATGATGAACTTTGATTAAAATCTGTCTCTAAAATCTTGAATAAAAATGTGTTTGTCTTTCTTTTGCTGTAAATAATGTGAATAATCAGCAGCAAACATTTTTGCTGCTGACAGGTTTAGTCATCAGCAGCAAAGAATTTGCCACTGACTGCCTTAAGTTATAAGCAGGAACAAGTTTCCTGCGGATAGCTCTAAGGCAAGCAGCAGCAACATCTTTGCTGTGGACCATTACAACCATCAGCATCAACCAAGTTTGCTGCTAATAGGCTCAACCATCAGCAGCAACCAAGTTTGCTGCTGATAGGGTTAACCATCCGTAGCAACCAAGTTTGCTGCTGATCGGTAAAAATGAGTCCAAATTAACTTTTACCCGCGGTAAAAACTACTTTCAGTCTTTACCATGACTGCTACAGTGTGTTACAGCTGTAAAACAGTGAAAAGTAAATGGGTTATATAGTACAAGTAAACTTGTTTTTTCCATCTCTTGTCGTTATAACAAAATCAAATTCCCACCTTCACCACTTCACATTCAATTCTGACCTAACCCTCATCTTTTCTCTCAAGCATTCAAAGCCTTCCCATACTTAACCAACTTTCAAAAGCTCTGTCCTTCCCTCCAAACCTGACCATAATGGCAAACATTGACATCAACAACCCGAATGACAAGTTCTCAACTTACCACAACTTAACGACAAATCTTGTCAAAGGTAAGAAATCCGAAGGGTTCGACGATATGATCGACTTTCTGTGTCGGTCGAAGATACACTTTGCTCTGACTATCAACCCCACAATCTACATACCCCATATGGAAGATTTTTGGAACTCTGCAGTCTTCTCTACCGAACAGGGACTCCCTAAATCAAAGCCACGGTAGATGGCAAAGACATCACCATTACAGAAGCTACACTCAGAAAACACCTCAAGCTTCAGGACGAGGGTGCTGCCAACTCATATACAAAGAATGAATACATGAGGACATTTGTATCCATTGGGTACACTGGAAATCAAGATGAATTGTAAGGCTCCAAACCCGGGAGGCCTCACTTATTGGATTTACTCATCAACACATAACACTTAAACATAAGACATACATTATCACAGCGGAAACGATTTAAAATCTCAACATATGTACCGGAAACATAACATGTCTAAAAAACTGAAACTTGTCAAATACAATTGAAACTTGTCTTAATCAACATAATCAAAAGAAACATAAACATGATGCCAGATGCTGATCTTCGGGTAACTCTTCTCTCCAAGCCAAGCATCCACTTCCATCTACTGCCACCTACACTTAACTGATGTGCATACTAAAAATCAGCAACGCTGAGTGAGTTATAACGTTTACTTTAAATCAATTATATAAAAGATTTACTAAAACATATATATTGCCAATAAGGCTAAACTTAACACACTTTGCTTTTCAAACAGTTTAAAACGTATAATAAACCGTCAATTCCTCTTTACTGTACTGCCCTCATGGCTTACATCCATGAACCGACAAGTACCTGGTCAATGCCCCCATGATCAACGACCATGAACCGACAATACCACTTATCCGTCAATTCCTTGTCACTATTGTACCGCCCCCATGGTCAACGACCATGAACCGACGAGTACCTGGTCAATGCCCCCATGATCAATGACCATGAACCGACAATACCCTGGTCAATGCCCCCATGATCAACGACCATGAACCGACAATACCGCTTAACACTACAGGGAGGTTGCGTGGACCTCCCGAGCAACCGCCGTCACTCATCCCAGTTGTACAACCGTTAGCGAACCCAAAGATTCTTACTAATGGGTAGAACCCATATCTGACATCTTGTACAAGTAACATCTGTCCCAAGGACCTTTATAGCTGGTACACATTCCCGAAGGAAAACTGTTCACTTTACTGTTCATAAAACTTTCTGTAAATCTTGTTCATAACTTAACATGTATTATGCCTTTGTTTATGTATATAAAAATATAGTAAACGCTTGCCATAAATACCTTTGCTTTTACTGAAATATATCTTAACACATATATCATGCCTTTGTTTATGTATAATAAATATAGTAAACGCTTGTCAAATGATATATCTTGCTTACTTGAAAATACTAACACATATATTATGCCTTTGTTTATGTATAATAAATATAGTAAACGCTTGCCAAATAATATATCTTGCATTACTGAAAACATACTAGCACTTATATTATGCCTTTGTTTATGTATATGAAAAATATAATAAACGCTTGCCAATAATATAATTATACTTTACTAAAATGTACTTTTGCTTCTTTTAAACTTTTCACTAAAACATAGATTTTCCCTTCAGTTTATAATATATAAAATATAATAAACGATTTACACTAAGTATGCACACCACCCCTAAAGAAGGCAAATCTTAGCTGCAATGGTCTACCGGATCTAACACAATCTGAACAATCATAACAATAGAAACGTATCAGACTTAACTCGACGCTAAATGTTTTCACTATTTCTGGCTAGGCGAACATACCGACTTCACTAATCCAGCTATATATATACCCATAGACCTGATGCTTGCGCACTTGGCAAGTGCGTAGAGCCTTGTTCTTGCGTACTTGATAAGTACGCAGACTTTGCTTCTTGCGTACTTGATAAGTACGCATGTTTTGCTTCGTGCGTACTTGATAAGTACGCAGGCTTTGCTTCATGCGTACTTGATAAGTACGCAGGATCCTCTTCATGCGTACTTGGTAAGTACGCAGGATCTGCTTCCCCGTAAAAACCCTAACTTTCGTGTTTGGGTCTGATCACGTCAAGATCCCAGACTTGTTTACATTCAAAACGTTTGCTTTTCATTAAGGAACTTAAATCTATGTTTTTCCTTCAATTTAATCCGTAAAAACGTTACCTTTTTCTCCAAAACCCGAATAACCCAAAAACGAACAAAAACTCAGATCTAGGAGAATCGGTTACCTGTAAACGCTTCTTCTTCACAGCTAATCGTTTCAAATACGAATGCCTACGGTCCTATGAGCTCAGATTCGAAAACCAGGACTTTCTCTCTCTATACTCTCTCTCACTTTCTCTCTCTAGAAATCCGGAAATGAGGTTGGGAGTGAGGGTTTTGGGCTGATTTTGAGGCTTATAAGGGCCCGAACCTTGCCCCTTTCGGCCCATACACCCCGGCCCAAGCCCGCTTCCCTTCTTTTCTTATTTAAGTTTTTTTTAATTCTCGTGAATTCTTTCACGCTCTAAAACTTGGGCTGTTACAAGTCTACCAAGCTATACTGATAGCAAATCACAGAGTGGGTGGCATAAACCGTAGCTATGCAAGGCAGCTTGGTCATGAAGGCCATTGTGATTAACTACCACTGGGAGCTTAACCTTGGGCGATCTCAAATTCTAAGGCATCTAGACTAATGGGGCTAACTAATTTAGTAAGGAAATAAAAACATAAACTTGCCATATCACAAATAAGAGCTTGTAACGTACCTTACTGAGTCGTTTGGTAGACCCTCGCCTTGGCTCTGTTCATGTAGGGTTCCTTCTCTGCACCCTTTCCCTTTCTAGATCCCCCCGCTTCCGTTTCCTTGGGTTTCCTACAATCTCGGCTCACGTGTCCCTGTTCCCCACAATTGTGGCGTCTTGGCCTTTCCGGGCAGTCCCGCGATTGGTGTCCAAACTTGCCACACCTGAAACATCCCACCTAACCCGCCTTACACTCACCTCCATGTCTCCTTCCACATTTCCCGCATAGACCCTCAGCTTCTACCCTTGCCCTCCTATCGTTAGGACTCTAGAGTTCCTCATCAGTGCGCTTAGCTGCTTGTTTCTTGGGTGCTTCAGCAATGACTTCAGAGGCGATGTCATCGTACACAACTCCGCTCAGGACAACCACTGACTCAAAGGTACTCGGTGTGTTGGCCTTTACAAAGGTACGTATCTTTGGAGGCAACCCCTGAACATAATAATGAATCCTACTCTCCTCTGTCGTTACAAGATGAGGCGCCAGGCGTGCCAACTCGTTGTACTTTGAAGTATATTGCCGGGGAGTCATGAGTCCGACTTGGAGAGTCAAGAATTCCCTTTCCACCTTATGGACCTCGTTCTTAGGACTAAACTTTTCAGTTACCAACGCTTTCAGGTCGCTCCACCTCATCAATCCGACCGCTTGGTCACCCTTAGCCTGTTTCATAGTTTCCCACCAGTGTGCTGCTTCTCCTTTCAATGACTTCGCATCGAACATGACTGCTTGTTCCGGTTGACATTCACTAAGACGAATGGTCGACTCCATGCCGTTAATCCAATCTAAGGTATCTGATGCTTCCTTCTCCCCAGTAAGCACGGGTGGATCACAACCCCGAAACGCCTTGTAGTCGCAGCCGCCAGCAGGCAGTGCAACATTCTCTACCAGATTTGGTCCTCCCATTGTTGGAAGCACCACAGGCTCTTCAGTTGTGTTAGGGCTCTCCTTAGCCTTCCTCAAGGCTTCGTCCAATATGGCCGGTACGGTTTCCTTAAGCAGTCGGGTAAACTCACGGCCAATAGCCGCTTGCACGGCTGGTTCAAACTCAAACGGTTGGTCATCTCCTTCCACATGTTCAGCATTGTGCTGACTAATCTCTGTCTCAGTATGGGTAGTGTGAACACTCCCCTCAATCACTTGGTTTGTGCTAGCTCCACCGTGGTGGCCTGTACGCCCACCACGTCTTCCTCCTCCACCCCCCTCTAGTTCCTCCACGTCTAGCCATTTCTAACTGAAGATAGAGAACAAAAGGATTTAATTTCATAATGCTAGGGAATATGTAGAACACAATAAGTAAGGTAAGATGCTAATATACACTGGCCATCTGCAATTAACCATTACATCACATCTTGTTTTCTATTTATTCGCTTTCATGGTTCCACTAAAGCCTCTATTCTTATCTTGACGCTCGAAAAGGTAAACTTTACTTACTATACGCTTCAGATGCTTTGGCTTGAGTTACCCGTACTGGCATCTGCTACTTGGTCCCATTCTCAGTTTAAGTCTGGACATCGGGGATGTCCAAATCTCTCAAACTATGGCTCTGATACCAACTTGTAAGGCCCCAAACCCGGGTGGCCTCACTTATTGGATTTACTCATCAACAAATAGCACTTAAACATAAGACATACATTATCACAGCGGAAACGATTTAAAATCTCAACATATGCAGCGGAAACATAACATGTCTAAACAACTGAAATTTGTCAAATACAATTGAAACTTGTCTTAATCAACATAATCAAAAAAGACATAAACATGATGCCAGATGCTGATCTTCAGGTAACTCTTCTCGCCAAGCCAAGCATCCACTTCCATCTACTACCACCTACACTTAACTGATGTGCATACTAAAAATCAGCAACGCTGAGTGAGTTCTAACGTTTACTTTAAATCAATTATACAAAAGATTTACTAAAACATATATATTGCCAATAAGGCTAAACATAACACACTTTGCTTTTCAAACAGTTTAAAACGTATAATAAACTGTCAATTCATCTTTACTGTACTGCCCTCATGGCTTACATCCATGAACCGACAAGTACCTGGTCAATGCCCCCATGATCAACGACCATGAACCGACAATACCGCTTATCCGTCAATTCCTTGTCACTATTGTACCGCCCCCAAGGTCAACGACCATGAACCGACGAGTACCTGGTCAATTCCCCCATGATCAACGACCATGAACCGACAATACCCGAAAAAACCAAAAACGAATAAAAACTCAGATCTAGGAGAATCGGTTACCTGTAAACGCTTCTTCTTCACAGCTAATCGTTCCAAATACGTATGCCTACGGTCCTATGAGCTCAGATTCGAAAATCAGGACTTTCTCTCTCTAGAATCTCTCACTTTCTCTCTCTAGAAATCCAAAAATGAGGTTGGGAGTGAGGGTTTTGGGCTGATTTTGAGGCTTATAAGGGCCCGACCCTTGCCCCTTTCGGCCCATACACCCCGGCCCAAGCCCGCTTCCCTTCTTTTCTTATTTAAGTTTTTTTTAATTCTCGTGAATTCTTTCGCGCTCTAAAACTCAAGCTGTTACATGAATACACCATTGAGAAGGCACTGATGGGTCCCCCTTGGAAGTTCTTATGCCACACTCTTCTACAATGTATATCCCAGAAGAGAAGTGGATGGAATCAACTAAATTCTGCTATTGCCTCTGCTGTACATGGTATGATAACTGGGCAAGGGTTTAATTTCTCTCATTTGATATTCGAAGGTTTGAGATACAACCTTCAGGAAGGAGCAAGACAAGCCTTCTTTATGTACCCCAGGTTCTTGCAGGAAGTTTTTAATCAAGAAATAAAAGATCTTTCAAAACCTGTAAGAATCTACATGATATTGGGACATAAAAATAATATTTTTAAAAGTATGAGAACTGTTTCAGCAAAGTTATCAGGGGTCAGTGTTCCATTTTTATCTATAATGATGAACATACAAAGTACCCAGAGTGACAGTTCAGCAGTCCCAGCTGATACTGATCTCACACCCTCCACTTCACAGCCTGAACATACAATTGTTGCCCTTGATCGAACCCATGTGCAACCTATTGAGGGTGCACATGCACAACAAATACTTACCCAGGTGCTTCAAGCCCAACTGGAACATATGGCCGCAGTTGAGGCAAGCTATACCCGCAAGAGAAAGAGGAGCAAGAAGACTCCTTCTATTCTTATCTCCAGGGCCCAGTCCCAAACTAAAAGCCCTCATTCAGAATCCCAACATTCTGATGAGAATATCAAAAGGGATAACCACATTATTAGAGAGACTTCCTTGGCAGTTTCTCTATTAGGATCAGGATCACATCTCGGATCCATAGAACACACAACTGAGCCTGTCCATTTTTCTTCCTCTTTAAACTTAAGTGTAGAGGCACCTAGTAAAGATGATAAACCTTCTCCAACTGCCACTATTTCGAAGGTATTGATTGACTTGGCTGCCAATGTACCCAGCCCAAGTTCATCACCCAAGAAGGTCCACTCTGGGAGTTATGATAGAGTGGATGTGGAAGGGGCTATCACTACTACTAGTTCATCAATTGAACAGGAGGACAATGATAACATCAATAAGTCCCTAACCACGGCAACTCATAGTGAGATTGTTTCTTTTGAAACACTTTTCACTGAGAGAAATCCTAGGCACCAAGAAAACCAGGGTGATGGGGATGCAGAGGCTGGGCCTAAAGCCCCATCTAGTTCCAAGGATTCCACAACTGTGGATGAGGATAGACTTAAACTTCATAATTTGGAATTGACAGCTAGGGTAGCTATGCTAGAGGCTAAATTGTCCAAATTAAGACACCAAGTCCCTATGCATAAAGCCCATAAATGCCCAACTGTGACTTCTCCTTCCCTTATATCAGTGGGAACTCAAACAGACTCCTCTCTATGCACTGATGCAACCAAAAAGGGGGAGATATTTACTCTTGAAGATGAAAAAGATAGCTTAGATGAATGGATACAAGAGCAGGCAGCCTTTTAAAGAACACTATACCAGCCTGCTTTTGTTCAAATCCATGACTTGCCAGACTGAGAAGATGAAGATGAAGAGATCTCTGAGGATTGGAAGTTAGTTGCCAGGGCCGTAGATGAAGTATTCCCTGAGCAGATGGAGATGGAGATGGATAATGAAGATGCATATATACCTCCCTCAGTCCGTATACTTCCAGCTGCTGCTGCTATCTCAAGACAAGTCATATCCCCTCAATTCTCACTAACTGCACACAACTTAGAGTTTGACTCCATTCTGTGATGGGGATATGATGGTCTATCTGAGAGATTCTGGATTGGATGGGAATTTGCTGGAGTTGTGGAACTAAACTGGAACAATCTGAATCCCCTAAACATTTTGGCTTTCTATACAAAACAGTGCATCAATACATCCACAGATCTTCCTGCCCAGTGCATCAATACATCCACAGATCTTCCTGCCCAACTTGCAATTGAAAGATTCAATGATCTGATGGAAGATAACATGCCATGGTTTGAGTGGTTTCTTAAAGAAGTGAAAAGGGTGGCTTATCCAAATCTTGAGGATGGAGAAGCAGAGTCCTCAAGAGCTGCAGAAGAAAGACATGAAAGGCAAAGCCAAAGAATGGAATTAATAAGAATGTGGGTCTTAACAGAAGAACAAGTTCTATGTCTGAGAAAATATTTAAATAATGAAGCAGTCAGGGGATTGGAGGTGTATGGATGGTCAGACATTGAGCCATCAGGTTTTACATTCTTCTTGAGTGATGGATCTACTTTCATAATCAACAATATCCATGAGATCTTACTCCTCAACCCAGACTTCCTCTTCAAGGTGTTTGAACAAAGATCACAAATCTACAACACCAACTCCAAGAAAAGCCAAGAAATGATCCTTACTGTCAAAGCCTTCCTTGAGAAAGAGGGATGGATTGCAATGGATGAGTCTGACTCAGATCTAACCCTTCCCTCTTCTCCAAATGTCCTTCTAAACACAGAAGAAGAATAAAAAAGAAGAGAAGAGCAGAAGGTGATGGAGGCATGGAAGGCAGTTACTGGAGAAGAATGGGAGATAGGTGAAAATAAAGAAGTCCTTCCTCCTTTGACTACTTCTCAAATTGCCAATTGTAACACCTGCCACAAAAATATCCACGATTTGACAAAAGGAAAACCAAAGGAACTATAAGTGTAATTATCTTAAATTTCAGGGTTCAAAATGAAAAATTGAGATTTTTAGACCTTAGCGGACCGCTAAGGTCAAGCCTAATGGTCCGCTAGGAAATTAAGTTGGGTGGCGGACCGCCACCATAAGAATAATGGTCCGCTACTTATTGGTTAAGCAAACAATCCGGTGATGCCACATGTGTAGTGACTAATGGTCACTTATTGTGACATGTGTACTCATGGCGGACCGCCACGCCACATAGTAACGGTCCGCCAGCCGCAAAACTCTGAGAATCTGCCACGTAGCTAGGTAGCGGACCGCTACGTCCATGGGTAACGGTCCGCTAGCCGCAAACTTAGGTTTGGTCTAATCAGAGTGTGACATTTTGGGCTGACGCCATCCATGGCGGTGGCGGACCGCCACCCTTCAGCTTAGCGGTCCACTACGAGTCCAATTTTCAGCCTATAAATAGTTTAGTCGTTTCAAACGATTCTTTAACATCAAAACCGATTCCAATTTCCAAATTCCACTCAAGAGCAACCGTAGGCGATCCCCGAAGATTCCGGTTCGATTCCCACTTGATTTAGCACCCAGTGTAAGAAGAAATGCTCATATAAAGGTTGGAACACTAGAGAAACCAAGTTAAGAAGCTAGACACTAAGCTTTGACTCTAGAGGCTCATTCCTACAAAGAAGGTGAATACTTTATCTCTTTTAAAACTTGTGTCAAATATTTTATTTACAAAAATGGCCAAATAAAGGCTAATGAAGTAATGCTCAATGTTCTTCTACGAACAAGCATTCAGACCATAGGTATACGTAAAACTTGCAAGGGATACACGGATCTCGGGTGAAATTCCCGGATTGCGGCTGGTGCTTATCTTATAACAAATGAAGGACATGGAGTTCTCATTGTTATAAGCTATGACGCTAGTGTATACTGTGGTACGATTGAACATGACGGGCTTGCTGAGTGTATAGATTGAACAGGAAGTTGTGATTATGAAATTAATGCTTATTTGTGCCAAAATGATTTTATGTCAAGATATTGTATTCACCAGCGTTCGCGCTGACGTTTTACTTTCAAAATGTTTTCCAGGTAATGATTAAAATATGATGAGAGGTGTTTACGGGCAGACCTAAGATCTGACCCAGGAAAAAAAAGGATGGAATGCACGTAGGATTCTCAGGTCTCGTGTAAAGGGAAATCCTAAAGAAAAGGAGATAGGACTAGGGAACAGATTAACCTTGTGTTGGAACTATTTCCAGTGGCTCATCATATATTTGATTTCAAACTATGTTTTGTAATCAAATGAGAAGGGTATTGAAACCCTATGTTTATAAAGTAAATACAAGGCTTTTGTTTTCAACTAAGTTTTATTATTTACAATTACAACCCTTTAGGTTGAAACAAATGATGAAACGATCCTTTGAAAAAGACTTCCGCTGTGTTTTATAAAACACTAAAACCAAGTAACCAAACGATACCAATCGGGCTCGCACACATCCAGGGGTGCCTGGGGCGGGGTGTGACAGGTTGGTATCAGAGCCACAGGTTTTAGCGAATCAGATATACTTGGATCTAGTATCTGTTTTGGGTAAAAATTATGTAAATTAAACTTTGTAACCAAATTTTGATAGTGAGGTAGCGTGCTTTGTTTAATCGATATGAAACAACGTAAAAAAGGTAAAAGTTGACACGGATGATTACGAGGAAAGCCCTTGATCTTTAGGGATCGCCGGCATAAAACCTCGGGATGTGACAATCGTCCCCTACCTCGTTTCTTGAATAAATGTTGAAAAGATTACAAATGTTGAGCGGTAATGATCTGTTAGATCGTGAAAGTACCAGATGGTTCTGTTTTTAGTTGAAATTGGCGGAAACAATAGCAACTACACAAGTATAATCGAGTAAATAGAAAGAATATTAATAAGAACACTGTTGTATTAAGCTTTTGTGAATAAACGATTACAAATCAAAACTTCTTCAAGAAGCACACTTACAATGAAGTGTTTACACAGTATTTATACTAACTTAGAATCAAGACAGACCCTTGATTCTAAGGATCAGATCTAACACAGACCGTTGATCTTTTGTACAAAGCTAATAATACAAGTTTAGTCTAAACTAGCTAACTTTATTGAAGCGTCTTCTTTATGCATCATTACTTGCATGCTTAGAGAAGAGCATTGTTGTCCGTCATTGGTTGCACCATTGAGGTTCCTTCTGCTTTGAGTGTGTCAGTAGCTTTTGCAGAAAGTTGTCAGTGACGCTTGGAATGGAAAGTCAGCTGCAACGATTTATCTTCAAGGCACAAGGCTGTCAGCAGCAAGGATGAGGATTAGCATAAAGACTGATCTGTTGAACGCTGTTGATAAGCCTATCAGCAGCAACAAGTGTTGAATGCTGCTGATAAGCCTATCAGTAGCAACAAGTGTTGAACGCTGCTGATAAGCCTATCAGCAGCAACAAGTGTTGAACGCTGCTGATAAGCCTATCAACAGCAACAAGTGTTGAACGCTGCTGATAAGCCTATCAGCAGCATTTGTACTTAGAAGAATTTTGTTGCAATCAGTCTTTAGTTCTACAAACTCCCCCTAGACTGATGCTACCAAAATTCTTCTAATCTCTTTGTTGTTGAAGCTTTTGCATGTGGCAGACTATCCTTGCAACCTCATAGCCTCTTGGATCCTTGCTGGGATTGTTCAGTGGAAGCTCAGACAGAGTCTTGATGTCTTTACTTGGCATTTTGAAAATTGTCTTGCTTGAACATCTCATCTGCTGCTTCTTAACATCAGTTAAGGTGAACTCATCCAGATCAGCATTGTATGACCAACTTACAAATGGAGAG
The DNA here is from genome assembly GCA_023525975.1 of Smallanthus sonchifolius. NCBI lineage: Eukaryota > Viridiplantae > Streptophyta > Magnoliopsida > Asterales > Asteraceae > Smallanthus > Smallanthus sonchifolius. The sequence goes on from CM042034.1 coordinate 77,310,471, forward strand.
TGGGACTGAAGTGGTTTGATATCTACGATCAAATCTTTGCTAGGGTTGAAATGGTGTTTGATTGCTAGCATAAGACATTTCCCACCCTCATTTGCAGGCTCATGAGCTTCACCCATCTCCAGAATTCTACTGAGATCTGAATCTGGTAATTGTAGAACTTCATCAACAGATTTGTAAACAGATCTCCTTCTTTCAGTTCTCCCCCAGAAGATTTCAAACCACTGATCTTGTGAACTGTAGAACCAATCAACTATATCTCTGGAGTCTTCTGGTTTAGGTGTTGGCTTGGATTTCTTTAGGAGAGGCTGTTGATGAGAGGGAGCTGGGTGAGATGGTTTGGACTTTTTGGGTGGAGGAGAGGAAGGTTTGGGGATATTTGTGGAAGGTTTTTGGATAGTGGAAGTAGTGTCTAGGACAGAAATCTTTTGTTTTTTGACTGGTCTCTTGTCTTCCTTTTCTGTGACCCTTATCTTGAAGACTTTCTTTCCTAGTCTTTCTTCTTCTTCCTTCTTGACTTGTCTGTACAAGGCTTGTAGGTTCATGAATGTCATGGGACCTAGCCTCCTTCCACTTTCCCCTCTTGCCTTTAGGAAGTCAGTCATGACCTTCCTTTCTTCATAGGTTCTCTGGTTAAGTGCAATGGCCTTCTTGGATTTTTGACGAGCCTTTTCTTCCTCTTCAGCTCTCTTCTTCTTTGCCAATTGCCCCTGCTGACCCATGACGGCTCTATAGATCTCTTTGTTTGAAAGTTTTTCAAGGTAGTCAGCATCCTCACCTTGAGAGATCAGAGCTTCAATCCACTCCTCCCTCATTTCTTTTGCTAATTTAGAATCAGAGATTCTGAATTTAGCATCTTCCTTCCTTTTCTTTTCTTCCTCCTCCTCTTCTTCCTTGTTTAGTTGTTCCTGCAACTATCTAGCAAGTTCTTCATCTTCGTCAACTTGAGACACTGTATGGAGTTTGACTTTCATCTCATCCAGCTGTTTGGCATACTGCTGGATAAGTTGTTCTCTGAGGAGCATGGCTGTTTTTCTTTCTTGAGCCTTTTTCAGGTCAGCCATCTCCTCTTCTTCTCTCTTCCTTCTTATTTCTTCCTTCTCTCTCTTCTCTCTGAGCAACCTCTCTTCATCTTCTTTGGTCATAATTCCTTTCCCTTTGTTTACACTAGATGCCTCTGCTTCGGCTTCACTGATCACAACAGCAGATGATTGTGCTGCTGTTGGGATCTCAGCCTCAGCTTCATTGGCAAGTTGAGAGGTTGATAAGGGAAGGTCATTAGCTTCATCTGATTTGCACTCAGGACTTGTAAATTTTATCAGCATTTCTTAGACAGTGGATCTTGATTCATATGTTACAGCAAAGATGTCTACTCGAGGGGAAGCTGAGTCAGAATCAGTGTCAGAATTTGACACATATACTGCCTCAGCAATCCTTCCTTCTTGTTCAAGATGGGCTCTGACAGTAGCTATCATTGCCTGGCTTTCGAGGGAGTTGACATTGCAGATATTTGCCCTGAGTTAAAAGATCTTGTAAAGAAAGTCTGTAGGCAGTAGCAGGATGTTCCTAGTGTTGATGGTGAGAGAGGAGCCATTGCTTAGTAGTAAGGAGTGGTCAAGAGACTTAGTGCTTACCCATCCTAGCACATCTAAGTCCTTGACAATGGAGTTGTACAGAAATCTTCTTAAGCACATAAGTTCTTCTTCAGTGAGAAGACTGCTCCTTATTATTTCAAGTCTTCTAGGAGTCAGTCTTCTTTCTGCTGCTGCTGAAGATTCAGGATAGGCTACCATTTTTGCTGCTTGTATTTGTCTTTCGAACTTGGGTAGATTATCCTCCATCAAGTCATAGAACCTTCCAATAGCAAGTTCTGTTGAGAGGTCCGTAGAGTTGTTGATGCATTGTAGATGGTATAGGTGAAGGACTTAGATGCTGTTGAGAAAGTCCCAGTTTAGCTCTTCTACTCCGCTAAACTCCCACCCAATCCAGAACCTCTCAGACTTTCCATCATACCCCCAAGCTAGTATTGTGTCAAACTCTAGCTGTGTTGAAGTCAGTGGAAATTGGGGGGCAGTGGATTGACTTATGATGGCTGCTGCTTCAGGGATGATGCTGAAAGATGTATATGTTTGTTCTTTGTCTTCAACATCAGTCAGCACCTCATCAACAGCCCTGACGACTAACTTCCAGTCTTCAGAAGTCTCTTCTTCTTCTTCATCTGAAGCTGGCAAGTCATGAACCTATACAAAAGCTAGCTTGAATAGTGTACTTTGAAATGCAGCCTGCTCTTGAATCCAGTCATCAAGACTGTCTGAGTCTTCTTCCATTGGGACTATCTCCCCCTTTTTGGTTGCATCAGTGGACAGATAAGCATCATTTTGGGTGCCCACTGAGACAAGGGAGGGAGAAGCCATGGAGGGGGCATTGATGGGCTTCATACAGAAGGATCTGGTGTTGTAGTTTTGACACCTCCGCCTCAAGCATAGCCACCCTTGCCATCAATTCTTGATTTTTAAGTTGCATACTGTCCTCATCCATATTTGTGGAATCCTTGGATCCAGATGGGGCTGTAGGCCTAGCCTCAGCATCCCCATCACCCATGGTTTCTTGGCGCCTGAGATTCCTCTCAGTGAGGGGTGTTTCCAAGGAAACATCCTTACTGTGAGTTGCCGTGGTTGAGGTCTTAGCGATGTTGTCACTGTCCTCCTGGTCATTTGATGGACCAGCAGTAGTGACAGCCTCTTCCACATCCACTCTATCATAACTCCTAGAGTGGACCTTCAGGGGAGTGGAACTTGGGTTGGGTGTGTTGGAAGCAAGATCAATCAGTACCTCCGAGATAGTGGCAGTTGGAGAAGGTACATCATCTTGATCAGGTTCCTCAACACTTAATGATCGATCTAAACGTGTTACAGAAGTTTTTACGAATGCTGATAGCTAAGTGCGTAGTGAGTGTTGTGCCTATTCGATCAATATTTGATGAATTAATATAGTGATAATACTAACTAACTACCCGAGAAATAAGGTCTTGACTCTATCTTCTCCTTGTGACCGTTGCAAGCTGATTTACACGTTTTCCACACATAGTCCACATCCCTTGAACGTGTTTTTAGGTGAGCATTGCGTTACGAATGTTTTACCTGCGATTAATAAACCAATAAACAAGTAGTCGTTAGTATTATTCAGGATACTGACCTTATCGGGATACCGGATCTTGAATCACATGTTGCTCAGGATCCTGCTCTGAATTTTAACCCGTAACAATTGTCCTCAAATTTGACAGCTGTAAAATTTTCAAATTTTGAATTTTAACTTAATACGGCTGCTTGATAAGACTTGGTGCGGGAAACAAGGGAGCGACACATCGTGAACCGAGGCGGTTATCATTAGGGCTATATTCACTCCTCTTTTCTCATTATTTCAAAGTCGTCTTCTCCGAATCCTCTCTGCTATCTTCAGGTAAAAAGCTTATCTTTCTTTCTCGCTTTTCTGGTTTTTTGCTCAACAATGGCTAAAAAGCATACACGATCTTCTACCCCTTCCGACGATCTCCAAAGCCAAAAATTGATTGTTAATCCAGACTCTGAAAAATGCACATTCACGGATCTTTATATCCAGTCCCTCAAATCTAGAGGCTTTTTCCCTAAAAATACCGTATTTCGGCCCTTTGATCCCAAAACTAGGGCCGATTTCACCTCAGAAAGTTGGATTTGCTTTCCATTCTTCCATTTTTCTCTAGGGTTCACTTATCCCTTTCTCCTCTCACTACTGACTTTTTTAGAAAGAGCGGTCTTAGCTTTGCTCAAACCATGCCCATGGTTTGGAGAACCCTGTATACTTTGGAGTTTTCGGTCAAACATCACGCTGTTGACTTTTCTACTTCAGAGATAGCCCATGTTTACAATCTCAGGGGTCTCGGTTCTTCTCGGTTCCTTTTCCAAATTAAATCCAGCATGACCCACTTGATCCTGAAAACCACCCAAAATGATTCTAACTGGAAAAAGAGTTTCTTTTTTTTGGGAAGGGATTCTATCCCAGATGGGGATAAACTGCCGATCAAATGGATCGTAAAGGATAGTATTCTTCCTTGTAGGGTTTTCTTTTATAAATTCGATATTTGGGATACTAACTGATGATTTTCTGTTTCAGCGCCGAAGTTTGACATCCTCGCTCCTCCGACTCCTGACACGGCTAAGAAGCCTGCTTTTTTCTTAGGTTTTGAACACGTAGAACGGACCTTTCGATTCAAAGCTCCACTGCAGGAAGTTGAACCAGAGGTGTCTTTCTTCGAATCGAGTATGTCTGGTAAGAAAAATAGCAAGATTTCCTTTTATTAGTTATAAACAATAAGAATAAATTAACCTGTCCTCTTGAAATAGGCCTTCGCAAATCAAGCTCCAAGTTTACCCTTGACGACATTGATAGCATGGTATCTAAGGGTAAGGTCGTCAAGAAGGAGTCCAAGCTGTTCCTGCTCCAGTTGTCAAGTTAAGTGCTCCCATTCCTGATACTTCCATTGTTAAGCCCTCTTCTAGCAAGAAGCACAAAATCTAGGATCCTGCTGATCTGAATATCCAGGATTGCACTGATTTATTTGATGCTCACAAGAAGTTTCATAGCTTCAACCATCTGGTAAGAAGATTTCACTACCTTGTAATTTGATTATAATCCTGCATTTAAAATGACATTTATATTATGTGCAACAGGCTTTAGACAAGCTGATGGGATTCCATGAACAGTTGGTTAAAGAGATGGAACTATGCAAACAGAAGCTTGTGGACTCCTAGAAGAGTGAGGCTGCTAAAGGCAAAAGGTTGTTGGATGTCACCAAAGAACTCCATCAGATTAAGGCTGAACTGCAAGAGGCACATCTCCACCATGCTCGGGACATTGATATATGTAATGAGCAAGCCCAGGCTTCCGCTGCTATCTCCATCTTTCAGTCCAGAATAAGAATGGCTAAAGAAGCAGAGGACAAAGACTTCGACAGAAGTGCTTGGGATATTGAAGGGTGGAAGAGACTGGTGGTTGAGCTGGGAGGAGAGCTGACTTTGGAGAAGGATGTTGAGAAAGCGGTGGCCGAGGACCAGGTTCAAGGATATGCAATGGTGGCTGAGGAGCATGATGCTGAGGGTGCGGGGAAGCAGATGAATCAGGGCGTTGAAGGTAATGATGCTTAGGCTGGAGCGCTGATTTTTGTGGTTTTTAATGTGGTTGTCTTTAACTCGTTAGCCTTGAACAATTTTAATTTTCTTGTTGATGGGATCCCGGAATGGGATAGACAATTTTCTTTGACTTAAGTCTCGGGTGGATGGGTCCTGTTTTTGGATGAAGCCCGAGACATATTTTGGTTTCCTGCACTTATAATATTAGTAGCTTTTGACTATCTTGCCATGATTGTTCTATCGATTGCTTGTATTTACAGAAAAATATATTTTTGTATATAATCAGCATTCAGGATCCTCTAGGATAATTTATCAAACTTAGTCTTATAAAACCATAGGTTAGTTTCGATAAATAGATTAAATCATGATAGATTTGGATTCTACCTTTAATGGTAAATCAAGAAATAATCTTAAGTTTTAAGAATTGAAATAAATAAATGTACATACCAGAACTCTGATGAAAGTTATAATAAATGTTGTAACCTCGAGTTGTCCCCTGTGTATGTTTGACAATCATATTGTGTGATTAGTAGTTGACTTTTAGAATTGGTGTAAGTCTTTGATTCGGTCACGACTCTTGAACTAGTCACCAATGATAAGCATTTGTTAAGTAAACAAGTAAAATTTATCAAGTAAAAATGATGTGGGCAAAACCAAATTATCGTGGGCCAAGCCAGATCATCGTGGGCCAAGCCAGAATAACGTGGGCCAAGCCAGTCTTGAGTTAGCATGAAAATGCTAAAAACCTTAGGAGTAACACGTCTGTTACTATCGTAGAGAACAAGCTATAGCCAACAGTGATGAAATTGTCAGCCACTTTTACATGGTCTGGTCGCACCACCTTGAACTATACTTGAACATCGTGCGCAACTGGCGGATTGTTTAAACTCAATTCGTAGAAAGGTGAAAACCTTTAAACATTAGAAGGTACGCAAGATACCTTAACGTAGGAGAGATGGCCAATCTCTGTCTTGTGTCGGGATCCTTGGAGATATTTCCTGCAAGACAGGAACTCTTGGTGAAGGTGGGTGTTAGCTAGGCTAACACCCCTCCGACGCTCAAGTCAGTATATTGATACGGAATGATAAATAAATTAATTGAAATGGAAAGAATACGTACCGTTCTAAGTTAGAATATAAATTCTAGCTTACATGAAGTAGGTCTTTAGATGAATAGCATTCCAGGATCTTGGCAGTAGATCTCCTTCCAAAGTTGCTAACCAATAAGCACCTTTACCTGCCTCTGAATCAATCAAATATGGGCCTTCCCATTTTGGTGCAAGCTTACCGTCGCTTAGATTGTTAGTATTCTGGAATGCTTTTCTTAGTACAAGATCACCCACTTGAAACCTCCTGATCCTAATATTTTTTGTATGATCTTGCTATCCTTTGCTGATAAGCCGCCATGCGGATCTTGGCAAGATCTCTGATTTCGTCAATAGTGTCAAGATCATTCGAGAGAGCTTCGTTATTATTTTTCTGAGTTTGAAGACTGGTTCTGGCTGTAGGGATGACCATTTCTGCGGGGATCATAGCTTCAGTGCCAAACACCAAAGAGAATGGGGTTTGACCTGTCGCATTTTTTGAAGTTGTTCTATCTGCCCATAGTGCAAATGGCAGTTCTTCGGCCTATTTCCCTTTCTTTGTTCCCAGTCTTTTCTTTAGGTTATTGATGATGATCTTGTGCTGGATTTAGGATATGTATAATCGGTATTATGGTTCCTTCCGGGATTTTGAGTGCTGAGGCAAGATTTGCTAAAGCACCGGCTTCATCATTGTCTTCCCTTGGTACCTGTATTATACTAAAAATTTCGAATTTCATAGATAATTGTTTAACTATCTCGAGGTAGTTGATTAATCTTTCACCCTTTGCTGCATAGGAGCCATTGAAATGGTTAGTAATCAATAGTGAATCCACATATACCTGGAGATACATAATCTTCATATCGCAAGCTAGTTGTAATCCTGCTATCAGCGCCTCGTCCTCTGCCTCGTTGTTGGTTGCTTGGAACTCATAAATTATTGACTGGGGTAGTATGTCCCCTTGTGGCGATTTTAGTATGATTCCCAGACCTGTACCTCTTATATTAGATGCACCGTCTGTGAATAAAATCCATTTATATTTTGATTTTTCTAGTTGTTGAACTTCGAGATCTGCTTCTTGTTGGATATCACTGCTGAAATCAACCACAAAGTCTGTGAGTGCTTGATATTTTATTACTGTCCTGGGCTCATACTTGAGATCATATGCGCTGAGTTTGACTGACCATTTAGCCATTCTTTCAGACATTTTCGGCTTTCTCAAAACACACTTAATTGGATAATTAGTTTTAACATGTATAGCATGGGTCTCAAAATAATGTCTAAGTTTAGTAGATGCCATTATTAAAGCTAATATTAATTTTTCTAAATGAGAATACCTGGTTTCCGCTGGAAGTAGAATTTTACTTACATAGTATACCGGATGCTGCTGGCCTTCATGATCTTTAACTAGGACAGCACTTACAGAATGTCCAGATACTGCCAAGTATAATGATAACGTTTCGCCATATTCAGGTTTCATTAGTAGAGGAGATGTGGATAAATACTCCTTTAGCGCTTGGAGTGCTTGCTCATGTTTTTCTTCCCATTCGAATCTTTTGTTTTTCTTCAGGATATCATAGAATTCTTTACACCTCTCTAAGGATCTTGAGATAAATCTATTGAGTGCTGCTACTCTACCAGTCAGCCTTTAGACATCTTTAGTATTAGCTGGGCATTTCAGGTTGATTATTGCCTTGATCTGCTTAGGGTTGGCCTCTATCCCTCTTTTAGTTACCATATATCCTAGAAATTTTCCTGCCCCCACTCCAAAGTGGCATTTGGAAGGGTTGAGCTTCATGTTATAATGATCTAGGATGTCCAATGCTTCTTTAAGATCTCTAGGATGATCTTCAGCTTTTTTCGACTTCACCACCATGTCATCAATATAGACTTCCATGGTGTCCCCAAGTTTGTCTTTGAACATCATGTTTACTAGCCTCTGGTATGTAGCACCGGCATTTTTTAGACCAAAAGGCATTGCAATATAACAATAGATACATGTCGGAGTCATGAAGGCAGTGTCCTCCTGGTCAGAGGATTCCATCTGGTTCTGCTGAAATCCTGGGGAGGCATCCATGAAGGTTAACATTTCATGGCCTGCTGTAGCATCCATCATTGAGTCTATATGTGGCAGAGGGAAGGGGTATTTTGGACATGCTTTGTTTAAGTCTGTGAGGTCTACACAGACTCTTCATTTTCCATTCTTCTTCTCGACCACTACTACATTGGCTAGCCATATTGGGAATTTTACTTCCCTAATCATTCCTGCTTTTAACAATCTCTCAACTTCCTCTTGGATGACTGTATTTCTTTCTAGAGCGAATTTTCTCCTCTTTTGATGTATAGGCCTGAAACTGTTATCAAGTCCTAATTTATGCGTAATAACATCTTTAGAAATACCTGTCATGTCTTCATGCTTCCAAGCAAAAGTTGAAATTCTGCTCTTTAGTAATTTGGTGAGGCTTTTCTCAATATCTTTAGGAATACTGGTTCCAATAAATACCTTGACGTCAGGATCCTCTGGACTTAGGGATAACTCCTTGACATCCTGCTCCTTGGCTTCTAGGACGTCTCTATCCTGCTTCTTTAATTGCTATGCTTGTCTGGTCTTTACTGATGCTTTCATTGAGGAAGTATAACAATCTTTTACATATTGTTGGTCGCTGTTGATTTTTACTACTCCCCAAGGAGTTGGCATATTTACACATTGATTATATGTCGAGGGTACCACTTTCATATCTCTCCGACTGTGTTTTTGACTTCTCCGCTGAATCCCACTAGCACTGCAGATTTAGAGATAATCTCGGAATCCAGGATCCCCATTCTTTTCAATACATCATGCTGGATTATGTTCACCGAGCTGCCTCCATCGATCAGTATTCTTCGAGTGAAGTGATTTGCAACATATAGTGTGATCACCAGGCCATCGTGATGAGGATCTTGAACATTATACCTGTCATCTTCATTGAAGGAGATTATCTTTTCTTCTGTTAGACTGGAGGTTCTGAGGGGTCTATCACCTTTATCTGTTTTGGCTTCCTTGGCATTTCTTTTAGCTGCAGAGTAAGAGGTACCATAAATGTCAGAACCACCAGAAATAAAACCTATTACTTTAGCATCGGGTGGCGGATATTTGGCTCATTGCGGCATTTTGTCATGATCCCTGACTTGTTTCTTTCCTTTGCCCAGAAATTCCTTAAGATATCCCTTGCTCTTGAGCAGGGCAATGCAATCTTCAGTGATATGTCCAAAATCTTCATGGAAGGCACAACATTTGGACTTATCTTTGCCCCCGGTATTCTTTTCGAATTTACGGGGCCATCTGGCTTTGTCTTCAAGATCCTGAATAGCATATAACAAACCAGTTGTGTCAAGTGAAAAACAGTATTCAGATAACTTGGGATATTCCTCTTCCTCCTCGTCATCTTCCACAGCATTGACTCTGTGATTATCAGGTTTGGAATACGGCTTGGATCTACAGGGTTTGAAAGGTGCAGTCTTAGTCTTCCGGTTAGGTTGACTATAATTGGTTGGAGCATCCATCCTTTGCTGAATCTTCTTATCGTCTTCGAGTGTGATGAATCTTAGTGCTCTGTTTCTGACTTCTTCAAGATTCCTGCAAGCGTTCATGACATGGTCTTCATAGAATTGGGAATCTTTCCTCAATCCTATTTTAAAGGCCTGGACTGCTATAGCTACGTCAAGATTCGGGATATCCAGGGATACCTTACTAAACTTACTGACATAATCTCGAAGGGATTCTTTGGGATTTTGGATCAACCTGTATAAGTCACTTGTCAATCTTTCAAAATTTCTACTGCAAGAAAATTGATTCTTAAACAGGTTAATTAAGTGAGCAAATGAAATAATAGAGTATGGAGGAACATTAAGTAACCATTTTAAGGCTGATCCTGTTAAGGTAGAACCGAAGCTTTGCATAAGCAAGCCTCTTTCAGGTCCAAAGGAATGGGGTTGATCTCCATTCTTTCTTTATATTGCGCCACATGCTCCTCAGGATCCGTTATTCCATCATATAGCTTCATGTAACGCTTGGGGATCTCGGTATCACAAATAGGAGGAGCGAATCTGGAAGTCCTGTGACTGGCAGCGGTCATCTCATGTATGGGTTGTACCACTCCAGGTAGAGGTGCACAAATCGGATTTTTTTTGGAACCGGATCCGGATCGGATAAGTCAACGTTGGTCAAGGACCGGAACCGGTGGAACCGGATCCGGTTTTGAGGTGTGAGGTTTGGAACCTATTGGAACCTTTTATCCGGTTTTATCCGATTTTGTGTGGATTTTTTGTGTCCGGTTCCAAATTTGTTTGATTTTATCTGGTTTTTATCCGGTCCCTTGGAAAACCATATAACTGGTTCCAGATCCGGCGGTTCCAAAAAATCCGGTTCCAAAAAAAAACCGATTTCAGATAATCCATCGGATCGGATCCGGATCCGGATCCGGTTATAATGCCCACCTCTAACTCCAAGTACACTGGAAATCATCTCTCTTAGCTTTTTCAACTCTTTCGCCATGGAAGGAGTGATTCCTGTATCCTGCACAGATTCGTTAGCATTCAAAAAATTATTGAATGTGTTACCATGCTGATATCTCTGAGAGACGATCCCGGGGTAAATCCAAGTTCTTGAGTTGTAGTAACTCTGGTAGCCGGAGTTGAACCAAGAGTTGCGACTCCAGTCTGCATAGGTAGGAAGTCTCCCTGATGGACCCCCGAAAATCCCAAATAGTCAAAGTTCAAAGCCCTTGGTTGAAATGGAGTCGTCACTTCCACCGGTTTCTTTGAATCTTTGATCCTTTCAAGCTCTCTGAATATTGCCTGATTAGTCTTTTTCTGTTGTTCCATCTGTTGCTTTACCTCTGAGAATACTTTGAGAAGCTCATCGTTTGAGACGAGCACAGGCGGGCAAGCTAATATTCTGGATCCCAAAAAACCCACAGGAACAGATTTCCAAGGCTGACCATCATTCTTTTTCTAGAATGAAGGAGGGGGGGGGGGGAATAGGGCTAACTAGCCCGGAGGTTGAAGATGGAGCAGAGGCAGAAACATTTTTAGATTGGGACGACATTTTTTAAATCAATTTCGAAAGGTAATGATTAAACAAAAATTTCAATAAAGATTTGAAGATAAAAAGCACCACTTACCCCACAGTGGCCGCCAAATTGTTTTGGGTAAAAATTATGAAAACTAATTTTGTAACCAAATTTCGATAGTGAGGTAGCGTGCTTTGTTTAATCGATATGAAACAACGTAAACAAAGGTAAAAGTTGACACAGATGATTACAAGGAAAGCCCTTGATCTTTAGGGATCGCCGGCATAAAACCTCGGGAGGTGACAATCGTCCCCTACCTCGTTTCTTGAATAAATGTTAAAAAGATTACAAATGTTGAGTAGTAATGATCGATCAAAATGTGTTACAGAAGTGTTTACGAATGCTGAGAGCTAAGTGTGTAATGAGTGTTGTGCCTATTCGATCAATATTTGCTGAATTAATACAGTGATAATGCTAACTAACTACCCGAGAAATAAGGTCTTGACTCTATCTTCTCCTTGTGACCGTTGCAAGCTGATTTACACGTTTTCCACACGTAGTCCACGTCCCTTGAACGGGTTTTTAGGTGAGCATTGTGTTACGAATGTTTTACATGCGATTAATAAACCAATAAACAAGTAGCCGTTAGTATTATTCAGGATACTGACCTTATCGGGATACCAGATCTTGAATCACATGTTGCTTAGGATCCTGCTCTGAATTTTAACCCGTAACAGTATCTAAGCTTTAACCATGATGCTTTTAAGATAAGAAAACAAGGTGACCTTCTGACTCGTATGTAGTTATAGGACAAATGGAAGTGTTCTGTCTAAGGAAAGAGCGGTGTATACATCTCTCCTAGACCCGTCGCTCTTACCTGGGAACATGACTGTTGGAGGTACTACTATGGGAAGATAACCATCCTTGTAGAACTTTAGTTAAGATTAAGATACTGGCTGTAGTATCTAAGTCTTACAAGTAAAATAAGTACTAATATAATAAAGATTGCAGATGTCTGGAGGAAATACTATTCCATATTACGATCCTAATCGTCCTATTAAGCAAGAATCCCCGGAATATTATCCGTTAGGCTCACAACAGAATCCTATATGTTCACCCTACTATAATGATGACCCATTTGCCGTACTCCCTAACTCTCCCGAATATCACCCTCAATCCCAAAACTCTTCTAGCCAATGGATGGATGTTGGATCAGACTTTAGTAATTGGAATACTGCTACCCAATCTGTGCAAAGAAATGAGGCACAATCTAGTCGAATTCAATCATCCTTCTGAAGATCCCCAATATCAATCAGCTTCTGAAAACCCTCATGATTATCCTTTCAATAACCCTATCTCAAACAGTTCTGATTATCAATCCTATGACTATGGATCCCCAGTCACATATGATCCATATGTTGATTCTTACCAAGCTTATTTCCAATCACCACCTGAATGCCATCATGCTTATAACGATATGTTAATGGGTATTCATGATCCTCCACCTAAATATGGTTATAAGTATACTATGTCTTCTTCCCATATCGAATGTTTAGATCGTTCGTTACGTCAAACAGACGAGATAAACAAGAAAAGAATCATGGATAAAAAAAGAACTCATTTTACGTGAAGCAAGTATATGAGTATGGAAAGGATCTGAAGACCTTAGGGAAAGAGCTGATGAATGATTAAGATCTTATTGTATTTTACTTTTATATTGTAATATATTTTGTGATAATAGAAATATATTTTGTTTTTAAATTTCAGAATGGTTGGAAAAGGCAAAGGCCCTAGTTTCCTTCAAAAATTCACTCCTGCTAGTTACTTCAACCGTAAAATGAATGAAACAACTATAGAACTTAATGAGGAAACTGAAAGTTCTACTTTCAAAAGCCTCGGAGACATAGGAAACCCTAGTGTTCCCTATAATCCTTCTATAAGTTTTCATTCTGCACCAACTGCTGGAATCTATAATGTCACACATGTATATCCTCAAAATTTTCATGAGAGATATGTCAATAATCCTTAAGAAAATAAATATGATCCTGAAGAAGAAGAACGCATTGATTCCAATATACCTTATGTTTCGTATTACGAGACGATTCCTATTCCTGCTCCGCATAGAAATGAGAATGCGTCAGGATATGAGAGAGAACAAATGTTGTTAAACCGAATAGCCGAACTGGAAAGAGAAAAGGCTGAAGTTGAAGCTCAGAATACTCTACTAGTTTAAGCTTTTGAAGCAAAGAACTTTAGAAATTTCTAAATACATTTAATATATACTATCTTTGTAAAATATTATATCAATAAAAAGATATGTTTTACATCAATTCCTGTTCTTTTGATAGTATGTCGAAACAAACTGGACCATCTCAAAACACGAGGGGAAAAAGGAAGCAAGCAGAAAATGCTGCTGAAAATAATAACTCTCGTATTGAACTTCAAAAGATGATAACGGAAGGAATCAAGAATTCCCTCCCAATGATTTTTACTGAGCTTGAAAAGAGACAAGCGGGCCGAATTTCTGTTCAACCTTCAGTTCCTCAATCTATTCACTCTCGTCAAACCCGAACAGTGACCCAGTCAAAACCTATTACTTTGGAACCAAAGGGTTCTATTTCTCATAAAACCAAGAAGACCGAAAGAGAAGAATATTACCATAAATTCTCTAAATATGAGAGTATGGGTAATAATTATGGTCATGTAGCAAAGAAGAAAAAGGTAGTAGGTTGTACGTACATGATGTTTCAAGACTGTAAACCTTTTAATTTCTCGGGCAAAGAAGGAGGAATTGCCACATTAAGGTGGATTGAAAAGACAGAGTCTGTGCTTGCAATCAGCAAATGTGCTGAGGGGGATAAGGTGTTATATGCCTCCAATTTATTCAAGGATCAAGCTTTAGAATGGTGGAACAACATCATTGCTGCCAAAGGCAGAGAAACAGCCTATGCTATGGGATGGAATGCCTTTAGAGCAAGAGTCGAGAAGAAGTATGTTCCCCAGAATGAAAGGGAACAAATTGAAGGAAAATTTCTGAGTCTGAGAATGATAGGAACAAATCATCAGCAGTATGCTACTAAACTCCGGGAGTATGATCGCACAGTTCCTCATCTTGCAACCCCTGAGTCAAACATGATCAAGTGTTATATCTGGGGTTTGATTGGTGAAATCCGCAACATGGTAAAAGTCGTAAATTGTGAAAATCTTGATGATGCCATGGATCTAGGGGCATCATTAACTACAAGCCTGATAAGAAATCAGGAAGAGGGAAAGAGGAAGAAGGAAATAGCTGGGCAAGGCCCAAGTGGATCCAAGAAATCCAATTTTACCTCTCAAAATAACAACTCTACCATACTGGAGTGTCCATGGTGCAGAAGGAGGCACTTGGGACAATGTCATGCTGGAATTCTCTGCAATTATTGTAAGATGCCTGGACACAAGACTGAAGATTGCTTCAAAAAGAAATCAATTACTTGTTTTGGTTGTGGCGAAAATCAACTGTCCAAAGCAGAAGAAGACGGACGAGACAGGTCCCAAGCCTGCAGATGGAGTAAAGAAGAATGTGCGGGCATTCGTTCTTAATACTCACGAAGCAGCAGGTATGCCCGATGTCATTACGGGTACATTTCTTGTTGGTGATATTTATGCTCGAGTTTTATTTGACTCTGGTGCAAACCAAAGTTTTATAGATCATAGATTCTATAGAATGTTAAATAAAACTCTAGCTAAATTAGACAACAAATATGTGGTAGAAAATTCCAATGGTGACCTCGTCCAAATTTCTGAAATCCTCTATAATTTCCATATCACATTATCAGGACATGTTATTCCTGTAAAATTGTTGCCAATGACTTTGGCAAGTTTTGACATTGTTCTAGGAATAAATTGGTTAGCCTCTAACCAAGCCCGTATCCTGTGTGATAAAAAGGCAATAGAACTTCGTTCGCCGAAAGGTGATATTCTTACGATCAATGGCGATAAATTTTCCAACTCTATTGAAATAATTTCTATACTGAAAGCCACAAAGTATTTAAGAAAAGGATGCTTAGCATACCTTGTATCTGTAACTACCGAAACTAAAACGAAGATTGAAGATGTGCCGGTTGTGGCTAAATTCCCTGATATCTTTCCTGATGAACTACCTGGAATTTCACCTGAAAGAGAAGTGGAGTTCAGAATAAATCTTGTACCCGGTACGGCACCTATTTCTAAAGCCCCGTATAGATTAGCTCCAAACGAAATGGCAGAATTAAAGAAGCAATTAGACGAATTATTAGAGAAAAGATTTATAAGACCAAGTTCATCACCTTGGGGAGCTCCAGTCTTATTTTTTAAGAAGAAAGATGGATCGATGCGTATGTGTATCGATTATCGTGAACTTAACAAAGTTGCGATAAAGAATCGTTATCCACTCCCCCGAATTGATGACCTTTTCAATCAACTCCAAGGAGCTCGTTGTTTTTCTAAAATTGATCTTCGCTCCGGTTACCATCAATTGAAAGTTCAGGAAGAAGATATTCCTAAAACTGCTTTCAGAACTCGATATGGTCATTATGAGTTCACGGTAATGCCGTTCGGACTTACTAATGCACCAGCAGCATTCATGGATATGATGAATCGAGTCTGTAAACCTTACATGGATAAATTTGTTATCGTATTCATCGACGACATTCTTATCTATTCCAAAAGTAAGGAAGATCATGCTAATCACTTGAAAATCTTACTTGAAACTATGAGAACAAAGAAGCTATACGCTAGGTTCTCGAAATGTGAATTCTGGCTTTCAGAAGTTCAATTCCTTGGTCATGTCTTTAACGCTAATGGTATTCAAGTTGACCCTGTCAAAATTGAAGCCATATCTAAATGGGAAATACCAAAGTCACCAACTGAAGTCCGTAGTTTTCTCGGATTAACTAGTTACTGTCGGAGATTTATCCAAGATTTCTCTCAAATCGCAGTACCATTAACTTCTCTGACCCGCAAGTCAGCCAAGTATGAATGGGGTCCTAAACAATCTGAAGCTTTTGAAACCCTAAAACAGAAACTAACTCAAGCACCCCTATTGACCCTGCCAAATGAAGGCTTCTCAGTTTGTTGTGATACATCACACATCGGCTTTGGCTGTGTGTTAATGCAAGAAAACAAAGTTATTGCTTATGCTTCTCGTCAATTGAAAACTCATGAAAAGAGTTATACGACTATTGATTTACAACTAGGTGCCATAATCTCCGCACTGAAATTATGGAGACACTATCTATATGGAGTCAAATTCACTATCTTTACTAATCACAAAAGCCTGAAGTATATATTCAGTCAAAAGGAACTGAATATGAGGCAAAGACGTTGGATGGAAGTTCTGAATGATTACGATTGTGAGATCTGTTATCATGAAGGAAAAGCCAATGTCGAAGTCGATGCGCTAAGCAGAAAAGAACATGAGAAACCTAAACGAGTTCGTGTTTTAAGACTCGATCTCCAAATCAATCTTATTACTCGTATTAAGGAATCTCAGAAATTTGCTTTGCAAAAACCCAACCTTGAAAAGGAAGGATTGGGAGGCATGATTGAACATTTGATCAATGGAGATGATGAAATTCTTAGAATGAATAAAAGAATCTGGGTTCCTATCTATGGGAATACTCGTGAAGAAATTCTTGAGGAAGCCCATAAATCTAAATACACAATGAATCCAGGAAGCGATAAGATGTACAAAAACCTAAAAGCCAATTACTGGTGGATAGGAATGAAGGAACATATCGCTATCTATGTTGCAAAGTGTCTGACTTGTTCCCAAGTTAAAGTTGAACATTAGAAACCCTTCGGTTTGTTACAGCAACTTGAAATTTCAGTCTGGAAATGGGAAATGATAACCATGGACTTTATAACAAAACTTCCCCGAATGAGTCGAGGGAATGATACTATATGGGTTATCATTGATAGACTTACTAAGTCTGCTCATTTTTTTCCGATGAAAGAAACATTTAGTATGGATAAGCTGGCACAGTTATATGTTAATGAAATCGTAACATTACATGGCGTGCCACTATCTATCGTGTCAGATAGAGATAGTATATTTACATCTCGATTTTGGCAAAGTTTCCAAAAAGCTCTTGGTACAAAATTGAATCTTAGCACTGTCTACCATCCTCAGATGGACGGGCAGAGCGAAAGAACAATCTAAACCCTTGAAGATGTGTTAAGAGCTTATATTATTGATCTGGGAGGAAGTTAGGATGACCATTTACCTCTAATGGAATTCTCCTATAATAATAGCTATCATACGAGTATACAGGCCGCTCCTTTTGAAGCCTTATATGGTCGTAAATGTCAAACTCCAATCTGTTGGTCTGAAATAAGAGAAAATCAGTTGTCTAGACCTGAAATAGTCCTGGAAACAACTGAAAAAGTTATCCAAATAAAGGATAGGTTGAAAGCGGCTCGTGATCGTCAAAAGAGTTATGCTGATAAGAGACGAAAGCCGTTAGAATTCAACGTCGGTGATAACGTTCTGTTAAAAGTTTCACCATGGAAAGGCGTTGTAAGATTTGGAAAGAAAGGGAAATTAAGTCCAAGATTCGTTGGACCATTCAAAATTTTGAAAAGAGTTGGGCCTGTGGCCTATCAACTTGCACTACCAGATGAAATGAATGGAGTACATGATGTATTCCATATGTCGAATCTGCGCAAGTGTTTGGCAGATGAATCTCTTGTAATACCCTACAAGATGTAGAGGTAGATGAAAAGTTAAGATTTATGGAACAACCTTTACAAATCGAGGACAGGCAGGAAAAGAGATTGAAAAGAAAGAAATTGATCATTATGAAAGTAAAATGGAACTCCAGACGTGGACCTGAGTACACGTGGGAACTGGATTCGGAAATGAGAAAGAAATATCCACACCGGTTTGAGTAAACTTGAGGACGAGGTTAAAACAAGGTGGGGAGGATGTAACACCTGCCACAAAAATGTCCACGATTTGACAAAAGGTAAACCCTAGGGACTATAAATGTAATTATCTTAAAGTTCAGGGTTCAAAATGAATAATTGGGAATTTTAGACCTTAGCAAACCGCTAAGGTCAAGCCTAACGGTCCACTAGGAAATTAAGTTGGGAATAACGGTCCGCTACTTGTTGGTTAAGCAAACAATCTGGTGATGCCACGTGTGTAGTGACTAATGGTCACTTATTGTGACACGTGTACTCGTGGCAGACCGCCACGCCACATAGTAACGGTCCGCCAGCCGCAAAACTCTGAGAATCTGCCACGTAGTAAGGTGGCGGACCGCTACGTCCATAGGTAACGGTCCGTTAGCCGCAAACTTAGGTTTGGTCCAATCATAGTGTGACATTTAGAGCTGACGCAATCCATGGCGGTGACGGACCGCCACCCTTCAGCTTAGCGGTCCGCTACGAGTCCCATTTTCAGCCTATAAATAGTTGAGTCATTTCAAACGATTCTTTCACATCAAAACCGATTCCAATTTCCAAATTCCATTCCAGAGCAACCGTAGGCGATCCCGGACGATTCCGGTTCGATTCCCACTTGATTTAGTGCCCGGTGTAAAAAGAAACACTCATATAAATGTTGGAACGCTAGAGAACCAAGTTAAGAAGCTAGACACTAAGCTTTGACTCTAAAGGCTCATTCCTACAAACAAGGTGAATACTTTATCTCTTTTAAAACTTGTGTCAATGTTTTATTTGCGAAAATGGCCAAATAAAGATTAATGAAGTAATGCTAAACGTTCTTCTACGAACAAGCATTCATGCCATAGGTATATGTAAAACTTGCAAGGGATACACGGGTCTCGGGTGAGAATTCCTGGATTGCGGCTGGTGCTTATCTTATAACAAATGAAGGACATGGAGTTCTCGTTGTTATAAGCTATAACGCCAGTGTATACTATGGTGCAATTGAACAGGACGGGCCTACTGAGTGTGTAGATTGAACAGGAAGTTGTGATTATGAAATTAATGCTTATTTGTGCGAAAATGATTTTATGTCAAGATATTGTATTCACCAGCGTTCGCGCTGACGTTTTATTTTCAAAATGTTTTCCAGGTAATGATTAAAATATGATGAGAGGTGTTTACGGGCAGACCTAAGATCTGACCCAGGAAAAAAAAGGATTGAATGCACGTAGGATTCTCAAGCCTCGTGTAAAAGGAAATCCTAAAGAAAAGGATATAGGACCAGGGAACTGATCAACCCTTTGGAACTATTTCTAGTGGCTCATCATGTATTTGATTTCAAACTATGTTTTGTAATCAAATGAGAAGGGTATTGAAACCCTATGTTTATAAAGTAAATACAAGGCTTTTGTTTTCCAACTAAGTTTTGTTATTTACAATTACAACCCTTGAGTTTGAAACAAATGATGAAATGATCCTTTGAAAAAGACTTCCGTTATGTTTTACAAAACTCTGAAACAAAGTAACCAAACTAAAGGCTCAAGAAATAAAGGTTGCCATGCTCCTCAGAGAACAACAAATCCAGTTGCATGCTAGGCAACTGGATAGAACAAGAGTGTATCTTCCTGCAGCTTCACAAATAAAGGAAGATGAAGCTTTAGCTCTCCAGCTGCAGGAACAACTAAATAAAGAAGATGAAGAAAGAGAGGGGCAGAAAGCTGAAGAAGCCAAGTTCAGAATCACTGATTCTGAACTTGCAAAAGAGATGAGGGAGGAGTGGAAAGAGGCTCTAATTTCTCAAGATGAGGATGCAGACTACCTTGAGAAATTATCAAATAAAGAAATTTACAGGGCCTTTATGGGTCGACCTGGTGAACTGGCCAAGAAGAAGAGGGCTGGAGAAGAAGAAAAAGCCCATATGAAATCTAGGAAAGCTATTGCCTTTAATGTTAGAACACATGAAGAAAGGAAGGTTATGATGAACTTCCTAAAGGCAAGAGGTCAAAGTGGAAAGAGGCTGGGTCCCATGAACTTCATGAACCTGCAAGCCCTCTACATAAAAGTGAAAAAGGAAGAAGAAGAGAGACTGAAGAAGACAAACAATAAAAGAAGGGTAGACACTCACCAAGAAAAAAGAAAACCAAAGAAACCCAAGTCTACTCCTTCAACCTTTCCTCCTTCTGTCTAACAACCTTCCACTCACCCTCCTAGATCACTCTCATCCCCACCCAAAGATTCTAAATCCTCTCACCCAGCTCCCTCTCATCAACAGCCTCCCAAAAAGAAAACTAAACCTCCTACCACATCTGAAGACTCAAGAGAAATTGTGATATGGTTCTACAGTGAACAAGATCAGTGGTTAGAAGTGTTCAGGGGGAGGGCAGAAGTAAAGAGATCAGTTTACAAATCTGTTGATGAAGTGATGCAGCTTCCAGATACTGATCTTCAAAGAATGTTGGTGTTGGGTGAAGCTCAAGAGCCTGAAAATGAAAGTGGGAGACACCTGTTGCTAGTGATCAAACATGACTTCAACCCTAGCAAAGATGTTGTTATTGATGCCAAACCTCTCCAATCCCACTTCCCGTTTTTCAATTGGTCTTACAATGCTAACAAGGATGAATACACTTTGATAGATGTCAGAGGACAGAAGATGAGATGTTCAAGCAAGGGTATCTTCAGCATGCCAAGCAAGGACATAAAATCTCTATCTGAACTTCCTCTTGACAATCCAAGCAAGGATCCAAGAGACTATGAAACTGCAAGGATTGTCCTGAATATGCAGAAGATTCAGGAACAAAGAAAATAAAAGGTTTGGGTAGCATCAGTCTATGGGGAGTTTGTAGAGATAAAGACTGATGGCTACAAAATTCTCTAAGTGCAATTGCTGCGGACTCAACAATTTTGCTGCTGACTTACAAGTTGTTACGGATAAGGCAAGTGCTGCGGATAGCTATGTTCCCCTGCTGATGAACATCTTTGCTGCGAATAGCCTTATCTGCTGAAGTCCAAAGTTGCTGCTGATAGGCTTCTCAGCAGCATCAAACATTGATGCTGTTGATAGGCAAATCATCAACGGCTTTGACTTTGCTACTGACTCCTCTGCTGCAACACTGACACATCTATAAGCAGAAGGAATGTTATTGGTGCAGATGATTAAAGACAAAGTTACTACTTGTGAAGTCTCCTGCAAAGATTCCTAAGAAGACTTTTGACCTGTTTGCTACAGTTTGTCTCTTAGTTGTCTAGAAAAAGTAGTGTAACTTGTAACTATCAAAGATCAACAGCTTATGTTAGATCTGATCTTTAGAATCAAGGGTCTGTCTTGATTCTAAGTTCCTTTATATGTATTGTATGTTCTTATTGTACAAGCGTGCTTCCTTAGAGTTTTCTCTGTAACTTGTACACATTGAAGATTAATACACTTTGCATTTATCAGTATTATCTTTGTTTCTTGTATACATTACTTAGTTGTGATTGTTTCCACCAATTTCAACTAGAACAGAACCATCTTGTAAACACCGATCCTACAAAATGCTTGTACCATTACAGGAAAAGCTGTCGATGGCGCCTCCACAGGCTTGACTTGTTAACGGTAACTAACCATTGGTCAAGAGAATCTTATCTTTTTCTTGACAGGTGATTTCTAGTTATGTATTGGGCCGATGTGATATTCCTTTGCCTCAGTAAATGCTTTCTAGATTTTATAATCTTTTTTATAACAATTACAACAAATTAGTTTATGATCCTTTGGTCTCGCATAATAGAAGTATTTGTTGTTTCTATTATCAGTTCACAACTTCTGTGATATGTGATAAAAAAGGGGATTCGGGTTGGGACATGGGGGTTTCTCACTTATGATGGGTTTCCTCCTAAAGGTGGTGGAAATGATCGGATAAGCTAGTGACCCGTCAGTGATTTAAATTTTTGTTCAAAAATAATTAATAATAATAACAATATCGTGTAATATCGGTCTCAAATTAAAGATTGTTACGATTTATTTTTAATTATTATTATTATTATTTAGTCAATTAGGTTAAGGGGGGGATGTTTTATTTAAGGATAGTAGGGGGTGTTCAATGTAATTTATATTGCTATTTATATGGGTGTTTAGCTATGGAATGGATATGCAAAGATTATGAATTCAATTCCTTCCATCTTTTAGTTTCTTCTTCTCCAATTCTGGTTTAACCCTATCAAGGGTATCAATGTTATGGACAGAAACCATTGCAAGGTATGGGACTTGTCCCACATCGGTTGTATGGGCAACCAATGTGGGGTTTATAACCCAAATGGATCCCTCACACATCAGACTAGTCTTTTCGGTTGAGTTCTACTGTTTGGGTTGTAACATTGGTATCAGAGCCAAACTCGGAGTGGTGGCCCACGGAGTGGTGGCCTGGAGGAAGCCAGCCGTGACCAACGAGGACGTTGGACCTTAAGGAGGGTCGAATGTTATGGACTGAAACCATTGCAAGGTATGAGACTTGTCCCACATCGGTTGTATGGGCAACCAATGTGGGGTTTATAACCCAAATGGATCCCTCACCCATCAGACTAGTCTTTTGGGTTGAGTTCTACTGTTTGGGTTGTAACAAAGATATAAAATTTGTTGGTAAAAATATATTATTAAATACAAAAGACATATAAACGTGAGTAGAGAACAAAGATGTTATCTTATACATAAGAGAAAAACTTAAAAGGGAAGTTAGATTTAATGTATGGTTTTGAAAATAAATCTTTTTAGAAAAATAAAATTGAACTTTTTAATACTAAGACGTAATATAAAACTGAAATATTTTTCTTCGGCAAACTAAGTTAACAGGTACAACCTTTAGTACGGCACAACCCAAAATACCCTTTAACCAACCAACCATGTAGTGTTACCTCATATTAACCGACTGAACCCAAATGTAGCCGAATGTGTTGCGACGATGTCCAGAATGAACCCAAACCCAAAGTAATCCCAAACATACCTTTTCATCGTTCTTCTTCGGCTTCAACTTCGGCTTTACGAACCCGTGAAACTTACTCTTCATCCAACCCGTGCCACATGCAGCAGTGTTACCGTAAAGCCGCCCCAACCCAAGCCCTACCCCTTCCACCCTAACACCATTCAAATTTTAAACCATATATAATGGGTAAGTATCGATTCAACCAAACTTTTGATTTGAATACCTTTTATACAATTTGATGTGGACAAGTGACCAAAAAACACTTATATTTGTGTTAAACGGCAAGTGATGAGGTCCCAAAATGAAATTGCAACAGGACGCGGAATCTAATAGTCACGAGGGTAGCAACGGAGGTTTGACATTTTTTATCTGAGTCATTCTTTGAATATGTGTACTTTGAGGTCACTTTTCGTATATTTCCTTATTAACTCATTTATCAATGTGGGTGGCAATTTATCACCGACCAAATCTACCCTCCAGTTTCGCTAAATGTCACCACTTATCTCTCAACTTTTTAAAATATAACTTTAACCCCTCAAGTTTCTAATGTTTTGAGTTTATCTCTTTAGTATATATAATCGGATTTTTTTCTCAAAAAATTTTGTTCGTTAACTTAAAAAAAATAATAACAGTTTGTTTCTGTGTTAAATTTTTTTTCTTGGTGTCCACGTATAAACTTTTGTTAAAAACGGAGATGTATTCAAAATATGGTATTTTGTAGGTATCATGGGTTATATCGATTGATGGTAACGTGTTGGTACCGTGAAGAATGACACCGACTGAAGAACACCGGTACCGTTATATAACTTCGATCTTCACAACCGAGTTGCCGTAACTTCATACGTTTCTTTTAAGTATTTAACCACGTTTCTTCGTGTGCTTAGCCACGTTAACGTCACCGCTCATACGTTTAAGCTTCGTCTCCCGCCGTGGAGCGCGGGCCTATTTTTCTCATTCATATAAAAACAGAAATTAAACACTTGATAACATTAAAAAAATTCTTCGGGTGACGGAGTCACTACACCGTACTTAAGGATCTACCCATGTCCCAGAGCAAGTTTTTCTTCTTGAAAAATAAGTTTATTGTAAAAGAATTAAGTTAAAATAGTAATTAATCGTGGTATAAATTTGAGAGGAAACAATTTCTGTTCACTTATGAAAGGATTAAATTAAATTATATACTATATGATTAGACAACTTTAATGAACAACAAGAAAACAACTGTCATGATTTTAGCGTACCGTAAGAAACCAGCTAAACACAATCTGTCACGTGATAGGATGTCGGTTTTAAATATTTTTTAAGCTAGCTAATTTTTTTTAAGATTTATACGGTTTTGAATTTGAAGTAGTTAAGTGGGTTTTGAAGATTAATCATAGACTAAATTATAATTTTTGTCCTTTATGTTTATCCAAATTATGGAATATATCCTTTAAAGTTTTGACTTTCACTTATTGTCCTTTATTTGAAAATTTTCCTCGTTATTTGTCCTTTAATCTAACTGACGTTAAGTTTTTCAGTTAATTCACCTCATGTGCATTGCACATGAGGGCATTTTGGTCTTTTTACCCCTAAATGATAATTCTAGTAATTTAATTAGGTTTTATAATGTTAGTAAATTGTTTTATTTATTAAATTAAAATTTTAATATATATATAAACCTAAACTTCCTTTCCAAACAAAAATCTTACTTAAAAGAAGCCCCGACCCACCCGTCATCTTCCCCATACTTGCACTTGCACCGGCACCAGAACCGGCATCACCGGAACAACACCATTGTACCACACCACCGCTACTCAATCTCTACTACGTCATGTCTCTCTCTCTCTCTCTCGTTTTTTCTGCAAGGAATTGAAGGGGTGCGCATCAAACATGAGGTTTCTAGTGGGCGGTGGAGGGTTGCACAGGTGGAGAAGGACTGAGGTGATGGCGGTCTTCAACAACGTGATATCCAGACATTGATGAAAATGGGTGGGGATTTGGGAACCCTAGAAGGGGATGGTTTGACTGGGTTTCAGATCCATCTGATCTATTTACTCTAAACATTCAAAATCAAACCCTAATTTCACGTGAGTTTTTTTTTTATTTTCGCCGGCGAACTGTTTCAGATCCATACGATTTCGTTGGACGGAAGTAATTTAGGGCATGACGACTTCCTTCGTAAGTTAGATGCCATCAGTTTCGTTCGGGATCCATGTCTGATGTTGAGCACGGACCAAAGCCTCGTCTCCGATGGACATCGGAGCTCCCTGAGAGATTTGCCGATGCCGTCACTCAGCTCGGTCGCTCTGACAGTTGCTAATCTCTAATTTTGAATTTTATCAATAATTTTGACTTTTAGGGGTAAAATACTAAAATACCCTCATGTGCAGTGCACATGAGGTGAGTTAATTGAAAAACTTAACGTCAGTTAGATTAAAGGACAAAAAACGAAGAAACTTTTCAAATAAAGGACAATAAGTGAAAGTCAAAACTTTAAAAGACGTATTCCATAATTTGGATAAACATAAATGACAAAAATTATAATTTAGTCTTAATCATAATATTATCCACCAGAAAGCCTAAAAAATAAACAGAAACACCTTAAATCCATGACTTAAAAAAAAACATGACACCTAAACTTAGAGACTAACTTTTGAGTTTCAAGATTAAAAAGTTATATTTTTGAGTGATTGTAATTTTTATTTTGTAATAAATTTGGGTTCTAACATTAAATTTTTTTTTCTTCAAAATAATCAAAATATCTTTATGGTCTAAGAACATAAAAACCAAAAAAAAAGAAAAAAAAATTAAACCTAATCCTTCTCCCTCCCCCCGCCCACTTTGTGTTTGTGACTAAAACCACCAACCCACTCATGTAACCGGAGAACCACTAACCCCTCTCTAGCCACTACCAGTTAACCCATGACCATTTGACCTACTCCTTCTAGATAGTACCAATTCGTGTACCACCAACGATTCCCTCAATCCTCCTTCCTCGATCCAGCTACAACAAATCATCTAAACATGTTAGGATTTCGAGTCCTCATACCCAAATAACAATCAACCAGTTATAAACGCCTCACAAACCCAAAATAGACTAACGAAAAACTCAATAAGCCTTGATCTCTCGGTTATTGTGCGAGCAGCTACCGACAGTTTACAACTCTGATGCAAAGAATTGGTTCGACTGTCCACAAACTCCGATCAATGGGTTACAACTCTGATGCCATAGGTGAGACACTACAAAACAAATGACTTTCATCGACGGACAGTTCCGTCAAAAAAGGTGGCCCTCGTTGATATTTAATCCAAAAACAGGGTGTGGGGATGCTTTTTCCAACAAATTACCAACGGATCTTCGTAACCGTTACCATGACATTATCGTCAATCAAGTCAACGTCAGAATGATCATCATTAATCACAGATGAATTGTATCTATAGAATTCCATCCATAGTCAGTTTTTTTTAATTATCGTTTTTCTTTAATCATAAATAAAATGTACGAATAATAAGAAAATGTACCATAATTTCAAAAGTACTCATTATAACAAAAAAAAATAAATAAGAAATATGTTTATAGAAAATATATAAAAATATTGATACAAGAGAAAATTTTAGCTTAGTATGGGAAGGTCGCAGAGTGGTGACGGTCCTGGCTGTTATCAACGCATTAGGTATTACATTGTCGCTTGTTGCAGTTGCATCGTAGTCCATTCAACCTCCCGCTTCTTCCGTAGAGCCTCCACCTATCGTGTCGCGTTTCGTGCCTCCACTTCTTCTGGTTTTCTTTTAAGCTGACAATCTACAAACATTAAACAAATAATTAGTAAATTATGATGATATAATAATTACATTATATAAAAATAATTATACGCCTCTGGATCATGACGAGGAGTGTGAGATCTCCTATTGTTGAAGAAGTGACCTCATAAGTCGTGGTATAATAGGGATCGTTAATGGTCCCAAAGCCGAGAGGTGCCCCTTCTTCTATGCTCTAGCATTCTCCTCGCAAAGTTGTGAGACGTCAATAGGTACCGTGGCGAGATCTCTGTAGATATATTTTTCATGGTGTTACTAAATATACATCTCTTTTGGTTTACCAAAACAAAAAAAGAAAATTGTTTGTTTTTGGAAAAACTCAACAACATAATTGCTATAAATATAACTATTCTATACATGTATTAATTGACAAATATTATAACGTCTGCCCAAGAGCGATAACAGTCATAACACGTTAATATTAAAAAAAATGAGTAATCATATAAAGAAAATTATTACTATTGATTAAAAAATATCTTCACTCTGCTATAAATATAACTATTCTATACATGTATTAATCGACCCCTCGGTGTACCGGAACGACATCCCCCTACTTTGTGTTAGGATTCTCCCTGTGGTCTTCGAGTTCACCTTCCGACTGCCGGTGTTCACACTTTTAATTAAAAAAATACTCATAAAATAGTATATATGAAACCGCCTATGTATAAAAATTAAAGTACTATGTACCATCTCAATCATCTTGTTCTAATCCATTGGTGATATCTGATGAGTGGTTGATTTTCATGACTTAATTATTTATAATTAAATGTTTTTAATCTTATTTGTGTATTAAACAATTTATTTTGAGTGTATTTATGTGTTCATGTTATATTGAAGTAATTGAGCTAAAAGCTGAATAAAGTTAATAAATACATGTTTAAATATTGGTATAGAATTAAATGTATTTTAAATGTATGTCTCCAGGTGAATGTATATATTATTTAGTTGGTTTCACAAACTGCTTTAATGGATTTCATGCAGAACTACTACTTCAATAAATTCAAGTTAATTACATGAGTGATGAACTGCAATTATTCATAAGGACTTTTGGTGGTGACGTAGCACAATATCAGTAGAAAACAAATTCAAGTTGCATTTATGAATTGAGTGGTACAAGATGCGATGAAAAATCAAATTGGCTTTTTGGGCTTGTGATTAGACGCAACCAAGAAACCGGAAAAAAAGTCCAACATGTCACGAAAATATAATGGGGGATAATAGGACTCGACGGCAGGGAGGAAATCAAGGCATGCATTGAAGGTTTTTGCATCTATTCATTATGTTGAACTCAAGGATGCCAACCAAATCAAGTTTTAAAGATTCTTTTACAAAGATGTGTGGCTAACGGTCGGACGGTTCATATAGGTTTTGCGTTTGATTCAGTTGTTTATATTATTAGATCTGTTTAGTTTATGACAATAACTTAATAGATTGATGTATTGGTTGATGTGAACAATTTTATTTGTGTGTTTTGAGTTTCTTCCTTTACAATTACGTTCGGTTTATGACAAAACCTATTAGCGGGTTGGGTGACTAAAGGGGGTTAACTTGACACTAGTAAATCAGGTAATTGAATTATATTGGTTTGTGACGAAACTAGTCGTATAGGTTGCTGACAACAATCTGTCTTTAATAGTTGTTTTAACTGATTTTCCAACACTATGTCTATATGGTGTCTATTTAAACAACTGAGTTTTGCGTGAAACCTAGAACCGAAAGTTTGGAGGGAGTTGCATCTTTAATTAATTTGAGTTTTAATTAAAATTTACTAAACTAGACAATTATATATTTCCACTGATTGTCTGTGGATTCGACAACCCTACTTCCCTGTTTACAGTCTAAGGTAGCTAAAGAGTAGTTTTTAATATAGTTTTTAATTGACCTTGACACCGCGATCAACATCCACGATGGAAGGTATGCTATAATGAGGTTGAAGTCAAGGTTGGCCTTAAAATCTCATCCGTCGATTTGAGCCACCTTTCTATTGGCATAACTGTGTGCATTTCTCATAGCGTCATTGTATGGAAGGACGAATGTTTCATTAACTTGTTCCATGTTTCAAAGATCGACTCTTATAGGCTAAGTGCACATATATACACTCAGTCAACTTTAATGATATAAAATTAGGACTGACAATTTTTGACACGGACCTGTTAACACGACACAACACATAATTAACATGTCACGTGTTTGACCTTAGCAGGTTATGTCTTAAACAGGTCGACACGTTAAGACACGGTTAAATTCGTTTCTAAACAGGTTAAAGACATGTAAACCTGTTAAGACCCGTTAGTGACATGTTAACACTTAACATCCTATTTGCATCTAAATTCTAGGCCAAGCCCAATGGATGTTTTATATTTTACTCTTAATGTCTTTGATGGATAATTTGATTTGACTTTTATGGGTTTTTGTTGTAAAAAGGTTTATGATGTATTATGTTAATAGATGTTATGATTCGACTTTTTAAGATTTTATGAAGTTTTGACATTTTTTCTAAACAGGACCCTTAACAGGTGACATGTTTTTAAACAGATCGTGTTCGTGTTTGGAAAAAATGACACGATTAGTTACCGTGTTGTGTTCTTGTTGAACACAACAGATCATCGTGTCTTATCATGTCGTGTCTTATCGTATCGTGTCTGACATGCTATGCCAGCCCTATATAAAATTGAATATGCACACTACTAAGCGTTAAACATGTACTTACACGAAAGCACTCGAACATGACTTAGTTGTTTCTGCTTCCACTGACAACAAGAACCGTTGAAGCAAGACTTTAGTATGGAGACTGCCTAGCGGATAGCAGTAGTATTTTTCAAATCCAAAAGTAAGACAAATACATAACATTATATTAATAATGCAATAAAAATGATGCAAAAATATGTTATAACATAACTTACCCTTATCCATTTGTCTTAAGTTCTTCTCGACCATTAGGATGCTCAAGAGGCTGTCTCATAGCATTGGGGCCCTGACTTGACCCCGAAGGGGTGTGCTCGGGTTTTAATTGATGAACATGAATAAATGGGTCTTAATGGGTTCTAATTAAGTTTAACCTTGTAAGTTCTTCCATGTACCACAAATGTATACACTAACTGGCATTATAATGTGTTAGTGAGTTGTTTTGGTTACAGATAGTAATATTATGCTATAACAAGTCTATTTTGGTGTTAAAAGGCATGTTTATGATAAGTAGTAGACTAATGGGCCTAGTAATATGTTGGAGGGTTGGTTTTGGTTACGTAAACTCACATTAGGTCATAATAAGTCAGTCTGGTGTTAAAATACATGTTTATGATAACTAGTATACTAATGGGCTAGTAACATGTCAGTGAATTGGGGTGGTTGGGGTGTAGTGGTAAGAGGAGAGTCCCACAACCAAAAGGTTATGGGTTCTAATCTCATCCAACACACAAATAGAAAAAAATAGAA
Source organism: Smallanthus sonchifolius (assembly GCA_023525975.1). Classification (NCBI taxonomy): domain Eukaryota; kingdom Viridiplantae; phylum Streptophyta; class Magnoliopsida; order Asterales; family Asteraceae; genus Smallanthus; species Smallanthus sonchifolius. Next base: position 77,340,866 of record CM042034.1, read on the forward strand.
TAAAAATTTGCCGTTCAAAAAAAAAAAAACATGTAAGTGAATTGGTTTTGGTTACAAAGAATCACATTAGGTAATAATAGGTTGTTTTAGTGCTAAAGACATGCTTATAATGACTAGAAAACTAATGAGTCTTAATGGGCATTATAATGTATTAATTAGTTGGTTTTGGTTACATGAAGTCGCATTAACTCAAAATAAGTCATATTGGTGTTAAAATACATGCTTATGATAACTAGTACACTAATGGGGCTTCCATATCTTAAAAAAATACAAACAGGACCACACATTATGTTCACCTACACGAGATTGTCACATATAAATATGATGATTCCACGACCACCTTTGGTCAATTTTATTTCCGAGGACATTAATCCATTTTCAAAGAACATCGACTGCAGGGGCAGTTCTAAGCTTTGCTCAAGGGGTGGAGAGGCACCCGCAGAGATTAATCTCAAGAGTGAACGATTTAGTGGTAAATTTCCAATACTTTTTTACAAGCCCCTTTTTAAATATTTGGGAGGTGCCTGATCAAAACACCGCCCGTCACACTATGGGAGTTGGCCATGCCCGAAATCGTTACCTTAACCGCAAGGAGGGGGATGCCGAATGTAGGGCTAGTGACTGGAGTGAAGTCGTAACAAGGTAGCCATATATACCTTTATTATATTTCATCTCTTCAACAAGTTTAGTAATGAGCATAATGGCCCTATTGTTCCGATGGAGAGAGAACCTATGATTAGCTATTAGTTTAGATACGGCAAAATCGATCTATTCAGAAGTACATTCTAGTTGATTTATAAATGTTTTTATATTCTTATTTTTGGATTACAAGTGTTTTTTTTTTGTGTTCTTATTTTTTTGTGTGTAATCAGTTATTTATTGTTTTGGTTTTTGAACGACAAACTCCTAGTCTTTTGTAGGGTACGAACAAAATCCCCTAGTCAGGATTCAAATCCATGACCTTCCTAGGGGGAAGCTTTTTATAAGAAAACCTTCTGACTACCAGATCAGAAGACCATCAAACCGGAAGCATGATGGCATTTATTGTTTAGGTGAATTATAGAATTATAGAAGTTCTGGATTACAGAACTTCAACCAACACTAGTTGGTTTTCTTTAGGTACAAAGACTATATTTACATTGAGTTTTATCACTAAAAATATCATATTCACTATCTATACAAGTTTATGTTTGTGTTTGATTAAGGATGTAGCCAAATTCATCATGACCCAACTCGATTTGACGTCTTGTTTTTACTAAACTTGTTTCGAACATACTCAATTTTTTGCACCAACTCAAAAAAATCCTAATTGAGGCTCGAGGGTGTTTCCAACGCGACACATGTCTGCCCATTTTAGACACATTTTATTCCAAGACCACGACTTCCATAATAGGTATCATCAAATTAATAAAGAGGGTATATCCCATTTTTATTGTTTATATAGGTTTTAAAGAGGTTGCCATTTATGGTAAGATCTCATTGCTATATGTACTATATATTTTTGACGGATTAGTGACGGGCTTTCCCCGCAAAACTGGTTTCCTAACGGACAACTAAAAATCCTAGAGGGGAATCTTATCCTTACTATCACCAATGAATTACCGAGGGATGTTTCGTTAGAAAGTTTTTCCCACGAGTGGCGAACAAATTTGGATTAACCGGTGTTAATGGTAATCACCAAAGGTTTTATTAATTTTCTTTTTTCAATTTATGTTTGGGTTTTATTAGGTTCCATTAGTGATCCATCGATAATTATCAACAGATAACATTTGTAAGTGACACTCGTTTTTCTAGTAGTGAAATACCCACAACACTTGGTGTCGCCATCTATCGCCTGACTCACATGCTGACATGCAATTCGAAATTCACATGCAAATAGGGATGGCAATGGGTCGGGTTTGGGACAGGTTTAGGTAATCCCAACCCCATACCCAGTTATAAAATCTTGTCCCATACCCGGTCCAAAACTCGTCGGGTTTCTATCGGGTAATTAGCCGTTGGGTATCGGGTATACCCACGAGTTTCGGGTGAACGCTTTAGTTTCTAAAAAATAACCGTTGGGTATACTCGACCTAAACCCGTCGGGTATCTATCAAGTATACATAAAAATTGTTACTAAAATAAAAATAAATAAATAAATAAAATCATGTCGGGTATATACATTTAAAAAAAATACAGTACATATATACTTCAAATAAATACGATATATATACTTAGAATAAATAAAAAAAGAAAGAAAACTATGTCGGGTTTATAATCGGGTAAACATGTATACGTTATCGGGTAAACGGGTATACGTTATCGGGTAATCCGGGCGGGTAAACGAGTATATCACCATATCTCATACCCGTCTCAAACCCACGAAAAAAATTCAAAAGTAATCTCAAACCCGGTCTCATACCCGATTACCCGACCTCATACACGTCCCAAATGTTTTAGGTTTTGAGTTTTCCCATCAAGTTCGGGTTTTATTGTCATCCCTAATTCAAGGTGTAGGTGGGACTGGTCGGAGAAAAGAGAACGAGAAAGGCTCAAGTTCAGGTTTTATTGTCATCCCTAATTCAAGGTGTAGGTGGGACTGGTCGGAGAAAAGAGAACGAGAAAGGCTCCATTGAAAAAATTAAGGGTTTATTTTTATTTTTTTAGGTTTTTGAAAGGTTAGTAGTAAACTTAACTGAAGTTAATGTTAAACAAAAAATTATTATAAAATTAAAACCACAAAACTTAAATATGAAACTTTTTAAATTTAGATCTCAAATATAGACGAAACCACAAAATAGGTTTTGTGTAACTAAATCTACTTAAAAGTTAATAAATAACCATAAAAGTGCCACAAATATTTTATACGTAAATTATTTGTATCAATTTTTTTAACAACAATACCTTATTTTAGATCACCTAAACTACTAATAATTTGCATCAATTCGTCATAGATGGGGCTTGGACCCTTAGCTAAAAAAGTGTTTCCCCACTTTAATTACAAATCAACTCTTGACCCTATCAATTTTCTAAATTATGATGTAAAACATTCATTATTATAAGAGTAAATTGTAGTTTTCGTACCTGTGGTTTGACCTAACTAACAGGTTCAGTCCAGTCCTAACACATTTTGTCCTTGACGTTTGATGTTCTAACACTATTAGTCCCTGAGGCTAACAACCGTTAACTTTTATGTTATTTTTTATGTGAAATTACCGATTTGCCCTTTTTAAATCAAGTGACCACCACCACCAGCCCCACCAGCCACCACCACAACCACCAATATGCATCATCTTCTTCACCATCCTCATACCCAAACCCTAGTTTTCAAACCCACTTTATATCTTAAAGCTTCAATCTGCAAATGGAAGCCGCCAGAGAGGCCCCTCCAGCAACCCATGACGGCGGCGACCACGACCACCCTTCCCTTCTCCTTTTCATTCGAAACCCACACAAACCCTAGAGAAAGAGAGAGAGAGGGAGGGAGGGAGGGAGGGAGAGAGAGAGAGAGAGATGTGTGAGAGGGAGGGATGGTCGTTTTTCTCTGGTTCATATTGGTTAAGAGCAAAAGATTCCCTTCTCCTTTTCAACGCTACATTTGAACAACAGCAACAGCCGTCTGGTTTGGCAGATTTAGGGCAGAACAGGCAGCTTTGTTGCAGCTTAGGTCATCGTTAGGGTTAAGATCAAAAGAATGGCCGATTAAATTCAATCCGTGTGTAAATTGGGTGGGGATTTTGTGCCAAAATGGTAGTGTTGTTGGGATTAATATCTCAGGGTTTAAGAGGAATAGAGTTGAAACACCCTACTTATACCTTATATTATCAGAGTTTTATATTGCGGAAAACATGTCCCAGATCAGTAAAACCTTGCCATAATGGCTAAGATAACTTTTCATTTATAATAATATATTGTTTTACAAGGACAATATATATTTACATTATCCTATATAGGGATTTTCCAACTCCAACAACTCTGTCCACTGGAAGCTTCATTCCACGTGCTTCTTTCATGCAGTGTTTGGAAAACGTTTTTGAATTAGCTTACGCTAAGTAAGTACATTGCATCGTTCATTTTATTATGAATCATTTAGGTTCTTATTGTTAAAGTTTTCTCGGGCTCTCTGCGCCCACGTGACCATCTCCGGACGTACCTCCGGTCACACTTTTCGTATATTTTATGGGTGTACTAACCCCCTCGCAACCATCACAGGTCGTACCTCCGGTCCGAGTATTGGCAAGGTCCTTATACTCGTCAGTATAGACCCCTTGCATTGTCACGAAGACTCATTTGTTCCTCAGCCCCGTAGGCTTGAAATCTTTTACTCTTTCAGCCCCGTAGGCCTAGAGTTTCCTTTTTTTTTCTTTTCTTTATTGAGATCCACCTTTCAGACCGGGTATCTCATTTCATTTAGAACCTTGAGTATCTTTGACTCACAGCCTCCCAAATATATCAAGCATTTGTTTTCATTTCATATATATGCTTGATTTACTCACCAACCAGTCCTCACCTCAAAACTTCGTAACGGTTTCTTCATGATGTATTAGAAGAGTTTATATATAGGAAGTACCAGCGGCGTAACCACCACCCCTCTAACACTTCATGAGTACTCTGTTATTCCATTTTAGGGTTTAGACTCGTTCCATCATATTCATTCCTGTTTGCACGTATCATCATGCATTCACATATTCAACATGCATTTCATGTATTCATGTTCATCACATATTCATATTCATTATGCATGATATACTTTTCATCTCGTATTCGTATTCGTCATATACTGTAAACTGGGGTGATTTTCTTTTCAGAGCAGTACCTACAACAGAGATGTCCCCGGGAAAGAGTGACGGATCTAGGAGAGATTTATACGCTACTTTTTCCTTAGACAGGACATTCCGTTTGTCAGATAACTACATACCGGCTGGATGTTCTCCCGTACGTTTACTGTATTTCTTTATTCTTTATTAGTCTATACCCCTAAACATTCATAATGGTTTCATCACGAAGTACACAAGAGGTTTATATATAGGAAGTACCAGCGGCGTATCCACCACCCCTAGGATACGTCGTGATTACTCCATTATTCTTGTTTAGTGTTTAGACTAATCCGTTATTACCCCGTACCCTCGTCATATCACATAGCACATATCACGTATCATCTTTAACACACAATTCATGTATTTGTGTCTAGGGTACGGGTCCAGTGTACTTACATTAGCCTCGGATAGTTCCTAAGTTCGTTCCTCGTCTAGACGTTTCTCTGACTCGAACCGCACTCGTAACCACCACGCTCGTAACCATCGGGAGTCGTGTGTATGGTGGTTTTGGTGTTGGTGTGTTGTTTCTATTTTGAATGGCAAATGAACCTATTTATAAGGTGAAACTACCGCCCGTAATGGACCGCTAAGCTGGGTGGTAGCGGTCCGATACCGTCCTTAGCCAGCTGTCTGGCGTAACCCGCACGTAGCGGACCGTTACGCCTTGGGTATCGGTGTGCTACCCGATCTTGTTCAGTGAGTCCCCATACACGTGTCAGCTTCTCCTTGCACGAACTAATTGCGGCTAGCGGACCGCTAAAGGCTTGGTTGCGGTCCGCTACCACTTCCATTTCTAAATTCTTTTTATTTTCAAGTCCCTTAACTTTGGGCTAATTACTCTTTGGCCCCTGGACTTTTATTTCCTTTAAATTTTGGGATGTTACTACTCTCCCCCTCCCATTTAAATTAGGTTTCGTACTCGAAACCTGTTAATCCTTAAATAATTGAGGATAACTTTTTCTCATTTCATCCTCACTTTCCCAGGTCATCTCCGACCCTTTTATGTTCCTCCATTGCATGACGTAGCTGCTTTTCTTTTGTGTCTAGAATTTTGACGGGCTCTTCAACATACGTTACCCTATCATCAACTTCTATCTCTTCTAAAGGAATGTGTGCCGCTTCATTTGCCAAGTATTTCCTTAAATAAGATACATGGAATGTGTTGTGTATCTTACTCAATTCTGCAGGTAGCTCTAATTGATAAGCTACATTTCCGACTCTTTTGATGATTTTGAAAGGACCAATGAATCGTAGACTTAACTTTCCACGTTTCTTGAATCGGATTAGACCTTTCCAAGGAGATACTTTTAACAAGACATAATCTCCTTCTTGGAATTCTATTGGTCTACGTCTCTTGTTCGCGTATGACTTCTGTCTATCTTGTGCAGCTTTTTAACGTGCCTTGATTAAGTCAAGCTTTTCTGACGTGGTTTGAACTATTTCTTTACTGCCCAATTCCTTCTGACCAATTTCTCCGCAACATACAGGAGTTCTACATCTTTTACCATATAGCATCTCATATGGTGGCATACCAATACTGGAATGGTAACTATTATTATATGAGAACTCTGCTAATGGAAGATGGCTATCCCAACTTTCACCGAAATCAATTATGCAAGCACGTAGCATATACTCGAGAGTTTGTATCGTCATCTCACTTTGTCCATCCGTTTGAGGATGATATGTCTTGCTGATTAATAACCTAGTTCCCATATCCTCATGGAACTTTTTCCAAAAACATGAAGTGAAGCGAGTATCTCGATCAGAGACAATCGAGACTGGTACTCCATGTCTGGAAACGATTTCTTTGATGAACAAATCAGCTAACTTTTCTAAAGAGTATGTCTCACGTATTGCTAAGAAATGAGCACTCTTAGTTAACCGATCTACAACCAACCAAATGGTATCATAACCCTGGCTGTTTTTGGTAGCTTGGTTATTAAGTCCATAGTGAGATGTTCCCACTTCCATTCTGGGATTTCTAATGGTTGTAACTTTTCGTATGGCTTCTGATGTTCTGCTTTAACTGTAGGCAAGTTAAGCATTTAGCTACATATTTCATGATATCAAATTTTATTCTGGGCCACCAATAATCTTTGCGCAGATCTTGGTACATTTTTGTAGTACCCGGATGAACAGAATATCGTGATTTATGAGCTTCATTGAGAATTTTAAGTCTAAATTCACCTGATAGTGGTATACACATACGACCAAATCGAGTCTTGACTTTATACTCATTCTTCTCTACTATGTGAAACACTCCTAGCCAGCCATTCTTTCTTTCTTAGTATTCTTACATTTTAATGCTTCGATTTGTGCATCTCAAAGCTGGCTCATGAAATCAGGAGTTATTACTAACTTATATGCCTTCACCCGAATTGGATGATGCTCTTACTTGCGGCTTAGAGCATCGGCTACCATGTTAGCCTTTCCGGGTTGATATAAGATTTCACAATCATAATCTTTTACCAGTTCTAACCATCGTCGTTGCCTCATGTTTAAGTCCTTTTGGTCAAAGAAATATTTAAGACTCTTGTGGTCTATGTAAATCGTACACTTTGTCCTATACAGATAATACCTCTAGATCTTTACCGCAAACACTACTGCATCTAATTATAGATCATGGGTTGGATAGTTTACTTCGTGTGTCTTTAGCTGTCGAGAGGCATAAGCTATCACCTTTCCTCTTTGCATTAGAACACATCCTAATCCACTTTTTGAGGCATCGGAATATACCACAAAGTTCTCTACTCCTTCTTGCAATGCCAAAACTAGGGCTTGTATCAATCTTTCTTTCAATATCTGGAATGTCTTCTCTTGTGCCGCATCCCATTCGTATTTTGAGTTCTTCCGAGTTAGCTTAGTTAATGGAGTGACTATCTTAGAGAAGTCCTGGATGAACCTTCTATAATAGCCAGCTAAACCCAAGAAACTTCTATTTTCTGATGGATTCTTAGGTGGAGACCATTTCATTACAGCCTCTACCTTTGCTGGGTCTACTGAGATACCTTATGCGTTTATAACATGACCCAGAAACTGAACTTCTCTCAACCAGAATGCACAATTTGAGAATTTAGCGTACAGTTTCTCTTTCCATAAAGTACTAAGTACTTTCCGAAGATGTTGTACATGGTCTTCTTCGTTCTTTGAATAAATCAGAATGTCATCAATGAAGACAATAACAAATTTGTCTAACATTGGCCGGCATACTCTATTCATGAGGTCCATGAAAACATTCAGAGAATTTGTTACTCCAAATGGCATTAATACGAATTCATAGTGTCTATAACGAGTTCTAAATGCCGTTTTAGGTACATCTTCTTCTCGTATCTTGACCTGATGATAACCGGATCTTAAGTCAATCTTGGAAAACCAACTTGATCCTTGTAATTGATCAAACAGATCATCAATTCTAGGTAAAGGATACCTATTCTTGATAGTCAATTTGTTCAATTCACGGTAGTCTATACATATCCTCATACTACCGTCTTTCTTCTTTACAAATAGAATTGGTGCACCCCAAGGGATACACTTGGACGTATAAATCCTTTGTCCAACAACTCTTGCAGTTGTGACATTAACTCCTTCATCTTAGTTGGTGCTAATCGATACGGAGCCTTAGCTATCGGCTTAGCTTCAGGAATTAAATCAATTTTAAATTCGATCTCTCTCTCTCCTGTGGAGCACCTGGAAGATCGTCTGGGAATACTTCTGGGAATTCCCTCACTACTGGAACTTGATCCAGTTCTTTCCCTTTCATCTTCATATCAGCTACGTAGGCTAAGAAGGCTTGGTGACCTTGTCTCACGTAGCTACTTATCTTGGCCATCGTGCATAACGTGATCTGATTTCGTCGTTCACCAATGGCGCTAACTTCCTTTCCTGTAGTCATCATGAATAGTACAATCTTCTGATTACATATAATCGTTGCATCATGTGAAGATAACCAATCCATTCCAATGATTACGTCGAACTTTTGCATAGGCATTGGAATTAGGTCAACAAGATATTCTTCTCCTTCTATCAGTAGTCGGCAATCTTGGCATATTTCAGTTACTACGCAGTTCCGATCACTTGCGATTTCAACTTCTAATGCCTTAGCCAACTTACTTCTATTAAAGTTTCTAGCGTTTGCATACTTTAAATAAATAAACGATCGACTAGCTCCTGTATCAAATAAAACACAAGCAGGTAGGGAGTTCAGGAGGAATGTAACTCATACAACGTTAGGAACATCTTTTGCTTCCTCTGCAGTGATCTTAAAAGCCCTACCTCTTGGCTTTGGAGCCTCGATCCTCCTCACTTCGTTTTCAGCCACTCTAGACCCTTCTCCGGTCTTTTCCATTTTAGATTTTAGCTCAGGACATTCTATGCTAAAGTGTCATGGCTTATAACAATTGTAGCACAATTGGGTGCCACTCATACACTGCAATGCAGTGTGTCCAATCCTTCCACACTTATGACAAGTCATAGACTTGAATCGGCACTTTCCTGGGTGCTTTCTTCCATAAGTCTTATAAACTTGAATACCTTTTCTTGGGGAGGAACCGCCTCCCGGCTTGCTAAATTTAAACCTCTTAAGAGGCATAGGAGAGGGATAATTTTCTCCTTTCCTCTTCCCGTCTCTCTTTGTCTGTCTTTTGAGCTCAGTTTCTCGTTCTCGAGCCCAATCAATCATTTCCTCCAAGTTCGCACACTTGGACGGATGGATAAACTCTCTAATCTCTGTTTTTAAAACAAAATGATATCTTGTCATCCACATCTCCGGGGTTGTTAACAAAGTCGGACAGAACCTGGCTTTGTCATAGAAGATCCCTGTGATCTCATCTACCGTCTCTGTTGTTTGACGGATTTGAAGAAACTCCTCAGTAATTCTTTCAATTGCCGCTCGAGGGCAATAATGTTTTAGGAAGATATCCTTGAATTCTTCCCAACTAATTTCCTTAATTCTTTCTCTACCTTTCTCTCTTTGCACTACTCCCCACCAATCATCAGCTCGTTCTTTCAGCTGATTGGTGGCGAAGGTAACTTCGTCCTCCTTCTCACAGTGGCATGTATCGAATGCCCTTTCTATCGAGGCGATCCACCTCTGACTTTCTAAGGGATTAACGGCTCCCTTAAACTCTAATGGTTTACATGTCATAAAATCTTTGTACGTGCAACGGGATGATTTTGTATCAACCTTCGGATTTCCTCCTTCTCCATTATGAGTAATGTCTTTGTGGTTTTCAAACCAGCTTTCTAAGGAATTATGTAGGTCTGCTTGTAAGATTGGAAAGTTCGCATCAAATGCCTTTCCTACTTCTATTGCTATTTGTCTCCGGATATTCTCCGGGACTTGTTCAACTTCATTCTCATTATGATGTGGAGATTCAGCTCTCCTGTGGCTTCCCTCGTCACGTATTTCGTCGTTCTGATGTTCAGCCATTTGCTGAAACACGATATCGCTTAATCTCTCATTCGTTTACCCTATTCATAGTCTAGGGTTTTATACTACAGGTCTTGTATCAATTTAATCCTATTCAAGGATTTCACATACAGCTCATACTCATGTATTCGTATATATGCATATATCATAATCATGTATATTCATCTTCCCGGCTTACTATCTCCTGACATAAGTTATCATATGGTGTTTGGATATTATGATGGTTCCATGCATTAACTCTAATACTGGCCAGGCATAAGGTAATGTATATTACCATCCTAATACTCCCAACTATCATATGGAGCTTATCTCATATAAATTTCTGCCCACGTATACTCACACTTTTCTGTTTAAGCATTGGAATTTAACGTACCTGCTTCCTTGGACGGCTTCGGATTGAATTCTTATTTATATCACGAGCACTTATGGTTTGAGTTTAAGTACCCTTTCCGATAATTAAATCCCTCAAACCGTGCTCTAATACCAACTTGAAACACCCTACTTATACCTTATTTTATCAGAGTTTTATATTGCGGAAAACATGTCCCAGATCAGTAAAACCTTGCTATAATGGCTAAGTTAACTTTTCATTTAAAATAATATATTGTTTTACAAGTATAATATATATTTACATTATCCTATATAGGGATTTTCCAACTCCGACAGCTCTATCCACACGAAGCTTCATTCCACATGCTTCTTTTCTACAGTGTTTGAAAAACGTTTTTGAATTAGCTTACGCTAAGCAAGTACACTGCATCGTTCATTTTATTATGAACCCTTTAGGTTCTTATTGTTCAAGTTTTCTCGGGCTCTTTGCGCCCACGTGACCATCTCCGGACGTACCTCCGGTCACGCTTTTTGTATATTTTATGGGTGTACTAACCCCCTCACAACCATCACAGGCCGAACCTCCGGTCCAAGTAACTCGTCAGTATAGACCCCTTGCATTGTCACGAAGACTCATTTATTCCTCAGCCCCGTAGGATTGGAATCTTTTACTCTTTCAGCCCCGTAGGCCTAGAATTTACTCTTTCAGCCCCGTAGGCCTAGAGTTTTATTTTTTTTTATTTTTTTTTTATTGAGATCCACCTCTCAGGCCGGGTATCTCATTTCATTTGGGACCTTGAGTATCTTTGACTCATAGCCTCCCAAATGTATCAAACATTTGTTTTCATTTCATAAATATATGCTTGATTTACTCACCAACCAGTCCTCACCTCAAAACTTCGTAACGGTTTCTTCATGATGTATTAGAAGGATTTATATATAGGAAGTACCAGCGGCGTATCCACCACCCCTCTAACACTTCATGAGTACTCCGTTATTCCATTTTAGGGTTTAGACTCGTTCCATCATATTCATTCATGTTTGCACGTATCATCATGCATTCACATATTCATCATGCATTTCACGTATTCATGTTCATCACATATTCATATTCATTATGCATGATATACTTTTCATCTCGTATTCGTATTCGTCATATACTGTAAACTGGGGTGATTTTTCTTCCAGAGCAGTACCTCCAACAGAGATGTCCCTAGGAAAGAGTGACGGGTCTTGGAGAGATTTATACACCACTCTTTCCTTAGACAGGACATTCCGTTTGACATATAACTATATACCGGTTGGATGTTCTCCCATACGTTTACTATATTTATTTATTCTTTATAGTCTATACCCCTAAACATTCATAATGGTTTCACCACGAAGTACACAAGAGGTTTATATATAGGAAGTACCAGCGGCGTATCCACCACCCCTTGGATACGTCGTGATTACTCCATTATTCCTGTTTAGTGTTAGACTAATCCGTCATTACCACATACCCTCGTCATATCACATAGCACATATCACGTATCATCTTTAACACACAATTCACGTATGTGTGTCTAGGGTACAGGTCTAGTGTACTTAAATTATCCTCGGATAGTTCCTAAGTTCGTTCCTCGTCTAGACGTTTCTCTGACTCGAACCGCACTCTTAGTGTATCGCACTCGTAACAACCGCGCTCGTAACCGTCGTTCGGGGCTCCTCGGGAGTCGTGTGTGTGTGTATGGTGGTTTGGTGTTGGTGTGTTGTTTCCATTTTGAAGGGCAAATGAACATATTTATAGGGTGAAACTGCCGCCCGTAGCGGACCGCTAAGCTGGGTGGTAGCGGTCCGCTACCGCCCTTAGCCAGCTGTCTGGCGTAACCCGCACGTAGCGGACTGTTACGCCTTGGGTGGTGGTGCGCTACCCGATCCTGTTCAGTGAGTCACCCTACACGTGTCAGCTTCTCCTTGTCCGAACTAATTGCGGCTAGCGGACCGCTAAAGGCTTGGTTGCGGTTTGCTACCACTTCCATTTCCAAATTCTTTTTATTTTCAAGTCACTTAACTTTGGGCTAATTACTCTTTGGCCCCTAGACTTTTATTTCCTTTAAATTTTGGGATGTTACAAGAGTTGGAAGTAGAAACCCCCAATTTGCAGTTGATTCTCTTGTGAATTTGACTAATTTGATTTCGTTTAATGCTTCGCGGTTCGCCCTTCCTGGTTCAATTCAAGTTCTTGATCTTTGGTTTTGTCAAATCTCTAGTCCTATTCCTTCTCGTGTTTGTAAATTATCTAATCTTAATCAGTTGTATCTATCGGGTAACACTCTCACCGGCACCATTCCATCTGAATTAGGTCATTTAATCCGTTTGAAAACTAGGGTTTGGGTAGGAGGATGGTGAAGAAGATGATGCATATTGGTGGTTGTGGTGGTGGCCGGTGGGGGTGGTGGTGGCAGGTGGTGGCAGGTGGTGGTGGTGGCGGCTGCTAGTGGGGCTGGTGGTGGTCACTTGATTTAAAAAGGGCAAATCGGTAATTTCACATAAAAACTAGTCGAAAAGTTAACGGTCGTTAGCCTCAGGGACTAATACTATTAGAACATCAAACGTTAAGGACGAAAGATGTTAAGACTAGACTAAACCTGTTAATTAGGTCAAACCACAGGGACAAAAACTACAATTTACTTTTATTATAAAGAAGAAAAAGGGGTTGCATATTCATATTGGCTTTACTACAAATAAAAATCAAAGAAACAATACTATATATGGTCCGTAATGTACACATATAACTAAGGGGCTATTTGGTAGCCTCTTAATGATTACGTTAAGAGGCTACCTCTGAATTGTTTTGAGGTAATGGGTGTTTGTTTCGCTGACATCCCACCTCTTAATGGTTCATTTTACCTCTTAATGGTTCAGCTGAAAAACCATGTTGAACCATTCAGACCTCTTAATGATTCAGTACTTAATGGTTCAACACTTGTCAAACAGCCACTAACTCTGTGGGTTAATAATTACAAATAAAAATCAAAGAAACAATACTATGGTCCGTAATGTACGCATATAACTAACTTTGTGGGTTAATAAACGAAGTTTTCCCACGTGCACACTGATTAAAAGATATAGAAACCGAAAATGATTATTAAACTAGCTTTTCCATGATTTTTAAATAACTATAACTTTTTAATAGGTTTATATATATATATTTTAAATTATATAATAAAAAAGGAGCCTTTTATTCACTTTAATTTAAATATCGTATTGTTATACTTTATTTTACGTATCGCGCAAAGACCCTCTAATATAAAAATATATATTCTACGGTAAACGTAAAGAACATTAAATGAGTAACCAAAAGATGAATGACGTAGATCCAACAATCGAACTTTAAAGATATAGTTGTATTTTTTTTTTTAAATGTGACTTTTTTAAACTCCTACTTTTTTCGGGAGCAGCCCGGGTGATTCTGTGAGTCATGTATATCTTTCCCTATGAGTTGTAACCGTATGAACTCGAACCCAGGACCTCCTAAGAAAAAAACGACTATGTGAAATAAGGGGATTTTGTCTTTTAAAACTTTTTTACATTCTAAGTTATTCATTAATTTAAAAACCGTACACAATGAAAATTTTTAGTGGAATTAATTTTAATCAATAGAATTTCAATTCTTTTAAAAATTCTAATTCCTATCATAAAGTCTGTTTTTTTTTAACTGCGGCAACAGGGCCGACTCAAGCATTTTGGGGGCCTAAAGCAAACTAATAATCCGGGGCCTTTTTCCAAATGTGATGTTAAAACCCTCCTCCTTTATCCGGGACCAGATTCATACTTACGATTTCGATTAGACATTACAAACAAATATGTGATTAACAACCTTCTAAGTTAGGACAGAAATCAATATGAAATTAACATCCTTCTAATCAAATTAGGGCAGAATATGCAATTAACAATTAGCTTATAAACAAATTAGGGCAGAATCAAGAAGATCAAATTAGAGCAAAAATCAAAGTAGGGCAGAAATCAAATTAGGGTAATTACCTACTCTAGCAAGAACTGCAGATTGACTTAGAAAATGAGGATGAACAAGAAGCAGCAGGCAATCGATTCCTGAGTTCCTGTCTTCCTTTTCTTGTGCAATGTCAAACAACGCCAACAATTCAATCGCCTGATCACTGATGCTACCTACTTGCGCAAGCGCAAAGCCAAACAAACCCAAACAACACCAACAGTCCAATTCAATCGCCGATTCCAGACTTCCGGTTCCAATTCAATCGCCGATTCAGGAATCAATTCAAAAGCCGATTCCATCAGAATATATCTTGCCATCTTGGCGACGATTCAGGAATCAAGAAGCAATTGAATGGTGCGACGATTCAGGAATCAAGAAGCATGATTACATTAGGGGGAAGGGTAGCGTGATTATCGATCAGGAATCAAGAAGAACGGCTATATATGTTTGTAGGTAGGAGGCGATTAGGGGGAAGCGTGTATAGATCGATCAGTCTTGGCAGGCCCATATGTTTATTGATCAGGAATCAAGAAACGCTTTTTTTATCCATTACATGGGCTTCCTCACTACTAAACAGGCCCATATGTCATATATAATTTTTTTTAATGGGGGCTCTAAGAAAATGGAGGCCTAAAGCGGTTGCTTTACCCCGTAAGCCTATTGGGCCGCCCTTGGCGGCAATATAGTAATAGGTAACCTAGCAAGACGATAGATCACGAGAAAAGTTACAAAGGAACAAGAAATAGAAAACGATTACATATACAATGGAACAAGAAATAGAAAACGATTACATATCAATACGGTAACACCACATTTCTCCATTAGGACCAATCTAACTTCTTTGATTTCAATCTAGTTTTGACCCGTAAATATAAATTGACTTTGATATCCCTTGTCGTTCTATTGACGTGATTTGCTTTGTTGGAGATTCTGTTATTTCGAGCCCTCCAGAATTACCATAACGAAGCAATTAAGATGGCTTGGTTCAACCTTCTGATTTTGGTAGTTACAGGAGACTTAAAATGGAGGTTACAACCTCAGTAAGTTACCCGGAAGGGTAAATTTGTTTCATTTATTTCACCATATAATTTTTTTTTGGAACGGCACCATATAATTATTATATGCTTTCTAGTAGGTCCTAGAAACTCAAAATTAATATCAATAATTTCAACTAATAATTACTGGCAAACAGCATGGTGTACACTGTATAATAAAAGATGTGCAGTGATCATACATGCATGCATATGATCATTAATTTTTAGAACCGTTTTGAATCCATTGTGCACGTTTTCATATAATTAAATAATTATATGAAATTGCATTCAAGTGCTCTTGCTTTTGTTATTATAAAGGGAATGAAAATAAATTATTTGGACCCCAACATGTATAAGGGGAGAAGAAGAAAAAATTGCACGAGTGATGATGAGTTCCATTTCCATCACCTATTAATATTATTTAGAGTCGATATGATAAAATATCAACTTAATTTTTCTATTTTCATAAAAAGAACAATTTATTTAGAGTCGATATGATAAAATATCACCTTAATTTTTCTATTTTCATAAAAAGAACAATATGTCAACCAGTAAATTGTTATTAACACTATTGGTCTAAGCCCGGTTGATATCTCTAACACCATATGGCCCAACCAAGTATCCTAGTTCAAGAGTTACTAAAGGCTCAACAACTTAAACGTATGATATAAGTAGGATAGAAGGATATTAGGGTTATGATTTGGCTTGTGTAATTGTTCTAGTTCTCATCTCGATTTCCCTCTACAATTCACATTACCTTCTTTTGGTTAATAGAAATTATGTGTTGAATAACCCTAGTTCTTCCAATTTATTCCAATCTATTAATTTTCCAATTGACGTGGGACTAGTTTTGCCAAAATCCCAAAGTTTAGGGTTTAAAATGAAAATTTTGAATTTTGACACGTTTAGAGAACCCTACACGGTCTGCTATGTGGTGGCTAAGGAATCAACCGTGTGTTGACACGTGTATGCTGAGTAATAGGGGAAAAATCCGACGCATGTTAGCTTGGCGGACCGCCAAGCCCTTCCCTCGCAATCCGCTAGCCGCAATCCTAGGAAGGGTCTAATCAGGAAGTGACGCGCTGGGCTGACGCATGCATGTGGGCGGAGCGGACCGTTATCCCCTGGTTAACAATCCGCTATGGGTCTCATTTCAACCTATAGATTGATCTATCTCATTCCATTTTCTCATCCCATATCAATTTCCCTCACTCAAAACTTGTCGCAAGCTCTGATATTACGAAACCCCTTTATCCCGGAACGTCTGGTACTCGCTTAAAAGTCGTACTCTCAAAGAAACGCTCTCGGAAACGAAGAAACACTAGGCTAAGGTACTAGAGCTATAGTCCTAGCCCTAAGAAGCCACTCTTCTAAGTTGTTACTATCTTCATATAAGGTGAATACTTTAGCAAATGTTTACGTTTACCAAAATGGACAAACAAGTGTTAAACGATTAATGCATAAAGGTTCATCTACAAACAAAGCATCCAGGGCGTAAGTATACGTAAAGTTTGATCAAACGATACACGTGTCTCAGGTGAAAGTCTCGGACTGGACTGGTACTTACTTTGTAAGCAATGTAATATGAAGGTCGCGGAGAGCCGCAGTAAGTATAACCAGGACTGGAGTTCTGGTAGTTGCCTTACAGAGTATGATACAAGTGTATATATACCGTGGTGCGGACAAGTCAGGGGGAATGGACCTACTGGATGTGTAAAATGAATAAATAATGATTATGATTGAAACTTTAATAATTGCTTGTACCAAATGATTTTGTGTCATGATAAACGTATTCACCAGCGTTCGCGCTAACGTTTTATTTTTCAAAACGTTTTCAGGTAACAAATGAAAGGTAGTGTTTGTCGGGTTGGCTACGGATATAACCCGAAAACATTGGTGAATAAAAATTGATTGTCGGGCTGGCTACGGATATAGCCCGAACATATAAAGATTTTACGGGTTTATGTGTGGTGTGGACTGTGATGCCTTAAACACAACTTTGTAGATATAAGACAAGGATAGTGCCAAAAGGCTATGTTTCCTTATGAATTTTATTACATTGTGGCTAAATACTTGTCAGAAGACAAGAGATGTATTTTGATTTCAACTTTGTTTGTAATCAAACAAACGGGTGTTTAAATCCCGATTATATAAATAAAGATCTTTGTTGGTTTAAACAAGATTCTTGAATTTACAAAGACAACCCTTGGGGTTGAGTTTTAATAAAGAATCGATCCAAGAAAATCTTCCGCTACTAAATATAAACTCTGATATCAAAGAACAGATACCAATCGAGTCACATACTGTCACACCCCAACCGACGGCGGATTATACGTCGGGGCGGACACGGTTGTTCAATAGCACAAGGTTGACTATTAAAGTTTCAATATTTCATTAATAAATAGATTCAAAGGTTCAATACAAAGGAAATAACAAGTATACAACGTTTATTTAATAAGTAGTCTAGGTCCAAAGCGTCCTATGTAATCACAAAAAAGTCTCATGATGTAGAACCTGAAACATGTGAAAGAATCTGTCAACTACAAAATAGTTGGTGAGATACAAAGGTTTTGACACAGTTTAACAAGGATTTGAAAAGAATTACAATTCACTATGATATATGCATTCTATAATGTAAGTATGAGAAACAAGTATCTTAAACATTGTGCACTTCAACCCTCCAACCAAGTTTAGGCATAACCCGCAGGTTACCCTTATAAGTCTCAAGTTTAAAGTTTAATTCAGTAACAATCACCAAGGGCTCCCCCCGAATGGTCAATCAATCAAGGTGGATTGGTCAAATGCAATAGATCTATCATTGTTACCATAGGCTTGATCAAAATTAATGAATATGCTAGTTTTAAGTTTAATCTAAGCATACAAGTCTCAAGTTTAACATAAGAATAAGCATCTAGTCATAGTTGTACAAGAATTGTATAAGTTTAAAGTTTTTGAAGATGTTTCACCCCAAAAGTATAGAAAGGAAAAAGGGGCTAAGTATACTCACTTGGATTTGATGAAGAGTACCCGATAAGAGTAAGTTTGCAAGACTTTGAGGGAGAATATCCTCACAATAAGTCTAAGAATATAAGTTTAAAGTTTCAATTTTATTTCTATAAGTCTAAGCCAAAGGATCTAGGATTTCAAGATTGACTAGGGTTCCAAATGGGAGATGGGTTGGTTGTGTTTATGAAGTTTTTAAATCAAGTTTAAAACAAAAGGTTTTTGAATGAATGCTTCAAGACTTATGTATCAAAGTTTAAATAAGTTTATAGCTTAGAATGATTTAGTAAGATCATTATTCAAAAGTTTCACAATTATTACGCCCAATTGGTAATAATAATTAAAATAGTTTTCTAAGTAATGGTACGTATTGTTTAAACGAAAGGCTAAACAATTATTTAAAGATTTAAAATAATTATTTAAAGTATGGATAATTATTAAAGATTACTAATAATTATTGCGAGGATAAACAATAAGTATTTAGAGAATAAATAGTTTTTAAATTATAAGTTTATAAATTATAAAGTTTCTTAGGTATTAAAATGAAGTTTGTAAGTTTGAAATGTTTAAAGTTTCTATTTAGGATTTATAGGGTTTATAAATTTAGGATGAATGAATAAACGGTTCCCTATCTTTATAAAGTTTATAGATTCATAGGTTTTCTAGTTTTTTTTAAATAAACGATGTTTATTTACTTTTCTTGTTTTAAAATAGATACACAAATAGCCTTGATTTAGATACCTAATAATTTACAAAAGTTTATAATTTTATGTTTTCTAAGTAGCGTGTAAATTTTATAAGTTTTACTTATAAAATTTATATAAATTATTTAAAGTTTTGAATAGAAAACAATTTAAAGTTTTTATGTTAGATTAAAGTTTCAAGTTTTATAAATCATTTTCTGTTTAATAAATAGGTTTAATAAAGTCTTATAAATGTTTTTCTTTTTCTTTTTTTTATAATTTTTTTTAAACCTTTAAAACTATAAAATGTTATAGGTCTTAACTAATTCTAATTAAATAAGATAGCCTTGTTATACAAAAATGTAAAAAGAATTCATGTTTATGATTATAACAGCTTAATATAATTTATAAAAATTATTAGAATTTTTAAAATTGAGTAAAAAGCATCAAAAAAATGAAAAACAAAAGTGGGGTGCGCCTGGGTCGAACCCGGGTCTGTGACCGGGTCACCAACCATACGCACACATCTAACCATCCCGCCTACGGGTCTCGGTGGTTTAATACATGGAAAATCAAATAGATAAGTATATTCCCAAATCGTCCCTAATCCCTTGATGAACCCTAGAAACGAAATTCGACAAATACGGATCGAATCACCCTCTGTTTATGAAATTAAACAGAGGGCTTTTGGTCCTCTCGTGAAATCGATCGTGATGCATACAAAGATTACCTGATTTGATGTCGATTCGAGGGAGATTGGTTCTGGGTTGGACGTCGGCTGTCGCGAGGATCAAATGAGAAATGCCAGTGATGAACGACCAAATTGAGGGTGTGTGTAGTTAGAGGGTGATGTCGCTAGTCGATCGCGACTGGTATTTATTGGCGATTTGGGCATTAAATGCGTAATTGGTTGGGAGGTTTACGGTTAGGGCCGACAAGTAATTTCGACTCCACGCGATGCCTCGGTCGAAGTGGATCATTAAGACACCTCGGGGACGGGTCGCATGTGCGAGTGTGAGCCCGAGGTTCGGTGAACCTGGACTATTTCGTGATTTCGGTCGAAAAGAGGCAAAAGTCGGGGGTTATGGGTTTCGAACCCATGACCGATTCTGAGACTGGAAGTTTGAACAAATGGCAAAACAAGCCCTTAGAGTTTCACTATTGTAGCATTTCATGTTAAAAGTTAACTTCTTAGTTTAAAACGAGTTTCCACTTTTGACAGTTTTGGTCCCCGAACTTTTATAAAAATAAATATATATTTTTTTTGAAACTAAATAAGTTTAAATTATGTAAAATGATTTCTAAGTTTTAAGTTTACATTATTTCCATAATAATAATCTTAAATTTATAAAGTTTCAAGAGTTTTATTATAACGTATATATATATACATATTTTGAATAAGTTTTATGTGTGTATATATATAAGCATAAATGATTTCCTTAAATCTATATTAAATAAATGAATTTTATTATTTAGGAAGATAGTTTTAGATTCAAGTTTAAAATAATACGGGTAAATGTTTAGGAAAGGTAAATCGGAAAATACTGGATATTACACATACGCCCTGGGGCGGGGTGTGACAAGTAAAGGCCCAACCAGTTAAATGTATGATATAAGCAGGATAGAAGGATATCAGGGTTATGATTTGGCTAAATCAATTATGAATCGAAGACTATTATCACTTCTAAAACATATGAGGTTCATTTGTGTTGACAAAACCCTAATGCGAATGATGAAGATGAGTCGACTAACGACTAGAGGTTCAGGAGGGTATGTATTTATCCCACTAATGTTCAGCTTAACACCCTAGATTTTCCAGCTTATTTTTAACCAGCACTCCAACCTTGGGCAATCAGCAACTTTAGCCCCTCAACAATCCATGTATGGCTTTTATTTCCTAAAAATTTAAAAGTGATACATGTTACCCACGTTTACACAAATCATTTACAGTTACCTACACAAATCATTTACAACATTAGGGGACTGGCAGTGGGTGGCGGGTTCGCAAGCGGGTAGCAGCGGCTTGGCGGGTATGTTGGGAGGGTGATGGCGGGTACTTTTACCCGTTGAAACTGTGGAGAAAACCCGTTGAAACTTGGAGAAAAGTAAAGAGATTCACATACAAAGCTTTTAATGCAGCATGCACATGATTGACCCCACCTTTCTTTCTTTCTTTCTTTCTTTGTGAGTAATGTAGGTCCTGAGCAGACCTGAAAGAACTCAGATCTGCGAAGAAATCTTTAAGCAGTCTGGATCGAGAGGCGGAATCTCTGGATCCGGTATCACTCTCGAATCAGAAATGGTAGAGACGGGTGCGGGAATCACATACACGAACAAAAATGTATAAAAGTGAAGAAGAACAGATAATTGAAAGCATAAAACGTATGATTCTTTGATTGAAATAAAAATAAAAGCTCATCATATACTAACATGTAGTCTCACCCTAGGGTGAGCTCCCCCTGGGGTGGTGATTCCCTCTACAGACACACACACTCTTAATGGGTATTCTTCTATATATAGAAGGCCTCATGTGCCTTGTTTTCCAAGCCACCGCCAAAGAGGCCTGAAAAACAGGCATCGAAACTAGGTAGTTTCGATTGAACAAATGTTCAACTGAAACTACTAGTTTCGATACTGTAGTTTCTATTGACAGCACCAGTCTCATTTCTATACCCAACAATCTCCCCCTAGACTGATGCTATCAAATCTTGTCCGAATCTGTCTTTCGTCTTCATAGAATGACTGATGATCCAAAGCCTTTCGTTGTGATTCTCCCCCTCAAGTGTAGACCCTCCTATCTTGTAGGCAATTGATAAAGGTTTGAATCCCAAGTATTTAACAGTAAATAACCATATTTCTACAAAGATTCTTGACATTCACGAATACTTGATCAACTTTTGCCTTCTCTCCCCCTAAAAAAAGGTCAATTTCAAGCGAAGGCTCACTTTGTCTTGCATCTTCATAACTCTGCTGATAATTTGAAGTCTTTCGTGGTAATTCTCCCCCTGAAGTGTAAACCCTCCTATTTCTAGGCAAAATATAAGGGACCGAATCACCATGTAATCAACAACTAATGATCCAGTTTGTCACAAGTATGCTTGACTTTGTTACCCCCTGCCCAAACTTGAACTTTGATCAAAGAAATTACGGCTGAATCAGGCAGAACATCGGGTATATTGCCAAAGAAACGAAATTTTTGAAAACTCGAAAAGTTTGTCTCCAAGTTTTCTTCCAAAACTCCCCTCCTTCTATGCAATATCCTGTTAAAAAATTTATCCAAGAAATTTTCCAAAAAAAACTCTTTTTTTTTAAAGTACTTGGAAAGTTCTGCCTGTAGTTTCGATAGGCTCCAATTCAGTCGAAACAAGGGTAGTTTCGGTAGAGACGAATCGAAACAAGAAGTTTCGATAGAGAGATTCTTCAATCGAAACTAGTAGTTTCGATAGGAGATTCTTCAACCAAAACTAGTAGTTTCGATACCCTCTAGTTTCGATAGCCTAATTTCGACAACCTAGTTTCGATGTCTTCTACTTCTGATTTAGGGCAACACAAGTAGTTTCGATAGAAAATGTTCAGCCGCCACATAGTTTCGATTGACCATCTTCTACCTTTAGCTACTTCGGTACCCCCAATCCAGGTCTGAAAAATGCTTCAAGAGCCTTACATCTACAGATTTTGACAGTGAGAATGTAGAACAGCAGTCACGAACCTGCTACACATCGATTTCTTCTTGTTTAATGTCTCAATGGCGGGTTTTTCTCTGATTTTTTAGCAGATTCGAGAGCAATAAGAGCCACCATGGCTCTGATACCAATTGTAGGTCCCGAGCAGACCTGAAGAACACAGATCTGAGTTGAAATCTACAAACAGTTCGGATCAGGAGGCGGAATCTCTAGATCCGGTATCACTCTCGAATCAGAAATGGTAGAGACGGGTGCGGGAATCACATACACGAACAAAAATGTATAAAAGTGAAGAAGAACATATAATTGAAAGCATAAAACATATGATTTTTTGATTGAAATGAAAATAAAAACTCATCATACACTAACAATTAGTCTCACCTTAGGGTGAGCTCCCCCTGTGGTGGTGATTCCCTCTACAGACACACACTCCTAATGGCTATTCTTCTATATATAGGAGGCCTCATGTGCCTTGTTTTCCAAGCCACCGCCAAATGTAATATCCAGGATTTTCCGACCTATACTTTCCTAAACCCTTGCACGTATTATTAATTCAAAACTTGAAATTTTATCAAAACTATTTTCTTGAATAATAAATATTGATTTAATGTATATATATTTAAGAAAAACAATAATACTTGAGATATATATATTTATATATATATATATATTTATATATATATATATATGAGACTTATTTAAGAGTATATATCTTATAAATAAACTATACTAAATTCTTAAAAACTTTATGGATTTATAATTATATAAATAAAATAATTTATAAACTTATTCTACAATACTTAAACTTGTAAATCATAAATCTTAGAAATTATTTTATAATTGTATAAAATAATAAAAGGAAATAAAACTTATAAAACTTATTTAGTTTTTATAAAAATAAAACATATTTGTTTTTTTTATAAAAAGTGCAGGGACTGAAACTGCCATTCTTGAAACTTGTTTTAAACTAAACCTTATGTTTTAACATAAAATGATAAAAACTTAGATTAAAAGGGCCTGTTTTGCAATAAACCCAAACTCCCGAAAACAAATCCAGTCGCGAGTTCGATCCCAGCCAACCCCAGTTTCGAGCTCGATTTATTGAAAACGCGTTATCCGGCCAAATCCAATGAACCTCGAGTCTCGCCTCAGGCATGCGACCAAAACCCGATGACAATCAATGCCTAAATTCAATTTGAATTTAAACCCGTTTTAACTCAACCGTAATCCCCCTAACCGTTTTTGCATTTAATCTTGAAATTGATTATAAATACCTACGGGAATGCATCCACGACAGCACCCTCAACCTCTCTAAACATTCAATTCTATCGTATCATACCTGCATTTGTCGATTTAGACCAGTGACAACCGACTCTGAAGTCCAGAACCGTTCTCATTCATTTCGATATCAAAACAGGTAATTCGAATGCCCAAACTCTTCGTTATTGCTCGTAGATCAATAGCCCTCTGTTAATTTGCATAAACAGAGGGTTAATCGATATGTATTAAGTGAAACTTGGTTCTAGGGTTCATACGGGGGAACAAGGACGATTTGGAATATTGTTTAACGTTTTCTTTTTCTATATTAAACACCAGCGAACCCGTAGCCGGGATGGTTAGGCGCGTCTGTGTGTGACGCGGTTGGCCCGGGTTCGAGCCGGCCAACCCGAGTTTTGCCACTTTTATTTTTGTTTTATCCTTTTTAAACAATTTTAAATACTGTAAATATTTTTATAAAATCTGTTAAAGATTTATAAACTCGAAAACGATTTTATTTACATCTTTACATTATGGAATTATTTTAATTAAATTAAATTTGAATAAAACTTATAAATATTAAATCTTTAAAATTAGTTTTTAAATTCTTAAAAATTATAAAAAAAGAGAATTTCCTTAAAACTTTATAAAACTTATACTTGCAACAGAACCATTTTATAAAAATCAGAAATATAAATTGTTATTATTTTCTGAAATAGATAAATCTATTTTGTTTTAAACTTTAAATTAATTTATAAACTTTTATTTAAACAGAAAACTTATAAAAATTTTTATAAACTCAGAAAAATCTATAAAACTTACCTATTAATTTGAAAGACATAAACTATTAGACTTATACATTTTTTTATGAAATTTATATTTACTTAACTTGAAGCTTACTTATTTATCTAAATAAAACAAGAAAATAAATATACATTGTTTAGTTAAGAATTGAAATTTATAAACTTATGAATTTATAAACCTTATAAAAACATAAATCTATTTGTTTATATAAATTTAAAACATGAGAAAATAAATATACTTTATTTATTTTTTTAAATATTTATAAACTTATAAACTTTATAAAATAAAATAGAGACTTTAAAACAAATTATAGACTTTTACTTTTAAAACATAAACTTTAATTAAATACTTATATTTATAAACTTACCATTTGAAGGAAACCTTATAAACTAATAATTTCATTTAAAACTTTAAGAACATTTATAGACTTATAATCAAAATATAAACTTTACAAGAAATCATATTTAACATTTAAAAAAAAACTATTAAATGCTTATTATTTATTTAAACTTATAACCACATTTTAAACACTATTTAACTACAAGTTAATTTAATAAATACTTAATACTTATATGCTTTAATAAATCGTAAATGATTTATATTGATTATTTTCAATTAGATAACTATTTGTCCTTGTAGATAATTATTTATCCTTAATAGTTATGTATTCTTAAAATGATTATTATGAAACTTAATCATTATTTATTCTTTAAATAATAATTATCATTATATATTCTTTAAATAATTATTATTAATATTTAATAATTATTTATTCTTTAAATAATTATTGTTAAACTTTAATAATTATTTAGTCTTTCACTTAACTATTATTACCACTTTACTTCTAAATACTTAGAAAACTGTTTTGATTATTATTACCTAACTTGTGTAATTAATAATTGTAAAACTTTTAAATAATTATTTTAATCAATAATTATTCTAAACTATAAACCTACTAAACTTTGATATTCAAGCCTTGTGAAACCCTACTTAGAAATTTATATATAAACTCTACAAACACAATCATTCTCGTCTTCAATTTGGAACCCTAGTCAATCTTGGAATCCTAGATCTTTGCCATAGACTTATAGGATCAAACTTGAAACTTTAGACTTGCATTCTTAGGCTTGTTGTGAGGATATTCTCCCTCAAGGTCTTGCCACACTTAATCCGGTTGGACACTCTCTTTTCAATCCAAGTGAGTATACTTAGCCCCTTTTTGTTTTACATTCTTTATAAACTTGGGGTGAAACATGTATCAACACTTATACAATTCTTTTACAACTATGTCTATATGTTTATTCTTGTGTTATGCTTGAGACTTGCATGCTTAAATTAGACTTAATACTAGCATATCCATTAACTTTGATCAAGCCTATGGTAACAATGATAGATCTATTGTATTTGACCAATCCACCTAGTTTGGTTGACCATTCGGAGAGAGCCATGGTGATTGTTACTGAATTTAAATTGTAAACTTTTAAGGGTAACATTCGGGTTATGCCTAAACTTGGTTGGAGGATTGATATGCACAATGTTTAACATGTTTGCTCTCACACTTATACTATAGAATGCATGACATAGTGAATTGTAATATTTTTCAAAACTTTGTTAAACTATGTTAAAACCTTTGTATCTCACCGACTATTTTTAGTTGACAGTTTACTTCACATGTTTCAGGTACGCTAGCATGAGACTTGTTATGATCACATAGGATGCTTTGGACCTAGATTATTTATCAAATGAATATTGTATTCTTGTTATATGTCGTCTTATTCTTTGTATTGAACATTTGAAAATCATAAATGAAATATTTAAACTTTAATAGTTAACCTTGTACTTTTGAACAACCGCGTCCGCCCTGATATATAATCCGTCGTCGGTTGGGGTGTGATACCAAAGAGGCCTGAAAAACAGGCATCGAAACTAGGTAGTTTCGCTTGAACAAATGTTCAACCGAAATCGAAATTACTAGTTTCGATACTATAGTTTCTATTGACAGCATCAGTCTCATTTCTATACCCAACAAGTAAACTAGTAAAAATTTAGTCATTCAAATTGTACTAGAATATGCCTTTTAATTCAACAAGTTAAGGTAAAAAATAGAAATTATAAAATAATTAATATGTCCGGTAGTTTTGCTAAGTGGGGTGTCAACTTCTAAGTGTCCAAACCGAGAGGGAATTTAAAATATTTACAGATCCGCACGACCATCTAACATGACCGATGTTGGAAATGATCCTAAAATGGAAACGTGAAATAGCCACAAAGTATGATTAGCCATGTGAATTTTATTTTTTTAGGTGTTTTTTAAGTTGTTTTATTTATTGTCTTTTAATTTATTATGTATTTTTAATTAATTAATTAAAATTTTAGTTTATTAATTTGGTTTATTTTAATTTGAAAAAAAAATAAAAATAAGAGGGTTGGAGGGTAGTTGAAGGGTACCACTCCCACCATAGAGGGTACTTTAGCTAATTGAGGTAACATCTTTTAATTGGTTTAATTTGGGAGGGTAGTTTGATTGGGAGGGTACCACTCCCACCCCCTTAAATTGATACATGTTAACTTATAATTTTAACATAAACCATCCCGATTATTCAAATAGGGTTGTTTGAAAATAGATATCGCCTTGTTAGTTTTCTGGTCAATTTAGATGGATGAAGAAAATAAAGTCGAATCCCATTTTCATAATTGACTTCCTTACTGGTCAATTTATAAAAAAGTCATATATGACTTTGGTTGGTTCTGACTTTTGCCATCAATAATTCAATATTAAGAAAAGGTTGAGAAAAATAACTCAAAAATCATCTTTAAAAACAATTAATTTACCAACCTATTTTAAATTTATAGAGATTTTATTTGAATTAAAAGATATGTGAATGTCAATGAGCTAGTGATGGAGGGGTAAGGAAGAGATCGGGTATTCTTAGTGACACAGGTTCAATCCCTGTCCTTCACATTAGTTTCTGCGCCATACAAATGAAGCCTAACTTAGGCTGATGCACCTGGATTTTATTCACGCCGATCCAGGGTTCGAGCCTCGGCTCTCCCTCAAACTCGGAAGGGGCCGTATTGGGTGGGATTTTTCCTAGGATGCTCTCCAACTCTGACGCCAAGTGGGCTCGGTTAAGACAACATATTGACCGGAGTTGAACGAGGCTCTCCCATGTGACGAGGGGGTGCGACGTCACAACATTCGATGTTCGCCGTTAAAAAAAAGGATATGTGAATCATATGTTTATCCACTAAAATTGTTAATAATAAGTATTAATTAAAGTAACTAAATATAAATATTTAATTTGGGAAATAAAGATGTAAAGAGAACAAGTTGACAGTGATCAGAATATTAATATTCCCGTATTATTTTTTATATTTATGTTGCTTAAATGATTAAAATAAGGTAAATTAGTATTTTTTTTTATATGAATCCTTACCGATCTCCGATAATATATTTTTTTTTGAACAAATTATCACATATCCATTAATGAAAAGAAGGACGATTACAATAAAGTGACAGGTAAATGGGCAATAAGTTGTGCTGCAACCCCCTTTTGAATAGCAAAACCGATCCTACTAAAAACAAAGTTTTGGGTCTTAGGGGCCGAAATATTACTATGCATGACTCGTTGAACCCTGTTTAGGAATTTCACTGCCTCCGGTGCTAGGAACCCAAAAGTATCAAAAGCAAAATGGATAAACACGTGTTGGTTCTCTAAACAAGTTTTCTCGTGTTTAACAACTTTGCATGATTTCGCCTTTAAAGCAGCATGGCCCGTCACAACCCCATTGTCCCTGAGCCCCACAAGAGGGGACACTCCTGTAAGGTCCACACAAGCGTGTTTCCCCCCTGCCCAACCAAACACAAGAATATCAGCCGGCCGTAGAGTAGACCTCCCTTCAAGCGGATCTGTCAGAAAGTTCACGGGGGCCTCTTTTTTAGCAGAAATTCCTGCCCGTTTGAGAACATCACAAAGAACATCACTAACCAAATCATGTCTTTATTTAAACCGGGGTAACTCTTTGCAATGGACCGCATGCTCGCCAAAAGAATCCAAACAAGCCTTGCGGCAAAATTGGGCAGGGCTCATCAGTCGGAAACAAGGGGATCATTAACCGATATTTGAGGATAGCCCGGTACTCCACAGCCGACATATGCTGGCACAGTCCTTTAATGGGGATAACTGTTAGAAAATCTTGAGCTCGAGGAGCCCGGAGACATTCAAACACGCTTTTTAGCGAGGTGATAAATCAAACTTTACTCCCAAATTCTGGACGATTCTGCTAAATAAGGCATTTGCCAAAGTATGTTAGGCTTTAAGGGGGCCGTGTCCTTATTAGAGAAACCGCTAAGATCGAAATCAGGAAGGGACATGTGCAAGCGATCCATCGCACACCCATAATCAGAGTCTAACCCATCAATATCACAACCCCAAAAAATGTGGTCTTGTAAACTCCAAGATTGTGCCCTCGAGGCCACAAATGCATAAGCAGATACATCCTGAGCCGCACATAAACCCAAACCCCCAAAACGGGTTGGAAGTGATGCCAACCTCCATTGAAAATCCCCCAAAAAGGCCCTTGTCAAAAATTGAAACAGCTTCCCCCACATACATAGGCTGGCATGTTCTAAGGCCGAATAATAGCTTTGCCACTCCAATACACGAGCGGAGCAAAAGGAGCTCACATTGAGGGTCCCGCAAATGTGGGAGACAGCTCATCAGTTCCACAGCACAAGAAACTCTTTTCACAGCCAAATTACTGATGAACCCTACATCTCTGCTAACGGCGCCCCTAAGGAGTTTCATACCCAACACTGGCCTTCCAATATCACAAGAGAACAATCCATCTTATACCTTCACCCCATTGCACGACGGCCAAAAAACATCCGTTTTCTTGACGTTAAGTTCAAGGCTCAAACAGGGCCCCTCCGACCTGATAATAGCTAGGGCTTTAGCCACCTTTTTAGCGTCTCTGATAATCGTACCATCATCTAGGTACCAAGAATGGAAGAGAAGCTTGCAGCAATCCCTGATCTGATGAAACAGCGGATGCAAAACTAAGAAAAAAAGGAGAGGCCCCAAAGGGTCCCCTGTTGAACCCCAATGGTGGACCAAATATGGTCACCACCCACATATAATCTAGCCG
Source organism: Smallanthus sonchifolius (assembly GCA_023525975.1). NCBI lineage: Eukaryota > Viridiplantae > Streptophyta > Magnoliopsida > Asterales > Asteraceae > Smallanthus > Smallanthus sonchifolius. The sequence continues at coordinate 77,371,029 of CM042034.1, forward strand.
ACTGCCCATATAAAAAATCCACCCATAGCGAAATGGACGGGCATCGGGTCTGAACCTCTTGCAGGAGGGCAGTCCTATCCACTAAGTTGAAAGCATTGGAGAAATCGACGGTAAGCATAGCCAACGATCCATCCGAGTGAAACTCATTTAAGAACTTGTTTGCGCTATGGAGCACAACCTCTGCCCCATTGGGAACTCCCACCCCAAATTGAATGTCACACAGATATTTAGTCATCTCCTTCCCAACACCCCTCATGGCCACCTTAGAGACCAATCTACTCCAGATCGCACCTACGGCAATAGGTCTAATCCCGTTGTCTAGTTTGAGCAGTGCTGTGAGAGGGGCCGAGGCAACGAACTCCGCCAATCCCCTAGGGCATCTCCCCCAGAAACATAAATTAACCACCACAGAAATAACCCTGAGCAATTCAAAGGCGATCGTAGACCCCTCTCCACAAAGATCATTCAAAATATGTTGGGCTCTCAATCCGTCCCTCCCACAAGAGGTCCCTTTGGGGAAAGCTTTAATGCATTCAAGCACGACATCATCATCCACAACAAGAGGAGACTCAGAAAGTAAGGAAACAGGCATAACCGGAGGGGGCAGGATGAGATGCTTTGCTACCAACGCTTTCATAGTATCATTACCGAAAGGTGCAACCCTTGAAGAGCATAATACTTTGACCGCATTAGTGAAATGCCCATCTGTAACTTTCCGTAAACATTGTTGCATGCCATAGAATTATCGGACCCAGGGACAAGCTCTACACGACACGTGGTCGACCCCAAAGGATTAGTATTTAATCATCTAAACTATGATCCATTGACTTATAATAATTCAAACTAATACTTTGACTGGTGATAATCTTAATTTTTATTTTTATTGACAACAGTAGAATAATTATCATATATTTACACTTGATTCGCTTCTATTTTTCTCCATTTCATTTAAAATTGTTATTTGCAGGGAAAATCGAGTGTAAATCTATGATAATTATGCTACTGAGACTGTCATTAACAATAAAAATTTGGATTATCACCAGTCAAATTTACATTATTATCATCAAATAAGTAATAGTTTAAATTATTAAAAATTATTTTATCATAAAATAAATAGATGGTGTAATAGTATGATTACTACGTTTTTATTTAATAATTAACTAGAAATGTGTTTTTTAAACTATTACACGATCTTCTAAAAAAATTATTTGTAAGAAATACAAAATATTAGTGGTCAATTGAAGTATTGCAATAAGGTAGGGTTCCAAATTCAATTTACTATAAAAAAAGGAAAAAAAATCAATTTGAACACTCATAATATTATCATTTGCACATTACCATTTTATTTTTTAAATATATATTTGTTAACCTTTTAAAAGATTTTTATTTATAACTTTATTATATAATGATTTACATACATTCAAATGCGTCTTTACATATTATTTTTTTATTTTATTTTAATATGAATTTTATCACAAATTAAGCCGTAATTTTTATTTAAATTTCAATATAAATTGTCACAATATGAGTCGTATTTTTTTTATATTTTAATATAATCTTATCTACATGATACTCAGTTTTTAGTAAATTTATATCAAAATTTAGATAAAAACAATACATTACGAAAATGCATTTAAATTTACATAAAATCGTATATAAAGAAAAACAAAGCTATAATAGAAACAGAAAATAATTAAGAAAATAAAACATAAAATAATTTGAAGATGAAGATAGTTTCACCCAAAAACAAGACGACAGTGGAAACTCGAAAGATGCGGATAAAGATGCAAGTTGATAACAATCAACCTCTCTTCATCAGCAAAACTTTTTATACAACCCCCTCAAGTATCTGTATAGCCATAACGAACACCTAAACTTCTAAGATATGTTAATATGATATGTTATCCCTAGAATTAACTAGCAATATGATATAAACTTTTTGAGTAGGTTAATATTCAAGAAAATAGAAGAAGGAATCCAAATCTTGAACAATTTTCTCCGCTTTCGTTAAAAAAGAATACAACTGTTTAAATAGAAATTTAATCCTAGACTAACCTAATCTATATGCATTTCCTCGAATGGTATCTCGATAAAGTAGTACCCTGATCAAGGAACTAGTAGGAAGGTTTTGGCTCATACGATAGTGCCTAGTTTAAGTGACTCCTTCACTTTAGATGTGCTTAAATGGTATCTCATTTAGATTAGTTCTTTATGGTAATTGGTGATGGCATTAGGAATAAATTACTAAGATAATCCCTAGTGCGACTGCGAGATGTCCAAAAGGATATCTTAGGAACATTTTTTAAGCACTAACGTTTTATTTCAAGGTTTTTATACTTGATGTGTATGTCATGTAAAACTTAGAACTCATGAATGTAATGTGATTCTTTTTAACAATGCATTCCAGAGAAGTTAACGATTCCGAGTACCTGAGGGAAGGACATGTTATGATTGGCATCGGCAAGGCTTTTGACACTAGCTAACTCTAATGTAATCGGTTGTACAAGAACATAACTAGTAGTTAAAGATTATGTATGTATACATCCGCTCTGAAATGAAAAAAAATGTCTTGTTCCTAAGTTTGTGAACTTCCAACTTACGTCCCGCCTAAGGTGTCTGAAACTTAAGGTGCGTCAATTTTACCATTAATAACTTAGTAAAATTATCGTCTCATGTGTTACGTATCATTCTCTCACACAATTACTTTATATTACAAAGTAATAACTAAAACTTAATTTTTATTTTATCAAATCAAGAATATTTTCAATTTCCAAATAATCATATAATTTCATCCATCTTTTTTAAACTCAAATTTTATTATTCATTTACAAGCTAAACACTATACTAACATCAGCGTTCACATCAGCTTTTTTATATTCTTTATCCTTATAATTACACTAAAAAACACTATTTTTTCTACCTTTTATCTCTACTTTTCTCTCTCCTTATCCTTATCCTTATAATTATACTAAAAACCACTACTTTTATCCTTATATTTACAAAAACCTTATATCTTTTCTCTCTCCTCTACTGACAACCACTCCTTAAAATATATAAAACTCAGTCACAGATTTATACCAAATCTGCTGTGAATGCTAGCATTCACAGCAAGTTCCCTATATATTTGTGAGTGTGGTTCCATATATTTTAAGGGATGGTTTAAAGTGGTTGTAACTGAATGAGAGAGAAAATATATAAATTTTTTGTATATTTGGGGAAAACACTATTCACCTGTATAAATTTTTTAACATTTTTTAAAAGTGTTGTGAGTGGAGGAGAGAGAAAATATAATGATAAATGTATAAAAAAATATTATTTAATTGAAAAAAAGAGAGAAAAGTTAGTGATTTTTAGTATAATTATAGAGATGGGGATAGAGAAACTGATGAGAATGCAAGGTAGTAATATTACCATCATTCATAATATGGAGGACCATATAATGAAATTAGGTAAGCCGTAGGGGTCCTGATACGATACACACCACCTATATGTATCTCCTCTCTCTCTCTCTCTTAAACAACACTTGGACTCAAACTTCAGCACCAAAACCATCGTCTTCTTGCTAATCGATAACCATGTTTTGCTTCACATAAAATTAAACTTCATACCCTTCTCAATTTCAGCTCAAATCTCATCTGGGTTTTTCTTAATTATGGAGAAAAAACAGGGCTTTTTTGCAACATTGAAGGAGGAAGTAGTCCGAGGCTTATCTCCGGGAAGGTCAAGAAACAGAACTCCGAAACCGGCTCGGAGCCGAAGTGGGTCTCCGAATTCGGGTCTGCTCAGGCGGAGGAAAGGACCCGATCCGGTTATTTCAAGATCCGGGAGCTTGCGGCCGTTGGAAGCTCTGTCGCCGCTCCGGGAAGGTCCGGATCCGAATGAAACGGCGGTGGAAGTCGCCGGAGATTCGTCGAAGGTGGAGAGATGGGGGCACTGGATGAAGGGTCAGTTATGTCGAGCTCCAGCCGTTGGTTCGGGTTCGGGTTCTGGATCATACCAACGGTCGGATCTGAGATTGCTGCTTGGTGTCTTGGGTACGCCGCTTGCACCGGTGCACGTTAGCAACTTGGAACCTTTTCCTCACCTCAGCATCAAAGACACCCTCATTGTTAGTTCCCATTAACTCTCAAGTTATTAATTTTGTTTTAAAAAAGCATGAGAAATTAAATTAATTTGGGATTGTTTGACAATAAAAGTCAAAGGTCAACACTATTTCTTGAATTTGAAAAGGAGGTAGTTAATTTGTGCATTTTGTGTTGATAAACTTTAATTCATACCAATGTGAAAAGAATTGTTGTGTTCATATGTAGAATATGGTTTAATGTAGGGTCTTTTAAGTAAGTTAGTATTCTATCCAATAAAAATAGAAGTAGATTGTGTGAATGGGATGGTTTGAAATTTTTGGTGGTGTTCTATATTTGTTTGGTTATCTTAATTGAAATTCCAAGTCGTCATTTTCTTTGTTTTTTTTGAGGATGTGAAATGAGATAATTAATACTCTCTTAACCAATAGGATAAGGTAAACTGTAGCATAGTTACCTAATACGCTATGCAGTTAATGTGAAAAAATATCGGTTATCGGTCAAGGACCGATATCTGAGATATCGGTTCTCGCGGTGAGATATCGGTAATTTTTATATCATGCATAAACCAACTAATGTAACTTGATGTTATCATATCAACATAAACCAACAATGTAACTGAATTTTATCAACATAAACCAACTAACATACCATATTAACATAAAGATTAATGTAACCGGATGTTATCATATCATGAACAAGCTACTCTAACTGAATATTATCAAAGAAAAGCCCGATCGAGTGAAGGTTAAAGTGGGATAACAAGTTGGACCGATATTTGGACCGATATCTCGGTATTTTGACCGATATGTCAAACCCTATATCGGCGATATATCGGTAAATATCGCCGATATTATCGCCACCGATATTTGGACCGATATTTGGACCGATATTTGGTGAAACCACCGATATCCGAGATATCACCGAGATATCGGTGGTATCGACTGCATAGCTAATACGCGGTTTGCTCCGGTACGGGTACGCGGTTCGGGTACGCAATTCGCTAGAGTTAATGTATTCGGTACGGAGGGGGGTAGGTTCATTTCGGTACGAACCGGTACGATGTACCATGTAGTTCGGTTCGATGTACCCAAATGAAACATAGGTTCAAATACCATATAATACTTATTGTCAAATTCCAAATCAAAACATCAAATACAATTTATTGGGCTTAATAATAATGTAAAACGAGAGTGGGCTGGGCCACCACATCCAGAGAATTTATTTAACTAGAGAAAACCAATTTATTGAACTAGATCCAGAGAATTTAATAATAATGTGAAACTAGAGTGGGCTGGGCCACACAAACAATTTATTGAACTAGATCCAGAGAAAACCCTAAAAGCTCTCGCTTAATCCAGTCGATCTAGAGAGAGAAAAGGTAATAATCCAAAATCGTGAACCAGGCAACAATCGAATCACCGAATTCCTTTCCCAAAATCGCGAATTGGGGCAGCAATGGTACAACGATTTCATGCTATTGGATCGCCGAACCATGGTTGGAAGATCGCCGAACCAGGTAACTCGAATTCGCCGTACCATAGCGATTTGGTACGCTGCGAATTTCGTTTTGGTACATCACGATCCAATACGGGGATCGCGGGGGGCTGAGCGAATTCGGTAACTATGAACTGTAGTATGTAAAAACGTACAGGTGGCCTGTATTTGAAATTTTGAACTTGAACATGAAATATATTAATTTTCCTTTTGTCCTTTTCTCATGCTTGTTTTTAGGCATAATGATTCAAAATTTTGATATGCATGTTTGTGGAAATTCAAAAAAGAGATGATTGCTTTGTTTCTTTTTCATTTTTTAAAGGGGGAATTTGTTTCTTTTAATGATTTTTGAAAAAAGAAAGAAAATTTTTTTTGGTGTAATCAAGACTTTTGACCACTTTTTGGTTGGTTATTGAGTAAATACAAAGAAATGGAAGTTGAACATTAAAGATTGTGGAAAATGGATTTTTTTGGTGGAAGTTGTTGTATTGTTGTTATCAATTTATGTAACCGTGTTATGTTTGGTGGCTGTGGTTGCAGGAAACTTCATCAGCACAGTATATACTGCAGCAATACATGGCGGCATCTGGCGGTCAGAAGCTGCAGAACTCGATTCACAATGCTTACGCCATGGGGAAAGTTAAGATGTTGGCGTTTGATATAGAGACAGCTACAAAGGTTATAAAAAATAAAAATTCATCAAAAACTGCAGAGTCTGGTAGTTTTGTGTTATGGCAGATGAACCCTGATATGTGGTATGTTGAGCTTGCACTAGGTGCAAGCAAGGTTCATGCTGGTTGCAATGGGCGGCTCGTGTGGCGGCACACACCCTGGCTTGGTGCACATGCTGCTAAAGGGCCGGTTAGACCCTTGCGTCGCGCTCTTCAGGTTACTATCTTTAGCATGATTTCTTTCATATCCTTACAGAATTGCAGAGGTGGCAAATGGGTAGGTCCAGGGGTGTAAACGAGCCGAGCCGATCCCGAGCTCGCCTAAGCTCAAGCTCGGCTCTTTTAGAGCTCTATTTGTAAATCTCGAGCTCGGTTCTGTGTTTTCCAAGCTCGAGTTAGTCCTGGGCTTGGCTCGTTTATTATTTAATTATTTTTAATTATAATTTTTATATATAACATAATACACATTATTAAAATATGCTTATCATAGTTTTATATATAATACTAATCTATATCTATACATACTAATAAATAAAGGTTTTGGTGTGCCACATGTCATTCTCATGTTTATCTTTAACATTTTTTTCCCGACTCTCTCTTATTTAATGATACATGTTTGTATAAAAAAATGTAATTTTTGTTTCCGGCTATCTCTCCTATTAAATAATAATGATTTTTATAAAACATTTCTTAATTAAAAAAATAGCTTTGTTCATAAAACATTTTTATAATTTAAACATTTCTTTCATTCTTTTTATAAAACACTTTAAAAAAATAACTATATAACGTTTCTAAAATTTGTATTAAAAAATTATGTAATATGTAATATTAGATCTTTATTACTAAGTACATAAAACTGCATTTATTCACCATGTATAATATATAGAGTTTCTAACCTCTATTATAATAAATGAATAACTATATTTGCTACGTGTTGACTTCTGAGGAAATCTTGATTTTTTTTCGCCTTTCTCTCCTATTAAATAATGATAATGTTAATAAATTAAATATCTAACATATATTATAAAATTTTATTAAAAATTACTAAATCATAAGAAAATTTCAATTATTTCTTATTTCACATATGACTAATAACATCAAACATACAAATCTTCATAAAAAATACTGTTTTATAACAAGTTGTATTTATTCAACCATGTAAAACATGGGCTTTAACCTAGTTTTTATATATAGGGTTCCAGAGAAAACCACATAGTTAGGCGAAAACCAAGAAAACCACTAAAAAAACCAATTTTAACTATTTTTATTTTTTTTTATAAGTGTATCAATGTAATATTACACATTTTTACCAAAAAAAACATTTAAATATTGGCTTACTTGTACGTAACCCATAGTGTTAGTTATACGTAAATACAAAACAAAAAAAAATTGCGGTTACGTATACGTAACCGATAATATTACACATTGTTTTAGTGGTTTTCTTGGTCTTCGTCTAACTTTGTGGTTTTCTATTGATCTTTCCCCTATATATATTTATTTAATACATTAAATAAAGTTATATAAATAAAAGATTAAAAGGCATGTTTAGGCTCAGGAGCCTGATCGAGCTTGTTTAAGCTTGGCTTTATTAGAGTTTTTAGCGAGCCGATCTCGAGTAGCTCATGAGCGGCTTGGCTCGTTTACACCCCTAGGCAGGTCAGTTAGCTTGAGTCACGGTCAAAGTTAGTTCGGGTCGAAAAATATGGGTTTCTTAGACATTTTTTTGCCCTTTTTTTATAAATAATTAATGGGATAAATATGCTTAACAGAATCTAATTTTAAATAGTATATGGTCTCTCTGCATTTATAGGGTCTAGACCCACGAACTACCGCAAGCATGTTCGCAAACGCGCGGTGCACAGGCGAGAAAAAAATCAACGACGAGGATTGTTTCATCCTCAAACTATGTGCGGACCCCCACACTTTAAAAGCTAGAAGCGAGGGGCCTGCAGAGATCATCCGCCACGTTCTATTCGGTTACTTCAGCCAGAAAACCGGGCTCCTAATCCACCTAGAAGACTCTCATCTGACCCGAATCCAAACCAACGGTGGTGATGCAGTTTACTGGGAGACCACAATCAATTCCTTTCTAGACGATTACAGGCCCGTTGAAGGGATCATGATTGCTCACTCGGGCCGATCGGTTGTAACCCTTTTCAGGTTCGGTGAAACGGCTATGAGCCACACTAAGACCCGCATGCAAGAGGCTTGGACCATTGAAGAAGTGGCTTTTAATGTTCCCGGGCTTTCGATGGATTGCTTTATTCCACCAGCTGAGTTAAGGTTCGCGAATGTGGCTGATGCAAGTGAGTATCCTCAAGAAGACCGGTTCAAAACTGCTGCCATGGCAGCTGCGGCTTATCGGGCTAAAGTCGTCGCATTGGAACGATCACGTAATGGGCCGGGCCATAATGTCGGGCTGAGGAGGGATATTTGAAAAAAATTGGGGGCTTTCGGATACTACTAATAGGGATAGATTTGACTTATAGACACTCCTGATTATGAGTTAAGTTTTCTTGAATCTGTTAATATTTCCGAGGATTATAATCAGTCAAGAGTTCTGTCATGAAGTCAACGTTTTTCTGTATTTGAATCATATGTTAGTTAAAAATGGTGTAAGTTAGGGTTAGAGAGATTTGACCCATGTAAAGTTTGTTTTAAAGATTGACATTTAATATCTCATCTTTGTACAATACATAAGTTGTTTTGAAGTTCAGGCTTTTGACTATTTGGAGTTGTTTGATAAGTCAAACTATGGCCAAGATTGGTATCTTGTTGAAATATTGATTTAGGGTCTTGGTTACCGGTTAATGTGAGTGACACATGTATTTTTATAATTTTTTTAATAATCAATATCGAGTTATTGTTGGGCTTAGTTCCCGACTCTAGCAAGCCGGCTAGGAGTTGGGCCGACACATCCATATGGCGGTAGAAATAGACTTAAGTACATAAGTCAGTGGTTTGAGTTGGGGCGGTATTTGGATTGCTAATCGAGTAGGAATAGGAAGTCTATATTTATATTTGATTTAATCAATCCTATTTGAGTAGGTTTATGTTGGTTATATTTTAATATATTAAGTATAATTCGTATTGTAATTTGATACGCTAGAGTTAGTAGTCCATATAAACCTAGCGGTGCACAAATCGGTTTTTTAACCCAAACCGGTTCAACCCGACCCGAACCGGTTTGGTCAACGAAAAGTCAAAACCGGTTTGGGCCCAAACCGGTTCGGGTAATGGAAATATGTAAACCGGTCAAACCGGTTCGGGTAGGTTTTAAACCGGTTTGTCCTTTAAACCGGTTTTTATAAAAAAAAAAAAATCCAAATAAATTTTATATTTTTAATATAAAATCCATAATAAAATATAACAAAATTAAAACATAAAGTTCAACGTTTATTAATATTTGGAAAGTTCGGAAATTAAAAAACATGACAAGATAAAATTGTAAAAAATTACAAAAAATATAACAAATATAAAACATTAAGTTCAACGTTTTATTTTTTGGAATATTGATTGACTATTCTTGTGCGTTGTCTTCGGAACTAGAGCTTCGTAGCCTTGCATCTTCGGCTAGTTCTTCATCCGTGACGGGTTCGAATATTCCAAGATCAACCTCGTTGTTGTGTATGACTTCTTCGGCTTGAATTTCATCTTCGAGAGAAGTTTGGTCTTGTATCCTATCCATCGCATCCAAATGGTCCTTCAAGCAAATGCACATTTCCATCGCTAGGGGTGTGAGTCTAGTCCTTCGTATCGATAATACCCTGCCACTAAAAGAAAACGCAGATTCCGAAGTTACCGTGGAAGCTTGGACGGTTAGTACATCACGGGCCATGGCGGAAAGAATCGGAAACGAAGCTTCGTTTGTTTTCCACCATGCCAAAATATCAAACTCCTCAAAAACGGTAGGAGGCATAAACGCTAAAAAGTTTGTGCCAATATACCTTTCGAGTTCGCTACTCGGGGTGGTACCTCGAGCCCGTTTACTAAATTCATTTAACATTTCGTTATATAAATTCAAATTAACATCTCTCGAGGTACCACTTGATGATGTACCCATTGTATCATGTGGAGTCGGAGTTGTACCATATTTATGTAAATAAACATCAAATAAATCTTGTAAACATTTGTTAAAATATGTTTTTGTGCCTTGTGCAAAATGGATGTCTTCACTATCCAAATTCAAAGCGTAAGTAATTCTATCAATCAAGGTTTCAACCCCGTAAACATTTATGGTAGGGTTTAACGCGGCGGCGCAAGTTATAACGGGAGGCATTTCTTTAAAATATTTCACTAATTTTTCTTTCATCGGTTCTATCATTTTTGTAAAAAGATAGCTTTTATTTTCAAGCTCAGACAACTTGTTAGCCATTAAATATATTTGTTTTAGTGTTAATGGACTTGTGGGATAATAAACACCGGATAAAAAAGTGGTGGCGGTTTTAAAAACTTCAAGCAATTCGGTTACGTCTTTTAAAATATCCCAATTTGGAGACGGAAACTTTTGAATTTTACGACGAGGTTTTGAGGCAAGCATATCATGAAATAGTTCTAAAGTTTCTCTTTGTCGTAAAGCGCTATAAAACATAATATAAGTCGAGTTCCATCTTGTCTCGACGTCCCAATTCGGGCCTAAGCAAAGATTATTCGTATCACGACAAAATTTAATATAATCATGGTATCTTTTTCTGTTACTAAAAATATCTTTAGGCATTTGTCGAAAAGTATATGTTAAGTTTGAAACCTCTTCAATTGCAAGCCCGGCTTGCACCGCCAAGTTAATGATGTGTGCGACACATCGACTATGGAAAAAAACGCCGTTGCAAACGGGTTTATATTTAATTTTTAGTTTTTGAACCGCATTTGTATTATTAGATGCATTATCAAAAGACATTGAAAAAAGTTTATTTTGTAATTTAAATTCGTTAATAACACCATCCAATATATAAAATAAATTTTCGCCGGTGTGTGGATATTCAAACAAGTCAAAAGCGATTGTACGCTTCATCATTTGCCACGTATTGGGATCAACCCAATGCGCGGTAACGCAAAGGTACGAATCGGGTATACCATGTGGAGCCGACCAAACATCGGTGGTTAAGTTTACACCGATTTGCAAATTTTCAAAACCCAAAATTAATTCTTTTTTTGCTTTTTTCCACATTTTTATACAATCTCGTCTAAGGGTTGTGCGACTTACTTGGTGATAACGAGGTTGGAGTGTCTCTTGAATCATCCTTGTCAAGCGCGGATTGTCAAAGTGGTTGAACGACAATCCTTCTTGAATCACTAACCTTGCCATTCGATCTCGAACAATATTTGGATCAAAGTTCCAAATTCCTCCTTCGCTTGTCATCGAGGCTTGACCTTCACTTGGAATTCCCTTCAATGACGGGCAAGATTTTTCCATATGCATTTTCAAACTAGTGTTTGAATCTTTCCTCAAAAACGCACCACACATCTTGCACCGAGCACGTTTCTTCCCGTTTGACAACAAACATAGATCGTAATTGCACAAAATTGCCGGATTTCTCGTTGTTACTCGAATTTCCACAACGGTAACTTCGTTTGAGGAACCACCAACACCAAAACTTGCCATGCTTTTTTTTTTGAGTTTAGAGAGAGTTTAGAGAGCGTTTTTGAGCGGTTAAAGAGCGGTTTTAGAGATTAGAGAGTGTAAAGAGAGGTGTGATCAACCCTAAACACCCCCCACCTATTTATAGTGTTTTAAGGGTGCAAAAAACTCCAAAAAAAGGGCCAAAATCGACCCCAACGGCTATTTTTTGCCCAGCTCAAAAACCTGTTTAAACCGGTTTTTAAACCGGTTTATCAAACCGGTTAGGATGAACCGGTCCCTAACCCGATCTCATCCAGGAAGCTTCAAACCGGTTTCAAACCGGCGGTTTTTGGGCAACCCGAACCGGTTTGGCCCAAACCGGTTTAAGCCAAACCGGTTTGCCGGTTTGGACCGGGTTAAAAAAAAACCGGTTTTTTTGTGCACCACTATATAAACCGAGCAAGAGTTTAACATTGTAATGAAGTTTTAGAGAGAGATTTCTTGATATCAATAAATGTTTGAGAGTGAGCCAATAACGTGTGTTTTATCAATTCGGGACTTGATTTCCCGAGACCTGATCGAGGAGGATCAGACCACTATGCAATTGAAGAAATCTGACCTGATCAAGTAGGACTAGCCAGCAAGAGTGTGCGATCAAGCCTACGATCACAGTTTTTTTTCGGTCTTCGCCGGTCGACTCGTAATCAAAAGAAAAAAATCAGTAGCATCGAAGGAGGAAAAAATCAGTAGATTCGAACATTTGGAATAAATAAGATCAAGAACTCGGATCGTGTTCTTAATTACAACTGCAGTGCAATCGTGAAGGAGAACCAACAAATATTAAAGGAGAATTACAACCAAGAACCCGAGGTCGATTCTCGATAATATGCAACAAGGATCAGCTGAGTAGGAGGGTTGGAATCAGAAGGAGATTCGTCACCCGTGTCCATCACCGAAGTCCTTGAAGTCACCGATCACCTACGAGCGTATCAAGAAAGTCATGGCTGATACACAACCCGTTACCAAGACTCCAAACCCATTAGTGTTTCAATGCCCTATGCTAACCATGACGAACCATACAAGATGGACTATTCACATGAGGGTAATCTTCACCGAACATGGTGTATGGGACACCATCGAACCCGGATCAACCGACACCAAGAAAGACAACATCACAATGGCCGTTTTGTTTCAAGCGATACCCAAAAACCTTCTTTTGCAAGTCGACAATGATGTGGACCAACCGGGATTCAAAGGCCAAAAGAAATAAGATAAAAGCCAGAAGAAATTTAGAGAGAGATTCATATGCTAATTTCCAAAACATGAGGCCTTTTATATATATGCTATCAAGAATTAACTTACCACTAAAAAAATAACTTACAACTACTCCACTAATATAATATTACTAAACATACTTAAAGAAAACAATTAATTGAAATAAAGGAAATTGCATGCTAATGGTGTTGTGGGTGGTGGTGTTGCGGCGGAAGCGGGTGACGGAACACGTGGTGTGGTGGCGGAAATTGTTGGTGGATGTGTAGGAGACTGGGGGGGGGGGGGGGGTTTCCAGGCGGTTGAGGATTGTGGGATTATAGAGGCACATAACAGACAACTTGAAGATGGTTAAGGAGAAGTGGGATGCGATAAAGACCCGACATCTTGGAGCCGATCAGGTAAGAGAGGCAAGACTTCAAACCTTGATGACCGAATTTGAAGGTTTGAAGATGAAAGAACCGGAAATAATTGATGACTTCGCCTCCAAGTTATCTGGGATCTCTTTTAAATCCATGGCACTTGGAGAAGCCATCGAAGAAAAGAAGCTTATGAAGAAGTTTATTTTGGATCTTCCGAGACGACGGTATATTCAAATTGTGGCGTCAATAGAACAATCTTTGGATCTCAAAACAATCGGTTTTGAAGACATTGTAGGGCGACTAAAAGCTTACGAGGCAAGAATTAAAGAAGAAGAAGAGGATCATCCTGGAGATCAAAGTAAGTTGTTATTCCACAAATATGAATCTTCTACTAACAATCAAAACCATGATTCGAACAGGGAACGTGGTAGAGGTTCGTGTGCATCTCGTGGTTGAGGTCGTAGTCGAGATAATGGCCAGGACCAAGGCCATCGAGAATCCTTGAAAAACCGTGAAGATCATAAGCAAAAGGGGAAGACGCGAGACTATTCCAAAGTTCAGTGTTATAGATGTGACAAGTTTTGTCACTTCGTCTCAAATTGTCCCGAGCGAATCCAAAAGCAACAAGAATCAAATATGGCTAAAACGAATGAAGATGAGACAAATGGTGTAGATGAATCATTTTTTATGATGGAGTGCGTTCTAAAAATGGTTTATCTTAATGAAGAAAATGTGACACCGAAGAGGTTTGAAGCTATGCAAACAGAAAGATGAACGCATAACCGGTAAAGTCAAGTTTAGGGATGGTTCATGTGTAATGATCAAAGGAAAATGATCTATTTTGTTTGAAGGGAAGAGTGGAGAACAAAAGCTCCTAATCGATATCTACTTCACACTGGATCTTCAAAGCAATGTAATAAGCCTTGGACAAGCAATCGAATCCGGTTGTGATGTACATTCCGTAACCGAGATGGCCATACACGTGATGCTTGTTTCAAGAGAATAGGGTACACAGAAAGGTGGCCGGGAAAGGGACAAGAAGAAGGGAAGCCCAAGGTTGCTTGCATTGAAAAGGGATCAAGTCCGATGCCAGGTATGTCTAACGAGCGGTGTGATATGTTTCTAAAACGTTTTGCAGAAAAGCGGAACACATGATGACACGATTCCAAGAGCAAACATGGCAAGTAGAAGAGACGAGGACAACAACGTCTGGCTAATTGATTCGGGTGCAACCGAACGTATCACCCATAATGTCGACATTCTTAAAAATTAAATAAAAAATGCAATCGAAATCCTGGTTATCATTCCTAACGGTGATTTCATACCCGTTTAGGTAAGAGGTGAGTGCATTATACCGGGAGGTGCAACATTAAAAGGGGTTCTACAAGTTTCAAAATTTAATTGTAACCTTTTATCCATTAGCTGATTAGCTAATAATCTCCAATCTGCTAAAACCTTTTTTTCCCGATTTTTGCGTTATGCACAAGCTTTACACGAGGAACTTGATTGCTACGGATGAGTGCAGGAAGGGTTTGTACCGAATGGGAATGAAAGGAACGCTAGAAGAGCCATGATGGCTAAAGTGGATATTTGGTATAAAAGGTTGGGTCACGTTTCCGATGTCAATCTCAAACAAATTGATTTTCTTAAAACAAATTGATTTTCTTACAATAAAACATGTGATTCTTGTTCTAAGCTAAACACATTAGAAGTTCCTTTTCCAATAGTACTACTAAGACGAACACTTTGTTTTGATTTATTGCGTTGTGATATTTGGGGAAAATATCGTATCCGTTCGTTTTCAGGTGCAAATTATTTTTTAACTATCGTTGATGACTTTAGTAGATCGGTTTAGGCTTTTCTCTTAAAATACAAACATAAAGCAGGCACAAGTTTAATGGATTTTTTTTTAAAATGGTAAAAACCCAATTCGGGAAACCCATTAATAGAGTTAGGTGCGATAATGGTTGGGAATTTACTTCAAGGGATATGTTAAAATTTTACAATGAACAAGGGACCCTCCTCGAGACCACTTGTCCACACACCCCTCAACAAACAGGGTGGTGGAACGAAAACATAGGCATTTACTCGAAATAGCTCGGGCCTTAAGATTTGAGGCAAATCTACCCAAAAGATTTTGGGGGTGAAAGCATTCTAACGGCCACTCACATCGTCAACCGTTTACCCTCTAAGGTTATTGAGGACAAAAGCCCTTTTGAAATCCTTTTTAACCAAAAACCGAATTACGATTTAATGAGGGTCTTCGGTTGCTTGGCCTACTATAGAAGCAACGAAACGAAAGAAGATAAATTTGAAGCAAGGGGAAGACCCAAGCTTTTCTTAGGGTACCCCCAAGATACAAAAGAATATAAAATATTTGACATGGAAACAAAAAAATAGTTTAAATTCCATAAAGAAAGATTTCCTTTTGATAAATTAATACATGACTATGAAGAAATAGACATGCTTGAGTCATTAGTGGGTCCATTTATGATGAAGAACCTGTTCCAACTAAACATATGGCATATGGGTGAAGGAAATGGTGGGATTCAGTTCAGCCATCAGAGTGGACACTGATTCCGGTCCAAAAACAGAAAACAGCCCAACAACAAATAGCCCACCTATTTGTACCGAAAGCCCATCACGTTCACCAAGTGATGAACACATAATGCATAACATCAATTCTGGCCCAACTGTACAAAGTCCACACAGGTTGCTAAAGCTGACCCATCCCATTCACAAAGTTGTGAAACCACAAATGTTGACCATGAGACTCACTATGAACCGCAAAACGTGGGAACAACAAGAGAAAAAAGGAACCGGTCACAGCCAAAACACTTCGATAACTACACAATAAAGCTTCCCCCATCGGTCGACCACACACAAATTAACCGCACCAAGGCAAGAATCCTCGACGGTACATCCCTTATCTAATTTTGTCTCGTATAAAAAATTTCCACTAATCACAAAGCCTTCTTTTCGGCTATCGATTTGAACGATGAGCCAAAACATTTTAATCAGGCCATAAAACACAAGCGATGGAGGGAAGCAATGAAAAGGGAGATTCGTGCCCTAGAAGAAAACGGGACATGGACAACTGAAAGCTTACCCGAAGGGAAACACACCATTGATTCCAAATGGGTTTACAAAACAAAATATAAGTCGAATGGAGAATTCGAACGATACAAGGCATGCCTTGTTGCCAAGGGTTTTACTCAAATGGAAAGTGTCGATTACCGACACTTTCGCTCCGGTAGACAAACTAGTAACTGTTAGAAAACTTCTAGCTGTCGCGGACCGTCGCAAAAAACGTCCATCTCAAAATTTTTTCCATCGCAGTTTCATTGCATGTTTCCATGTCGTCGCAAATAGATTTAGCAACTATAATATTATCCCCAAGTTTAGTCGCAAATTTCCTTCCCAGAAAAAAATAGTGATGAAACTATTTGCAACCAAGTTTTCAATCTCAGATACGAGAGTTTTGGCCGTCGAAAACAACTGCTTTTCTATAGTAGGGAACCAAAAGATGCCGCGTTTTAAATTCATGCTGTTTTGGGACCTCTCGACGCAAATTACATGGCCAAAGATGTTGGCCTAGAATCAATTTATCAATCCTCGATGAGATGGTAAACACGCATACCAGGAATACAGGCGGATTTTCTTGTGGAAACACACTACGACACTTTCTCATTAATTTCAAAAAAACTCTGACACTTAACAATTAACCCAAACTCGATATATAAGCTTAACTAATATCAAACCTTCTTCTTTTTTATTTTTACATTTCAACCCCTTTCACATATTAGGATTACACCCTTTATTCTCCTCCTTAATCATAATACTGACTCGCTTGCACATCACAACAATGCCGATTCATCATCCTCTTGAACTTGAGCTAGGCTAGTCTCTTCTTCCTTTTATTTCCGGTCGGGACATTCGTATGCAAAGGGCCCGTTTCTTCAAGGTTTTGTGACATCTGAAGTTTCGCTTGAAGTTCTGTCAGCCATATCATCTTCCACGTCCAACTCCTCTTCCTTGATCGTGAAATCCACGGCCCTCACCCTTGAGAATTTCTTGATTATCACCTCCCTAATCTTGCTTATTATTCATACGAGATCCATTATCACGTCCTCGGGTATTGTAGCCATGATCCCATCCTTGTTGCTTATCTTCATAATTACCTCTCCTTTAATGAACTAGCAAACATGAGTTTACCTTGATCTTCTTCTTTCTCATCTTGACTTCTGATTCGTTCTTTGTAGACTTTCAATCTCCCTAAGGCTTCCTAAAATGACATGGAATTAATCTCCGAATATTGTTCAATAGAAGCAACAATATAAAGATACTTCGTTGGGACTGAATTAAGTAGCTTTCTCATGATAACCGCATCCTCAAGATTTGAACTAAGGTTCCTAAACTTGGCGACTAAGCCACTTAATTTGCTCACGAACTCGTGATCAATGGACTTGTTGTCTTTCATCTTCATCAACTTTAACTCGTTTTTAAGTGTTCGCAAACATACTTTTTGCCACATCTATTGGTGTATAGTTTTTCCTTTCTTCAGTCGTTGCCCCTCTCATCGGGTCTAAAGCATCCCAAAGGCCCTGAGTTCATAAGATTGTCTCCACCATGATTGACCAACACATATAGTTTGTGGTCGTTAGTTTAGGATATTGCAACGGGATGCTATCTTGGTTATTCGTTAGCACAATAGCACCTCCATGTTGGAAAATGAAAATAAAAGATCAGACTGTTTCATCATTTCCTTTTGGTTGTGGATTTCGACAGCTACACATTTAGGACCGTTGGAATCAATCAAAGAATTATCCCAACCTCAATTAGTAGTTGTATTTCCTTTTTTATTTTCTTGTATCCATCTATTTATTTGTACCCTCCTTTCTCTTGTAATCAATTCTAACAATATACAATTTTCAGTATTTCAATTGCAAAGATGGTATGAGAGCATGTACGATCTTAGGGTCAACTTGCTCATCATCTACCTTTTTTTTTCAAGCCTTTCAATCTCGCAATAGAAACCATGTCCGAAAACAATAAGAATGATGATCTTGTATTACAGATCACCAATATTCTCAAAACCATCCTTACCAACCAAAACCCAAAAACAATATGATGTTGTGAAAAGAGAAATCCTCCGATGGGACCCACTACCCTCTGCCGAGGGTGCCTATGTGGCCGTTCAAAAAGAGATGGCACATCAAGCTATACTAGGAACCATCGCGGCTTCTCAAAACGGTGTGGCGGCAGGCTTAACTGCCAACGGGTCGCATGAACTTGAAGGGTTAAGGTTTCTGTCGAAGGGACGCATCGATCCGAAGAACTTAGAGTGGTGGAACGATGGTCACAAAAAGGGAAATAAAGAAATGGATATTTGGTTGTGGTGCTACAGATACCATAACTTACGAACTACCCGACATGGTTTCAAAATCTAAACCCAGAATCGACCACATCAAAACCGCCAATGGGGGGATAGTTCCCGTTGGCGGAGGAGGAACTATTGAAATATCACCAACTTTAAAACTCTCAAATTGTCTTTATGTCCCATCCTTATCACATAAATTGTTATCTATTAGTCACGTGACAAAGGAATTGAATTGCTCGGTCTTAATGCATCCCACATTTTGTATCCTTCAAGATATCAGTATGGGAGCGATCATTGGGCGTGACACTGAACGCCAAGGATTGTATTATGTGGATGAGGTGACTCAACATGGTACTATGATGCTAGCTCACGGGACTACAAATAGAGAAGCTTGGCTATGACATAGAAGATTGAGACATCCTTCCGCCGTTTATTTACATATTTTATTTCCTGAATTATTTCCTTCTAATAAACCATTATTTTACGAAACTTTCGTTTTAGCTAAAAGTCATAGACATACCTATAAACTGAATAACACGAGAGTTGATTTGCCCTTCTCTCTTATTCATTCTGATGTTTGGGGTCCCGCGGAAATTACTGGGGGACAAAACTTTCGATATTTTGTTCTTTTTATTGATGATTGCACTCGTATGAAATGGATTTATTTTTTAAAAACCAAATCTGAAGTTTTTGATAAATTTACTATGTTTTATACCATGATACAAACACAATTTAAAACCAACATCCAAATCCTTCGATCCGATAATGGGGGGGAGTTTATAAATGATTCAATGAAACAATTTTGTCAAACGAAATGGATCATTCACCAAACGACTTGCCCACACACCCCTGAACAAAACGGTACTGTGGAACGGAAAAATCGGATTCTCTTAGAAATAACCCGGGCCCTTCTAATTGAATCTAAGGTTCCCAAGTCTTTTTGGCCTGAAGCTCTCGCTACCGCCACTTATCTTATCAATCGGCTACCCACCAAAGCTCTTGAACTAAAAACTCCGCTCCAAACTCTATCCAGTTTTACCAAACTCCCTCCTACCCTTACGCTTCAACCACGGGTGTTTGGATGCTCCGTGTTTGTCCACATACCCAAAGCTGATCGAGGCAAACTTGGACCGTGTGCTGAAAATACGTGTTTGTGGGCTATGGTGTCAACCAAAAAGGATACCGGTGCTATAGCCCCAGGAGACGTCATATGTACACTACCCTAAACTGTGACTTGCTTGAAACCAAATTCTTTTATACCTCACAACTCAATGGTCAGGGGGAGAAAGAATATACTGACACACTAAATTGGCTGAAATGGGCTCCAACATTACAAGAAGTTAATCACAGTACCCAAGATGAGTCACCTGTCAGTGCTACTAACCAAGATCCTCCTAGTCCTATGTCTGAGGTAAGTAACTCTCAAACATAAAATAACGAGTCTCATGAGAATCAAAATATTGATAGATCTGATAACCATGAGATAGCAATAGAACAGACTTTGCAGGAAGAACAAGGAGAACCAACACAAGAGGAACAATGTGTACCAATACAAGAAGAAACAACTGAGAGATATGCTCCCCCACCAAGACTCAACAGAGGGATCCCACCAAAACGTTACTCTCCAGAAAAAACAAACATGGTCTTCTAGGTACCCCATGGCAAACACTGCTGAAGGGAACTTATCCATAGAAGCTAAAGCTTTTGCTTCCTCTTTATACAATGAAAAAATTCTAAATTCTGTGGAGCAAGCCTTGAATTCAAAAGATTGGAAAGATGCTATGGAAAACAGAGATGGATGCACTTATGAAGAATAATACATGGGAAAGGTGTGTCCTTCCTCCAGGAAAGAAACCAGTGGGATGTCGTTTGGTTTTCACAATCAAACACAAACTAGATGGAACCATTGAAAGATATAAAGCACGATTAGTGGCTAAAGGTTATACTCAAACGTACGGGATTGACTACTCCGAGACGTTCTCCCCAGTAGCAAAGTTTGACATAATCCGGTACTATTTTCTATTGTTGCAAATGAAGGATGACCTCTCCATCAATTTTATGTTAAGAATGCCTTCTTGCATGGAGAATTAAAAGAAGAAGTGTATATGGAAGCTCCACCCGGGTTCACATAGAATTTCAAAACAGAGGAAGTATGTCGATTGAAAAGAACTCTCTACGGGCTTAAGCAATCACCTCGAGCATGGTTTAGTAGATTCACTCTAGCAATGAAAGGATATGGATTTCAACAAAGCATCTCCGATCATACGGTATTCCTTAAACATAGAGGCAAACATGTGACTTGTTTGATTATATATGTTGATGACATGATCATTACAGGAAACAATGAGGAAGAAATGAAGAAGCTAAAGGCAAATTTATTCACAGAATTTGAAATGAAGGACTTAGGGAGACTTATATACTTTCTTGGAATTGAGGTACTAAGGTCTAAACGAGGGATCTTCATATGTCAAAAGAAATACATTCTTGATCTCCTAGCCGAGACGGGAATGATCGATTGCAAACCCGTTGACACCCCAATGATGGCTAACCAAAAACTTTACATGGAAGAAGAAGCACAATTGGCAGACAAAGAAAGATATTAACGCTTGGTAGGCAAACTAATATACCTCTCGCATACTCGCCCAGACATTGCATATGCGGTTGGGGTGGTCAGCCAGTTTATGCACCAACCTCAAGTAGCTCACATGGAAGCAGTATGGAGGATTCTAAGATATCTCAAAGGGACATCAGGCCACGGGGTTCTCTTTCAACCAAACAAACATCTAAAGATCCATGCGTATATAGATGCAGACTGGGCAGGAGATAAAGGAGACCGAAGATCAACATCAGGGTACTTTACTATGGTTGGTGGAAATCTGGTTGGTGGAAATCTGGTTACGTGGAGAAGCAAGAAACAAAAGTTTGTAGCCTTATCCAGCGCCGAAGCTGAGTTCCGAGGGATTGCACGAGGCTTGGTGGAAGTTCTATGGATACGTAAACTTCTGGCTGAGATCGGGTTTCCTTAAACTGAATCTAGTATGATTATGTGTGATAATGAAGCTGCAATACAAATTTCAAAAAATCCTGTTCAACATGATCGTACAAAGCATGTAGAGGTTGATAGACACTTCATCAAAGAGAAACTTGAAACAGGGATCATAGAACTACCATTCGTTCGATCAGAAGACCAACTAGCAGACATATTAACGAAAGCCATTAACGGAAGAATCTTCAATCATTGTCTTGACAAGTTAAGTATCGGAGATCCCACTACTCAACTTGAGGGGGAGTGTTAGAAAATGAAAATAAAAGATAAAACTGTTTCATCATTTCCTTTTGGTTGTGGATTTCGACAGCTACACACATTTAGGACCGTTGGAATCAATCAAAGATTTATCTTTTATTTTCTTGTATCCATCTATTTATTTGTACCATCATTTCTCTTGTAATCAATTCAAACAATATACAATTTTCAGTAATGTTATTCTTTTCGCATAGAAACTCTCTACTCTTTCTTCGATTACTTTCTCTGAATCACACAGATTCTTCTTCCTTTTTTGTTCGCATGATCGTGCACAGAAAACCTTTCTCCTTAGCTCACACATAATTTCTTCCCTTGAACTTCTTGGCTAACACAGAGATCTCCCGGTCTCCTCGGTTCACACAAAAGTCTCGGTGGCTTCAGTTTCGGCTTCAACTTCTTGACGATCACATCATCATCTGGATCTTGATTATTCTTGCTCTAGTTCTTGATCTTCACTATTTATTCTCGATTCCAGTTGTCTAGTTTTGATCGTATAGTTCTTTGATCATGCAACTTGCTACTGCACATAATTGATCTTTCTTCCTCTATTTTGATTGGCCAACTGCTGTTGGAACTTAATTGGATCTGTTTTCTGCCGCTGTCGATTATTGAAGGCATTAATTGGATCACTAAAATTAAAAATAAAAAACTCAACACATCGATTGAAGACAAGGAGATATTTGATCGATCAGTATACTTGCTGGAATTAGCCAATCTGTTGTTCTTGTGTTCCTGATTGATCAAGGGAATTTTGATGAAGGTGGTGATCGAGATTTAAGGCTCCGATACTCAATATTTAAAGTTAACCAATATCAAACCTACTATGGCTTGTATACTTGCAATAAACTCAAATACTATTAGACTCGAACTAGAACCATCAACTAAACACGAAACTAGCTAATATTTGTCCTTTTCTTCTTTCTCGATTACCATTTATAAAACAAAACCTTCTTCCTTTTCTTTTCTAAGCTTCAGATCCTTTCGCATCTTAGGATTTACACCCTTTATAGATGGATTCTCAAGGTGTTTTGCTCCCAAAACAGGAGATATTCGTTTTGGAATTGAGGTGTTATGTTGTGATTGGCCGGATATACTTTTATAAAGAAATATATAAGTATTTTGAATAGTCAAATGGTTATATTTTAAGAAAATGTAGTTAAAAACCCGTTAGGTAAAATTTTCTATTAAAATGGTCATTTACATGATTTTCCAAGCTTTAGTGTAATATTTTTTCCATGTCAAGTGATATCTGAAATAAGTTGTTGTTACAAACTATTAACATAAATGATGGTTTCTGTTATTTTATTAGTTTAAGAACAATATCTGAATTTTGGACGAAAAATGTAATTTACTCTTGAATATATTTCATGACTTATCCAGAGATCCAAAAGTATATGAACAAGATTAATGCCCAAACATAAAAAAAGTGACCTTTTAATGTAGAATATATAATGTATTATGCATTGAAACCTTCAAGGTTGAAGTGTTCACTTCATTAATACAGTTTGAGCAATCTAATCATTAACATAGAAATCGATGTAGTTTTGTTCCATGCGGATTGCACCATAAACATAAAAGTGTCTACAGGTCAAGACAAAACCAGATGTCCTTCTGGGAACTAAAGTAGCTAATCATCATGTCGAAAGATCCTAGTATTCGTAGACTACGAAAAAAGGTTAAACATAAATACGCTTTTCGTGCTGCTTCTATCCTGAAGTAGAAGTTGAATGTTCTTGGGACAATCCCATTTTGTCATTAACTATGTTTTAATTACATTTGTTTAAGTTAGGGACCACAATCTCACTTCAGGTTTAAAGGAAACCATGTCCAGTTTTCAGGCGTGGTCCTGCACCCATGCCTTTACAGCACATTAAGTTCAATGAATCCCATTAACATTCTTTAACCGTACTTACCATATATTCTTTAAAGAATAAACCAATATAATAGTTCTAACACATATAACTTCATGAATTGTCTTTACTTCAGTTATTTGAGGTTTGGTGTGAGATTTAAGGTGATCCCTAGTTGGTATATAAACGAACATAATTTAATAAGAAATCTTGTCTATTAATGAAATTTAATATTACTATTTTTGTTGGGCGAAACTCGCTAGTTTCGCTTATGTTGGTCCAGCGATAGTTAGTTTCGCTGACCTCAAATGAAGTTTAATATTACTATTTTGACTTCAGTTAGTTTCGTTGGTTATTTATTTTCGCTTGTTTAGTTAGTTTCGCTTGTAAGCTTTGAGTATATAACAGTTTGTAATCATTATTTGAGTTATCAATCAAAATCAATTTTCCTCCTAATTATTTCTCTCTCAATTTTCACTATCACAACAAAGTGTCAGAGCATGTTTGCTTGATTATGTGAGTTCATCTTCTTCTTTCGCATTCATTCACGAGTTTTCCACTCGAATCTTCTTGATTTTAGTGGTTTCTTGTCTCGTTCTCTTCACTTGACTTTTTCATGTTTTTCGAAGTTTTTTTTTGCTAATTATGTGAAATCGATCATTTTACTTTTGCTACTTGGGGTTTTGATCACTCTTACTGGATAAGTTCTTCTTTTTCGATTTGTTTTGCTCGTTTTGATGATTTCTGGACTTCAAACTTTGAGTTTGGTGTGTCAAGATCACGAATGTGATCCAAGAGTTCTTTTTCAATTAATCGTGGTTTTGAGTAGGAACACGAGTCTTCCTACCTTGATCTTCCACTTGTTGATTGCACAATTCGTGTCAATTCTAGGTATTAGTGACTTTCCAAAGGTCTTGACCTTGTAAGTAAGACATCATACATGTGGACATGTGTTGTAGTTGGTATTATTCAGTTTCTTGATGTTATCAATCAGTTACATCTTCGCCATTCATGATTTGGTTATGATCATGGTTCTTAACCGGATCTTCTTGCGTTCTTCGATCAAGGGTTTCATTCCCTTTAATCGGATTTTTGTAGTGTACGCAATCGATCGAATCTCTGGTGATCAAGACTTCGATTTGTTGCTCTTCTTTGATCGGATTCTCTTACTACATCGATCGGGTTCATGGCTAATGCTACAATTAGAATCTTCTTCTTCTTGTCAGGCTCTGATGCCACTTGTTGAACCTTTCAGGATCGCAAGAAGGTAACGAATGAAGCAACACACCAACTTGAACAACACGTTCGACTCTTTTTATTATACGAACTTTGAAATTATTTCAAGTGAATGGATTAAATGATGGAGTCTAACTCTCGTTTTCTGGATGGTGAATGAATAAAATTAAACAAATAAACCCTTATATTTAACTATTCAAAACTTGGTGAGCAAGTTTTAGACTCCTTCTAGAATACTAACAAAAATAATCCAATTATAAAAAAATAAACAAAGTTGATGACGAAGTTATTATTATAACCCCTTCATGTTTATTACCTTCTCCAAACAAACCCCTTTGAGATCAACCGTAACACCCTTGATGTTGCTAACTTTATCGTATGCATCTCCTGATTGAGATTATGGTTCATGTCATCTTTTAACTTAATATAACCTGAATCACACATGTTTGACTCGGTCTCTCACCGGTCCTAGATCATCTCACAGGATTGATTTTATACCTCTTATGTTTGTTTCACACAAACGACTCTCACATTTCTTGATTGCTTCACATAATCGTTCTTCCACAACGTGATTCACACAAGTTCTTAAATTTTTCTTCGCACTGTGATTGTCTCACATGATCGATTTGCAACTTCTTTGATCAATCTTTCTTAAATTCGATCTTCTCATACACAAACCACTGCCTTTTTTTCATTTCTTCCTTTTACAATTATAATTCATCAACCTGCAATTACTTTACACCAAACCTATTCTTCAAGTCACTTGATGTTGGTTGTTGGTTTATTTTCATTTGATTTTGTATTTTCAATCTACATTTTCTTGATGATGTGCACTGAATCAAGTTTTTTGTTCGTTCTATTTTTCTGACCTTAATCATGAATGCAGAATTAGTTTCGGTTTTAAGATTGAGTCCTTCAAATTTTTTAATCGTTCTCTTGATTCGAAATAAGAGCTTTGTGATTTTTCCCATTTTCAATCGTGTTCTTGATTTTGAAATTAAATGATTGCATTGTCAATTCGATTTGGATAAACCTTCCTTTCTTCCTTGTCTTCGTTCTTTCTCCACATTTAAATAGATAATCGCAATCTGCGAATTGATTCAGTCTTTCGTGTTGATTGTTCTCCTTCTATGTGCTGCGCTCTAGTACCAATTATTATCACACAATCGATTTCCAGGATCTTTGTATCAAGAATAAGGATCTTTATATCAAGAATAATGATTGTATATCAGATATAAAATGGAAATCTTAATTGAAATGAATAGAATTGATTGTTGATTCACTACTAAAAAAATGAAAATTTTACGACAACCGTTTCGTGGGAAATTTGTCGGAATTCACCGTTAGTGACAAGTTTCCGACAAAAGTGTTTGTTGGAAAAAACCCTGTAGGAAATGTATTTTCCGACAAAGTCACGACTAATTATCCGACGCTATAACGACATAAGCCTTTCATCGATAATTTTCGACAATATTACGACGATTATATTAAATAAATAAGTTAACTTACTTCATAAAATTGTAGGAAATTTTGTGGTTACATTTTGTTTTTGTTTTGTCGGAAATTTGTTGCAAACTTGTGGAAAATTTCTTTTGTTGGTAACTTGTCGGAACTTTTATAGAAAATATACATGTTTAGTAGTGATTGATACATGATCGTATTTAAGGTCAGGCCGTTGTTCTTGAACCGGTGTGACTGTTGAAGAAGCTATACATACAACTTTGGGATAATTAACATAACTACATAATAGCCCTAATTAACCTAATGTTTATAACTTTGACCCTAAACTTACTAACTAATGATTAAACCAACATTCCAGTCACTTTTGAACTTTGGGTCAATAATTATTAAGGCCAACATTATCTCTCAATACCGAATAACAAACTTGATTTTATATAGCAAGAAATTATAGGAACCGAATGAAAATGAATAAAGAACGGGTTGTAAGAACTAATGAATAAAGTGGCTGAGTTCAATAGAGAAAATTAATTTTACTTCTATAGAAGCCACAACGAAAAATTGAAATCAAAATATCAAATTTATATTTTAACACTTTCAAATAACTCCATCTAACATCTAGAACCCTTTTCAAAAACCCTTAAACTTAAACAGGTTAATAGGTTAACAAATTTATTAAATGTGCATGTTTAGGTTAACCCAATTACTAAGCGGGTCGTGTTCGGGTTAAACTGTTTATACGGGTTACATTAACCGACTTGGTTTTGATTATTTTCTTTTCGTGCCTGGAATTACCACCATAGTTATTGCCGACACATTATTCTTGCTTTTCGCCACCGTGTCAGCTAATCCGAAATCCTGTGTCTTTTTAATGAAAATCATCTGGTGTCTTTATAAAGCAATGCTACAATAACCTGTGGGGTCATGTTAAACTGTATTAATTGGATTGTGTTATGGATTCTTAACTAACTACGAATTTAATATGAATTCTTTATTAATTTGGATTGCTTTAGTCTCCTAGTTTAGGATTATTACGAATTTAATATGAATTCTTTATTAATTTGGATTGCTTTAGTCTCCTAGTTTAGGATTATTATTATTTTATCTACGGAGCATATTATCAAGCTAGTAAGAAACTACAGCAAAAGACCATCAATTACAAGGGGGTGATGCCAAAAGAGCTTGTAGCCCATGGTATCGATCCGGGCGTGTACATAGTGGTGTCCCTCCCATGAGGTTGACGGTTCGAGTCAGGTTTAGGGATATTTGTCTTGATCTTATAACTAAGGCCGGTTATCTAATACTGGTTTTTATTAGGGATAACTTTACACAATAGTAATCAAGTTTCCCAAGTGTTCAATTCCTCATAATCAAATACCGTTAGTTCTTCCTATCTTGCATAAGGGTTACTATTGATCTTTTAATTTAACTAAAATTAAGAAAGGTATATAGAATTCAGAAAGTTAAATACAGTAAAGTCTTCTTTTGTTTGGCTCACTGTCACTTTATAACTTTGCCGACACCACTAATCCTCTTTTATATTGCATAAAGTTATAAGGACTCTAATCAAATCCAATTTGCAAATCCAACTCCATAGATTGAATCTTTCATACCATCATCCACCATGAGTTGCACAAACCCTACATGCTTCTTCTGCACCATGAAAGAGCAAAACATAGTGATCAGGAGATCAGGAATCAAGAAATGCTTCAAAGAAATGCTATCAATCGACGAGCAAGAGCGTGTACTCATTCTAAGTACTTTATGGAAAATTTCCATGAATCAACCCGAAGATCCTGAGTTTCCTTCTCTAGGCATATTCAAATGCATGGTGAGCTTGCTCCATAAGAGCATCAATGACAAATCATGGGTTCTTGATGGCCAAAACATTTATATCCCATATTATGCAGCCCATATTGTAGGATCCTACACCATGAATAGTTTCGATTTTGCCGAAAAATCTGTGGAATCTGGTGTTATTCCTCCGTTGTTGGATCTTCTGAGAGGAAAGATGAGTTGGGTGGAGCAAAGAGTTGCAGTTAGAGCTCTTGGACACCTAGCAAGCTATGATAGTACTTTTGAAACCCTGGCGGTTCATGAAGAAGAGGTCGTCAAGCTAACGATGCGTCTAGCTTCAAGGTGCAGCGAGTTAGTCTATAACGAGTTTGTAGCCATTAGGGACTCAAACCTGAGGGTGAACTATCACAAAAACTTGATCACTAGAGGGGTTGGAGGGTTAGAAATGGAGAACAGAAAGGCTGAAGAATGGGCTAGCCAAATCCAGTGCTGGTCTCTACACTTGCTAAATTGCTTTGCCATTAGAGGTAGATCCATAGATCTAATATGTAATCAAGATTTCTTGAAAGACTTGAGTTCAATGTGGGGTGGGCTTGTGAATCACACATCACCTTCTGGAATAGGTTTGATAAGAATCTTGTGTTATACACAAATTGGAAGAACAAAAGTTTCTGAATCAAAAGAGGTTATTGAAAGTATTTGTAACCTCTCAAGGTCTTCTGATGATTGGCAGTATATGGGGATAGATTGTCTTTTATTACTTCTCCATGATATGAACACAAGGTACAAAGTTCTTGAAATCGCATCGTTTCATTTATTGGATCTAATTGAGGTTAGAAAGCTAGGGGAAAGGTCTAAATTAGGGTTGAAAATCACAAAAGCACTGCTTATTGACTTCAAGAATGGGAAATCAAGTACAAAAAATGAAATTGATAGAAGATTGAAAGAAATATGGGTTACGAAAGTGGATAAGAATCGAAGAGAAAGATCGATGTCAGATGAGAATTTTGAAGAGAAAACTGTCCTGGTGAATCTTACTAAACAACAAGGGAATCATAGTTTCTGGTTAGGTGATATTGAAACAGCAGTAAAGAAATACACAGAAGGTTTAAAACTATGTCCCTTAAAACTAAGGAAAGAAAGGATTGTACTTTATAGTAATAGAGCTCAATGTTATCTACTTCTTAATGATCCAGATTCCGCCATTAGTGACACCACGAGAGCTCTTTCGATCTCAAAACCTACGAATTCTCACGCCAAGAGCCTGTGGAGAAGATCACAAGCTTACTACATGAAAGGGTTGGCTAAAGAGAGCTTGATGGATTGTTTGATGTTCATCAATGCATTTGTTACTACAGAAAAGGGAAAACATGGTAAAATCCCTTACTATGCCGTTCATATGATCAAAAAGCTAATGGATTCAACATGGTTTTTCGCATCTGCCAAGTTGAAACTATCAAACGAAACAAACTCATCTAGCGATCGTAATAGCAGCAATGAAGAATTCACTATGGATGAATTGGCAGGTATGAGATTACTTTGACTTTGATAATCAAATATCTTGATAGAACAGCTTACAATATTTCAAACTTTTTGCAGGATTGTATACAATTTTGGAGGAACCTGGGATCAGAAAAGACAATGATGCTACCAAGAGAAAGGTGAATAGATATGGAAAGAAAAAGGATTCATTCATGGCTCTATCAATATAACAAATATTTAGGTATGCATCAGGAGGTTATAAAAACATTAGTAGTACCCTTTTAAGTTTCTATTTTAATAGTTATATTTGTACGGAGCAACTTAATTAGCATCAAATGTTAATCAATCTAATTACAATATTTTATGATCAACCTGAGGTTTGTTTTTTTCTACTCTTCCCATCACTGTTCATATGCCATGCATGTGAAAAAGTGGTACAAGAGAGGACCACAATTCCATATAACCATCAAAGATTGAAATAATAATTTTTCTTTGATGGTCATATCATATTTTATTAGAGATTTTTTGGGTTATTAATATGGGGCTTTCTAGTATTACTTGATAGATCTCTAGAAGTCCCACAAGGCCACAAGTCAGTCACATTTCCATTGAATATCCATTGATTCACTAGAGTTGCAATTTGTGTATTGTGGGTTGGGTTTGGGTGAGGAGTATAACTAATCGTGTCAATATCATGAGTACATGATTGACCAGCATAATCTACTTTCAAGTAGGTTTGCATGTGGGTCAAACCGGTTAAATGGGTGGTGTTCTTAAATCGAAAATAAACATGAAATAATAGTCAAGTTTTATTAGCGTTCCATTTAAGTCACTCATGCTTTTTTCTAACATAAAAAACCACTTAGTTAATATTGTTCTATTGTTGAGAATATTTTTTATAATACCCACTAATTGGAAATAAATTGGAACTTAGTATTCACCTCCCCTATCAGTGCATAATGTTTTAATCAAATCACTCCTTTGCAACTTTACATCAGTTTCGTATATCTAAAATTTATCTAAAATTTCATCTTCAGTGTACAAAAGATATGAATTGCAAAACCTAGAGGCATCATCTATAGAAGTAACTATATACTTTTTATTTCCAATAGATGGAGTTCAAGCATCTTAGAATCCCTTTAAACAACTTTAAAAGGTTGTGTAGTAATTTTAGTTAAAATGTACGTTTTACACTTCTCAATATTAATGTCAAAAGCACGTATAAAACTACGCTTAGACATATCTAATAATATTTTATATTGTACGTGCCCTAACCTTGCATGCCATAAACTAGATCTGTTTGTGTTATTACCAGAACTAACCATGCAAACATAATCATTACCAAAAGGAACATTGATGTTTAATCTAACACATGCCATTCAAATAAACAAATGCGACAAAAGTACTATGTTTGGATAAAATATACTCATCTGATTCTAACGCTTGTTTGTAACCATAATTGTTTAGTACAACAATAGACACAAGATTCTTTCAAATCCTAGGAACAAATACAATATTGTGTGAAGTTAACAGTTTAACTAAAGTAAAATAACACTTCACAACTTCAAGGCCTATGATTGGTTCGGTAGAAACATTCCCCATACGCAACATTGATCGATCTTCTATTGGTTTAAATAAACTAAATCAACGTTTATCGTTGAATACATGGCTTGTATCTCTTGAATCAATCCACCATCATATATCATCATCTTGCATATAAAGTGCATCAGATATGAAGGAGAATTATTTATATGGTCTACATTTTGGTCTTGTGGTGCAGTTTGGTCCTTGGTTCCACTAGGACTAGCTTCATTCTTAGACTTACCAACCCTGCAATCATTCTTCATATGTTCAGGTTTGCCACACTTCCAACAAGCTTTTTTTTTGTTCTTGAACTTGTTTTATCCCTTGGAACGACCACCATCGTCAACCATGTTACACGAGGATGATACAACCACACTTTTTACCTTAACCTTATCACCTTTTTGAACCCTTAGGAACTCTTCTATCCGAGAGTGCCTTACTAATTAGACCAAGGCCAATTCTTCTTTTTGATGTTTCAATATGTGCTAAAAATCCTTCCAAGAAGGGGGTACTTTATCAATTATACTTGACACAAAAACATATTCGTCCATTCGCATCTTATGTAGAGTAAATTGCCCCAAGATAATAAACACTTCATTGTACAGTTCCATATATGGCTTGAATCAATCATTTTGTAATTATTGAAATTACTAACTAGAAATTTCTTGTTTTGAAGCATCTTCTACCGTATACTTTGTTTCAAGGGAATCTCATAATTCTTTCGAGGATTCAACATTTTAATAAACATAAAAAAGGAGTCTCCCATTTCATCCTTCTCTTGGTTTGTTCAATCGTCTCATCCTCCCAAAATTCGGGCATGGGGGTACTAAGAACATAAACGTTTTTCAGGGGAGTGAGTAGAAAGTGCATCTTTCTTTGCCAATACCTAGTCCTGGCCTTCAAACTTCTCAAATTTTTCGAAGTTAGTGGTCATGTCATTCCCAGATTCTCTTGTTGATATTAGAACAAAATAATTCAATCTTTGTTTGAAATCTAGGTGATTTATGTAGATCTGAAATTCTGATAATCGTGTGTTCACTATCACAGTTAATTATTTCGTAAGTATACTTGAATATTCAATCGGGTAATAATCAGAGATTTAATAAAAAAAATGAAATATGTTAGAATTTAGAGAGTAGTCAAAAACTGACCAAATAGTCTTGTATTTATGGGGGTAAACATATGCAATGAAATATCATAACGGTTATTGGTTGAAAACCGATATAACCGATAATCCTTAACTGTTATTTCATTCATGTCCGAATTACCATCCTACTATGGATGAGTAAACTACTTTGGTTGAGTAATCTACTACGGATTAGTAATCTATTACTCCGAAAAAGTAAACTGCACTCGATGAGTAATCTACTCCGGATGACTAATTTGGTCTGGATGACCCCGCCAGGGGCGTTGCTCCTTGGACCCCATTATGGGTTACCACCCGTAGGACTCTACTAACCATGGGCGCTGCCCTCGGACCCTCGTTGTTTAGTGGGCTTCGCTCACTTGAACCAACAAGGTGTCTTTATCACTATATCATATGATTATGAAACCAGTGTGCATTCCATATTTACCAACTTGTTTGATGTTTCATTATGACTTCTCATTTAGTCATTAAGTAATTCAATTACACAAAATAGCTATATGACACTAAAATCACCTACAACTTGTTTGTACAAATTCGATTGCATCGTATATAACCCTAATGAGGAAACAACATCGCACCCTTCTAGACGTATACAGTTTCTAATTTCTAATTTTGACACTAAGACCCCTTAACTTTACATATTTACATAATGGACTCTAAAACACAACTATTGACTATTTACATAAATGATCCACTAAGTTACAAACTTGTGTTAAATAATTATTAGGCAATCAGACCATTAGACTAACAATTCACAACTTAAGCTAAATAAACATTTCCATCCGGTGCATAGTTGGGCATACAAGAAATAGCGACGATTGACGTACTTTTATTATCTATTTGAAATTTAATTTGATATTATTTTTCTAATATGTGAAATGAACCGAAATTTTTTTTTTAACAATAAACAATATATAGACCCTCAAAATTCCTAGACCCTTTGAAAAAATTTCTGTACCGTCAATGATAAGGAGTAAAAATAAGTTTTAATGTTTGGACATTGTCAACTATTCTTATAGTTTAGTGTGTTCTCTCCTTACGTGAAGCTTAACAAGAAGATGGTGTGAGTTTGCAACATAATGCACCGTGGTCCTTATAGCCAAGGGGTCTTTATGATACACACAATTGTTTTGTTCTCTCTTCTTAAAGATTTCATTTAAAGAACTAACCGTATAGTTTTTACACACAAATCTCAAGATGTTTCTTACTCTTTTATGAGACTTTATAAACGATACATCATAATTCATACATGTATGGAGAAACTTCTATACTGATTATTTGGTGACATCATACTAATTCTCTTAGAAAATATATATAATAATGATTTGGAATTGAACACTTCAAGGATGGACGGTCCCTTTTGACTTCTGAGTAATTTTTCTATAAAAAGGAAGTGGCACCTCAAAAGCCTCAAATGCAAAAATAATTGTGGGCTAGGGTTCGGTAAATTGGCACCAAGATGCTTCTCAATTGGAAGAAGTAATTATTTGTTTTCTTTTATGTTGCTTATAGGTAAACCTAATCCTCCTAATTGTAGGCTTTGCATCATGAGAAATCAACAAATGACACACAACTACGATATATTATTTATTTATTTATTTTTCGTTTAAGAAACGTATGCTGCTTGTTTTTGAACTTATGTGCACTAACAACAAATATTTTAATTAAATTTTCTAATAACCAAGAGTGGAATCCGCAGGATTAGACCCTACTCTTTGCTTTATTTACTTTTCTTTATACAAGAATAAGAGATAATACTTTTATGTGAAAATAGAGGTTTAGCAAAGAAAAGAAAGGAGACTGTGAATGCTGAGATACTTTATTGATCTACTAAAGGAAGCCTTAAATAGGCATACAAGCTACAACGGACTGAAAGAAAAAAATCAACTGACAAATTAAACCTACATTATTCAAAACACTATTGATTCTTCCTAATACCCGACAAACATACTCATTCAAAGGAAAAGTCTAAACCTGCATAATAATTCAAACTTGATTTACTAATTAATTCTTAAAGAAATAAACTACTAAATAACTAGCTAGACCCGTGACCTGTTTGACCCGACCCATCAAGATTATCCAACATTCAACCCCATAATCTTGGTGTCGACCCGTTTCTTCAAAGTAGTGTCGGTTCATCTTCGTGGATCAAGTTGGCTTCTTCATTCTTGTCCTTCCATTTTGTGCATTCATGTGCAAAATGCCCAAACGTTCCACACTAATAGCACCTAAACCCGTATTTATCACCTCGTCCCGAGCCTCTTCTTAATTACACGGACGACCCCTGTGGTTTACACGGATTTCACTTTTGGCCCATAGGAATGAGAAATTACATGTTTGGACCAATAGTTTGCACACTTTTGGCCACTGAAGTAGATGTCAATTAATTTTTTCAGTTAAGTACATATGAAATGACTAAAATACCCTCGGTTAAATAAATAAAAAAGTCAAATATGGGCCCTCAAACCTCACCCACTTCATCTTCTTCCTTTTACACTCATCTTCATTAAACCCACATCCTTGGCCACCACCATCACAGCCCCTCCCCCTTGGTCCCCCGCAATCGCCGGTAAAATCACCTCCACCTCCGACTCCGCCGCCACCGACCTTCTTTCCCGCCTTCTCCACCGCCTGCCGCCATCTCTATCCAACACCGGCGGTATTAATTTATTACTCCGCCGCCGTTCTACACTCGCCGCCACCGGCACCACCTCTCCTCCGGTCATACCGTTCACCGACCTCAACTCCTCCCTATCCTCCACCTTACCTACCGTTTCCGGTCAAACCGAGTCAGACCCGGTTTCTCTTTTCAACCTCTCTAGCCACCAGAAACACCAACACTTCCCTCGAGTCTGGCCGCTCGTTTTGGACGATGGCGATGAAGATGACGCCGGCGCCGGAGACTCGTTGTTTCTTGACTCGTCTTCCTCAACTGAGTCATCCAAGTTGGCTCTGAGTTCTCTCCGTGAGTTAAATACTCGTTCCCTTCTATTGATAAAGCTTAGAAACGAGTTAGAAGGTTTTAAACATTCCAGATTTTGAGGGATTTAAAGAATTGGATGCGATTTTGACTTTTGAAAAGTCAAAATTGACGATAAGCAGGGTGGGGAAGAAAGGGGGTGGGGGAGGGGTTTTAATTTTGAGGTTAGGCCCCCACTAATTAAAGATTTTATTTTAAAATTTAATTTTATGCTTTTAATAATATATATTTATTATTAGGGGTGTTTTAGTCATTTCAAATGTATTTAACTGAAAAACTTAACTAACATCCACTTCAGGGGCCAAAAGTGAAATAAGTGTGCAAATTATTGGTCCAAACATGTAATTTCTCATTCTTAGGGGTCAAAAGTGAAATTCGTGTAAACCACAGGGGCCATCTGTGTAATTAATTCTACTTTTATGTGAGAATAGAGGTTTAGCAAAGAAAAGTAAGGAGACTGAATGCTGAGATACTTTATTGATCAACTAAAGGAAGCCTTAAATAGGCATACAAGCTACAACGGACTGAAAGAAAAAAATCAACTGACAAATTAAACCTACATTATTCAAAACACTATTGATTCTCTCTAATACCCGACAAACATACTCATTCAAAAGAAAAGTCTAAACCTGCATAATAATTCAAACTTGATTTACTAATTAATTCTTAAAGAAATAAACTACTAAATAACTAGCTAGACCTGTGACCTGTTTGACCCGACCCATCAAGATTATCCAACATTCAACCCCATAATCTTGGTGTCGACCCGTTTCTTCAAAGTAGTGTCGGTTCATCTTCGTGGATCAAGTTGGCTTCTTCATTCTTGTCCTTCCATTTTGTGCATTAATGTGCAAAATTCCCAAACGTTCCACACTCATAGCACCTAAACCCGCATTATCACCTCGTCCCGAGCCTCTTCTTAATTACACGGATGGCCCCTGTGGTTTACATGGATTTCACTTTTGGCCCCTATGAATGAGAAATTACATGTTTGGACCAATAGTTTCCACACTTATTTCACTTTTGGCCACTGAAGTGGATGTCAATTAATTTTTTCAGTTAAGTGCATATGAAATGACTAAAATACCCTCGGTTAAATAAATAAAAAAGTCAAATATGGGCCCTCAAACCTCACCCACTTCATCTTATTCCTTTTCCATTCATCTTCATTAAACCCATATCCTTGGCCACCACCATCACAGCCCCTCCCCCTTGGTCCCCCGCAATCGCCGTTAAAATCACCTCCACCTCCGACTCCGCCGACACCGACCTTCTTTCCCGCCTTCTCCACTTCCTGTCGCCATCTCTATCCAACCCCGGCGGTACTAATTTATTACTCCGCCGCCGTTCTTCACTCGCCGCCACCAGCACAACCTCTCCTCCAGTCATACCGTTCACCGACCTCAACTTCTCCCTATCCTCCACCTTACCTACCGTTTCCGGTCAAACCGAGTCAGACCCGGTTTCTCTTTTCAACCTCTCTAGCCACCAGAAACACCAACACTTCCCTCGAGTCTGGCCGCTCGGTTTCGACGATGGCGATGAAGATGACTCCGACGCCGGAGACTCGTTGTTTATTGACTCGTCTTCCTCAACTGAGTCATCTGAGTTGGCTCTGGGTTCTCTCCGTGAGTTAAATACTCATTCCCTTCTATTGATAAAGCTTAGAAACGAGTTAGAAGGTTTTAAACATTCCAGATTTTGAGGGATTTAAAGAATTGGATGCGATTTTGACTTTTGAAAAGTCAAAATTGGCGATAAGCAGGGTTGGGAAGAAAGGGGGTGGGGGAGGGGTTTTAATTTTGAGGTTAGGTGGGCCCCACTAATTAAAGATTTTATTTTAAAGTTTAATTTTAAGCTTTTAATATTATATATATATTATTAGGGGTGTTTTAGTCATTTCAAATGTATTTAACTGAAAAACTTAACTAACATTCACTTCAGGGGCCAAAAGTGAAATAAGTGTGCAAACTATTAGTCCAAACATGTAATTTCTCATTCATAGGGGCCAAAAGTGAAATTCGTGTAAACCACAGGGGCCATCTGTGTAATTAATTCTACTTATATGTGAGAATAGAGGTTTAGCAAAGAAAAGAAAGGAGACTGAATGCTGAGATACTTTATTGATCTACTAAAGGAAGCCTTAAATAGGCATACAAGCTACAACGGACTGAAAGAAAAAAAATCATCTGACAAATTAAACCTACATTATTCAAAACACTATTGATTCTCTCTAATACCCGACAAACATACTCATTCAAAAGAAAAGTCTAAACCTGCATAATAATTCAAACTTGATTTTTAATTAATTCTTAAAGAAATAAACTACTAAATAACTAGCTAGACCGGTGACCTGTTTTACCCGACCCATCAAGATTATCCAACATTCAACCCCATAATCTTGGTGTCGACCTGTTTCTTCAAAGTAGTGTCGGTTCATCTTCGTGGATCAAGTTGGCTTCTTCATTCTTGTCCTTCCATTTTGTGCATTAATGTGCAAAATTCCCAAACGTTCCACACTCATAGCACCTAAACCCGCATTATCACCTCGTCCCGAGCCTCTTCTTAATTACACGGATGGCCCCTGTGGTTTACATGGATTTCACTTTTGGCCCCTATGAATGAGAAATTACATGTTTGGACCAATAGTTTCCACACTTATTTCACTTTTGGCCACTGAAGTGGATGTCAATTAATTTTTTCAGTTAAGTGCATATGAAATGACTAAAATACCCTCGGTTAAATAAATAAAAAAGTCAAATATGGGCCCTCAAACCTCACCCACTTCATCTTATTCCTTTTCCATTCATCTTCATTAAACCCATATCCTTGGCCACCACCATCACAGCCCCTCCCCCTTGGTCCCCCGCAATCGCCGGTAAAATCACCTCCACCTCCGACTCCGCCGACACCGACCTTCTTTCCCGCCTTCTCCACTTCCTGTCGCCATCTCTATCCAACCCCGGCGGTACTAATTTATTACTCCGCCGCCGTTCTTCACTCGCCGCCACCAGCACAACCTCTCCTTCGGTCATACCGTTCACCGACCTCAACTCCTCCCTATCCTCCACCTTACCTAACGTTTCCGGTCAAACCGAGTCAGACCCGGTTTCTCTTTTCAACCTCTCTAGCCACCAGAAACACCAACACTTCCCTCGAGTCTTGCCGCTCGGTTTCGACGATGGCGATGAAGATGACTCCGACGCCGGAGACTCGTTGTTTATTGACTCGTCTTCCTCAACTGAGTCATCTGAGTTGGCTCTAGGTTCTCTCCGTGAGTTAAATACTCATTCCCTTCTATTGATAAAGCTTAGAAACGAGTTAAAAGGTTTTAAACATTCCAGATTTTGAGGGATTTAAAGAATTGGATGCGATTTTGACTTTTGAAAAGTCAAAATTGGCGATAAGCAGGGTTGGGAAGAAAGGGGGTGGGGGAGGGGTTTTAATTTTGAGGTTAGGTGGGCCCCACTAATTAAAGATTTTATGTTAAAATTTAATTTTAAGCTTTTAATATTATATATATATATATTATTAGGGGTGTTTTAGTAATTTCAAATGTATTTAACTGAAAAACTTAACTAACATCCACTTCAGGGGCCAAAAGTGAAATAAGTGTGCAAACTATTAGTCCAAACATGTAATTTCTCATTAATAGGGACCAAAAGTGAAATTCGTGTAAACCACATGGGCCATCTGTGTAATTAATTCTACTTATATGTGAGAATAGAGGTTTAGCAAAGAAAAGAAAGGAGACTGAATGCTGAGATACTTTATTGATCTACTAAAGGAAGCCTTAAATTGGCATACAAGCTACAACGGACTGAAAGAAAAAAATCAACTGACAAATTAAACCTACATTATTCAAAACACTATTGATTCTCTCTAATACCCGACAAACATACTCATTCAAAAGAAAAGTCTAAACCTGCATAATAATTCAAACTTGATTTACTAATTAATTCTTAAAGAAATAAACTACTAAATAACTAGCTAGACCCGTGACCTGTTTGACCCGACCCATCAAGATTATCCAACATTCAACCCCATAATCTTGGTGTCGACCCGTTTCTTCAAAGTAGTGTCAGTTCATCTTCGTGGATCAAGTTGGCTTCTTCATTCTTGTCCTTCCATTTTGTGCATTAATGTGCAAAATTCCCAAACGTTCCACACTCATAGCACCTAAACCCGCATTATCACCTCGTCCCGAGCCTCTTCTTAATTACACGGATGGCCCCTGTGGTTTACATGGATTTCACTTTTGGCCCCTATGAATGAGAAATTACATGTTTGGACCAATAGTTTCCACACTTATTTCACTTTTGGCCACTGAAGTGGACGTCAATTAATTTTCTCAGTTAAGTGCATATGAAATGACTAAAATACCCTCGGTTAAATAAATAAAAAAGTCAAATATGGGCCCTCAAACCTCACCCACTTCATCTTATTCCTTTTCCATTCATCTTCATTAAACCCATATCCTTGGCCACCACCATCACAGCCCCTCCCCCTTGGTCCCCCGCAATCGCCGGTAAAATCACCTCCACCTCCGACTCCGCCGACACCGACCTTCTTTCCCGCCTTCTCCACTTCCTGTAGCCATCTCTATCCAACCCCGGCGGTATTAATTTATTACTCCGCCGCCGTTCTACACTCGCCGCCACCGGCACCACCTCTCCTCCGGTCGTACCGTTCACCGACCTCAACTCCTCCCTATCCTCCACCTTACCTACCGTTTCCGGTGAAACCGAGTCAGACCCGGTTTCTCTTTTCAACCTCTCTAGCCACCAGAAACACCAACACTTCCCTCGAGTCTGGCCGCTCGGTTTCGACGATGGCGATGAAGATGACTCCGACGCCGGAGACTCGTTGTTTATTGACTCGTCTTCCTCAACTGAGTCATCTGAGTTGTCTCTGGGTTCTCTCCGTGAGTTAAATACTCATTCCCTTCTATTGATAAAGCTTAGAAACGAGTTAGAAGGTTTTAAACATTCCAGATTTTGAGGGATTTAAAGAATTAGATGCGAATTTGACTTTTGAAAAGTCAAAATTGGCGATAAGCAGGGTTGGGAAGAAAGGGGGTGGGGGAGGGGTTTTAATTTTGAGGTTAGGTGGGCCCCACTAATTAAAGATTTTATTTTAAAATTTAATTTTAAGCTTTTAATATTATATATATATTATTAGGGGTGTTTTAGTCATTTCAAATGTATTTAACTGAAAAACTTAACTAACATCCACTTCAGGGGCCAAAAGTGAAATAAGTGTGCAAACTATTAGTCCAAACATGTAATTTCTCATTCATAGGGGCCAAAAGTGAAATTCGTGTAAACCACAGGGGCCATCTGTGTAATTAATTCTACTTATATGAGAGAATAGTGGTTTAGCAAAGAAAAGAAAGGAGACTGAATGCTGAGATACTTTATTGATCTACTAAAGGAAGCCTTAAATAGGCATACAAGCTACAATGGACTGAAAGAAAAAAATCAACTGACAAATTAAACCTACATTATTCAAAACACTATTGATTCTCTCTAATACCCGACAAACATACTCATTCAAAAGAAAAGTCTAAACCTGCATAATAATTCAAACTTGATTTACTAATTAATTCTTAAAGAAATAAACTACAAAATAAGTAGCTAGACCCGTGACCTGTTTGACCCGACCCATCAAGATTATCCAACATTTAACCCCATAATCTTGGTGTTGACCCGTTTCTTCAAAGTAAAGTGTCGGTTCATCTTCGTGGATCAAGTTGGCTTCTTCATTCTTGTCCTTCCATTTTGTGCATTAATGTGCAAAATTCCCAAACGTTCCACACTCATAGCACCAAAACCCGCGTTATCACCTCGTTCCGAGCCTCTTCTTAATTACACGGATGGCCCATGTGGTTTACACGGATTTCACTTTTGGCCCTTAGAAATGAGAAATTACATGTTTGGACCAATAGTTTGCACACTTATTTCACTTTTGGCTACTGAAGTGGATGTCAATTAATTTTTTCAGTTAAGTGCAAATGAAATGACTAAAATACCCTCGGTTAAATAAATAAAAAAGTCAAATATGGGCCCTCAAACCTCACCCACTTCATCTTCTTCCTTTTCCACTCATCTTTATTAAACCCACATCCTTGGCCACCACTATCACAGCCCCTCCCCCTTGGTCCCCCACAATCGCCGGTAAAATCACCTCCACCTCCGACTCCGCCGACACCGACCTTCTTTCCCGCCTTCTCCACTTCCTGCCGCCATCTCCACTTCCTGCCGCCATCTCTATCCAACCCCGGCGGTACTAATTTATTACTCCGCCGCCGTTCTTCACTCGCCGCCACCAGCACAACCTCTCCTCCGGTCATACCGTTCACCGACCTCAACTCCTCCCTATCCTCCACCTTACCTACCGTTTCCGGTCAAACCGAGTCAGACCCGGTTTCTCTTTTTAACCTCTCTAACCACGAGAAACACCAACACTTCCCTCGAGTCTGGCCGCTCGGTTTCGACGATGGCGATGAAGATGACTCCGACGCCGGAGACTCGTTGTTTCTTGACTCGTCTTCCTCAACTGAGTCATTCGAGTTGGCTCTGGGTTCTCTCCGTGAGTTAAATACTCATTCCCTTCTATTGATAAAGCTTAGAAACGAGTTAGAAGGTTTTATACATTCTAGATTTTGAGGGATTTAAAGAATTTGATGCGATTTTGACTTTTGAAAAGTCAAAATTGGCGATAAGCAGGGTTGGGAAGAAAGGGGGTGGGGGAGGGGTTTTAATTTTGAGGTTAGGTGGGCCCCACTAATTAAAGATTTTATTTTAAAATTTAATTTAAAGCTTTTAATAATATATATTTATTATTAGGGGTGTTTTAGTCATTTCAAATGTATTTAACTGAAAAACTTAACTAACATCCACTTCAGGGGCCAAAAGTGAAATAAGTGTGCAAACTATTGGTCCAAACATGTAATTTCTCATTCCTAGGGTCAAAAGTGAAATTCGTGTAAACCATAGGGGCCATCTGTGTAATTAATTCTACTTTTATGTGAGAATAGAGGTTTAGCAAAGAAAAGAAAGGAGACTGAATGCTGAGATACTTTATTGATCTACTAAAGGAAGCCTTAAATAGGCATACAAGCTACAATGGACTGAAAGAAAAAAATCAACTGACAAATTAAACCTACATTATTCAAAACACTATTGATTCTCTCTAATACCTGACAAACATACTCATTCAAAAGAAAAGTCTAAACCTGCATAATAATTCAAACTTGATTTACTAATTAATTCTTAAAGAAATAAACTACTAAATAACTAGCTAGTCCCGTGACATGTTTGACCCGACCCATCAAGAATATCCAACATTCAACCTCATAATCTTGGTGTCGACCCGTTTCTTCAAAGTAGTGTCGGTTCATCTTCGTGGATCAAGTTGGCTTCTTCATTCTTGTCCTTCCATTTTATGCA
This sequence comes from Smallanthus sonchifolius, assembly GCA_023525975.1. Lineage (NCBI taxonomy): Eukaryota > Viridiplantae > Streptophyta > Magnoliopsida > Asterales > Asteraceae > Smallanthus > Smallanthus sonchifolius. Next base: position 77,414,142 of record CM042034.1, read on the forward strand.
TTAATGTGCAAAATTCCCAAACGTTCCACACTCATAGCACCTAAACCCGCATTATCACCTCATCTCGAGCCTCTTCTTAATTACCCGGATGGCCCCTGTGGTTTACACGGATTTCACTTTTGGCCCCTAGGAATGAGAAATTACATGTTTGGACCAATAGTTTGCACACTTATTTCACTTTTGGCCACAGAAGTGGATGTCAATTAATTTTTTCAGTTAAGTGCATATGAAATGACTAAAATACCCTCGGTTAAATAAATAAAAAAATTCAAATATGGGCTCTTAAACCTCACCCACTTCATCTTCTTCCTTTTCCACTCATCTTCATTAAACCCACATCCTTGGCCACCACCATCACAGCCCCTCCCCCTTGGTCCCCCGCAATCGCCGGTAAAATCACCTCCACCTCCGACTCCGCCGACAACGACCTTCTTTCCCGCCTTCTCCACTTCCTGCCGCCATCTCTATCCAACCCCGGCGGTACTAATTTATTACTCCGCCGCCGTTCTTCACTCGCCGCCACCAGCACAACCTCTCCTCCGGTCATACCGTTCACCGACCTCAACTCCTCCCTATCCTCCACCTTACCTACCGTTTCCGGTCAAACCGAGTCAGACCCCGTTTCTCTTTTCAACCTCTCTAGCCACCAGAAACACCAACACTTCCCTCGAGTCTGGCCGCTCGGTTTCGACGATGGCGATGAAGATGACTCCGACGCCGGAGACTCGTTGTTTCTTGACTCGTCTTCCTCAACTGAGTCATCCGAGTTGGCTCTGGGTTCTCTCCGTGAGTTAAATACTCATTCCCTTCTATTGATAAAGCTTAGAAATGAGTTAGACGGTTTTAAACATTCCAGATTTTAAGGGATTTAAAGAATTGGATGCGATTTTGACTTTTGAAAAGTCAAAATTGGCGATAAGCAGGGTTGGGAAGAAATGGGGTGGGGGAGTGGTTTTAATTTTGAGGTTAGGTGGGCCCCACTAATTAAAGATTTTATTTTAAAATTTAATTTTAAGCTTTTAATAAAATATATTTATTATTAGGGGTGTTTTAGTCATTTCAAATGTATTTAACTGAAAAACTTAACTAACATCCACTTCAGGGGCCAAAAGTGAAATAAGTGTGCAAACTATTGGTCCAAACATGTAATTTCTCATTTCTAGGGTCAAAAGTGAAATTCGTGTAAACCATAGGGGCCATCTATGTAATTAATTCTACTTTTATGTGAGAATAGAGGTTTTGCAAAGAAAAGAAAGGAGACTGAATGCTGAGATACTTTATTGATCTACTAAAGGAAGCCTTAAATAGGCATACAAGCTACAATGGACTGAAAGAAAAAAAATCAACTGACAAATTAAACCTACATTATTCAAAACACTATTGATTCTCTCTAATACCCGACAAACATACTCATTCAAAAGAAAAGTCTAAACCTGCATAATAATTCAAACTTGATTTACTAATTAATTCTTAAAGAAATAAACTACTAAATAACTAGCTAGTCCCGTGACCTGTTTGACCCGACCCATCAAGAATATCCAACATTCAACCTCATAATCTTGGTGTCGACCCGTTTCTTCAAAGTAGTGTCGGTTCATCTTCGTGGATCAAGTTGGCTTCTTCATTCTTGTCCTTCCATTTTATGCATTAATGTGCAAAATTCCCAAACGTTCCACACTCATAGCACCTAAACCCGCATTATCACCTCATCTCGAGCCTCTTCTTAATTACCCGGATGGCCCCTGTGGTTTACACGGATTTCACTTTTGACCCTAGGAATGAGAAATTACATGTTTGGACCAATAGTTTGCACCCTTATTTCACTTTTGGCCACAGAAGTGGATGTCAATTAATTTTTTCAGTTAAGTGCATATGAAATGACTAAAATACCCTCGGTTAAATAAATAAAAAATTCAAATATGGGCTCTTAAACCTCACCCACTTCATCTTCTTCATTTTCCACTCATCTTCATTAAACCCACATCCTTGGCCACCACCATCACAGCCCCTCCCCCTTGGTCCCCCGCAATCGCCGGTAAAATCACCTCCACCTCCGACTCCGCCGACAACGACCTTCTTTCCCGCCTTCTCCACTTCGTGCCGCCATCTCTATCCAACCCCGGCGGTACTAATTTATTACTCCGCCGCCGTTCTTCACTCGCCGCCACCAGCACAACCTCTCCTCCGGTCATACCGTTCACCGACCTCAACTCCTCCCTATCCTCCACCTTACCTACCGTTTCCGATCAATTCGAGTCAGACCCCATTTCTCTTTTCAACCTCTCTAGCCACCAGAAACACCAACACTTCCCTCGAGTCTGGCCGCTCGGTTTCGACGATGGCGATGAAGATGACTCCGACGCCGGAGACTCGTTGTTTCTTGACTCGTCTTCCTCAACTGAGTCATCCGAGTTGGCTCTGGGTTCTCTCCGTGAGTTAAATACTCATTCCCTTCTATTGATAAAGCTTAGAAACGAGTTAGACGGTTTTAAACATTGCAGATTTTGAGGGATTTAAAGAATTGGATGCGATTTTGACTTTTGAAAAGTCAAAATTGGCGATAAGCAGGGTTGGGAAGAAATGGGGTGGGGGAGGGGTTTTAATTTTGAGGTTAGGTGGGCCCCACTAATTAAGATTTTATTTTAAAATTTAATTTTAAGCTTTTAATAATATATATTTATTATTAGGGGTGTTTTAGTCATTTCAAATGTATTTAACTGAAAAACTTAACTAACATCCACTTCAGGGGCCAAAAGTGAAATAAGTGTGCAAACTATTGGTCCAAACATGTAATTTCTCATTCCTAGGGTCAAAAGTGAAATTCGTGTAAACCATAGGGGCCATCTGTGTAATTAATTCTACTTTTATGTGAGAATAGAGGTTTAGCAAAGAAAAGAAAGGAGACTGAATGCTGAGATACTTTATTGATCTACTAAAGGAAGCCTTAAATAGGCATACAAGCTACAATGGACTGAAAGAAAAAAATCAACTGACAAATTAAACCTACATTATTCAAAACACTATTGATTCTCTCTAATACCCGACAAACATACTCATTCAAAAGAAAAGTCTAAACCTGCATAATAATTCAAACTTGATTTACTAATTAATTCTTAAAGAAATAAACTACTAAATAACTAGCTAGTCCAGTGACCTGTTTGACCCGACCCATCAAGAATATCCAACATTCAACCTCATAATCTTGGTGTCGACCCGTTTCTTCAAAGTAGTGTCGGTTCATCTTCGTGGATCAAGTTGGCTTCTTCATTCTTGTCCTTCCATTTTATGCATTAATGTGCAAAATTCCCAAACGTTCCACACTCATAGCACCTAAACCCGCACTATCACCTCATCTCGAGCCTCTTCTTAATTACCCGGATGGCCCCTGTGGTTTACACGGATTTCACTTTTGGCCCCTAGGAATGAGAAATTACATGTTTGGACCAATAGTTTGCACACTTATTTCACTTTTGGCCACAGAAGTGGATGTCAATTAATTTTTTCAGTTAAGTGCATATGAAATGACTAAAATACCCTCGGTTAAATAAATAAAAAATTCAAATATGGGCTCTTAAACCTCACCCACTTCATCTTCTTCATTTTCCACTCATCTTCATTAAACCCACATCCTTGGCCACCACCATCACAGCCCCTCCCCCTTGGTCCCCCGCAATCGCCGGTAAAATCACCTCCACCTCCGACTCCGCCGACAACGACCTTCTTTCCCGCCTTCTCCACTTCCTGCCGCCATCTCTATCCAACCCCGGCGGTACTAATTTATTACTCCGCCGCCGTTCTTCACTCGCCGCCACCAGCACAACCTCTCCTCCGGTCATACCGTTCACCGACCTCAACTCCTCCCTATCCTCCACCTTACCTACCGTTTTCGATCAAACCGAGTCAGACCCCGTTTCTCTTTTCAACCTCTCTAGCCACCAGAAACACCAACACTTCCCTCGAGTCTGGCCGCTCGGTTTCGACGATGGCGATGAAGATGACTCCGACGCCGGAGACTCGTTGTTTCTTGACTCGTCTTCCTCAACTGAGTCATCCGAGTTGGCTCTGGGTTCTCTCCGTGAGTTAAATACTCATTCCCTTCTATTGATAAAGCTTAGAAACGAGTTAGAAGGTTTTAAACATTGCAGATTTTGAGGGATTTAAAGAATTGGATGCGATTTTGACTTTTGAAAAGTCAAAATTGGCGATAAGCAGGGTTGGGAAGAAATGGGGTGGGGGAGGGGTTTTAATTTTGAGGTTAGGTGGGCCCCACTAATTAAAGATTTTATTTTAAAATTTAATTTTAAGCTTTTAATAATATATATTTATTATTAGGGGTGTTTTAGTCATTTCAAATGTATTTAACTGAAAAACTTAACTAACATCCACTTCAGGGGCCAAAAGTGAAATAAGTGTGCAAACTATTGGTCCAAACTTGTAATTTCTCATTCCTAGGGTCAAAAGTGAAATTCGTGTAAACCATAGGGGCCATCTGTGTAATTAATTCTACTTTTATGTGAGAATAGAGGTTTAGCAAAGAAAAGAAAGGAGACTGAATGCTGAGATACTTTATTGATCTACTAAAGGAAGCCTTAAATAGGCATACAAGCTACAACGGACTGAAAGAAAAAAATCAACTGACAAATTAAACCTACATTATTCAAAACACTATTGATTCTCTCTAATACCCGACAAACATACTCATTCAAAAGAAAAGTCTAAACCTGCATAATAATTCAAACTTGATTTACTAATTAATTCTTAAAGAAATAAACTACTAAATAACTAGCTAGACCCGTGACCTGTTTGACCCGACCCATCAAGATTATCCAACATTCAACCCCATAATCTTGGTGTCGACCCGTTTCTTCAAAGTAGTGTCGGTTCATCTTCGTGGATCAAGTTGGCTTCTTCATTCTTGTCCTTCCATTTTGTGCATTAATGTGCAAAATTCCCAAACGTTCCACACTCATAGCACCTAAACCCGCATTATCACCTCGTCCCGAGCCTCTTCTTAATTACACGGATGGCCCCTGTGGTTTACATTGATTTCACTTTTGGCCCCTATGAATGAGAAATTACATGTTTGGACCAATAGTTTCCACACTTATTTCACTTTTGGCCACTGAAGTGGATGTCAATTAATTTTTTCAGTTAAGTGCATATGAAATGACTAAAATACCCTCGGTTAAATAAATAAAAAAGTCAAATATGGGCCCTTAAACCTCACCCACTTCATATTCTTCCTTTTCCACTCATCTTCATTAAACCCACATCCTTGGCCAGCACCATCACAGCCCCTCCCCCTTGGTCCCCCGCAATCGCCGGTAAAATCACCTCCACCTCCGACTCCGCCGACATCGACCTTCTTTCCCGCCTTCTCCACTTCCTGCCGCCATCTCTATCCAACCCCGGCGGTACTAATTTATTACTCCGCCGTCGTTCTTCACTCGCCGCCACCAGCACAACCTCTCCTCCGGTCATACCGTTCACCGACCTCAACTCCTCCCTATCCTCCACCTTACCTACCGTTTCCGGTCAAACCGAGTCAGACCCGGTTTCTCTTTTCAACCTCTCTAGCCACCAGAAACACCAACACTTCCCTCGAGTCTGGCCGCTCGGTTTCGACGATGGCGATGAAGATGACTCCGACGCCGGAGACTCGTAGTTTCTTGACTCGTCTTCCAAAACTGAGTCATCCGAGTTGGCTATGGGTTCTCTCCGTGAGTTAAATACTAATTCCCCTCTATTGATAAAGCTTAGAAACGAGTTAGAAGGTTTTAAACATTGCAGATTTTGAGGGATTTAAAAAAACTGGATGCGATTTTGACTTTTGAAAAGTCAAAATTGGCGATAAGCAGGGTTGGGAAGAAAGGGGGTGGGGGAGGGGTTTTAATTTTGAGGTTAGGCGGGCCCCACTAATTAAAGATTTTATTTTAAAATTTAAGTTTAAGCTTTTAATAATATATATTTATTATTAGGGGTGTTTTAGTCATTTCAAATGTATTTAACTGAAAAACTTAACTAACATCCACTTCAGGGGCCAAAAGTGAAAAAAGTGTGCAAACTATTGGTCCAAACATGTAATTTCTCATTCCTAGGGTCAAAAGTGAAATTCGTGTAAACCACAGGGGCCATCTGTGTAATTAATTCTACTTTTATGTGAGAATAGAGGTTTAGCAAAGAAAAGAAAGGAGACTGAATGCTGAGATACTTTATTGATCTACTAAAGGAAGCCTTAAATAGGCATACAAGCTACAACGGACTGAAAGAAAAAAATCAACTGACAAATTAAACCTACATTATTCAAAACACTATTGATTCTCTCTAATACCCGACATACATACTCATTCAAAAGAAAAGTCTAAACCTGCATAATAATTCAAACTTGATTTACTAATTAATTCTTAAAGAAATAAACTACTAAATAACTAGCTAGACCTGTGACCTGTTTGACCCGACCCATCAAGATTATCCAACATTCAACCCCATAATCTTGGTGTCGACCCGTTTCTTCAAAGTAGTGTCGGTTCATCTTCGTGGATCAAGTTGGCTTCTTCATTCTTGTCCTTCCATTTTGTGCATTAATGTGCAAAATTCCCAAACGTTCCACACTCATAGCACCTAAACCCGCATTATCACCTCATCTCGAGCCTCTTCTTAATTACCCGGATGGCCCCTGTGGTTTACACGGATTTCACTTTTGGCCCTTAGGAATGAGAAATTACATGTTTGGACCAATAGTTTGCACACTTATTTCACTTTTGGCCACTGAAGTGGATGTCAATTAATTTTTTCAGTTAAGTGCATATGAAATGACTAAAATACCCTCGGTTAAATAAATAAAAAAGTCAAATATGGGCCCTTAAACCTCACCCACTTCATCTTCTTCCTTTTCCACTCATCTTCATTAAACCCACATCCTTGGCCACCACCATCACAGCCCCTCCCCCTTGGTCCCCCGCAATCGCCGGTAAAATCACCTCCACCTCCGACTCCGCCGACACCGACCTTCTTTCCCGCCTTCTCCACTTCCTGCCGCCATCTCTATCCAACCCCGGCGGTACTAATTTATTGCTCCGCCGCCGTTCTTCACTCGCCGCCACCAGCACAACCTCTCCTCCGGTCATACCGTTCACCGACCTCAACTCCTCCCTATCCTCCACCTTACCTACCGTTTCCGGTCAAACCGAGTCAGACCCGGTTTCTCTTTTCAACCTCTCTAGCCACCAGAAACACCAACACTACCCTCGAGTCTGGCCGCTCGGTTTCGACGATGGCGATGAAGATGACTCCGACGCCGGAGACTCGTTGTTTCTTGACTCGTCTTCCTCAACTGAGTCATCCAAGTTGGCTCTGGGTTCTCTTCGTGAGTTAAATACTCATTCCCTTCTATTGATAAAGCTTAGAAACGAGTTAGAAGGTTTTAAACGTTGCAGATTTTGAGGGATTTAAAGAATTGGATGCGATTTTGACTTTCGAAAAGTCAAAATTGGCGATAAGCAGGGTTGGGAAGAAAGGGGGTGGGGGAGGGGTTTTAATTTTGAGGTTAGGCGGGCCCCACTAATTAAAGATTTTATTTTAAAATTTAATTTTAAGCTTTTAATAATATATATTTATTATTAGGGGTGTTTTAGTCATTTCAAATGTATTTAACTGAAAAACTTAACTAACATCCACTTCAGGGGCCAAAAGTGAAATAAGTGTGCAAACTATTGGTCCAAACATGTAATTTCTCATTCCTAGGGTCAAAAGTGAAATTCGTGTAAACCACAGGGGCCATCTGTGTAATTAATTCTACTTTTATGTGAGAATAGAGGTTTAGCAAAGAAAAGAAAGGAGACTGAATGCTGAGATACTTTATTGATCTACTAAAGGAAGCCTTAAATAGGCATACAAGCTACAACGGACTGAAAGAAAAAAATCAACTGACAAATTAAACCTACATTATTCAAAACACTATTGATTCTCTCTAATACCCGACAAACATACTCATTCAAAAGAAAAGTCTAAACCTGCATAATAATTCAAACTTGATTTACTAATTAATTCTTAAAGAAATAAACTACTAAATAACTAGCTAGACCCGTGACCTGTTTGACCCGACCCATCAAGATTATCCAACATTCAACCCCATAATCTTGGTGTCGACCCGTTTCTTCAAAGTAGTGTCGGTTCATCTTCGTGGATCAAGTTGGCTTCTTCATTCTTGTCCTTCCATTTTGAGCATTAATGTGCAAAATTCCCAAACGTTCCACACTCATAGCACCTAAACCCGCATTATCACCTCGTCCCGAGCCTCTTCTTAATTACCCGGATGGCCCCTGTGGTTTACACGGATTTCACTTTTGGCCCTGGGAATGAGAAATTACATGTTTGGACCAATAGTTTGCACACTTATTTCACTTTTGGCCACTGAAGTGGATGTCAATTAATTTTTTCAGTTAAGTGCATATGAAATGACTAAACAACCATCGGTTAAATAAATAAAAAAGTCAAATATAGGCCCTCAAACCTCACCGACTTCATCTTCTTCCTTTTCCACTCATCTTCATTAAACCCACATCCTTGGCCACCACCATCACAGCCCCTCCCCCTTGGTCCCCCGCAATCGCCGGTAAAATCACCTCCACCTCCGACTCCGCCGACACCGACCTTCTTTCCCGCCTTCTCCACTTCCTGCCGCCATCTCTATCCGACCCCGGCGGTACTAATTTATTGCTCCGCCGCCGTTCTTCACTCGCCGCCACCAGCACAACCTCTCCTCCGGTCATACCGTTCACCGACCTCAACTCCTCCCTATCCTCCACCTTACCTACCGTTTCCGGTCAAACCGAGTCAGACCCGGTTTCTCTTTTCAACCTCTCTAGCCACCAGAAACACCAACACTACCCTCGAGTCTGGCCGCTCGGTTTCGACGATGGCGATGAAGATGACTCCGACGCCGGAGACTCGTTGTTTCTTGACTCGTCTTCCTCAACTGAGTCATCCGAGTTGGCTTTGGGTTCTCTCCGTGAGTTAAATACTCATTCCCTTCTATTGATAAAGCTTAGAAACGATTTAGAAGGTTTTAAACATTGCAGATTTTGAGGGATTTAAAGAATTGGATGCGATTTTGACTTTTGAAAAGTCAAAATTGGCGATAAGCAGGGTTGGGAAGAAAGGGGGTGGGGGAGGGGTTTTAATTTTGAGGTTAGGTGGGCCCCACTAATTAAAGATTTTATTTTAAAATTTAATTTTAAGCTTTTAATAATATATATTTATTATTAGGGGTGTTTTAGTCATTTCAAATGTATTTAACTGAAAAACTTAACTAACATCCACTTCAGGGGCCAAAAGTGAAATAAGTGTGCAAACTATTGGTCCAAACATGTAATTTCTCATTCCTAGGGTCAAAAGTGAAATTCGTGTAAACCATAGGGGCCATCTGTGTAATTAATTCTACTTTTATGTGAGAATAGAGGTTTAGCAAAGAAAAGAAAGGAGACTGAATGCTGAGATACTTTATTGATCTACTAAAGGAAGCCTTAAATAGGCATACAAGCTACAACGGACTGAAAGAACAAAAATCAACTGACAAATTAAACCTACATTTTTCAAAACACTATTGATTCTCTCTACTCATTCAAAAGAAAAGTCTAAACCTGCATAATAATTCAAACTTGATTTACTAATTAATTCTTAAAGAAATAAACTACTAAATAACTAGCTAGACCCGTGACCTGTTTGACCCGACCCATCAAGATTATCCAACATTCAACCCCATAATCTTGGTGTCGACCCGTTTCTTCAAAGTAGTGTCGGTTCATCTTCGTGGATCAAGTTGGCTTCTTCATTCTTGTCCTTCCATTTTGTGCATTAATGTGCAAAATTCCCAAACGTTCCACACTCATAGCACCTAAACCCGCATTATCACCTCGTCCCGAGCCTGTTCTCAATTACACGGATGGCCCCTGTGGTTTACACGGATTTCACTTTTGGCCCCTAGGAATGAGAAATTACATGTTTGGACTAATAGTTTGCACACTTATTTCACTTTTGGCCACTCAAGTGGATGTCAATTAATTTTTTCAGTTAAGTGCATATGAAATGACTAAAATACCCTCGGTTAAATAAATAAAAAAGTCAAATATGGTCCCTCAAACCTCACCCACTTCATCTTCTTCCTTTTCCACTCATCTTCATTAAACCCACATCCTTGGCCACCACCATCACAGCCCCTCCCCCTTGGTCCCTCGCAATCGCAGGTAAAATCACCTCCACCTCCGACTCCGCCGACACCGACCTTCTTTCCCGCCTTCTCCACTTCCTGCCGCCATCTCTATCCAACCCCGGCGGTACTAATTTATTACTCCGCCGCCGTTCTTCACTCGCCGCCACCAGCACAACCTCTCCTCCGGTCATACCGTTCACCGACCTCAACTCCTCCCTATCCTCCACCTTACCTACCTTTTCCGGTCAAGCCGAGTCTGACCCGGTTTCTCTTTTCAACCTCTCTAGCCACAAGAAACACCAACACTACCCTCGAGTCTGGCCGCTCGGTTTCGACGATGGCGATGAAGATGACTCCGACGCCGGAGACTCGTTGTTTCTTGACTCGTCTTCCTCAACTGAGTCATCCGAGTTGGCTCTGGGTTCTCTCCGTGAGTTAAATACTCATTCCCTTCTATTGATAAAGCTTAGAAATGAGTTAGACGGTTTTAAACATTCCAGATTTTGAGGGATTTAAAGAATTGGATGCGATTTTGACTTTTGATAAGTCAAAATTGGCGATGAGTAGGGTTGGGAAGAAATGGGGTGGGGGAGGGGTTTTAATTTTGAGGTTAGATGGGCCCCACTAATTAAAGATTTTATTTTAAAATTTAATTTTAAGCTTTTAATAATATATATTTATTATTAGGGGTGTTTTAGTAATTTCAAATGTATTTAACTGAAAAACTTAACTAACATCCACTTCAGGGGCCAAAAGTGAAAAAAGTGTGCAAACTATTTGTCCAAACATGTAATTTGTCATTCCTAGGGGCCAAAAGTGAAATTCGTGTAAACCACAGGGGCCATATGTGTAATTAATTCTACTTTTATGTGAGAATAGAGGTTTAGCAAAGAAAAGAAAGGAGACTGAATGCTGGGATACTTTATTGATCTACTAAAGGAAGCCTTAAATAGGAATACAAGCCACAACGAACTGAAAGAAAAAAATCAAGAGACAAATTAAACCTACATTTTTCAAAACACTATTGATTATCCCTAATACCCGACAAACATACTCATTCAAAGGAAAAGTCTAAACCTGTTTAATAATTCAAACTTGATTTACTAATTAATTCTTAAAGAAATAAACTACTAAATAACTAGCTAGACCCGTGACCTGTTTGACCCGACCCATCAAGATTATCCAACATTCAACCCCATAACCTTGGTGTCGACCCGTTTCTTCAAAGTAGTGTCGGTTCATCTTCGTGGATCAAGTTGGCTTCTTCATTCTTGTCCTTCCATTTTGTGCATTCATGTGCAAAATGCCTAAGCGTTCCACACTCATAGCACCTAAACCCGCATTTATCACCTCGTCCCGAGCCTTTTCTTAATTACACGGATGGCCCCTATGGTTTACAAGGATTTCACTTTTGGCCCCTAGGAATGAGAAATTACATGTTTGGACCAATAGTTTCCACACTTATTTCACTTTTGGCCACTGAAGTGGATGTCAATTAATTTTTTCAGTTAAGTGCATATGAAATGACTAAAATACCCACGATTAAATAAAAAAAAAGTCAAATATGGGCCCTCAAACCTCACCCACTTCATCATCTTCCTTTTCCACTCATCTTCATTAACCCCACATCATTGGCCACCACCATCACAGCCCCTCCCCCTTGGACCCCCACAATCGCCGGTAAAATCACCTCCACCTCCGACTCCGCCGACACCGACCTTCTTTCCCGCCTTCTCCACTTCCTGCCGCCATCTCTATCCAACCCCGGCGGTACTAATTTATTACTCCGCCGCCGTTCTTCACTCGCCGCCACCAGCACAACCTCTCCTCCGGTCATACCGTTCACCGACCTCAACTCCTCCCTATCCTCCACCTTACCTACCTTTTCCGGTCAAACCGAGTCAGACCCGGTTTCTATTTTCAATCTCTCTAGCCACCAGAAACACCAACACTTCCCTCGAGTCTGGCCGCTTGGTTTCGACGATGGCGATGAAGATGACTTCGACGCCGGAGACTCATTGGTTCTTGACTCGTCTTCCTCAACTGAGTCATCCTAGTTGGCTCTGGGTTCTCTCCGTGAGTTAAATACTCATTCCCTTCAATTGATAAAGCTTAGAAACGAGTTAGAAGGTTTTAAACATTCCAGATTTTGAGGGATTAAAAGAATTGGATGCGATTTTGACTTTTGAAAAGTGAAAATTGGCGATAAGCAGGGTTGGGAAGAAAGGGGGTGGGGGAGGGGTTTTAATTTTGAGGTTAGGTGGCCCCCACTAATTAAAGATTTTATTTTAAAATTTAATTTTAAGCTTTTAATAATATATATTTATTATTAGGGGTGTTTTAGTCATTTCAAATGTATTTAACTGAAAAACTTAACTAACATCCACTTCAGGGGCCAAAAGTGAAATACGTGTGCACACTATTTGCCCAAACATGTAATTTCCCATTCCTAGGGGCAAAAGTGAAATTCATGTAAACCACAGGGGCCATCTGTGTAATTAATTCTACTTTTATGTGAGAATAGAGGTTTAGCAAAGAAAAGAAAGGAGACTGAATGCTGAGATACTTTATTGATCTACTAAAGGAAGCCTTAAATACGCATACAAGCTACAACGGACTGAAAGAAAAAAATCAACTGACAAATTAAACCTACATTATTCAAAACACTATTGATTCTCTCTAATACCCGATAAACATACTCATTCAAAAGAAAAGTCTAAACCTGCATAATAATTCAAACTTGATTTACTAATTAATTCTTAAAAAATAAACTACTAAATAACTAGCTAGACCCGTGACCTGTTTGACCGGACCCATCAAGATTATCCAACGTTCAACCCCATAATCTTGGTGTCGACCCGTTTCTTCAAAGTAGTGTCGGTTCATCTTCGTGGATCAAGTTAGCTTCTTCATTCTTGTCCTTCCATTTTGTGCATTAATGTGCAAAATGCCCAAACGTTCCACACTCATAGCACCTAAACCCGCATTATCACCTCGTCCCGAGCCTCTTCTTAATTACACGGATGGCCCCTGTGGTTTACACGGATTTCACTTTTGGCCCCTAGGAATGAGAAATTACATGTTTGGACCAATAGTTTGCACACTTATTTCACTTTTGGCCACTGAAGTGGATGTCAATTAATTTTTTCAGTTAAGTGCATATGAATTGACTAAAATACCCTCGGTTAAATAAAAAAAAAGTCAAATATGGGCCCTCAAACCTCACCCACTTCATCTTCTTCCTTTTCCACTCATCTTCATTAAACCCACATCCTTGGCCACCACCATCACAGCCCCTCCCCCTTGGCCCCCGCAATCGCCGGTAAAATCACCTCCACCTCCGACTCCGCCGACACCAACCTTCTTTCCCGCCTTCTCCACCTCCTGCCGCCATCTCTATCCAACCCCGGCGGTACTAATTTATTACTCCGTCGCCGTTCTTCACTCGCCGCCACCAGCACAACCTCTCCTCCGGTCATACCGTTCACCGACCTCAACTCCTCCCTATCCTCCACCTTACCTACCTTTTCCGGTCAAACCGAGTCAGACCCGGTTTCTCTTTTCAACCTCTCTAGCCACAAGAAACACCAACACTTCCCTCGAGTCTGGCCGCTCGGTTTCGACGATGGCGATGAAGATGACTCCGATGCCGGAGACTCGTTGTTTCTTGACTCGTCTTCCTCAACTGAGTCATCCGAGTTGGCTCTGGGTTCTCTCCGTGAGTTAAATACTCATTCCCTTCTATTGATAAAGCTTAGAAATGAGTTAGACGGTTTTAAACATTCCAGATTTTGAGGGATTTAAAGAATTGGATGCGATTTTGACTTTTGAAAAGTCAAAATTGGCGATGAGCAGGGTTGGGAATAAATGGGGTGGGGGAGGGGTTTTAATTTTGAGGTTAGGTGGGCCCCACTAATTAAAGATTTTATTTTAAAATTTAATTTTAAGCTTTTAATAATATATATTTATTATTAGGGGTGTTTTAGTCATTTCAAATGTATTTAACTGAAAAACTTAACTAACATCCACTTCAGGGGCCAAAAGTGAACAAAGTGTGCAAACTATTGGTCCAAACATGTAATTTCTCATTCTTAGGGGCCAAAAGTGAAATTCGTGTAAACCACAGGGGCCATATGTGTAATTAATTCTACTTTTATGTGAGAATAGAGGTTTAGCAAAGAAAAGAAAGGAGACTGAATGCTGAGATACTTTATTGATCTACTAAAGGAAGCCTTAAATAGGAATACAAGCCACAACGAACTGAAAGAAAAAAATCAACCGACAAATTAAACCTACATTATTCAAAACACTATTGATTCTCCCTAATACCCGACAAACATACTCATTCAAAGGAAAAGTCTAAACCTGCATAATAATTCAAACTTGATTTACTAATTAATTCTTAAAGAAATAAACTACTAAATAACTAGCTAGACCCGTGACCTGTTTGACCCGACCCATCAAGATTATCCAACATTCAACCCCATAACCTTGGTGTCGACCCGTTTCTTCAAAGTAGTGTCGGTTCATCTTCGTGGATCAAGTTGGCTTCTTCATTCTTGTCCTTCCATTTTGTGCATTCATGTGCAAAATGCCTAAACGTTCCACACTCATAGCACCTAAACCCGCATTTATCACCTCGTCCCGAGCCTCTTCTTAATTACACGGATGGCCCCTGTGGTTTACAAGGATTTCACTTTTGGCCCCTAGGAATGAGAAATTACATGTTTGGACCAATAGTTTGCACACTTATTTCACTTTTGGCCACTGAAGTGGATGTCAATTAATTTTTTCAGTTAAGTGCATATGAATTGACTAAAATACCCTTGGTTAAACAAATAAAAAAGTAAAATATGGGCCCTCAAACCTCACCCACTTCATCTTCTTCCTTTTCTACTCATCTTCATTAAACCCACATCCTTGGCCACCACCATCACAGCCCCTCCCTCTTGGTCCCCCGCAATCGCCGGTAAAATCACGTCCACATCCGACTCCGCCGCCACCAGCCTTCTTTCCCTCCTTCTCCACCACCTGCCGCCATCTCTATCCAACACCGGCGATACCAATTTATTACTCCGCTGCCGTTCTTCACTCGCCGCCACCAGCACCACCTCTCCTCCGGTCATACCGTTCACCGACCTCAACTCCTCCCTATCCTCCACCTTACCTACCGTTTCCGTTCAAACCGAGTCAGACCCGGTTTCTCTTTTCTACCACTCTAGCCACCAGAAACACCAACACTTCCCTCGAGTCTGGCCGCTCGGTTTCGATGATGGCGATGAAGATGATGCCGACGCCGGAGACTCGTTGTTTCTTGACTCGTCTTCCTCAACTTTGTCATCCGAGTTGGCTCTGGGTTCTCTCCGTGAGTTAAACACACATTCCCTTCTATTGATAAAGCTTAGAAACGAGTTAGAAGGTTTTAAACATTCCAGATTTTGAGGGATTTAAAGAAATGGATGCGATTTTGACTTTTGAAAAGTCAAAATTGGCGATAAGCAGGGTGGGGAAGAAAGGGGGTGGGGGAGGTATTTTAATTTTGAGGTTAGGTGGGCCCCACTAATTAAAGATTTTATTTTAAAATTTAATTTTATGCTTTTAATAATATATATTTATTATTGGGGGTGTTTTAGTCATTTCAAATGTACTTAACTGAAAAACTTAACTGACATCCACTTCAGGGGCCAAAAGTGAAATAAGTGTGCAAACTAATAGTCCAAACATGTAACTTCTCATTCCTAGGAGGCAAAAGTGAAATTCGTGTAAACCACATGGGCCATCTGTGTAATTAATTCTACTTTTATGTGAGAATAGAGGTTTAGAAAAGAAAAGAAAGGAGACTGAATGCTGAGATACTTTATTGATCTACTAAAGGAAGCCTTAAATAGGCATACAAGCTACAACTGACTGAAAAAAAAAATCAACTGACAAATTAAACCTACATTATTCAAAACACTATTGATTCTCCTTAATACCCGACAAACATACTCATTCAAAGGAAAAGTCTAAACCTGCATAATAATTCAAACTTGATTTACTAATTAATTCTTAAAGAAATAAACTACTAAATAGCTAGCTAGACCCGTGACCTGTTTGACCCGACCCATCAGGATTATCCAACATTCAACCCCATAATATTGGTGTCGACCCGTTTCTTCAAAGTTGTGTCGGTTCATCTTCGTGGATCAAGTTGGCTTCTTCATTCTTGTCCTTCCATTTTGTGCATTCATGTGCAAAATGCCCAAACGTTCCACTCTCATAGCACCTAAACCCGCATTTATCACCTCGTCCCGAGCCTTTTCTTAATTACACGGATGGCCCCTGTGGTTTACACGGATTTCACTTTTAGCCCCTAGGAATGAGAAATTAAATGTTTGGACCAATAGTTTGCACACTTATTTCACTTTTGGCCACTGAAGTGGATGTCAATTAGTTTTTTCAATTAAGTGCATATGAAATGACTAAAATACCCTCGATTAAATAAATAAAAAAGTCAAATATGGGCCCTCAAACCTCACCCACTTCATCTTCTTCCTTTTCCACTCATTTTCATTAAACCCACATCCTTGGCCATCACCGTCACAACCCCTCCCCCTTGGTCCCCCGCAATCGCCGGCAAAATCTCCTCCACCTCCGACTACGCCGCCACCGACCTTCTTTCCCGCCTTCTCCACCGCCTGCCGCCATCTCTATCCAACACCGACGGTACTAATTTATTACTCCCCCGCCGTTCTTCACTCGCCGCCACCAGCACCACCTCTCCTCCGGTCATACCGTTCACTGACCTCAACTCCTCCCTATCCTCCACCTTACCTACCGTTTCTGGTCAAACCGAGTCAGACCTGGTTTCTCTTTTCAACCTCTCTAGCCACCAGAAACACCAACACTTCCCTCGAGTCTGGCCGCTCGGTTTCGACGATGGCGATGAAGATGACGCCGACGCCGGAGACTCGTTGTTTCTTGACTCGTCTTCCTCAACGAGTCATCCGAGTTGGCTCTGGGTTCTCTCCGTGAGTTAAATACTCATTCCCTTCTATTGATAAAGCTTAGAAACGAGTTAGAAGGTTTTAAACATTTCCAGATTTTGAGGGATTTAAAGAATTGGATGCGATTTTGACTTTTGAAAAGTCAAAATTGGCGATAAGCAGGGTGGGGAAGAAAGGGGTTGGGGGAGGGATTTTAACTTTGAGGTTAGGTGGGCCCCACTAATTAAAGATTTTATTTTAAAATTTAATTTTATGCTTTTAATAATATATATTTATTATTAGGGGTGTTTTAGTCATTTCAAATGTACATAACTGAAAAACTTAACTAACATTCACTTCAGGGGCCAAAAGTGAAATAAGTGTGCAAACTATTTTTCCGAATATGTAATTTCTCATTCCTAGGGGCCAAAAGTGAAATTCGTGTAAACCACAGTGGCCATCTGTGTAATTAATTCTACTTTTATGTGAGAACAGAGGTTTAGCAAAGAAAAGAAACGAGACTGAATGCTGAGATACTTTATTGATCTACTAAAGGAAGCCTTAAATAGGCATACAAGCTACAACGGACTGAAAGAAAAAATCAACTGACAAATTAAACCTACATTATTCAAAACACTATTGATTCTCCCTAATACCCGACAAACATACTCATTCAAAGAAAAAGTCTAAACCTGTATAATAATTCAAACTTGATTTACTAGTTAATTCTTAAAGACATAAACTACTAAATAACTAGCTAGACACGTGACCTGTTTGACCCGACCGATCAAGATTATCTAACATTCAACCCCATAATCTTGATGTCGACCCGTTTCTTCAAAGTAGTGTCGGTTCATCTTCGTGGATCAAGTTGGCTTCTTTATTCTTGCCCTTCCATTTTGTGCATTCATGTGCAAAATGCCCAAACGTTCCGCACTCATTGCACCTAAACCCGCATTTATCACCTCGTCCCGAGCCTCTTCCTCCTCTACCGAAACCTCTTCTTTGTCAATATTGTCTATCCTTACCATTCGAATCAGAAAACCATAATTGAATCTGAAGCCATTCTTCGTATGTTTTTAGTCTTCCTACGACATATTCAAAAGGCATGCTTTCAATATCGGAGTATTGCTCGATAGAGGCTACAATAGGTAAGTACCTCTTTGGCATCAAGTTAAGAAATTTTCTTACAATTATTTCTTCTTTAATATTTGAACCAAGGCTCTTAAACTTAGCCACTATAGCACTTATCTTACCAGAAAAATCGTTGATTGTCTCATTCTCCTTCATCTTTAGCATATCCAATTCACTCCTTAGAGTTTGCCACCTTTCTTTCTGACCCAGTCGACTCCTAAATATTGAACCCTAGTTGATTCCCAAACGTCTTTTGCATCATTATGTTTAGCAACTTGTAGGAGGATGTCTTCACGTAGAGTTTGAAAGATAATGGCTTTCGTGGTGTAGTTATTTTTCGCGTCCACGATTCCTCCTGTTACGGGATCCACCGACTCCCACAAACTGTATGCCCTTAACACCATCTCAACCAAAATAGACCATAAAGTGTAGTTAGTTTTGGTTAATTTAGGACATAGAAGTGGTGCGTTACCTTGCTCACGAACTGTCAAAGTTCCAGCATTCTCTCCCATTCTTGCTAAAATTCTTGCTCGGGTCTTGCTATCACTCAGATCTTATGTCTACTCACACCCCATTCTCATCACATTTTATTCATTACCTGAAAACATTTTGAAAATAAGCACATACCCATCTTTAACCTACACATCCCATGGACCACACATAGTCCCTTAGTCCCATATTTGAATACTTAAATTCATAAACTCATCGAGTTAAACCCCAAAGTTTGTTACATATTTAATGTAATAAAACACGTCGTGTAAGTGTGTACGATAGCCCCAAAACATTAAAAACATTTAGTTACGAAGAGAATCCAAACCCTTGCTTTGCATCCGTCCTCTCGCTTGAAATCTGAACATGTCAACGTATGATCACCTGATCAAGATACGTGCGTAAAGACACGTCGAAAACAAACAAATATAACTGAACCCCGACGCTCGTCTTCTCTACTCGTCGTACCGGTTCATCGAAACCTTAACTTCACTTAAACACGCGGCGTATCGTCCTTGACTCGTTTTGTAACATCCCGTTTTTTTGATTAGAAAACGGGTAGTAATTATTGTAAATAACTGTTCGAAAGATTAGGAGACTTGACGGGATTTGCGTGTTATTGTTTTTATAAAGAATTAGTCGGAGTTTAAAGTGTAGATGTCGAGACCTAAGGGGGAAACTTTGTAAAACTTTCGAAATGGATCGGTCCGAGAGGTCGGTGGCTCGTGGGGGACAAGCCGGCCCAAGGAACACACCCATTAGGGTGTTACGCAAGGGGAGGAAACCCCATTGGGGTGTTTTGCGGCTGTCGAGATCGAGAGAGATGAAGGGGGCGACAAGAGCTTCCGGTTCAAGGTGATTCGAGGTAAGAACTCGCATTCTTTACTCTCTCGATTCACATGTACGATTATCAGATCGTTATTTACGTGGTTATGGAGTTAGGGTTTCGTTAAAAATCAAGTGCTTATAGAAGAGGAGGACGATCGGTGATTCGGCGAGCACGAGTCTTCCGATTGAAAGGTATAATCGCTTCATTCTATCCGTATGATTGTTATTTACGGGTTGTGGGACTGTTGGGGTGTTTGGCCGAACCCTTTAGGGTGGCCAACATGCTTAGCGAGGTCGAAGGAGGAGTCGGCTAGGGTCGGGTAGCGGACCACAAGGCGGGAGGACCGGTGCGGAGCCGACAGGGGCTAGGGTTACGTGGTGATGGCCGTGACAGGCTGGTGGGGACGAAGACGACATGACGACAGCGTGGTGGATCCATGGCAGCGGTGGCCGAAGGACGTGGAAGCTGTGGGTGGTGGCCGGAGGTGACGGGAACCGGTTGGGAGTTATCGGTAGCCACGAGGGGAGCCGGAGATAGCCGATACTTGTCCGATGACCGCCATGATCGTGTACACGTGTGTATACGTGCATGGGCGGTTTGTGTGGCGATTAGGGTTTTTGCATGGCGTCACGCATATGCGTGTGATCATGTGTAATGCTGGGATACTCGAGTGAGTGAGCGATTGGACGAACGCCCAAAACTTAAAAGTGGTCGAAGGACGAGCATGAGAAGTTAGCAAATTCTACTGATCGAGTTGTGTCTAGCAAAGGTGAGTTTCTAACGCCCATTTTTAAACGTTTTGTAGTTTTGGGCATTAATACGTGCGACGTGCAATATAGAGAAGGCACGAAATGAAAAGGGTTTTGATGTTAATATTTGTGTTGTGAAATAATAGTTATAATTGTATGCGTAGGATTTGGCATCACGTAATTGAATGTCGTGATGGTTTAATAGGAGTTAATTGATATTGTGTCGACCCTAGTCGACGGGAATTGAGTCTGACCTTAGTCGGATGAAATGGGTTGCTTAAGCGTGATAGTAAGTCGGTGTTGTTCGGTGAGTTGTTATGACTGACGATGATCAGTCAATGAGTCATGATCGCACGAGTCCGTAGACTAGTCGGCATGATTTCGTGTATGTCGATAAAAATATATAATTGATTAAATGGTAAAGTAATGAGAAAACCCTTGTGACGTAAATCATTTTTAATAAAGGTTTGGAACTTATTATCCCTGAACGAATTACTATAGAACTCACTTAGCGTAGTTGACTTTTAGCATGTATTTCAGGTAAAGAGAATGTGTGAGCTGGCGGCTTCTGGATGGGGTTTGGTTACCGTGATTGATGTGATGACATTTAATTTCTGTTATGATGTTGAACTATCTAGGTTTTAGTACTAGATTGGATTATATTTCAGATTTGGGTCGTTGACCGCTGTTGACTGTTTGAATTCCGCTGCAATAAAATGTGTTGATTTGATATCATTTATTATTGTGCTTACGTGTATGCCAACGTGTCGGGTACCCGAGTTTGGGGCCTTACAAGTTGGTATCAGAGCGGTGGTTTAAATAATCTGGGCGTCCTCGATGCCTACTGAGAATGGGACCAATGTGTAGGAAATGTCATCACGCGTAACCAAAAGCCAGAAGCGCCAGGTATGAGTTAGTGTGTATGTGTGTATGTTAGTAGGCTAAGACAGGGGCGTTATTCCAAGATGCAGTATAGGGATGGTTTAAAACCTGAAAGGCAAGGCAAGAGGGTAATTGCGATTGACCACCGTCATTAACTAATTGAACTGCTCGGATTGTTTTAAATGATACCTAAGTATTGCTTTATATGTTATTATTTTCAGTAACTGATGGAACCTAAGAGATAAATTGCTGCTAAGGCTACTGGTAGGGGGCGTCGTGAGAACGCTCAGGAAGACAATGCTAATCCTGACGAGGTGTCGGTTCATACTGAACCGTTAGTGCGTGCTGAACCTTTGATGCATTCTAAGCACAATGAAGGATTCCAGTTCGAACCTGAGGTTCGCGAAGCAGTTAAGAAGGAAGTGGATGAGATGATCCATGAGTATCTGCCTGATATCGTGAAGGCGGCATTCGAAGAGCTCGAGACGAGAGTGCTAGTGGAGGTGGAAAATAAGAAGAGGTCGGCTGGAACTGACGGTAACTGTGACTACGGGCACTTTAAGAAGTGCGATCCGCCTAGGTTCGATGGTTTGAAGGATGCAGTGTCCACATATTATTGGCTTACTGAGATGGAGTCCACTATCTCTATTAGTGAGTGCAAGACGGAGCAGATAGTGAAGTTTGTTTCTCACTCTTTCTCTGCTGAGGCTTTGCACTTGTGGAACTCGGTAAAAGAAAGGAAGACTACTCAGGAGTTAGAAGCTATGACTTGGGAGGATCTGAAAGGTTTGGTTAGGAAGAAGTTCTGTGCTCTGGGAGAGCTAGAGAGGGTAGAGAGAGAGTTTCTGATGCTCAAGGCGGGAAAATTGACTCATCGTGAGTACACATCGAAGTTTATAGAGATGGCACGTCTGGTGCCACATTTAGCTGGAAATGATGAGCGATGGATGAAGTTGTATGTAGCCAGTCTACCGGATCATGTTAGGCATTTAGTCAAAGTTCAGCAACCCTAGAGTTTTGACGATGCGGTGGAGCTTAGTGGGACTTTGTATGATGATGTCATGGGAGTTGGGGTGCAAGAGAAGAAGCCGGATGATAAGAAGTGGACCGTACCCTCAAGAGGTTCGGTAAAGATTTGAAGGTTCGGTTCATGAAGAAGGCTAGGACCGATGGTCCAAATTCGTGTCGCTAGTGTGGCAAGATGCACTCGGGCGAGTGTAGGGCTGATGCGGGTTCCTGTTATAGGTGCGGTAAAGCAGGGACACTTTGCTAGAGACTATACACGCAGTCCTAAGTCTTACCAGTGTGGAGGTTCTGGCCATCTGGCAAAAGAGTGTAAGGAAGGACAGGGTGTGGGACTAAGCAGGGAAGCAGTCCCGGTAAAGAAAGAAGATGAAAAGTCTAAGGCTAAAGCTAGAGCTTTCACCATGACTGCAGCTGAAGCCAAGACTGACCCTGGTGTTGTTTCAGGTACCTTTCTTATTAATAATGTACCAGCTTCGGTTTATTTGATTCGGGGGAAAGTAAAAGCTTCATAGCCCCATCTTTTTGCAAGAGTTTGTGTAGAACGGCTAGGATGGTTGAAAATCCGTTTAGTGATGAGACCGCGGTGGGATCACCCACCAGAGTCATTGAAGCGTTAGACGACTGTTTTATTGATCTAGAAGGTCATAGGTTCCCTGTTAGACTTTTATTATTGCTCTAGGAGGTTTTGATGTGGTGTTGAGAATGGATTTGTTGGCCGCGTTTGATGTGGACATTGTTTGCCGATAGAAAATGATAAGGTTGAAGTCCTTAGAAGGAACGGTGGTGATGGTGTATGGTGACAGAGTGAGATCTCTACTGAGAGTTATCTCTATGATGAAGGCAGTGAAGTCGTTGAGGCGTGGGTGCAGGGCATACTTAGCTTATTTCACCAATACTAAGGTGAAAAGCGTGGAATTGTCAGAGGTTCCATTGGTGCAGGAGTTTGCGGATGTCTTCCCCGATGACTTGACATGAGTACCACAGAAAAGAGAGATCGAATTCCAGATCGATCTACAGCCAGGAGCTCAGCCAGTTGCTAAAGCTCTGTATCGATTAGCACCGACAGAAATGAAGGAGCTCATGAAGCAACTTCAGGATTTGTTAGACAAGGGATTTATAAGACCAAGTATCTCACCGTGGGGTGCACCGGTCTTGTTTGTGAAGAAGAAGGATGGTAGCATGCGTATGTTCATCGACTACCGGGAGCTCAATAAGTTGACGGTCAAGAACAAGTATCCATTACCGCGTATCGATGACTTGTTCGATCAACTACAAGGAGCAAAGTGGTTTTTGGGTATAGATCTGAGGTCAGGATATCATCAGCTGAAGGTCAGGGAAGAAGATGTTTCGACAACATTTAGGACACATTATGGACATTATGAGTTCTTGGTTATGTCCTTTGGATTGACGAATGCTCCGGTAGCATTCATGGACTTAATGAACCGTGTGTGTCGTCCAATGCTGGATAGATCGGTGATTGTGTAACATCCCGGTTTTTTGATTAGAAAACGGGTTGTAATTATTGTGAATAACTGTTCGCAAGATTATAAGAATTGACGGGATTTGCGTGTTATTGTTTTTATAAAGAATTAGTCGGGGTTTAAAGTGTAGATGTCGAGACCTAAGGGGGGAACTTTGTAAAAGTTTCAAAATGGGTCAGGCCGAGAGGTCGGTGGCGCGTGGGGGACAAGCCCGGTCCAAGGAACACACTCATTAGGGTGTTACGCAAGGGGAGGAAACCCCATTGAGGTGTTTTGCGGCTGCCGAGATCAAGAGAGACGAAGGGGGTGACGAGAGCTTCCGGTTTAAGGTGATTTGAGGTAATAACTCGCATTCTTTACTCTCTCGATTCACTTGTGCGATTATCGGATCGTTATTTACGTGGTTGTGGCGTTAGAGTTTCGTTAAAACTCAAGTGCTTATAGAAGACGAGGACGACCGGTAATTCGGCGAGCACGAGTCTTCCGATTGAAAGGTATAATCGCTTCATTCTATTCGTATGATTGTTATTTATGGGTTGTGAGACAGTTGGGGTGTTCGGCCGAACCCTTTGGGGTGGCCGTCATGCGTAGCGAGGTTGAAGGAGGAGCCGGCTAGGGTCGGGTAGCGGACCACAAGGCGGGGAGGACCGGTGCGAAATCGACAGGGGCTAGGGTGACGTGGTGATGGCCGTGACAGGCCGATAGGGACAAAGACGGCACGAAGGCAGCCTGGCGGACCCGTGGCAGCGGTGGCCGAAGGACGTGGGAGCTGCGGGTGGTGGTCGGAGGCGGCGGGAACCGGTTGGGAGTTATTGGTAGCCACGAGGGGATCCGGAGATAACCGATACGTGTCCGGTGACCGCCATGACCGTGTACGGGTGCGTATACGTGCATGGGCGGTTTGCGTGGCGATTAGGGTTTTTGAATGGCGTCATGCATATTGGACGAGTGAGTGAGCGATTGGACGAACGTCGAGTCGTGTATTGTGTAATTGTTAGGTACGAGGTCGAACGACGAGCACGAGAAGTTAGCAAATTCTAGTGATAGAGTTGCGTCTAGAAAAGGTGAGTTTCTATCGCCCACTTTTAAACGTTTTGTAGTTTTGGACATGAATACATGCAACGTGCAATATAGCGAAGGCACGAAATGAAAAAGGGTTTTGATGTTAATATTTGTGTTGTGAAATAATAGTTATAATTGTATGCGTTGGATTTGGCGTCACGTAATTGAATGTCGTGACGGTTAATTAGGAGTTAATTGATATTGTGTCGATCCTAGTCGACGGGAATTGAGTCTGACCTTAGTAGGATGAAATGGGTTGCTTAAGCGTGATAGTAAGTCGGTGTTGGTCGGTGAGTTCTTATGACTGACGGTGATCAGTCAACGAGTCATGATCGCATGAGTCCGTAGACTAGTCGACATGATTTCGTGTATGTCGATAAAAATATATAATTGATTAAATGGTAAAGTAATGAGAAAACCCTTGTGACGTAAATATTTTTTAATAAAGGTTCGGGACTTACTATCCTCGAACGAATTACTATTGAACTCACACAACGTAGCTGACTTTTATCATTTATTTCAGGTAAAGAGAAAGTGTGAGCTGGCGGCTTTTGGATGGCGTTTGGTTACCGTGATTGCTGTGACATTTAATTTCTGTTATGATGTTGGACTATGTAGGTTTTAGTACTTGATTGGATTATGTTTGAGATTTGGGTTGTTGACCACTGTTGGCTATTTGAATTCCGCTGCATTAAATTGTGTTGATTTGATGTCATTTACTACTGTGCTTACGTGTATGCCAACGTGTCGGGTTCCTAGGGTTTGGGCCTTACACGTTTAGAACTCACGTACTCGAACCGTATGCCATGAAATTCCTAGCTATACCATTGTAACACCCTTAATTGGAAAATCAATTAATTAAACATTTAACGCGCGGAAGCTTTTATCCCAATAATTTTTTTTAATCTTCGCGTGACGCGAAGAACCAGACAGACTTCTTCGCGTGCCGCGAGCGAAGAACCTCCTCCCCATCTTCGCGTGGCGCGAAGACACCCAGTAAATAGAAAGTTTAGTTTTTCTACCCAGTTCTATACTTAGTCAATTTTCCAACATTTTCACCAACACCACATGACACCAAAATCTCTCAACACTTGGGTTTTTAACCAAACTTTCAAACATAGTTTACACAACTTTTATAAACATCAAAACATCATTACAAAAATCATTTACACCACATTCATAAGGATTTTCCTTAAAATCCCCCAAAATACCAAAAATGCATACGAGAATTCCCCGAACGCCTCGGACTTGACTTGGACTTACATCAGAGCTTTTCCTACATAACCACATGAACATATCACCATTAGTAATGAAGATAAACATAACAAATAAGTATTTATTACTTGTTTCACCCTTCACTCATTTGACCCGTTTGCACCCATTTGGTCATTTAAGGTACTTAACACTTGCATTTCCACTACAAGTTGCATTGCTTTCATATAACATTCATATTTCACCATTTCATATCCATTATGGCACTTAGTCTATAACCTCATATCCATTATGATACTTAGATCATAAACTTTTTTCCATTATGGTGATTTAACCATAACCTCATATCCATTATGATTCATAGATCATAACCTCATATCCATTATGATTCATATATCATAACCTCATATCCATTATGATTCTTAGATCATAACCTCATTCACACATAACCATTATAGTATTGCACTATAACTACTTTCATTCATTTCACATATCCATTATAGTATTTTAACTATAACTACATTCATTCACATAACCATTATGGTATTACCAATATAACCACATTCATTCATTTACACATTTCCATTATAGTTTTTTCACTATAACTACATTCATGCTTTTCCACATACTAGTTCATGCCATAATCATACACATTCATTTCAACACATAGTATGCATGCATATCATATATTCCACCCATTTATCATCATTACTAAGTAAGTGCAAAGGCACTTACCTTTAGGGGTAGAAGATCCCGCACCGGCTTCTCGATTCACAATTTGATTACCTAAACATATACACCTAGTTTAGTAATCTAACATACATACATAATCACATTACAATTGAGTCCACAACCTAATTTCCATTTCCAACCCAAACTGACACGTTTGGGTTATTCCCAAAACCAAACACCCTCTTTCAATTCAAACTCACCTACTTGAGTTTTCTTTCCAATACCTTGACACTAATTTCTCATTCACTAACTTTTATTAGGTAAACATGGTGTTTATTCAAGTGTCTATTACCACCTAAACACTTAATCTTTACCAATTCATCATTCTAGCATCAATTTGGTGTTTGTTCAAGTGTCTATTACCACCTAAACAATTTGGTGTTTCTTCAAGTGTCTATTACCACCCCCAATTTTTACCATATGAACCCTAACTTTTCAATTCAAACTTACCTGTTGCCACCATCGTGCATCGTCTAACCGATCCCCACCATGCGCCACTACCATCGCCATGATATCCTCATCCTCACCATCGAGCCACTAACGTCACAGCACCCCCGAGCCATCCTCATCGCGCTAACTATACGCTACTTGCACCCTTGCCATCCTCCACTTCCAGTCGTCTCCGCGTGCCGCCCCGGCTGTTGGTTTCCGTCATCCTCCTTTGTCACCACCTGCGGCCACCACCGGCTGTCATACTACCCTAGTCTCCTTATCCGACCACCATACACGTGAATCAAGCCCTAGTCGGGTTTACTTACCATACTGAATCGAGATAATGGCACGGGATAGAAACATAAACGAGGTTACCTTATCGACATTCTGAAGTGCCACCGTTGAGGACCGCCTGTCGTCGGCCTGCCCTCCCTTCAGTCCTGTCGCTCCTCTTTCTTCCTCGGATGTTCGGCCGTCGCACACCTAGGTCGTAAAAATGACTTAGGGTTTACGAGTATAGGTATATAAACCACTCCCCCAACTTTCAGTCGGGTCCCCGCGGTTCTTGTTAACATGTTTCAACCTTGAACTATTTCCTTAGCGACTAACCATGCCTAATACGCTAGTTAAAAGCACCTCCTGGATTTTCCTAGCTCAGTGTTACGTTAATTATGTGTTCGGGTTGTCCACTAACCCGAACCACTAGCTTACGGATTTTGGGATGTTACACGATGTGTTTAGTACCCTCCCCCCGTCCTCAACCACATTGGCAACAAATGGATGAGTGAATATCCCAACTCCAGCAACATTTGCAAGAACAACAACAACAACAACGAGAAGAATAACTTAAACAACAACAAGATTATCAATCATAACAACTTCTAGTCGAGGCGCGACAAATGCTTGAAATGCAACTCCAAAAGGAAGAAATGGGTCGTCTATGGTATCGACGAACTAGTAGTAATGATAATTAGCAGGGAGTTGTTGTCTATGATGCTGCGAATAGTTTGGATGTTTGGTTTGATTTGAACAATTTGGATGATTGTGAACAATTTGTAGGATTTGGATTTTAATATTCATGTTTTGGACTATTTGTATGATATTGGCGTGTTTGGAATGATTTAAATGTATTTCCAGGAATAATTTTTAAGATATTTTATATTTCTGGATAAAATTACAAAAATTAAAAAAATATTTAAAAAAAAACAAAAAAGGCCTATAACGACGACATGTCGGTAAAACCATTGTGAAGTCCACGATGATGGCAAATCAGTGTGAATCTCATGTTGATACTGTATATGGGTCCAACTAAATCCAATATCCGTGTATAACTGAGATTTAGTTTTTGTGAAGTGTGAATTAGTGAATAGTGTGTGATGTGACGTGGTGTGAGTAAGCTACATGTGATGTGTGTGTGCGCTACGTTTTTGTGGTATGTATTGTTGGTGCGACAATCATAACTTGATTATTTCATAAATTGTTTATGGATAAAGTGTTTTTGGAAAGATTAAACGATGTTTTGATTATGAAAGTGTGTTTTGAAAGTTATAGACTCACAATAGTAAGTTGACCCATTTTAGTACGTGTTTCATGGTGAGTTAAGGTGGGTTGTGGCATAGCATCTTCGGCTATCTGACTTGACATTTAACATCCTATAGTTTGTTGGAATGTGTTTAGAATTATGAGGCTTTATTTGATGTAATTTGATAAGTTTTTCTCTATGTGTGCTATGAGTAAATTCAACATTTACGTCACGTCCTAATATCGAGGTTTGACAAAAGATTAATGACATAGGCAAATGTAATATTGAAAATTATTCCTCTAGTATCCTCAAAATATGTTAACCTGCCAAACATCAACCGCCCGAGAAAGAGAGTCGGAGCTCAAAAGACATGAGAAAAGAGATGGGAAGAGGAAAGGAGAAAGTTACCCATCTCCGACGCCCCTTTAAAAGTTCAAATTTAGAAAAACTGGAAACGGTCCCTCACTAAGAAGAAATTAAGGGAATGTAGATTTTGTGGAAGGAAGAACCCGTGAGAGTGCCGGTTCAGGCCTCTCAATTTTGCTAAGTGCAGGAAAATTGGACATCTAACTCATCAATGCATGAGTCCAATGAAGTTGTGTTATAACTTTTATAAACTTGGACATCTTAGACAGAGAAGACGGAAGAATGTAACACCTGCCACAAGAATGTCTAAGAACTGACAAAAGGTAAACCCTATGGACAATAAGTGTAAATATACCAAAGAACAAGGACCAAAAATTAAACTCCAGCGGTAACAGACTGTCATGTACGGTAACAGTCCGTTACGGGCTAAACACGTGGACAATAATGACACGCCACATGTCCAATGACTAATGAGAGAATTCTAACACGTGGAAACCCTATAACAGACCGTCACGCCTGGTAACAGTCCATCACAGTTGTAAAACTGTGAGGGTGCGCCACATATCACTCTGCAACGGACCGTCACACCCTGTAACCGTCCGTCACGCCGCAAAACAACCACGGGGCAACACGTGTCTGATGACTCGCGAAACCCTAATTTGGTGACGGACCATCACCACCCATAACGGTCCATCATGGGTCCAGAAATTACCCAACAAATAGTTGGCTGGATTCATTCAAAAATCTCACAACACAATCGATCTTTACACTCTAAATTCATTCCAGAGGCGTCCTAGCTCACTCCCGACGATCGCGGTCCAACTTCCACTCGTTGTAGTGCCTGATTAAGAAAGAAACGCTCGTAAAAAGGTTGAAACGCTGGAGAAACCAGGATAAGAAGCTAGCCAAGAAGCTTTGAACTCTAGAGTCTCACTCCCACTAAAAAGGAGAATACTTTATCTTTCAAAACTTGTGTCAACCATTTTATTTACGAAAATGGCCAAATACAGGTTAACGAAGTAATGCTCAACCTTCTTCTACAAACAAGCATTCAGGCCATAGGTATAAGTAAACCCTGCAAGGGATACACGGGTCTCGGGTGAAATTTCCGGATTGCGGATGGTACTTCTCTTTATAACAATTGAGGAGACATGGAGTCGCCGTTGTTATAAAGACATACTACTAGTGTATACTATGGTACGATTGAACATGACGGGTCTGGTGAGTGTGTATATTGAACATAAAGTTGTGATTATGAAATTAATACTTATTTGTGCCAAATGATTTTATGTCAAGATATTGTATTCACCAGCGTTCGCGCTGAAGTTTTATTTTCAAAATGTTTTCAGGTAATGAATAAATTGTGATGAGGAAAGTATGGCGGGCAGATATGAAATCCGACCCATGAAATAAAAAGGATGGAATGCACGTAGGATTCTCAAGTCTCGTGTAAAAGGAAATCCTAAAAGAAGTGAAGGGAGATAGGACCAGGGAACTGATCAACCCTGAGTTGTACTATTTCCAGTGGCTTGTGATGTATTTGATTTCAAGCTATATTTTGTAATCAAAGATGAAAGGTATTTGAAACCCTATGTTTATAAAGTAAGTATAAAACTTTTGTTTTCCCAACTGAGTTTTGATATTTACATATACAACCTTAAGGTTGAAACAAATGATGAAGCGATCCTTTTGAAAAGACTTCCGTTGTATTTTATAAAAACTCTAAAATAAAATAATAAAGATACCAATTGGGCTCGCACACGTCTAGATTTTATGTCAAATGAAATTAATACTTATTTGTGCCAAATGATTTTATATGAAGATATTGTATTCACCAGCGTTCGCGCTGAAGTTTTATTTTCAAAATGTTTTCAGGTAATGAATAAATTGTGATGAGGAAAGTATGGGGGGCAGATATGAAATCCGACCCATGAAATAAAAAGGATGGAATGCACGTAGGATTCTCAAGTCTCGTGTAAAGGGAAATCCTAAAAGAAGTGAAGGGAGATAGGACCAGGGAACTGATCAACCCTGAGTTGTACTATTTCCAGTGGCTTGTGATGTATTTGATTTCAAACTATGTTTTGTAATCAAAGATGAAAGGTATTTGAAACCCTATGTTTATAAAGTAAGTATAAAACTTTTGTTTTCCCAACTGAGTTTTGATATTTACATATACAACCCTTAAGTTTGAAAATAACGATGAAGCGATCCTTTTGAAAAGACTTCCGCTGTATTTTATAAAAACTTTAAAATCAAATAATAAAGATACCAATAGGGCTCGCACACGTCTAAGGGGTGCTTGAGCCGGGGTGTGACCGGTTGGTATCAGAGCCACAAGTTTTAGCGAATTCGATACTTGGATCTAGTATCTAAACTTTAACCATTAATGCTTTTTGACAAAAATGTAACACCTGCCACAAAAATGTCTAAGATTTGACAAAAAGTAAACTCTAGGGACTATAAGTGTAAATACCCTAAAGTATTGGGTTGAAAATAAAGGAAACTTATGAAATTAAGTTAATATCGGACCGATATTGTACCCCATATCAGTCCGAAGTAAAACTAAGTTATGATATCGAACCAAAGCTAAAGTCAGTCCAATAGCGGACCGACATCTAATCGGTCCGAAGTAAACTAGGGTTAGATAGCGGACCGACATTCACTCTCGTATCGGTATGTAATAAGTCACTAAGTCGGTTATCGGACCGAAATTCATTCATAACGGTCCGACAACCTCCTCTCAGCCGCAAAATGTGGTATTAACACGTGTCTAGTGACTCAGCCCTACTGATGGGACATGGGTCTAGATATCGGACCGACATGGTCCACACATCGGTTCGATATTGCCGCCAAATATATTCGGTCCAATCAGAATGAGACGTGTAGGGCTGACGTGTACATGTCTGGATGTCGGACTGACATCTCCAGACATATCGGTCCGACATGGACCCAAATCACAGCCTATAAATAGTTGGACGATCCCAGTTGATTTTCCTCATCCCAAACACGTTTCCAACTTCTAAATCTCGTTCCAGGTGAACCCTAGCCCACTCCCCGATGATCCCGGTCCAACTCCCGCTCCTCGTAGTGCCCAGATAAAGAAGAAACACTCGAGAAAGGTCAAAACGCTAAAGAAAACATGATAATAAGCTAGCCTATAAGCTTTGGACTTTAAAGGCTCATTCCTACAATCAAGGTGAATACTTTATCTCTTTTAAAACTTGTGTCAAATATTTTATTTGCAAAACTAGCCAAATAAAGGTTAACGAAGTAATGTTCAACGTTCTTCTACGAACAAGCATTCTGGCCATAGGTATACGTAAAACTTGCAAGGGATACACAGATCTCGGGTGAAATTCCCGGATTGCGGCTAGTACTTCCCTTTATAACAATTGAGGAGACATGGAATCCCCGTTGTTATAAAGAAATACTACCGGTGTATACTGTGGTGCGATTGAACAGGATGGTCCTGCTGAGTGTGTAGATTGAACAGGAAGTTGTGATTATGAAATTAATACTTGTTTGTGCCAAATGATTTTATGTCAAGATATTGTATTCACCGGCATTCGCGCTGACGTTTTATTTTCAAAATGTTTTCCAGGTAACGAATAAAATATGACGAGAAAAAGAATATGGGCAGACATATGATCTGACCCAGGAAAAGAAAGGATGGAATGCACGTACGATTCTCACGCCTCGTGTAAAGGGAAATCCTAAAGAAAGGATATAGGACCAGGGAATTGATAATCCCTGTGTTGTACTATTTCCAGTGGCTTATGATGTATTTGATTTCAAACTATGTTTTGTAATCAAAGATGAAAGGGTATTGAAACCCTATGTTATAAATTAAATACAAGGCTTTTGTTTTCCAACTGAGTTTTGATATTTACAAATACAACCCTTGAGGTTGAAACAAATGATGAAACGATCCTTTTGAAAAGACTTCCGCTGAATTTTACAAAGACTCTGAAATCAAAGAACCAGAGATACCAATCGGGCTCGCACACGTCTAGGGGGTGCCTGAGGAGGGGTGTGACAATACCATCCGATGGGTTCATGACAGAATCATATCTCTTCACCTTACTATAATGACAACCCATTTGATATACTCTCCGAGTATAATTCTCCCGAATACCACCCTCAATCCCAAAACTCTTCGAGCTAATGGATGGATGCTGGATCAGACTTAAGCAATTAGAATACTGGCCCCCATCCGTACAAGGAAATGAGGCACAATCCAGTCAAATTCTATCATCAGAAGAGGATCCTTCAGAAGATTTCCATTACTATCAACCAGCTTCTGAAAATCATGATGAATATCCATTTAATAACCATGTGTTCAAACAAATTTGATTATCAATCCCATAACTCTGGATCCCCTGTCTTGTATGATCCCTATATATTTCCTGAACATCCCTATGATGGTCCTTTTAAAAACTATTTCCAGGCTCCACTTAGATACCAAAACGCTCATAATGATATTATGGTTGGACTTCGTGAGCCTCCACCAAAATATGGTTATGAGCATAGTATGCCTTCTTCTCCTATTGAATGTTTAGTTCGTTCATTACGTCAACCGGACGATATAACAAGGGAGAAAATCGTGGATAAAGCAAGAACCAAGTTCTATGGGAAACATGTGTGCGAGTATGGAGAGGATCTGATAACTCTTTGGAAAGAGCTTATGAAGGATTGACAACCTTGTTGTATTTTTACTTTTGTATTGTAATATTTTCTTATAAAATGAAGTATCTTTTGTTTTTATTTCAGAATGGTTGGAAAGGGCAAAGGTCCTAGCTTTCTTCGAAAATTCACTCCTGCTAATTACTTCAACCGTAAAACAAATGAAACAACTATAGAAATTAATGAGGAAACTGAAAGTTCTACTTTCAGAAGCCTCGAAGAAATAGGAAACCTATAATTCTTCTATAAGTTTTCATTCTGCTCCGACTGCTGGAAGCTATAACATCACCCTCGTTTACTCACAAAATTTTCATGAAGAATACACTGAAATGCCTGATGAAAATAAATGTGATCCCGAAGAAGAAGAGCGTGCTGATTCCAATATTCCTTACGTTCCTTATTATGAGACGCTTCCTCTTCTTGCTCCGCATATAAAGGAGAATGCATTAGGAAATGAGAGAGAACAAATGTTGTTGAACCGAATAGCTGAACTAGAAAGAGAAAAGGCTAAAATTGAAGCTCAGAATACTCTATTAGTTCAAGCTCTTGAGGAAAAGAATTTTAGGAACTTTTAAATCTATATATGTATTATCCTTTGTAATAAATTTTCTCAATAAAAAGTTTTGTTTTCTAATCATCATCTTATTATTCTTATAGTATGTTAAAAAATACTGGACCTTCTCAAAATACGAGAGGCAAAAAGAAACAGACAATGGTTGAGAACATTGTTGAAAATAATGATTCCCGTAAGGAGTTTCAAAAGATGATTGTGGAAGGAATCAAGGATTCTCTCTCAATGATCTTTGAGGAACTTGAAAAGAGACAAGCTGACAGAATATCTATTCAACAGTCAATTCCTCAATCTTTTCATTCTCAACCTACCCGAACAATTACTCAATCAAAACCCGTCACTCTTAAGCCGGAAGGCTCTACTACTCAAAAGACGAAGAAGACGAAGAGAGAAGAATACTATCACAATTCATCTGAGGATGAAGGAATGGGTAACAATTATGGTCACGTAGAGAAGAAGAGAAAGATAGTAGGTTGTACCTACAAAATGTTCAAAGACTGTATGCCTTATAACTTCTCTGGAAAAGAAGGAGGAATAGCCATATTAAGGTGGATTGAGAAAACTGAGTCTGTCTTGGCAATCAACAAATGTGCTGAGGAAGACAAGGTCTTGTATGCACCTAATATGTTTAAAGATCAAGCTCTTGAATGGTGGAACAACATTGTTGCTGTCAAGGGTATAGATACAACCTATGCAATAGGCTGGAATGCCTTTAAAACGAGGGTTGAAAAGAAGTATGTCCCCCAAAATGAGAGGGAACAGATTGAAGGGAAATTTCTGAGTCTAAGGATGATTGGAACAAATCATTAGGAGTATGCCACCAAAATCCTTGAACATGCTCGAATCATTCCATATCTTGCTACCCCTGAATCTAATCTGATCAAGAGATATATTTGGGGTTTGATCGAAGAAATCCGCGACATAGTGAAATTCATAAATTACGAGAATCTGGATGATGCTATGGATTTAGGAGCATCATTGACAACCAGCCTGCTAAGGAATTAGGAAGAAGGAAAGAAGAAGAAGGAAGTAGCTGGGCAAAGCCCAAGTGTATTTAAGAAATCATCTTTTACTCCCCGAAATAACAACTCTTCTATTCCCGAATGTTCAAAGTGCAAAAAGAGGCACTTAGGACAATGTCGATCCGGATCTTATTGTAGTTTCTGCAAAATGTTTGGATACAAAGAACAATATTGTTATAGAAAGAAACCATTTACTAGCTTTGGATGTGGTGAAGCTGGTCACATCAAAATCAATTGTCCTAAGCTAAAGAAAACGATGGGACAGGTTTCAAACCTGCATAAGGAGTAAAGAAGAATGCACGAGCATTCGTTCTCAATACTCATGAAGTGGCATGTATGCCTAATGTTATTATAGGTACATTTCTTGTTAATGATATTTATGCTCGAGTTTTATTTGACTCTGGTGCAAACCAAAGTTTTATAGATCATAAATCCTGTAGGCTGTTAATTAAAACTCGTCAAATTAGACAAGAAATACATGGTCGAAACTGACAACGGTGACCTTGTCCAAATCTCTGAAATCCTTAACGATTGCGATATCACACTATCAGGACAGGTTATACCTACAAAACTGTTGCCAATGACTTTGGCAGTTTTTGACATTGTCCTAGAATGGATTGGTTAGCCTCTAACCAAGCATGTATCCTGTGTGAAAAGAAAGCAATAGAACTTCGATCGCCGAAAGGTGATATTCTAACAATCAAAGGTGATAAATTATCCAACTCCGTTGGAATAATTTCTATGTTGAAATCCATAAAGTACTTACGAAAAGGATGCCTAGCATACCTTGTTTCTGTAACTACCGACACTAATATGAAGATTGAAGATGTGCCAGTCGTGGCTGAATTCCATGATATCTTCCCTGATGAAGTGCCTGGAATTCCACCCGAAAGAGAAGTGGAGTTCATATTTAATCTCGTACCTGGTACGACACCTATTGCTAAAGCCCTATACAGAGCTCCCAACGAAATGGTAGAATTGAAAAGGCAACTAGACGAATTACTTGAGAAAGGATTTATAAGACCAAGCTCATCGCCTTGAGGAGCTCCAGTCTTATTTGTTAAGAAGAAAGATGGTTTGATGCGCATGTGTATCGATTATCGTGAACTAAACAAAGTTACGATAAAGAATCGTTATCCACTCCCTCGAATTGATGATATTTTTATTAACTCCAAGGAGCTCGTTGTTTTTCCAAAATAGATCTTCAATCTGGCTATCATCAATTGAAAGTCCAAGAAGAAGATATTCCTAAAACTGCTTTCAGAACTCGATATGGTCATTGTGAGTTCACGGTAATGTCATTTGGACTTACTAATGCACTAGCAACATTTATGGATATGATGAACCGAGTTTGTAAACCTTACTTGGACAAATTTGTTATCGTATTCATTGAAGATATCCTTATCTATTCCAAAAGTAAGGCAGATCATGCCGATCACTTCAAAATCTTACTCAAACTCTTAAGAACGGAAACACTATATGCTAAGTTCTCCAAATGTGAATTCTGGTTGTCAGAAGTTCAATTCCTTGGACATGTCATTAATGATAATGGCAATGAAGTTGATCCTGTTAAAATTGAAGCTATATCCAAATGGGAAATCCTGAAGTCCCCAACTGAAATCCGTAGTTTCCTCGGACTAGCTGGTTACTATCGGAGATTTATCCAAGATTTCTCTCGAATTGTTGTACCATTAACTTCTCTGACATGCAAATCAGTCAAGGTATGAATGGGGTCCTAAACAATCTAAAGCTTTTGAAACTCTGAAACAGAAACTAACTCAAGCACCCATACTGGCTCTGCCAGATGGAAATGAGGCTTTTTAGTTTACTGTGATGCTTCACACACCGACTTTGGTTGTGTATTAATGCAAGGAAGTAAAGTCATTGCTTTTGCTTCTCGTCAATTAAAGACTCATGAAAAGAATTATACGACTCATGATCTAGAACTGGGCGCCATAATCTTCGCACTGAAATTATGGAGGCGCTATCTATATGGAGTCAAATTCACCGTGTTCACTGACCACAAAATCCTAAATTATATATTTAGTCAGAAAGAACTGAATATGAGACAACGACGTTAGATGGAAGTCCTAAATGATTACGATTGCGAAGTCTGTTATCATGAGGGAAAAGCCAATGTTGTAGTTGATGCTTTGAGCAGAAATGAACATAAGAAACCCAAACGAGTTTGTGCCTTAAGACTAGATCTCCAAATCAATATTATTACTCGTATTAAGGAATATCATAAACTTGCTTTGCAAGAACCCAACCTGGAAAATAAGGATTAGGAGGAATGATTGATCAGTTGATTAAAGGAGATGACAGAATCCTTAGAATGAATAAGAGAATTTGGGTTCCTATATATGGGAATACTTGCGAAGAAATTCTTGAGGAAGCCCGTAAATCTAAATACACGATGCATCCTGGAAGAGATAAAATGTACAAGAACCTAAAAACCAATTACTGGTGGATAGGAATGAAAAAGCATATCGCGATCTATGTTGTAAAGTGTTTGACATGTTCTCAAGTTAAAGCTGAACATCAGAAGCCATCTGGTTTGTTACAGCAACTTGAAATTCCTGTCTGAAAATGAGAAATGATAACCATGGATTTCATCACAAAAATTCCCTGAACAAGCCGAGGGAATGATACTATTTGGGTTATCATTGACATAGTTACTAAGTCTGCCCATTTTCTTCAAATGAAAGAAACGTTCAGTATGGATAAGTTGGCACAATTATACGTTAATGAAATCGTAACATTACACGGTGTGCCACTATCTATCGTGTCAGATAGAGATAGCAGATTTACTTCTTAATTCTGGCAAAGTTTTCAGAAAGCCCTCGGTACAAAACTGGATCTTAGCACTACCTACCATCCTCAAATGGACGGGCAGAGCGAAAGAACAATCCAAACCCTTGAAGATATGTTAAGGGATTGTGTTATTGATCTTGGAGGAAGTTGGGATGACCACTTACCTCTGATGGAATTCTCCAATAACAATAGTTATCATATGAGTATACAGGCCGCTCCTTTTGAAGCCTTATACGGTCATAAATGTCGGACTCCAATCTGTTGGTCTGAAATAGGAGAAAACCAGTTATCTGGAATTGAAATAGTCCTGGAAACAACTGAGAAAGTTATCCAAATAAAAGATAGATTGTAAGCAGCTCATAATCGTCAAAAGAGTTATGCTGATAAGAGACGAAAGCCGTTAGAATTCAACGTCGGTGACAACGTTCTTTTAAAATTTTCACCATGGAAAGACGTTGTAAGATTTGGAAAGAAAGGGAAATTAAATCCTAGATTGGTAAGACCATTCAAAATCTTGAAAAGAGTTGGGCCGGTGGCCTATCAACTCGAATTACCAGACGAAATGAACGGAGTACCGATGTATTCCATGTGTCAAGTCTGTGCAATTGTTTGGCAGATAAATCACTGGTAATGCCCCTACAAGATGTAGAGGTAGATGAAAGGTTAAGATTTGTAGAACAACCTTTGCAAACAGAGGATAGGTAGAAAAAGAGATTGAAAAGAAAGAAATTGATAATTGTGAAAGTAAAATGGAACTCCAGACGTGGACCAGAGTACACGTGGGAACTGGAGTCAGAAATGAAAAAGAAATACCCACAACTGTTTGAATAAACTCAAGGACGAGTTTAAAACAAGGTGGGGAGGATGTAACACCTGCCAAAGAGTGTCTAAGAAATAACAAAAGGTAAACCCTAGGGACAATAAGTGTACATATACCAAAGAATAAGGACCAAAAACTATAAAACACGGAACTCCAGCGGCAATGGATCGTCATGGACGGTAACGGTCCGGTACAGGCTGAACACGCGGACAATAATGACACGCTACGTGTCCAATGACTAATGAACGGATTCTGACACGTGTAAACCCTATAATGGACTGTCACGCCTAGTAACGGTCCGTCACAACCGCAAAACTGTGAGGGTGCGCCACGTATCACTCTGTAACAGACTGTCACGCCCTGTAACGGTCTGTCACGCCGCAAAACAACCACGGGAAACACGTGTTTGATGACTCGCGAAACCCTAATTTGGTGACGGACCGTCACCACCCATAATGGTCCGTCACGGGTCCAGAAATTGCCATACAAATAGTTGGCCAGATTCATTCGAAAATCTCACAACACAATCGATCTTTACACTCTAAATTCATTCCAGAGCCGTCCTAGCTCACTCTCGACGATCCCGGTCCAACCTCCGCTCATTGTAGTGCTCGTTTAAGAAAGAAACGCTCGTAAAAAGGTCAAAACGATGAGAAACCATGATAAGAAGCTAGCGTATAAGCTTGGAACTCTAGAGGCTCACTCCCACTAAAAAGGTGAATACTTTATCCCTTTCAAAACTTATGTAAAACATTTTATTTACGAAAATGGTCAAATAAAGGTTAATGAAGTAATGCTCAACGTTCTTCTACGAACAAGCATTCAGGCCATAGGTATGCGTAGAACTTGCAAGGGATACACGGATCACAGGTGAAATTCCCGGATTGCGACTAGTGCTTATCTTATAACAAATCTGGAGGCGTAACCCTATCCGCTGTTATAAGTTATGACGCCAGTGTATATTGTGGTGCGATTGAACAAGATGGGCCTGCTGAGTGTGTAGATTGAACATAAAGTTGTGATTATGAAATTAATACTTATTTGTGCCAAATGATTTTATGTAAAGATATTGTATTCACCAACGTTCGCGCTGACGGTTTATTTTCAAAATGTTTTCAGGTAATGAATAAATTGTGACGAGGAAAGTATGGCATGCATATATGAAATCTGACCCATGAAATAAAAAGGATGAAATGCACGTAGAATTATCAGGTCTCGTGTAAAGAGAAATCCTAAAGAAATGAAGGGAGATATGACCAGGGAATTGATCAACCCTGAGTTATACTATTTCTAGTGGCTTGTGATGTATTTGATTTCAAACTATGTTTTGTAATTAAAGATGAAAGGGTATTTGAAACCCTATGTTTATAAAGTAAATATGAAACTTTTGTTTTCCCAACTGAGTTTTGATATTTACATATACAACCCTTGAGGTTGAAACAAATGATGAAGCGATCCTTTTGAAAAGACTTCCGCTGTATTTTATAAAAACTCTGAAATCAAAGAACAAAGATATCAATCGGGCTCGTACACGTCTAGGGGGTGCCTGAGGCGGGGTGTGACAAAGAAGGATCTAGGGTGAAGGAAAATGAGATTAAAATGACCGAAGCTACAAATCCAAGGGGTAAGTTTTTCAAATTACGAAAGAGGAAGCTAAAGATATATTTGACATTGTATCAGGTACTTTCCTCTTGAGCTCTGTACCTGCTTTTGTTTTATTTGATACGGGAGCTAGTAGATCCTTCATTGCCTTAAATTTTGTTAACTCTTGAAACTTCTGTAGAAGTAAACTAGTTAAGGCATTAGAGGTTGAAATCGCAAGTGATAGAAACTGTGTAGTAACCGAAATATGCTGAGATTGCCGACTACTGATCATCGAAGGGGAAGAATATCTTGCGGACTTAATTCTGATGGCAACGCAAGAATTCGACGTGATCATTGGGATGGACTAGTTTTCATCCCATTCAGCGATAATTATTGGTAATCAAAGATTGTACGATTCATTACGCTTGTGGGAAAAGAAGTTAATATCATTGGTGAGCAAAGAAACCAGATCACACTGTGTATGATGGATAAAATAAAAATATATGTAAGACAAGGTCACCAAGCATTTTTAGTTTATGTAGCTGATGTGAAAATGAAAGGAAAAGAACTAGATCAAATTCAGTGGTGAATGAGTTTCCTGAAGTATTTTCCTGACGATCTCCCAGGTGCTCCATCTGAGAGAGAGTGAGATCGAATTCAAATTTGACTTAATTCTCGAAGC
Source organism: Smallanthus sonchifolius (assembly GCA_023525975.1). Taxonomy (NCBI): domain Eukaryota; kingdom Viridiplantae; phylum Streptophyta; class Magnoliopsida; order Asterales; family Asteraceae; genus Smallanthus; species Smallanthus sonchifolius. The sequence goes on from CM042034.1 coordinate 77,455,412, forward strand.
TAAACCGGTCACTAAAGCTCCTTACGGTTAGCACTAACTAAAATGAAGGAGTTAATGTCACTAAAGCAAGAATTGTTAGACAAAGTATTTATACGTCCAAGTGTATCCCCTTGGGGTGTACCAATTCTATTCGTGAAGAAAAAGGACCGTTGAATGAAGATGTGTATAGACTACCGTGAGTTGAATAAAATGACCATCAAGAATAGGTATCTCTTACCTGAGTTATGTTCGATCATTTACAAGGATCTAGTTGGTTTTGCAAGATCGACTTGAGATCCAGATATCACCAAATCAAGGTACGAGAAGACGATGTGCCTAATACGGCATTCAGAACTCGTTACGGACACTATGATTTTGTGGTGATGCCTTTTGGAGTAACGAATGCTCCGACAGTTTGCATGGACCTCATGAATTTAGTATGTCGGCCAATGTTGGACAGATTTGTTATTGTCTTCATTGATGATATTATATTCGAAAAGTTAAGGGGAACACGCACAACATCTTCGTGAAGTTCTTAATACTTTTCGAAAGGAAAAGTTGTTTGCGAAATTCTCAAAATGTGTGTTTTGATTAAGAGAAGTTTAGTTTCTGAGCTATGTTAGTAAGCAACATGTGATGTGTGTGGTACGCTTGTGTGGTATGCATTGTGGGTGCGATAATCATAACTTGATTATTTAATAAAGTATTTTTGGAAAGATTAAATGATGTTTTGATTATGAAAGCGTGTTTTGAAAGTTATAGACTCACAAGCGTAAGTTGACTCATTTTACTATATGTTTTAGGGTGAATTAAGGGTGGCATAGCATCTTCGGCTATCTAACAATGACCGTTAACATCCTATAATTAGTTTACTGTGTTTCAAATTATGAAGCTTTAAATTGTATTAGATTTAATTTGATAAGTTTTTCACTATGTTGTAAGTAAATTCAACATTTACATTACGTCACGTCTTGGGTTTCACAAGAGATTAGTGACATGGGCAAATGTAATATTGAAAATCATTTATCTAGTCTCCTCAAAATATGTAAACCTACCACCGCCACAAAATCAAATGATATATTTTTTCAACAAATCTAGGGTTTGAGTTATAATATAGGTTTAAATTTCAAATTTTAACGTAGATAAGTACCCTTCTTAAACTTGTACACCAAGGCCCCGCTCGTTATATATATATATATATATATTTGTAATGTTGAAGCGACTAAACACAAACAAAACATCATGAACACCTTCAGAAAAATGAAGCCATCTTCCTTCATCATCAACAAACCATCATCATCCTCAACCTCTCCTTCACTTGTTCTCACAACAATCATCCCCGTAACATTACTCCTCATCCTCTCTCCTATCTTATTCTCCCACAACCGCCTCTCTTCACCGCCACCGACACCGCGAACGATCACCATCCGACCTCCTCGGCCCCAACCGGATCCATTCATCATAAACACATGCGCCAACACTCTCTACCCATCTCTCTGCTCCCAAACCCTCTCCACCTTCCCAATTAACCACCACCAACACAACCACACAACACTCCGTCATGCCCTTCAACACACCATTCAGAAAATCATCAACCGTGTCACAAAATCACGCTCCACAATCATTGCGTCATTATTAAACATGGATAATATTCAAGAAAACATGTGGATCAACAACTGTCTTGAGTTGCTACATCTCACCACCTATGAACTCCAAGAATCTATCAAACAATTATACCCTATTTATAAAGATCCTGCAAGTTATGATACGATGAAGATCATACTTGGGGCTGCTATGACTAACAAGAACACTTGCATTCAAGGTTTCTTTCACTTGAAACTCGATTATCATACGCATTCACGTGTTGGCCGCTACATGCAGAAATCCTTGACACCCATCATGCACATGATCTGCAACTCCTTAGGGATCATCAATTACATCGAATCCGAGGGACGTCTAGCTTATTCATGCCGCTTTTGATAGTTTATAAAGTTGGTTTTGTAGGTTGTCTCGTGTTTTTCAAGCAAGATCTCTATGATCTTTATGTTATGTTGTTATTAGTGAGTTAGATTATATTCAATTGGTCATTGATCATGTTTTTATTCCAACTATTGTTCAGATTCTCAAATTTAAATATTAATTTTGGTTGGTATATTATATATGTTTTTGCATACTTGAAAAGTAGAGCATTTGTGCCTTATGATAGGTGTTTTGGAGAATGGTAAGCTTTCTTAGTTCAGATGTTATGGATTGCCAAAATGTAATATTTTACTAATGATTTGTAGAAGACCTAAATGTACTATTTTACTCATTTGTAGTTACCGTTGTACAAATTTTAATTTGATTATAAGCAAGTAAAAAAGCCATAACTGAATCAAAATAAAATGCCCTACCTATCATCTAAAACACAATATATATATATATATATATATATATATATATTATAATTAGGTTTTGGTTTCTAAAATGAAACAAACATAATTAGGTTTTGGGTCGGCTAATTATATAACTCGTTAGTAAAATAGGTGAAAAGAGCACATTTAATAAATATGTTAACTCGAACCACTACAAGGATATTACCTTGTCCTGACGTCGTCTATCCAGACGACATTTGTCGTCAGGATAGGTCATTCTATACGTCGTCGGGATAGGTTATTTCCAAAATTTAGTAAAATTAATTCTCTCTTTAACTCTTAATTCCTCACAATTTTGTTAATTAGTTTGAATACTCATTCTTCAGTCTTTTCTATTTGGCTACCTCCTCAAATCTAGAGCTATATAAACCCAAGTTTATTAATCGGTAATAAGAGAAAGGAACAAAAATAATTAACAATGCACTGGTAACAAAAATGTTCATTTGAGTAGCCATTGGTTATTTAAAGTGTTATTAAGTCGATAAGTCTTATTCATATTCACAAATGAACATTAAATAGGTCAACCAAAAACATAACACAAATACGACATGATTTTAAGTGTTTGATACGACATAATTAAATATGCATCATATTCGGGTAATCCAGTTTTGCCCTTCCAATCTTTGAGTAAAACTAATGTACTTTTAATAGGGTGTAATTGAGTTAAGTTAGTTGATAGAGTACTAAGCTCGAGTTCAACTCAATTGTAAAATTTGATCTGACTCAATGTCGATTAATTAACTTTATTTTTTGAAAGGCAATTTTTTTTTAATTATGTGAGAGAGACTTAAACCTATAACTTACTCATATACTTAGTGTTCCTAGAGGGTTTCCTTTTCTACCATTGAGTCATGAGGCACCAACCCTAATGGCTATTAATTAACTAATAGTCTCGATTTTTCACACGATCATTAGTATTTAAAAATTAAGAATAATTTTAATAATCATAGTTACTATTAACTAAGTCGACACATTCAAGATGTGATTGACTCGACTCGATACTTTTAAGTTCGACTACACTTAATTCCATCGTAATATGTTGTACAATATTTTGTAGTTTATATAAAAGAAAGTGCAATTGTAAATTTTCACAAGCTTGATAAGGATTATGAGCTTTGAAAGCCAAGTATTCTAGTACTCGAGCTCGACTTGACAATCTAACTGATTAGCTCAACTCGAATTAAATCTTTTTGAAGTCACTCTCGAGTAGTGTTCTAGTTTGCTTGACTTGATAAACACATTGCTTAAAGATATGCGTCCTATGTGTGAATGTATATCGGTAGTATATGACCATTTTGTTAGAAATTTAGTGAAATTGTCTTTTTCACTAACTTTGATGAATGAGATTTCGATTCTCATGTTAAGTGTTTGGATTGGAAAATTTAGATCTTAGTGATTCAAATGAGAAGTTGTATATTTTGAGTAAATATGTAACAAATTTTGTCATTAATTATTTATAGACCTTTGGTTTCTCTCTAAATTAAATTTGTGATTATTACTTTTAAATTTATGTAATGACTATTTTTAATATACACATTTTGTTTATCTCTTAATTTAATATATGGATTTTCATCTCCATTTTGTGAATACAAAAAATGAACATTTTGTTCATTTTCAAGAGAGGAAAAAATAGTAGCAAAATCTTTCACACTTTAGAGAAAGGGATAAATGAGAGAAAATTTTGTTTTTACCAACTTTTTTAGAATTGAGAGATGACTTCTCTCTATTCTTCCACCATCCAAACCTTCATTTTTTTTTATTACAATTTCTAAACAAATAGTTTACCGGTGATACCTTGGGTGCGTGGACATCTCCGACCGTACACATACTATTCCGATTGTTATACCCTGGGAGACAGACGTGTTCGTCTAAGGGGAGGCGTGAAATCTGTTTTAAGGGAAGCGTGTTGAACACGTGTCTCAACCACAACTGTTATTTGCTCATTGTTTAAGTTAAAGACGTTATAGTCAAGAATACTTGAAGAAGGCGTTTGTTGGAGTACCCGCTAAAGACATCGGTTCAATTCATTTGGTACATATAAATTGTATATTATATCTATTTTTCATTCGGTTATGTGTACTAATTAATTCTCATGATTAATGTGAGTATCGTTAATATTATATTATTTATTTATAATAAAAAGTTATGCAAGTTCTTACAATCTTAAAACAGATTTTGTGAGATTGTTGAGACAATCTTATAAACCTTATTTCTAAGGATATTGGGTTCACGAAATGATTTAAAAAGAAAATTATTTTAGAGATTTTCATATAATCTTAAAAATATATTTTTTTAGGAAATAACGTGTGTAGTACTTTTTGTTGTGTTTGGTTTTATAAAGATTGGAGTTCAATCTTTAATCATATACCATGTTACAAAACGAATAGTTTGATTCAACCGTTTAGTTTTAAAACGATTTTGTAGTTGTTTAATCTTTTCTAACATGTGTGTTAGATTGGATGGTTTATTGGTATAAACCATACATTTCGTGTAAACGTTAAATTCTCGAACATACGTCTTACACCGGGTTTATTCCGTAAACAATACGTTTTTTTTTGTAAACGTTACATTTTTTAACATGCGTGTTAGAAATTATTATATTTTATAAAATATCATGGTTTAAAACATTTGTCTAAAAATCTCGTTTCCAAACATGAGTGTTAGAAACAACTATTTTATGAAGTAATCTATTATGCGTGTTAATAACAGTTTATTGTATAAACCAACGGTTTTAGATACGTTTTGTCCAAACGTATTATTTTCTAACGAACCTTAGGTGATAAGCCTTGAACATAACATTTGATTCGGCTGGACCCGGGAGTCACCAAATGTGGCACCAGTTTGGCTATTTCCTTAATTTGGTGGTGTACTCCTAATGACTCATAGTTCCAGCTTCAAACTGATGAAATTTCGTCTCAATCTTATCCACTGCGTTCTCTTGGCAATATCTTTAATAATTAAGGCTTTGAGGTCTTCTCATTGACTGACTCCCACCAGTTATATACTGCTTCCATAGACGTGATCCATTGCATTGCTGCAATGGCATTCTTCTTCACATTAAAGGGATTTGGATGACAAACACTAAAGTTCTTGTCATTGCATCTTTGATTATTGACTCTCGTACTCTGGTTTGTCATCCGAGCAGTTTCATGGGTTCCAGTCGTGCTGGTATTGTTTCATATAGGATTGGTATGAAGAGTATCGTCAGTTCATGGATTTGTACCACTGGTTACTTCATTTCTATTTCCCAGGCCATTGGAACCCATTCTTCTCTTGAGGGCATCATCCAGAATTCCAGGTAAAGTTGTTTGGAACACTCTGGTGACCTCAGATGTCACCACTCCTTGGAATTGAGCCTCGGTTATTAATACCTATTCAATATAATGTTCATGTTCAGTAGTCGCATTTGAGTTAATGTTTGGGCCGGTGTTTGTGTTTGTCGTGTCACGGGTGACCTAGTATTGGGTCTCCTACCCCTACCTCTGTCTTGTCCTCTACCTCTTCCTGCCATTGGTACCTACACAGATGTATTGTGGGTTCGACAATCATAACTTGATTACTTAATATTGTTTTTGTAAATATTAAATGATCTTTTGATTATGAAAGAGTGTTTTAAAAGTTATATTTTAGTACATGTTTCAAGGTGATTTAAGTTGGGATGTGGCATAGTATCTTCGGCTATCTAACAATGACAGTTGACATCCTATCATGAGTTGGAATATGTTTAGAATTATGAGATTTTAAACTTTATCTGATATAATTTAATAAGTTTTTCGTTGTATCTTGTGAGTAAATTCAACATTTACGTCATGTCGTTGTTTCAGACATGGGCAGATGTAATACTGAAAATTATTCCGTTAGTCTCCTCAAAATATGTAAACCTACCAAACATCTACCGTCATAAAATCAAATCATATATATCTTCAATAAATCTAAGGTTTGAGTAAAAATATAGGTTTAAATTTCAAATCTTAATGTAGATAAGGACCCTTCTTAAACTTGTACACCAAGCCACCGATCATTATATATATTTGTTATGTTAAAGCAACTAAACATAAACTAAACATCAACCCCTTCAGAAAAATGAAGCCATCTTCCTTAATCATCAACAAACCATCATCATCCTCAACCTCTCCTTCACTAGTTCTCACAACAATCATCCCCGTAACATTACTCCTCATCCTCTCTCCTTTCTTATTCTCCCATAACCACCCCTCTTCACCGCCACCGACATCGCGAACGATCATCATCCGACCTCCTCGGCCCCAACCGGATCCATTCACCATAAACACATGCGCCAACACTCTCTACCCATCTCTCTGCTACCAAACCCTCATCACCTTCCCACTTAACCACCACCAACATAACCACACAACACTCAGTCATGCCCTTCAACACACCAATCAGAATGTTGGTATAAATCATAACAGGAGATAATTGCAAAGGTAAATAGCAAGTGAATGCTTGATAAATTGATACTTGACAATTGCTTACAATACGAGGAATTGAAAGATTACTTAAATAGGCACTAGACTAGGACTTTTGTAACTGATCAAAGACCAAGACTTTATTCAAAAATACTAACGTAAACAAAGCATTCACCACGTGCATGAGGAGAGCATGCACATCACATGCTAGAATCACTTTTCATCACCTTCCCTTGATTCAAGCTCCATTACTCCAAGCCAATGATGTAAGTACACAAATTTTTCATGAGAGTGGGCTTTAGTTAACACATCTGCAAGTTGCTCATTGGTGTGACAATGCTCCAGCTTTACTTGTTCTTGATTAACCATTTCACGAATAAAATGATGCTTGAGCTCAATGTGCTTAGACCGGCTGTGCATAACATGATTCTTGCTAAGGTTGATGGTAGAACGATTATCACAGTAGATTGTAGTAGCATCTTTCTGTTGGAACCCCAAATCCTTGAGAATTCTTCTTAGCCATATTGCCTGGCAAGTTACAGCTGTAGAAGCTATATACTCAGCTTCAGTACTTGATAGAGCAACAGTGGCTTGTTTCTTTGAGCTCCATGACACAGCCCCACTTCCAAGAGAAAACACATGAGCTGACACACTCTTTCTATCATCAGCACAGCTTGCCTAGTCACTGTCTGTAAATCCCAGCAGCTCAACCTGTGTTCCTTTTGAGTACCACAATCCAAAAGTTGTTGTTCCTGCTACATACCTCAGAATACGCCTTGCATCCCCAAAATACAGTTTGGATGGAACTTGCATGAATCTGGCAACCATACCTACAGAATAGGCAAGGTCAGGCCTGTTATGGGTCAAGTAAATCAGGCCCCCTATCAGGCTTCTGTATGTCTCAGCATTAGCTTTATCAGCAGCATCATCTAACTGTAGTTTGTCATAAGCATTCATAGGAGTCTCATCTGACTTACATTTTAGCATTCCAAATTTTTTCTTGACTTAGAAATAGCCCATGACTGGTCTATTTTACTTCCAATCCCAACAAGTATTTTAACAGCCCCATATCAGTCATTTCGAACATTTGCTTCATACCATGCTTGAATTATGCAATAAGGTTAGGACAGGAGCTAGTGCAGAATATGTCATCTACATACAGGCAAACATACATCATAACTTGATTATCACCAGATTTTACATTCAAGGTTGGCTCAATTTCACTTTTGTTGTCACATCCGTCACACAGGACAATCATCTAACTAAAGTAGTACCTCCAACAGATATGTTCCCAGGTAAGAGCGACGGGTCTAGGAGAGATTTATACACCGCTCTTTCCTAGACAGAACCTCCCGTTTGTCAGATAACTACATACTAGTCAAAAGGTCGCCTTCTAGTTACTGTGACGTTGATATCAAAAACACACAGCGGAAGACTAAAACATAACTTCTATTAATATCAAATATTGTTTACATCACGATTAACAAAAGTTACATCATCTGTTCCTAACAAGGAACAAGTCATTCGGGGCTTATAGTTTCTGACATACCCATCCTCTGGACGTTCATCACTTCATTCTAGCCATGGAATGCCCTGTCTAATGACTACCTATGATGCGGTCAAAAACATTTGATAAAACACGGGTCAACACGAAGTTGGTGAATTCATAAACAAAAATAGTTTATTAAAATGACCCGCCAAAGTATCTTGAACACATCCATGGGGTTCCACCCCCAGATTCATAGATAACTATGAACAATCATCAGTATATATATAACCAAAGACCGTTCCACGGGTCCTGTCCAACATGTCGTTCCACGGGCAACTGAAATACAATAAGCGCTTAGAATACGTTGTATATAAACAATCGGTGCAATCGTTTCAAGATACTCAAAATGTTTCATAAATCAATCATACCGGACAAGGCCATGAAAGGGTTCATTCATCACATTTTAAGAACTCACCTGGACAGTATTTCTGCTTATAATTCAGTAATGTGGTAAACGCCTCGGGCAGAGTTCTTTTATAATCATAGCATTACTTAATTTATATAAACCTAACTCAAGGATATATATAACCAAAGCTTAAAAGAAGGTCGAAACCTTACCTCAGCACTATCTACGATAACTGGGAGTTGAAATGCTAGAAACCGGACTCTCGTATGCGAACCGGGGCTCAGGAATGGTTTATCAGAGAATGTGTGTGTTTATTTGAGAGTGTGGAGTGTGTGAAAATGGGCTGAAATCGATTATCTATTTATAGGGCCAAAGTGCCACCCGTAGCGGACTACTACGCTAGGTGGTAGCGGTCCGCCACCTCTTGTGGCTGTGTATTTGGATTGGGGCATATGTAGCAGACCGTTACAGTTTGGCGTAGCGGTCCGTCACCCTTCCACGCGTCAGATTTCTATCGGCGAGTCACCGGGACACGTGTTAACTCTCGGGTATTTTCTTAGCCCGCACGTAGCGGACCGCTAAGGGTTAGGGTAGCGGTCCGTTACCCATTGATTTTTCAGAATTTTCATTTTAAGTCCCTGGACTTTGATTATTTACATAACCAACCCTCAACTTTGAATTTTGGCAATTTTAATCCTTTCTCTTTCTAAGAAATTTCGGGGTGTTACAAATCTCCCATCCTTTAAGAAATTTCGTCCTCGAAATTAAGAGGTGAATAGATGACGATAATTGACTATCATCTGTTCCTCCAACTCCCAAGTCTTGTCGGCTCCAATCCGACCTTGCCACTACACCAATACCATTGGTATTACTTTATTTCTTAACTTCCGTTTTTGGGTATCTAGGATCTTGATTGGTTGTTCAGTAAAGTGAAGCTTGTCGTCTAAATGTACATCATCTAGTCTAATAGCCTGAGTTGGATCAGCTAAACATTTGCGTAACAAGATACGTGAAACGTATTATGAATCCCTTGTAAAGCTTCAGGTAGATTTAACTTGTAAGCTACTGCTCCGATTCTTTCAATGATTTTGTAAGGTCTGGTGTATCTGGGTCCTAACTTTTCTCATTTTCTGAACCTTACCACACCTTTCCAAGGTGAAACCTTTTACATCACATAATCCCCGACTTGGAATTCTAACGGTCGTCATCGTTTGTCAGCATAGCTTTTCTGACGATCTTGAGCAGCTTTTAATCGTTGTCTAATATGGACTATCTTATCTGTTGTTTCCTGTATAACTTCAGGTCCAGATAACTAACTATCTCCTACCTCAGTCTAACAGATAGGGGTTATGCACTTTCTCCCATAAAGTGCTTCGAATGGTGAAGTTTTGATACTTGAGTGGTAACTGTTGTTATAGGAGAATTCGATTAACGGAAGGTGATTATCCCAATTAACTCCGAAATCTATAATACAAGCTCTTAGCATATCTTCCAAAGTTTGAATTGTACGTTCACTTTGTCTGTCCGTTTGAGGATGATATGCGGTACTCATGGTAAGTCGACTTCCCAATTCTTTCTGAAAACTCGTCCAGAATCTAGATGTGAACCGAGTGTCTCTATCAGAAATAATAGACAGTGGTATGCCATGGTGGCTCACAATTTCATTAATATATATTCTAGCTAACTTATCCATAGAGTATGTCTCATTGATGGGTATAAAATGGGCTGACTTGGTCAGTCTATCGACCATGACCCATATGGCATTATGTCCTTTTTGAGTTCTAGGAAGTTTAGTTACGAAATCCATTGTAATACGATACCATTTCCAGACCGGTAATTCTATTTGTTGTAATTGTCCTACCGGTTTCTGATGCTCAATCTTGACTTGGAGACAAGTCAAGCATTTATCTATATACTGGGCTATTGATCTCTTCATGTTTGGCACCAGTAATGAGTCTTCAGATCTTTGTATATCTTGTTTGCACCAGGATGCATGGAATATCTTGATTTATGTGCTTCCTCCAATATTTTTCCTTGAATATCTCCAAAATTAGGAATCCAGATTCTTTGCTCGAATCTCATGATTCCATCATGTCCTTTGGATAGTAACTTATGTTTTCCAACCATACGCTCTTTCTTAATGTTTTCTTCTTCTAATGCTTTTGGTTGGATATCCTTAATCTGTTCTATTAAGTCTAACTTCAGATCTAATCGTAGTGCTCTTATTTTAATCGGTTGACTTCGTTCTTTCCGACTTAAAGCATCTGCTACTACGTTTGCTTTCCCGAGATGGTATTTGATTTCATAATCATAATCATTGAGGAGTTCCATCCACCTCCTGATTAAAAATATGTTGGAGGCTTTTGTGGTCTGAATATATTACGCATTTAGTACCATACAAATAGTTTCTCCAATTCTTTAGGGCAAACACTATGGCACCAAGTTCTAGATCATGCGTAGTATAATTCTTCTAATGAACTTTTAGTTGGCGTGATGGTTAGGCAATAAACTTGTCTCGTTGCATCAACACACAACCTAGACCAGTTCGGTAAGCATCACAATAGATGATAAAATCATCATTACCTTCAGGTAGTGCTAAGATTGGTGCATGACTAAGCTTATCTTTGAGAATGTTGAAAGCTTCTTCTTATTTTGTGCCCCATTCAAATTTTGCTGCTTTCTGAGTTAAAGCAGTCAAAGGTGTAGCTATCTTGGAGAAATCTTTAATGAATCCTCTGTAGTAACCGGCTAGTCCAAGAAAGCTTCTAATCTCTGTCGGATTCTTTGGGGCTTCCCATTTCATAACAGATTTGATTTTACTTGGGTCTACTTGTATTCCTTGCTCGTTCACCACGTGCCCAAGAAATTGTACTTCTCGTTTTCAAAATTCACATTTTGAAAACTTAGCGTACAACCTTTCTTTTCTTAGGGTTTCCAAAATGATTTTAAGATGCTCAGCATGTTCTTCCTGGCTTTGGGAATAGATAAGAATATCATCGATGAAAACAATGATAAACTTATCAAGGAATTGTTTACAAACCCTGTTCATTAGGTCCATAAATGTTGCAGGGGCATTCGTTATACCAAATGACATGACTAGGAATTCATAGTGACCATATCGGGTTCTAAAAGCAGTCTTAGGTACGTCCTCTTCTTTTAACTTTAATTGATGATATCTTGATCTAAGATCGATCTTTGAAAAGTACTTGGCTCCTTGTAGCTGATCGAACAGATCATCTATTCTAGTCAATGGATATCTGTTCTTTGTAGTCAGCTTGTTCAATTCCCGATAGTCAATACACATTCTCATGCTTCCATCTTTCTTCTTTACGAATAGTACGGGTGCTCCCCAAGGAGAATACTTGGGCGAATGAACCCTTTGTCTAAGAGTTCTTGAATTTGTTTCATAAGTTCTTTTAATTCGGAAGGAGCTAGACGATAAGGGGATTTTGCAACAGGCTTAGCTCCAGGAATGAGTTCGATTCGGAATTCAATCTGACGATCGGGTGGAAGACTGGGTAATTCTTTCGGAAAGACATCCGGGTGATCACAGACTATGGAAATATATGCAATCTGTCTTTCGGGTTTAACGTTTAAAGCATGAAGTAAGAATATACTATCTCTTTTAATCAATTCTTTCTTAGCTTTTGCTATTGAAATAATTTCAATCTTACTAGCCTTACTATCACCCTGAATCATCAAACTAGTTCCATATGGTTTTCTAATCTTTACCGTTCTCTAGTTACAATAAATCAGGGCCTGGTATTGGTTTAACCAATCCATTCCTAGGATAACCTCATATTCATTTAAATTCATCGGCATTAACTAATACCTTATCGTCAATGAAATTGATGACACAATTAGGGTAAGATTCGGTTATCCTAATCTGTTCGCCAGTTGCCGTTTCAACGACATAGGCATTAATAAGTGGAATCAGACTTATACCTAAATATGGGGTGAATGCACATGAAACAAAACTTCTTTTCGCCCCTTGTATCAAATAAAATCTTGGCGTAAATATTATTAACTAACAAAGTACCTGCCACTTCCTTAGCTTTACCTTTTAGTTCATCTCCACTTCCTAAGACGAATACTCGTCCGATGCCCTTTTTCTGACCACCTGACACTTGCTTAGGTGGTTTAGGGCAGGAAGTCTTATAATGCCATATCTCTCCACAGTTAGAGCATTTAACATTTGGGCATTGAGTTGCAAAATGTCCAAACTTTTGACAAGTATGGCATTTCATTCCCTGATTGGCCATATCAGGGTTGGAATTGAATCCTCCTTTCCTTGGGAACTTACTATTTCCTGGTTTGAACTTATAAACGACCTCATCGGGTTTCCTCTTATGATCAACTTTCGGTGGCTCTTGAGCTGCCATTTCATCAAATAACACTGCACTCTTTTCCACAACCAAATCTATCGTCTCGGGTGCGATGGATTTAACTAAGGTACGAACCTTAGGAGGTAAACCCTGAATATAACATTTGACTCTTTATGATTCAGGAGTAACCAAATGTGGCACTAGTTTAGCCATTTCATTGAATTTGGTTGTGTATTCCTGATGAGTCATGGTTCCTGCATCGAACCGCAAATATTCAGCTTCAATCTTGTCCACAGCATTCTGTGGAAAGTATCTCTTAATAATCAAAGACTTGAGATCCTCCCAAGTCATTCTATCCGTCACAGCTTTTCCTTTTGTTTGCCTGACTGATTCCCACCAATCAAGAGCTTCCTCCTCAAACGAATGTGCTGTAAACTTTACCGTTTGGTCCGCCCTGCACTCACTCGTCTTTATGACAGCTTCCATCGAAGTGATCCACTGCAAGGCCGCAATGGCATCCTTTTTTCCATTTAAGGGTTTGGGATGACAGTTGCTAAAATTCTTATAGTTACATCATTGACCGTGTATTCCAGTGCTCTGGTTTGTCATTCCAACCGTTTCATGAGTTCGAGTTGTGCCTATATTGTTTCCTAATGGAGCGGTATGAAGTATATCTTCTGTTCGAGGAATAGCACCACTAGTTCCTTCGTTTCGGTTTCCCAAACTATTGTGATTCTCTCTCCTTCTAAGAGCATCGTAAAGCATTCCAGGTAGAGTTGTTTGAAGCATACACTACTCCTTGGAATTGAGCTTCAGTCATAATAACTTCTTCCACAGGTTGTTTGGGTTCAGCATTCGTATTCACGTTCTCGTTTGGATCAGTGTTTATCGTATCACGAGTACGGGACCTAGTGTTGGGCATCCTACCCCTACCTCTTCGATGTCCTCTACCACGTCCTGCCATTTAGTACCTACATACAGATGTATAACATCAGAATTCGTATAACCGGTCATAATCCAGAAATTCAGAAATTAACAACACTTGGCCAAAAATGCCTTTAATTATCTGATTTCTAGGTATTTCCCGTTATAGGTCGTACTGAATGTATACACCTAACTTATCCTAGGGCATTCCGGACTAATCTCAGAGTCCTAGTTTAAGCCTAGACACTATTCCTGTAGTATCTAAATCCCTTAAACTGAGGCTCTGATACCAACTTGTCACATCCATAACACAACACAGTCATCTAACTAGAGTGGTACCTCCAACAGATATGTTCCCAGGTAAGAGCGACGGGTCTAGGAGAGATTTATACACCGCTCTTTCCTAGACAGAACATCCCGTTTGTCAGATAACTACATACTAGTCAGAAGGTCGCTTTCTAGTTACTGTGACGTTGATATAAAAAACACACAACGCAAGACTAAAACATAACTTCTATTAATATCAAATATTGTTTACATCACGATTAACAAAAGTTACGTCATCTGTTCCTAACAAGGAACAAGTCATTCGGGGCTTATAGTTTCTGGCACGCCCATCCTCTAGACGTTCATCATTTCATTCTAGCCCTGGAATGCCCTGTCTAATGACTACCTGTGATGCGGTCAAAAACGTTTGATAAAACATGGGTCAGCACGAAGTTGGTGAATTCATAAACTAAAATAGTTTATTAAAATGACCCGCCAAAGTATCTTGAACACATCCATGGGGTTCCACCCCCAGATTCATAGATAACTATGAACAATCATCAGTATATATATAACCAAAGACCGTTCCACGGGTCCTGTCCAACATGCCGTTCCACGGGCAAGTGAAATACAATAAGCGCTTAGAATACGTTATATATAAACAATCGGTGCAATCGTTTCAAGATACTCAAAATGTTTCATAAATCAATCATGTCGGACAAGGCCATGAAAGGGTTCATGCATCACAGTTTAAGAACTCACCTGGACAGTATTTCTGCTTATAATTCAGTAATATGGTAAACGCCTCGGGAAGAGTTCCTAGATAATCATAGGATTACTTAATTTATATAAACGTAACTCAAGGATATATATAACCAAAGCTTAAAAGAAGGTCATAACCTAACCTCAGCACTATCTACAATAACTGGGAGTTGAAATGCTGGAAACCAGACTCTCGTACGGGAATGGTTTATCAGAGAATGCGTGTGTGTATTTGAGAGTGTGGAGTGTGTGAAAATGGGCTGAGATCGATCATCTATTTATAGGGCCAAAGTGGCACCCGTAGCGGACCGCTACGCTAAGTGGTAGCGGTCCGCCACCTCTTGTGGCGGTGTAATTGGATTGGGGCATACGTAGCGGACTGTTACGGTTTGGCGTAGCGGTATGCCACCCTTCCACGCTTCAGATTTCCATCGGCGAGTCACAGGGACATGTGTCAACTCCAGGGTATTCCCTTAGCCCGCACATAGAGGACCGCTAAGGGTTATGGTAACGGTCCGCTACCCATTGATTTTTTAGAATTTTCATTTTAAGTCCATTGACTTTGATTATTTACATAACCAACCCTCAACTTTGAATTTTGGAAATTTTAATCCTTTCTCTTTCAAAGATATTAGAGTACCATGAATCTGTAGTAGCCATTATTGATGAAGTAACCATCAATCTTAGAGTACCATGCTCTTGGAGCCTGCTTTAGCCCATACAAAGCCTTCTTCAGTTTGTAAACTTGCCCTTCTTTGCCTGGTACAACAAACCCTAGAGGTTGTTCAACATAAATTTCCACATTCAAATTTCCATTCAAGAAGGCTGACTTAACATCCAGCTGATGTATCTTTCATCCCATTTGGGCTGCTGTACTCAGAACCACTCTGATAGTTTCGAATCTGGCAACTGGAGCAAATGTTTCTTGGTAGTCAATACCATGTTGTTGAGAGTATCCCTTAGCAACCAGTCTGGCTTTGTGTCTAAGTACTTTACCATCTGGTCCAACCTTTGTTTTGAACTGCCACTTCAACCCAACAAGATTCTTGTTAGGTGGGAGCTTTACCAGATTCCATGTCATATTTCGTTCCATGGCACCAAGTTCTTCCACCATAGTTTCCTGCCATTCTTTCTTACAAGCAGCCTCATCAAAGTTAGTAGGATCTGTGACATTTAATGCAAATGGACATGCATAGGCATAAATGGACTCAAGGTTTTTGGTTTTGGGTTCAACAATTGAGGCAGATGATCGATGTCGAAGGGACATGTCAAAGATAAAGAATTAGAGTGTCCTAATCACCTTAAACTAGTTAGGGTAAGAAGGATGTCGAACCACGAAGAGTCTGTGGTCGGTGCTCAACTTCAATTGACAATGCGATTTATGAAGTGACAATGGGTCTTTCTGACCAAACACAAGCAATGATTTAGGTGAAACTTATCAAACTCAACAAACAAGGATTATCAACTAACAATTATGACCAATAGTAATCAAGTACCAAACAAACGATTTAGATTGTAACAATAATTAAAAAGGAATCACACCCGGGTTTCAAGTTCACAAGTAATTAGGGATTATCACACCAACATATGAGTTCAAACAATCAAATGGTTATCCAATTCAAATTAACCAAATCTAACCAAGAACATCAACATTCATACATCATCGGCAAATAGTGTAAAACAATATTCACGAATGAAATCGAGACAAATGTATGCAATATAGAATTAGATTAATCAATAGATTTAACACAAATCAAAGTTCATAGCAATTATCATCTAACGGGGTCAATGGTGCAAGAATTTATCGACTCCCGTGAGTTCATAACCATACTAAACACAAAGATTCAAGTATTTCAAACCAAACGATTACAAGAATTGTTTCTCAAAGCTAGCATATGATAAAAACCCTAAAAACTTACAAACAATCCACCCAGGAATGATTACCGGTGGATTAGCCGCTCATGGTTGTGGAATTCATCTTCGATTCTTCAATTTCTTGATACCGATCTTCAATAATATGTTTCTAGCCTCCCAAACTGTCCCAAAATCGCCCAAAACTGTTGTTAAAAAGATGGTGTCGAATTTGGGGAAGAACTTAAACTCTCAAAATCGGCAGTTTCCCGAAAATCCGCTTCAAAATAATTTAACTGGCGTAAGCTTACGCTGGGGTGGCGTAGGCTTACGCCGCATCCCTGAAACCTGCTATGAAAGAATTGGTTAGGCGTAGGCCTACGCTGGGCGGCGTAAGCCTACGCTGGGTGGCGTAGGTTTACGCCAGGCGGCGTAGGATTACGCCAGGCAGCGTAGGATTACGCTAGGCGGCGTAGGCTTACGCTGGCTCCTGCATTTTTGCCCCCTTTCCTCCTTCTTCCATCCAACTCTTGCATCTCTCGCATAATCTCTTCTAAAATCATACATTAAGCTTCCAACACCTACACATGCATAGCTACACAAAACCTTTGTATTCCCCATATTAATCCGTCACCTGCACACACACACAAACACTACGCTTAACACAAAAATAGAAGAAGATTAACCAAACAAAACAAGTAACAAATAGTCACACGAGTCAATTAAAATAAAACACCAAGCGCACACACTCCCCGACAACGGCGCCAAAATTTGATCGGTGTCGAAGGGACCAGTCAAAGATAAAGAATTAGAGTGTCCTAATCACCTTAAACTAGTTAGGGTAAGAAGGGTGTCGAACCACAAAGAGTTTGTGGTCGGTGCTCAACTTCAATTGACAATGCGATTTATGAAGTGACAATGGGTCTTTCTGACCAAACACAAGCAATGATTTAGGTGAAACTTATCAAACTCAACAAACAAGGATTATCAACTAACAATTATGACCAATAGTAATCAAGTACCAAACAAACGATTTAGATTGTAACAATAATTAAAAAGGAATCACACCCGGGTTTCAAGTTCACAAGTAATTAGGGATTATCACACCAACATATGAGTTCAAACAATCAAATGGTTATCCAATTCAAATTAACCAAATCTAACCAAGAACATCAACATTCATATATCATCGGAAAATAGTGTAAAACAATATTCATGAATGAAATCGAGACAAATGTATGCAATATAGAATTAGATTAATCAATAGATTCAACACAAATCAAAGTTTATAGCAATTATCATCTAACGGGGTCAATGGTGCAAGAATTTATCGACTCCCGTGAGTTCATAACCATACTAAACACAAAGATTCAAGTATTTCAAACCAAACGATTACAAGAATTGTTTCTCAAAGCTAGCATATGATAAAAACCCTAAAAACTTACAAAAAATCCACCCGGGAATGATTACCGGTGGATTAGCCGCTCATGGTTGTGGAATTCATCTTTGATTCTTCAATTTCTTGATACCAATCTTCAATAATATGTTTCTAGCCTCCCAAACTCTCCCAAAATCGCCCAAAACTGCTGTTAAAAATATGATGTCGAATTTGGGGAAGAAACCCCCACTAAAACTCTCAAAATAGGCAGTTTCCCGAAAATCCGCTTCAAAATAACGTAACTGGCCTAAGCTTACGCTGGGGTGGCGTAGGCTTACGCCGCATCCCTGAAACCTGCTGTGAAAGAATTGTTTAGGCGTAGGCCTACGCTGGGCGGCGTAAGCTTACGCTGGGTGGCGTAGGATTACGCAGGTGGCGTAGGCTTACGCTGGCTCCTGCATTTTTGCCCCGTTTCCTCCGTCTTCCATCCAACTCTTGTATCTCTCGCATAATCTCTTCTAAAATCATACATTAAGCTTCCAACACCTGCACATTCATAGCTACATAAAACCTTTGTATTTCCCATATTAATTTGCATAACTATAACATATTGCACCCTTTAATGCGTGAAACTTTGGTCACTTATCGCATCCCCACACTTGAGTTTTGCTTGCCCTCAAGCAAAGTCTTTTGCTTTAAATTCACATTACAAATTCTCAAATAATTGTTTTCACTAAACATAAGTTAAGGTCCAAAGTCATGCAAGATTCATAAGAATTATACTCTCAATAGATTTACAATCCAACAAACAATCGATGACTTTTTAAACAAAAGGAGACACTTGAACGAGCTTAACTCATATCCAGTTATGGCTTTGCATGCACACACCCCTCACAATCAATCATTCCACTCGGCTTCATATATGGATAAGCGATGATGTGCTAGTATTTTTCACTTGAAACCAAACAATGAACCACATTATCATAGGCTTGCATATTGATCACATCTCCACCTACTAACACAACCAAAACGCACAAATCAAAAGGTCTTTTAAGGGTTGTAATGTAGGCTAAGGTTACGAGTATGGATAAGGATTTTTTAAAGTGGCTAAAGGTGAGTGGAATTCAACTAATGAAGTTACAAATCAACTCTAAAACTTTCAAATCTCTACTATGGGTATAAATGACCCATCAACACTAAAGTTATTATTTCTTCAAACTATCAAATAAAACTTAGGCTAAAATTGACCCAATAACATTTTTTTATCTCAATTGCCACTGCAACTACAACAATCTAAGTTAATTGAATTCCAACTCACGGGTTTAAAAAGAAAAGGCTAAAAAGGTGAATGGGCTAATGTTATGGGTTTTGTCAAAAGAAAAGGTATAGGCTCAGAGTAAGCATTTAGTGGATATTAACAGGTAAGGGTATAAAAATGGCTAAAAATAAAAACGGTTTCTCCTAATGCCTTTATCATTTTTATGCAATCAATTGGTTCAAGGTCTCAACATGTATCAACACTATGCAAGTTCTAAAATGTGAAACAAAGTGGCCAACCACTCAAATAAGTGAATATATATATCAATTTGGCTCAAAATCTCACAAAAACGGTGGGAATAGGTTACTGACATGTGCATGCGAACCATCACCTTCAACTTTGTTACTCCCGAATTCAACATTTCCAAATTTTTTTTTTCATTTGTTGGAAAGACTTAATCAAGTACTTAGTGAATTAACCATGACCAAAGACCTCTACCAAACACTTTGTAAAACAATTATCAAAAAAATTGTATGGTTTCCAAGATTTCCCGCATCCCCACACTTGAACCTTACATTGTCCCAATGTAAATAGTTATGAAATATAAAAGTGCGGTTAGTGGGTGCCAAAACACCCAATACCCAATATCTCTAAATATCCAACTCAAAGATTCCCATAACCATAAGCATCCACCCAACACAATCAACCGATTTTCAAACAAAAAACACACAAAAATAAACAAAAACAAAATCGTTCAATCAAAACAACATAAATATGAGAAAGAGTACATGAACCTGATTAGAGGCGATCATAGAGTACCTGAACCACCACCAAAAATAGACTCGTAAGTCTTCCATGAGTCTTCCCCACACTTGAGTGTTGCTATGGTGATGAAACTAAAACACACAACACAACACAAAACAAAACAAAACAAAGACAAAATAAAGACAATCACAAGCCGGGTTGCCTCCCGGTTAGCGCTAAGTTTATTGTCCTCAGCCCGACATTACCTCCTTATGGAGGTTGAAACACAAACTTGCTTCTACTAGCTCCCCCACCACCTTGGTTGTTATCACTCCAACTCCAAGTCTCCTCTCTTGTAAATTCCACATCAAACAAATCTCCTTTCTCGTTTGGATGTTGGACATGGTCGGGTGGCTTCTTTGCATCTTTCAACCTCTCAGTTTCCTTCTCGATTGCCTTCGGCTCATCTTTCACATTAAACCTGTCAAACATAATACCTTTCTTTTTGGTGTCACCCTCATTTGCCTTGGCACGAGGTGACACACGTTAGTAGTAACTGATTTTGAACATTTATTTTCAACCAAATATGTAAATAAATTTGAAAAAATATTTATGTTCAACTTACGATTCCCAAAGGTCATGTCAATAGTGACGTTTCGGCAATTGATTTGCGCATTTACGGTTGCCAAAAATGGTCTTCCCAAAATCACCCGTGGCTCCTCCTCCTTAACAAGTGGTGCATAATCGAGCACCAAGAAATCTCCCGAATAGTAAAATTCTCCAATCTTCACAGCCACTCCCACTAATTTCCCCTGAGAACGCGTGCATGTAGCATTTGCTAATACCAACGTGGTGTTGTATTATTCTAATGGACCAAAATTGTATTGGTCATATACGCTCCCCAGTAAAATGCTCACCCCCGCTTCATAATCTAATAATGCCAAATTAGTTTTAAATTCTCCAATTTGAATAGGAACTAAGGGTTCTCCAAACTCAATTTCCTCCTCTTCTCTTTCTTCACCTTCTTCATTACCATGAGCCACATCAATTGCACTAACATGATGTTTTGGGTTCAATGTGGTGTCACTCGGCAATTTACCTTCATTTTTCTTGAATTGAGCTATTTCTTGTGCCAATTGCCCAACTTGTCTCTCCAATGTCGCGTGAGACTTATCTCTCACTTCATTCTCCCTTTTGGATTCTTTCATCATCTCCAACAGTGCATCCAATTTTGAATTAACCGCATCATCACCCCCCGATGATCCACCTTGTTGTTGATGATCTTGATTGTAATTCCTTGGGGTGTAATTTGTGTTCCGGTTATTGTTATAAGAGCTCCTTTGGTGACCACCCGAATTATAATTGCTTTGTTGACGAGGTTGGTATGACGAAGTACCTTGATTTGTACCTTGAAAATTTGGGTTCAATTGGTTTGACGCATCCCCATATTTGAAGTTGGGATGATTCCTTGAGCTCGGGTGATAGGAGTTTGAGTTTGTATCATAAGGTTTCCTATCACCAAAAACTTGGTTCACTTCTTCTTGTCTACCATCTTGCATTGAGCAGTTCATCGCTTTATGCCCCAAATCTCCATAATTTTCACAAACATCAAATTGGGTTTTTACTCCCGCTACTTCTTTCTTCTCACTTTTCCTCAGCAATGCTAACTCTATTTCCATAGATGCCAACCTCTCTTTTGTTTCATAGTCTGGGACGGACTTAGAAATTGAGTGTTTGGCTCTTCGGCTAGCCGATGCCTTGGCTTTAGAACTTTGGCTCATCCGTTCCAAGAAATCCCAATCTTCTTCTTCGGGATTAGATAACAAAGTTCCATTACTTGTGGACTTCAAAAATTTCCTTTCCTCTTGAGTCAAACCATCAACAAAACACTTTACCAATTCCCACAACTTATTTTTATGGTGGGGGCATTTCCTTAACAACTCTTTGAAATGTGTAAAGGCTTCATGTAAAGGCTCACCCGTTTGTTGTTGAAAGGTCCGAATCTCAATTCGGGAATCATCCGTCTTCGCAACCGAATAGTACTCATCCAAGAAGACTTGTTGCATTTCATCCCATGTGTGGATGCTATTAGCCGGCAATGTGATGAACCATTGCTTTTCTCGATTCTTGAGGGAAAACTGAAAAAGTCTAAGTTTAACCTCGCTTTGATCGAAGTTCTCATCTCCAATTGTGCTACAGATGGAGGCAAACTCGGCTAAATGGTGTATGGTTCTTCGGTAACCATGCCATGAAAATGTGGGAGAACGTTGATATAATTTGGCCTTGACTTGAATCGCCTCATTCCGGGAATTGGTGGAACAATTGGAGAAGCATTCTCCGAAATAGCCGGTCGAAAGCGACCATTAACTCCACCCATAGGGGCTACCGGTTGTCTTCGGTTTTCATTTTTGTAGCCCTCATTAGATAACCAAATCTCTTAGGTCTACCCGTTCGACCCATTGGTTGTCTCGCCCTTTGGTGAACATAATTCACCTCTTCTTCCTCTCCAAAGCCTTGCCCCTCGTTATATTCTTCAAATTGGCTCCTCTCACCATCTTCATACTCCTAATCTCCAAACCCATCACCATTCCCAACATCTTCATTATCATCATACCCAAAGTATTCACCATCGTCATCCTCCCAACCATCGTTCTCATTGTCATTTCTTGGTTGAGCTCCAAATATGTTTCCATGAGGGGTTTGATTTTGTTGTTGTCCCCTTCTTCCTTGGTACGTGGGATTGGTACGGATGTTAACGGGTCGGTTTTGTTGAATTGTACCCGACCCACAGGATTGGTTGTTATTGATAGGTATAGATGGGGTTGGGGTTCGGTGAGGTGGAGTTGGTGGGCGGTTAGGGATAGGGACTCTGTTTAGAGTTGGGCCACGGTTTCTTATGCTAGTTCCAGAATGACTGCTTCGACTATCCATATATGATGGTTCCGATGAAATGGGTTGTAAATTTTGTTGTTGGGTTCGGTTTTGCCTTGCTATCCTCTCAATTTCTGGTTCAAAATCAAGCGGTGGAGTTCTCCCGGATGAACGGGTACACATGCACTAATCTGTCACCTGCACACACACACAAACACCACGCTTAACAGATTAACCAAACAAAACAAGTAACAAATAGTCACACGAGTCAATTAAAATAAAACACCAAGCGCACACACTCCCCGACAACGGCGCCAAAATTTGATCGGTGTCGAAGGGACCGGTCAAAGATAAAGAATTAGAGTGTCCTAATCACCTTAAACTAGTTAGGGTAAGAAGGGTGTCGAACCACAAAGAGTTTGTGGTCAGTGCTCAACTTCAATTGACAATGCGATTTATGAAGTGACAATGGGTCTTTCTGACCAAACACAAGCAATGATTTAGGTGAAACTTATCAAACTCAACAAACAAGGATTATCAACTAACAATTATGACCAATAGTAATCAAGTACCAAACAAACGATTTAGATTGTAACAATAATTAAAAAGGAATCACACCCGGGTTTCAAGTTCACAAGTAATTAGGGATTATCACACCAACATATGAGTTCAAACAATCAAATGGTTATCCAATTCAAATTAACCAAATCTAACCAAGAACATCAACATTCATACATCATCGGCAATAGTGTAAAACAATATTCATGAATGAAATCGAGACAAATGTATGCAATATAGAATTAGATTAATCAATAGATTCAACACAAATCAAAGTTTATAGCAATTATCATCTAACGGGGTCAATGGTGCAAGAATTTATCGACTCCCGTGAGTTCATAACCATACTAAACACAAAGATTCAAGTATTTCAAACCAAACGATTACAAGAATTGTTTCTCAAAGCTAGCATATGATAAAAACCCTAAAAACTTACAAACAATCCACCCGGGAATGATTACCGGTGGATTAGCCGCTCATGGTTGTGGAATTCATCTTCGATTCTTCAATTTCTTGATACCGATCTTCAATAATATGTTTCTAGCCTCCCAAACTCTCCCAAAATCGCCCAAAACTGTTGTTAAAAAGATGGTGTCGAATTTGGGGAAGAACTTAAACTCTCAAAATCGGCAGTTTCCCGAAAATCCGCTTCAAAATAACGTAACTGGCGTAAGCTTACGCTGGGGTGGTGTAGGCTTACGCCGCATCCCTGAAACCTGCTATGAAAGAATTGGTTAGGCGTAGGCCTACGCTGGGCGGCGTAGGCTTACGCTGGGTGGCGTAGGATTAGGCCAGGCGGCGTAGGATTACGCCAAGCGGCGTAGGATTACGTCAGACGGCGTAGGATTACGTCAGACGGCGTAGGATTACGCCAAGCGGCGTAGGCTTACGCTTGCTCCTGCATTTTTGCCCACTTTCCTCCTTCTTCCATCTAACTCTTGCATCTCTCGCATAATCTCTTCTAAAATCATACATTAAGCTTCCAACACCTGCACATGCATAGCTACACAAAACCTTTGTATTCCCCATATTAATTTGCATAAATATAACGTATTGCACCCTTTAATGCTTGAACCTTTGGTCACTTATCAGCAGACATGTTTGAGGATGATGCAGTAGAAGTGGCAGGAGTAACACTAGAGCTTTGATGGGTTGCAGGTTGGTTTGGTGTTTGTAGGATTGGTGAGTGAGTAGGGCTCAGGTTTGAAGTATCTTTGGATGGTGAATGAGTTGGGCTCAGGTCTTGATCTTCATTGACTGGGCATGGAAATGGGTCAATGTAGGCTTGAGGTTGAATTGTTTGATCATTGTGCCACTGCCATTTCTCATTTTCAAGAAATGTAACATCTCTTCTGGTTATGAATTTCTTGCTAAGGGGATTATACAGTCTGTATCCTCTACTTTGTGTTGAGTAGCCTATAAAGACACATTTCTCTGCCTTGTCATCAAGCTTCTTTCTAAATTGGGCTGGTATTAAGCCATAGGAAACACATCCAAATATTCTTAAATGATGGACAGATGGCTTTTTTTAAACCATGCTTCATAAGGAGTTTGGTTTCTGACTGCTTTTGTGGTGGCTATGTTTATTAGTTAAACAGAAGTGGCAACTGCTTCTGCCTAGAAACAGTTTGGCATATCCATTTGTTTAAGCATGCTCTAAGTCATTCCCATAATGGTCCTGTTCTTTCTCTCTACCACACCATTATGCTCAGGGGTATAAGGGACTGTGAGTTCCCTTTTGATACCATGTTCTTCACAAAACCTGTTGAATTCATTAGAACAGAACTCTCCCCCTCTATCTAATCTTAGGACTTTGATTGCCCATTTTCCTTCTTTTTCCACCATGAGTTTGAAAGTTTTAAACTTTGAAAATGCTTCAGATTTGTTAGTAACAAAGTATACCCAGCACATTCTGGTAAAGTCATCAATAAATAGTAAGTAATAGCAGCTACCTCCCAAACAGGTCTGTGTGTATTAATTCCAGTCTTTTTATGGCTCTCCAGGATTTGAAGGGAAAGGATTCCCTTGCTTTCTTTCTAATGACACATCCTGCACATTTTTCTGCATGTTGTATACTAGGCAGCCCAAACACCATTCTTTTATCATGTAATAACTTCAGACTCTGAAAGTGATAGTGACCATACCTCTTGTGCCATAGGGTAGAGACTTCATCAACTTGGACATCTGTAGGTGTGATAGTTGCAGATGTAAAGGCATCTAATAAAAACATATTGTTTTTTTTAACAGTAATATTCATTAGATAATGACCAGTGGACTTACTTTTGATAGTACATTGACCATTATCAAATAAGAGTGAATACCCTTTTCTCATTAGCTGTCCTACACTTATAAGATTATAACATAACTGAGGTGCAAAGCACACATCATCTAGGAGTCTAGTGTCACCTTTTGGTGTAACAATTCGAACGGTTCCTTTTACATGCACAGATAGCTCCTTTTTGTCACCTAGTCTGACTATTACCTTGAATGTTTCATCAAGGTGTGTGAACATAGTTTTACACCCTGTCATATGGTTAGAAGCACCGGAGTCTAAAAACCAAATAAAGGTTTGATTACCATTTTGCTCACCATCTGTCACAAGGGAAAACTTGTCATCGATGATGGCCATAAATAGATGATCATCTTCTTCATTGTTGACTTCTTGTTCCTTAGCCACATTAACAATTGGATCATCATTATACCAGCAGTCTCGTTTAAGGTGTCCAAACTTGTTACAATGTGTGCATTGAGGGATCTTGGACCTTTCTATACCCCTTCCCTTGAAGGATAAGTGGCCTATTCCTCTAAAAGAGTTACTTCTGGACAAAGTGGGTGTGTCTTGCAGAACTTGCAAGGCTTGTTCATCGCCAATACTTTTCTTTTCAGGAGTCCTGTTGTTGATTCTTTCTTCTTGTGACTGAAGACACCCCATAAGCTTAACTAGGGTAAGGCTGGATAGATCATAAGCAACTTCGATAGAGGGTACAACATAGTCAAACTTAGGAGTAAGACTTTGAAGTATTTTTTCCACTATCGTTTGGTCATTGATAGTCTCACCATAGGCCCGCTTCTGGCTAACCAGGGCCATGACACGTCCAAAGTAGTCACCTATTGCTTCGCCTTCACTCATAGCCAAGCATTCAAACTCTCGTCTCAGACCTTGTAGTTTGACCGCTTTAACTTGAGAGTCACCTTCATATTCCATCTTTAAGATCTCCCACGTTTCTTTGGCCGTGGAAGCAACAGCAACTCGAGAGAACATTTGGTCATGCACTGCTTGTTGAATGAGAGCCATAGCATGGGCATCTCGCTTTTGAGCATTCCGTAGTTTACTCGGATCTTTTTCAGTTTCATCTACTCCTGTTTGAACCAGATCCCATAGGTCACGAGATCGAAGGATAGTCTTCATGCGTATGCTCCAGTATTCATACCCCTCTTTTTTAAGACAGGGATCGGAGTAGGGGCAGTCAAAAGCGTGCGAGTTTGAACAGCCATACGGATGATAGAGGAAGCACACACTTGAAGAATGGATCAAAACCTGTGCTCTGATACCAAATCTGTTGGTATAAATCGTAACAGGAGATAATTGCAAAGGTAAATAGCAGGTGAATGCTTGATAAATTGATACTTGATAATTGCTTACAATACGAGGAATTGAAAGATTACTTAAATAGAGAAAAAGTAAACATGAGACTAGGACTTTTCTAACTGATCAAAGACTAAGACTTTATTCAAAAATACTAACGTAAACAAAGCATTCACCACGTGCATGAGGAGAGCATGCACATCACGTGCTGGAATTCATCACAGAAAACCATCAACCGTGTCACAAAATCACGCACCACAATTATTGCGTCATTATTAAACATGGATAATATTCAAGAAAACATGTGGATCAACAACTGTCTTGAGTTGCTACATCTCACCACCTATGAACTCCAAGAATCTATCAAACAATTACACCCTATTTATAAAGATCCTGTAAGTTATGATACGATGAAGATCATACTTGGGGCCGCTATGACTAACAAGAACACTTGCATTCAAGGTTTCTTTCACTTGAAACTCGATTATCATACGCATTCACGTGTTGGCCGCTACATGCAGAAGTCATTGACACCCATCATGCAATCTGCAACTCCTTAGGGATCATCAATTACATCGAATCTGAGGGATGTGTAGCGTATTCATGCTGCTTCTGATAGTTAATTTCTTAAGTTGGTTTTGTAGGTTGTCTCGTGTTTTTAAAGCAAGATCTCCATGATCTTTATGTTATGTTGTTATTAGAGTGAATTAGATCTTATACAAATTTTAATTTGATTATATTCAGATTCTCAATTTTAAAAAAAATTTGGTTGATATTGTTGGATTAAGCCCTAAAATTCTTGCAATCAAAACTCACGAACAGTGGTTTGTTTACTGCTTTTAATTCACACTTGCTGCACTTTCATTAATTCATTCAAACGTACATATATAGGTAAATAAACATAGTCCACTACTCCACTACTTGCTAACTACACATGATCTTTTAAAACATTAAAAACATGTGCCTAAATTAACATCCTGCTGACCCATACCCATTGACCCGTAACCCGACTTATATATGTTTTTGCATCTTTGAAAAGGAGAGCATTTGTGTCTTTTGATATGTGTTTTGGAGAATGTTCAATGGTTTAAGCTTTCTTAATTCAGATGTTATGGTTTGTTTTAGTACTGATCGAATCCGTTGCTTGATATGCTCTACGAATGAGATGTAGAACATGTAAATGTAATATTTTACTCACTTATAGTTACAGTTTATAGTGTTATACAGATTTTAATTTCATTATATATGCAAGTAAAAGGCCATAACTGAATCAACATAAAATGCCCAGCTATCACATAAAAAACAAATAATGGAGGATGCTTAGGTTTTGGTATTTAACATTAATTGAAACAAAAATAATTAGATTTTGGGTCTGCTAATATAAGTCGTTAAGTAAATAGGTTGATGCCAAACGCATAATAGCCCAGCGGCATCTTGGTGGTGGGATAAGGCTCAGTGACCATAACGTCTTGGGTTCGAAGTTTACTCAGAAATATTGGGTTTCCTCCTGAATTGGTGACTTGGAGTTAAAATATGATGGGGGTGGTACCACTGACACGATAATACTCTAGTGGTTCGTCAGTGATCCAAATTAGTCGTTAAAAAAAAGTAAATAGATTGATACAACATACTTAATAAATTTAACTCGAACACAACCTATTTCGATTCACCGATTTAAGTTTAAGAGCTTTGAAAAGTTTTTTTTAAGTTTTAGAGTAAGTATTTTAAAAGTGTTAAAATTTAAAGTTTATATTGTTCACTTATAAGTAAATAATTTTCTCTTATTCCCAACAATTTTGTTCATTACTACTGTGAAGTTTTGAACTACTCGTTCTTCAACCTTTTTTCCATTTGGCTAGCTCCTCAAATCTCAAGCTATATAAAACCAAGTTTGTTAAATTGTAATGAGAGATGAGGAAACAAAGTAACAAACACAATTAAAAGGCACCGATAACAAAAAGGTTCATTTGAGTAGTCATTGGTTAATTGTACTTCTGAATTATGATAAAATGAAGTTAGCTGTGGTACAAATACAGACACTGATCATCTTTCAACCCATTTACTTTTGGATATACTTGAATTATGTTATATCAAACGGGTCAAATAAAAATAGCTTTTATATCAAATGGGTCAAATAAAAATGTTATATTGGGTCAAATCAAAAAGTTTTGTTATATACAAGTCAAACATTACACACTATCTTAAGTTAGTGTGTTAAAACAAACTACAATTTACATTACATGAAGTAGATCTAAAAATGACAGCATTTGTACAATCTACATGAAAGACTGAATCACACAAAACTTTCAAAACAAGAAGCTAATGGAGGGTGTCAAACTGCGATGGGGGGAGAGCAATAAGCCGATAACTGCATCTACTGACGTGTTACAAAACTAATAGTTGTGAACAATGCTATAACAAAGCATGTATCTTCACCAAGTCGCCAAGAAGAAAAGCGCGCAGCTCCACTTTAGATCACCGAAAATACGACTAAAACTGCACATGAAGAATACAACATAAGCCAGCATACGAGGAAGACAAGTCAAAAAAAGATGATTTTGAAATGATTGCACGTAGTCAAGTACAACATAACTGATAAAAGTCTGAAAATATATTTAAATTGTCTTCTACATTTCTATTTGAGTAAAAATGATAAATCCACTAAAAGATGAAACCTAGTAGTCAACGGTACGTGCCTAGGCGGTTTGAACGGCTAAAACTGGTTTGAAACATCCAAAAATAGTCTGAAATCAGCTTAAACTAACCCCTAAAAATGGCATGTACATACTGCACCTCTTGCTTAAAAAAATGCTCGCTTTTTGAGCGTTATGCTATGCACCTAGGCCCAAGGCTCACTCTTTACACCTCAAGTGCGCCTAGCTCCTTCGACCACCCTAGGGGTAAACATATAATTTCGAATCCATCAAGAATATCAGTTTGAAATATAAATCTAGCTTAAAAACAACATATTTCAAGCATAAGCACTCTTCTTCATCCAAAAACTCAAAGGCGTGCATCTTTCTTAAAAAACGCAACAAGCAAATAAGATATCTAAATCCGGGACCCCAAACAAGCTCCTTAGTAAAAAATCTGGAAGAAAACAAACTCACCAAGCAAGCAAATGAAAATGAGAAACCAAAACATCACCCGGGTGCGCCGACTATATAGCACATAATATTGTGACCTTTGAAATTGTCTTTGAATAGGACCATAGCAACCGTAAAGCTGTTTATCATAGCGATCATCACACTGTTCCGGGCAACTCTTACTTCTTTCATGGCCTGCATTAACACCCTTTTTACAAAAAATAACACATACTTATCATCAGTGACAAATGCGTAAATGTATGATTGTATTCAAGTCATTTTAATAAGAAACAAAGACTCACTCTAGTCATAGATTGAGTATCTAAAGATCTAACATCATCCTCTTGGCTTAGTTTCCTGTAACCGTTTTTTGGCCACTTCAATTTTGATGCAGATTCCAATGTGTTGGAAAGACCCGAAAAACTTGGTATCTTTCTAGGTGGGTTCTCTAACTTTCCATTAGGAGAAACATTTTCAGTATCAACGTTTATCTTCCAAGAACTGATGTCTGCACTTGCACTTGCTGTTCTTCTATGACCTGAAAACTTATCTTTAGCCTCCACCTGGACACGCGCCAATTAGAGACTACATGTGGTGAAATGGGTAGGAAGGGTAGGTTGGATAATGGGTCAAAACAGGTCATTTAAGGGTAAGGCTTGAAATGGGTCAGGTTGGATTGATCCAAAACACTTTTCTATTATCAAATAATAGAGACAATGCTGCACATTCCAGTAGGATAATGGGTCAAACAGGTCATTTAAGGGTAAGGGTTAAAATGGGCCGCGTTGGGTTGACCCGAAACACTTTTCTATTATCAAATAATACAGACATTGTTGCACATTCAAGTAGGATAATGGGTCAAAACAGGTCATTTAAGGGTAAGGCTTGAAACGAGTCAGGTTGGGTTGACCCGAAACACTATTCTATTATCAAATAACACAGGCATTGTTGCACATTCGAGCGGTGGGTACGGACTAGCGATTAATCCGGATTAATCGGATTGGAAGTTTTATATGTAATTTTCGGTTTTATGTATATATATACACACATTTTTATATGTAATTTTCAAAATTAGATATATATACACATACATTTTAATAAATCGCCAGAATTTACAAAAAAAAATGGCCGGAATCTGGATGGAATCGCTGCCTGCCACCTATTTTTGGCCGATTTGGAGGGCCTAGGAGCGCCACTGACCGAGTTTGACCGATTAGCTCAAATTCCTAGGTGATTGACCGATTAGCGATTAATTGGCAATTCATCGTGATTTTTGCAACACTATAGGTCAATTAGGTGATTGACCGATTAGCGATTAATTGGCAATTAATTATGATTTTTGCAACACTGTGGGTCAGTAATAGAAGTTGTGTTTTTTCAATTGTTATCAAATTATTTTGGAAAAAATGATCTTATTTTTATGGACTAAAATATACTTTAGGCGACAATGGCCCCATGTTTCCCTTTTAGCTAGAGTCTCTATACCCATTATTGATAAAACATAACCCGAATCGACCCAAACGGGTTATAATTACCATTTCTAGTACAGATATTGCCGTGCATTGAAGTGGTCAAATCATGAATTGCTCAAGTACCTTTTGTTTCCTTCTTCCCCTATGTTCATCATTGAATCGATTTTTTGCAGGTTGTTCGCCACCAGGTGATTTTGATCCCGAAAGAAATAGTGCAAGTTCCTTTCTCTCTCGTTCATCAAGGCGTACCCAGGGTCGTGGTGGTTTCCCTGCTGAAACAGATGAATCACCCCATGAACTTTCAACTCTGGAGATCTGATTCTCCATTGCATTAATGAAATCGCGATGTCTGTCTTTTGTATCATCTGTAGAATTCTTTCCATAACTGGATATAACCGCCCTTTCAAATTCCTCCAACTGCACACGTTCTACCAAAATCAATCTCACAAACAAATTCTCAAACAATAACATATGAGCCTGTGAACGAACCGAAGTTCAGTGAACCGTTTGGCGGGAAGTTCGTTTATGTTAGTTCATTTAATAAATAATAAACGAACAAACATGAAAACAATTTTTTGTTTATTTAATAAAACGAACGAACATGAACACACATCTCGTTTGTGTACGTTCAATTATGTTCATTATTTGTTTACGTTCGTTTAAATGTTCATTCAAATTTACTTATTACTAACATTAATTCAAAAACAATTTGATTTTCATATCTTAAAATCCTTAAGCCTAAATTAAAATCAATTTGATATCTTTCTTTACTTCTGAAATGTTGGATGCAAGGATGACATTTTAAACTTTAATTTAGATATTCACATTTACTTTTAATTGGTGTTCATTTATATTCATTTACGTTTGTTGATTTATGTTCGTGAACCGTTTGTCTAGAGTATTAATGAAAGAACATAAACGAACATGAACAAGACAATCTGTTCATTTAAGTGTTCGTGTTTGTTCATTTGTTCGGTTAAAGTTAAATGAACGAATTCGTTCGGTTCGTTTACGGGCTTAATAACATCATTCAATCATGATAAATAATTATTTTATTTTGTCTAACCTAAAATATGAAATGTAACAGAAAACTGATCATGATCACCTGCCATTTGGTAGTGCCCAGGGCAGTTCTTAAATCTCTACGAAGAGCATCTGAATTCCACACAGAAGGTTCTTTAGATGCATGAATCAACGTTCTATACGTCGATTCCATCCTTCAATTACATAACAATTAAACAATTTCGTAAAACAGATCATAAAATTAACATCATAAACCCTAATTTATAAATCAGAAAAACGCGATACCTATCGGCGGATTCCTGAACTTCTTCTGCAGCACGAAAGAACGGATCTCGCTCCCATCGGTCCAAATGCGAGGTCATCTCTATTCAATCGATCGGAGAACAAAACCCTAAGAACACATAAATCCTATTTTGCGAAAATCCGATGATAATGAGGGCAATTTACGAACGATTGGAAGAATGCTGGTCAGGTAGATGGATCATGGAGGCAAAATTGATTTGTTATCAGTTGAAGGATTTGATGATATTTCCTCTGGTAATAAGATGAGATTAGCTATGCTAGATTGATTGCTGTTATAACCATTATCCTTTTAAATAAAATTATAAGTATACGTGTTATTTTCTGGTTAGTTTTCATTATTATTTTCCTGTATCTCTTTTATTAAATAATAATATCAAATAATAATCTTTATATTAGTAAATAAAATTCTACGGACACGTGTCATTTTCTGGTTAATTTGTATCATTTTTTCCCGACTCTCTCTCATATTGAATAATGATATGAAAAGAATTTTTTTTAGATTTTTAATATAAATCTAATCACGGATACTTATTATAATATAGTATAGATTGTTCAACCGATGTAATATACCGGTTTATTCAACCCGTATATTACACGGGTTTTTTAATGTAAAATTTTTATTACTAAGTATATAACATTGTATTTATTCAACCCGTGTAATACACGGGATATTAACCTAGTATCATATATATATATATATCCAAACCAAACTTTAAATATCAAATATATCATTTCCTAATAAATTTTAACCTTAGTGACAAGTTTACTCCTCTCAAATATACTATTATTTTAAGTCTCTTTTAATTTTATTAGGTCATAAACTCAATAACATCGATGAATTCATCTCTATATACCCTACGAGAGTAACTATTCTTTAATCACCTTACAACAGCTTCACATAATTCATCTAGTTTCGTCCAATAATTCATCTAGTTTCGTCAAATTCCATATGCAGGTGAGTAATTTTTCAATAGCCTACAAACTACCGTAGCAATTGTAAAATAACTCAAAATTGAGTAAAAGAAAAATCACAATTTTGATTAATTTTGAGAACAATCAACGAGGCAATCATTGATTAGGTGTGTTAAAAGTGACATTTTAAT
The DNA here is from genome assembly GCA_023525975.1 of Smallanthus sonchifolius. Taxonomy (NCBI): domain Eukaryota; kingdom Viridiplantae; phylum Streptophyta; class Magnoliopsida; order Asterales; family Asteraceae; genus Smallanthus; species Smallanthus sonchifolius. The sequence goes on from CM042034.1 coordinate 77,489,638, forward strand.
TAATTTTAGTTTGTTTCACTGTTCGAGAATAATAACCGAGGAATTAGTTTTTGATATTCATAATTATTAATTTATTGTTTTGGATGTTCATAAAAGAAATAGTAATAACCAATTTATAAAAATATTTGATATTTAAGGAAATTTAAGGATAAAATAGTCATATTATGAATTATTTTTAATAAAATATATTAAAATAGATAAATATGATATTTTAAGTATTAGGAAATGATATATTTGATATTTAAAGTTTGGTTTGATTATATATGATATTAAACAAATTTGTAAGGATATATATGAAATTCTCGCTTATCCATAACCCCAGGATCAAATATATAATTTTTATTTTTTTAAGAACCAACGATATGATGGTAGTTGAGGTGGTATGTTCATAACTAGTTTTTTTAACTTGTCTGGTCCCAGCGCCACACGACAGCAGTTTGGTCGTTATCGGTTCAACTCATTGAAAATCATAGAATTGAATACCGAGACCTGTTCCGCCAATACCACTACTGGTCAAACTATCATAACGGTAACAACACTCGCTACAGCATACGATCTCAAAAAATACTCAATATTGAATGCAACTTTGTTTACAAAAAAAATATTGGAACGTTGACAAAAAAAACTAAAGAAATTCGTGCACTACGTTTAAAAAAAATTAACGAACGAAATTTATTACAGAAAAACGAAATTAATATAAATTTAAACGAGTTAAAAGTATATATTATATATAGTATGGTGGGGGAATAAAAAGTATGTAAAAATTTGATAGTCAATCTACAAAAACATAAAACCTCACTGTACTTACCGACCTAAAAGTTTTAACAATAGCAATAAGAAAAATTCATTATTTTTCTTATGTTTTTTCTAACTAAAGTTAGAAAATCATATGATTCGATTTAACAATTTACTCTTTGGCAGAAGGTAATTCAGAAACATGTGACTGACTGCAACTAACACACTGGTTGATGTTAAATTCCATTGGTTAATGTTTTCCAATTCCATTTCTATCAAAACCAACCAAACGTGATTTTTAACGAAAGCATTTTCAATTCTAAATCTATTTCATTGAATTCTACGAATCAAACGGGGTCTAAGTTAAAAGTCATAGGATTTAATAAAATATGATATTGCTACTCTTGACTCACGTTGCTTTTTAGTTTAATATGCGACCTAACTTAAAAATCATATATATTTCATTTACCTAATTCAATTTTAAAAAAATTAAATATTTATAAAAATATTAAATAGGATTAGAACACTTAGTGAAAGTTGAGTGACTTTAGAAAGACAAAAAAAAAACTTTTAGTGACTTAAATTAAACACTTGAGAAACTTGGTTATTATTTGATAAAAAATTAAATATTTATAAAAATATTAAATAGGATTAGAACACTTAGTGAAAGTTGAGTGACTTTAGAAAGACAAAAAAAAAACTTTTAGTGACTTAAATTAAACACTTGAGAAACTTGGTTATTATTTGATAAAGTTTTTTCTTAAAGAACTATTTATCTCCTATCGCTTACATTTATAAAAAAAAAGAAAAAAATAAAAATAAAAATCTTAACACAAAATGTATAACACTTTCAAAAATACACAAATCTTGCATGTTATTTGTTAACAAAAATCCACCTTTGGATGACTTAAAATGGAAAAAATCCATTCCCTAAATTCAAGTATACAAAAAGTGTAAAACCAAAACCCCAAATTTAAAAAATAAAAAACAAAATACACCTGAATAATATAGTGTCACGTGACTTACCCGTTCAACAAATATACATCCAAAAATATAAAAATAAATAAAGAAAAACAACAAATCAATTTCATTCCTACAAAACATGATAATCACACTGACACTATCAAGAAGCACACAAAAACACCATCTTTCCAACCCACCTATCTCAAATTCATCAAAATGCAGAGTTTAATCTTTGATTTTACACCGCAAGAATCTTGAAGATTACGCAAATCACAAACACTTTGAATCATTGATTCGCTAAACTCTTAATCATCATCTTCTTCCTCGTATCCAGATCAAGAAATGGGGGTTCTTTCATGGTATTTAAAGATGCTTGATGTTCGTCCGGTGATCACCAAGAGCATCTCCGCCGGTGTGATCTATGGAGCTGCTGATTTGACTGCACAGGTTAGCTGTATCAAAACCCTAAATTGGTAAACATTGTGGTGTTAAGAACTTGATTTTGACTTTTGAGATTCAAACATGATTCTTGCTAAATTCAGATTTGACCTAGAATCTTTAGCTTTTTTTTTATTATTAAAGGTTTTCTATTTTTGTAGATTTTGATGTAGTTAAACAGAGATGTGAAGTTGTTTTTACAAAAAGAATATAAATCCTGTTAATTTCTGAATTTGGAAACTACTGCTTTGACTTTTAAAAAGTCAGAGTTTGTTCTTTTTGCCTATTTGGCATTGAAATACTTGAGTCTAGTAATATGAAAGGAAAACAATCAGTTTTTTTTTTCTCAAATTCAATTTTATGATTTAAAAATTAATTGTAATTATGGTATTCCTAATTCATTGTACATCTGATCTTGAAGTGATTTTTGTGGGCATGATTTGACAAAATTGTTGTAAATCAAGATGGTTCATATACAATTTCATGTTTGAATAATGATTCTTTAACAATCTTAAAAAGTGACCAATATCATTTACCTCAATTAATATAAAGCTTTTTGATTTTTCTATTACCATACTAGATGGTTTTAAGTAGAGTTCTACACGAACCACATAAACGCATGTACATCAGATCGCGAAGCGACCGGGCCTCTACACAAATGGGGGAGCTAAGTCAAGCACCGGGTACACCCTTTTTACATCAGGTGGTTATGTAACCGCATAACAGCCTCTGTTTCAACTTTCTCTCTCACAAACTCCCACTATATATGGCAAACACTACGTACAAGTGTTTATTCGGTTCCCGTGATTCTCTACTTAAAAGTGGTTCTGTATTGAACACACGCTTAACATAATAAAAGATGCTCTTAAGAACCCAAAGAAAGTACTTTTTATAACATTATGTAGAATCCATGTCTTAAAGGACCATTCGAAATGGAATTTTAGTACTTTCTTAACTTAATACGCGTTTAATATGATGATTAGCTTATTTTGAGTTTTTCACTTCATTTATGCATCAGTCTATGACCACTGGAGCTTTCAGTTCTTTAGACTTGATAAGAACATTACGAATGGCTATTTTTGGGCTGCTTCTTTTAGGGCCTGCACAACACGTATGGTTTAATTTCTTGGGTAGAACCTTACCAAAACGAGACATGACTACCACCTTCAAGAAGCTAATTGTAGGACAGATCTTTTACGGGCCTTCATGTACCGCTGTTTTCTTCACCTACAACGCGTTTTTACAAGGTATTTCAAGAATTCTGAAGTTAATATTTCTTTGATTATTTATTTTCATTTTGTACAAGATCAAGTTCTATCTTCTGTTATCCATGAATATTGTAATATTTGAATAGGCAAATAGTTTTATAAAATTGTTTGATTACTAAGTTTTTTTTTTGTCTTGGTGAGTGTTTGGATTTGCATTTTGAAACTGATTATCTGATTACTGCAACTTGTGGTCACAATAATAATTTTTTTTAATAATTTTTTAAGCACATCCAATTATTATTTTCATCCACGTGTTCTATTACAACTGATTATATGAAAAAACTTATAAAAAAAAATAAAAATAGAAGTGGATTAATTGATTATACAATATAAAAAACCTTAGAATTGGATTAATTGATGGTCAATTTTATTAAAAACATTATACTTTTAAGTTTTTGAAATCACTATCGGGTTCTAATTGTGGTCCCCAATCCAGGTGAAAGTGGTATAGAGATTGTTTTGAGATTAAAGAGGGATCTTTTGCCAACTTTAACCGGTGGTCTTATGTACTGGCCCGTGTGTGACTTCTTCACTTACAAAATAATCCCGGTTCATTTGCAGGTACGCAAATTCATCATTTCTTTTTTTGTTTTTTTTTTACTTAAACGACACACGACTAATGTAGACACACTTTATAATCCTTTGCAGCCGTTAATGAATAGTTCATTTTCATTTATGTGGACTATATACTTGACATACATGGCGAGTTTGGAAAAAGCAATAGGAGATTGATTATTAGTGTTTTATCGTCTTTTATCAACCATACATTTTCATCCTCATTTATGGAAGTTCACATTGTTTGGAGGCAAGACGGGTGGCAGAAAACCACCAAAAGTTAGGTATTTATTCAACCTAAGAGATATTTTTCTGCGCTTTTTTGCCGCATTTCTTTAAGATATTAAACATGCCCAGTTGCACTGCATTTGCAATTTACCTGATTCCGTTGGTTAGCGGCGTATTGGTGGGGTCCCGTGAGTTTATGGATAGTAAAAAAAGTCACAAGATATAAAAAAAGTAGGGAACTTTTTATGTTTACTATATTTCCTAAAGCTTGATATGTGATATTATATCTTGATTGTGTTCTAATTAGGGAGTGTTTGGATTTGTGCTTTGGAGTTGATTACTTAATCTGTTTTATTATTTAGATAGATAAATTTTGGATATAATTGTTTGATTATTTACACATCTAATCATCTATCAACAAAATCTTGATTGTTTGATCACTATTTTATAACAATGTCATTTTGGTAGTTTTATATACTTTGTTAAACACACATCCAAACACCCCCTTCAATGTCGTCTTTGTTTATCTTATACTTTCTTAAACACACATGACACATCCAAACACCCCCTTTAATGTCTTTGTTTTATTTTTTACTTTCTTAAACACATCCAAACACCCACTTTAATGTCATCTTTGTTCTATCTGTTACTTCCTTAAACACATAACCAAACACCCCCTTTAATGTCTTTGTTTTATCTGTTACATTTTCGTTTTCATGGAGTTCTTTCTGAGCCGAGGGTCAGCCTTTTTATCCTTATAGAGAAAATGTTTGCTTTCATCTACTGTGTTTGGGATTTTACTGGATATGTTTGTTTGTTTATTTGTTTCATCTCTTACATTCTTAAATACACATCCAAACACTCCGTTAGTGTCATCTTTGTTCTACTTGTTACTTTCTTAAACACACATCCAAACACCCCTTTAGTGTCATCTTTGTTCTATTTGCTACTTTCTTAAACACACATCAAAACAGCCCCTTTAAGCCGTCTTTGTGTCGGTGCAGTGGATGGAATTTGAAGATTTAGATAATAATAAAAGCAGAAAAAATGTTATTGTAGAATGGAGGTGTTCATGAACTTTGTTACGATATTAATAAAACGTTTGTTTTAGAAGATTCTTCAATTGCAACTTTCTATTTTGGGCATGACAATGTAGCATGTAGGTAGGCGTGTGCATTAAACGGGTTGGCCCGTGAAAGCCCGCAGGACCGGCCCATGATGTGTGTAACCAGTCCGGTTTTCGGTCCTAACTTTCGTGACTTAACAGTTATGTAGCATGTAGGTAGTTAGATCACACCTTTTGGACATTCCCATTTGTCTAGTGTCACATTTGAGTTTGGGTGAGTTCACTAAAATACCATGATAGTGTCTTTTTTGAATGATTTGGATTTGAATCAACAAATTAAAAAATAATAATGAATACTTTGCACCTATTAAACTTTAAAACTATCAATTATTTATACGTAAAAGGAATAATTATATAATATTAATAAATCATTTTTTAAAAGTTGTTCAAATCGTTTGAAACCGGCTGGTCTAGCCTACTCACCAGGCTTGACTGGCCGTTTCGTTTGATGCTTTTAAAATTGTAGTTAGTAGTTCGGTCTAATAATTTTGTTAAAACCAATTTAACCAGATTGTGACCATGTGAGCACCTGCAGTATTACCTGCAGTATTTTTTTTCCCTTCTAAAGTCAATAACTCAAATAATTCAATCATCTCTTGACTAAATTTTAAACAACTCGATTATAGTTTGAGGATATCTACGATCTAGCTCGACTGGTTTAAGTTAAAAAAGTTCCAACTCGATCTAAAAGCTTGTTTTGAGCTCTATGTTTGAAGTCCAAGCTATAAACTCGAGTTCAACTTGTTTATTATTTATTAAATTATTTTATTTTTATACAATGTACAATTTTTTATATATTTATAATTACATATTACATATATAAAAAACATAATATATTTTGTGAGGACGTAATCCATAGTTTTTGAAATATAACAGGAAAATATATTGCAATTTAATATAATTTTTTATATATAGAAATTAATAAAAAAGATATAACTTTAAGACTAAAAAAAGCAAGTGAAAGACCAACTTGCCCATAAGGGTTGCTGTGCATTGGCCATGCAAATGACAAAGATATTCCAGAATTAGGGTAGCCGACTACTATTTACGTCTCAATTCTCTTGTTTATTGACACGTTGAAAAAGTTCTCTTTCTTTACTTCAGGGTTATAGAGGGATGTTTATTTCAAAACCAAAGATAGGCTGAGAATTGCGAACACAAAATTCACTTTTATGTAGTGCTTTGAATGTAATATGTTACCAGGGCCGGCCCGGATAGTGCTTTGAATGTAATATGTTACCAGGGCCGGCCCGGAGGGGGGGAAGTGGGCGACGGCTCCAGGCCCGATAACCCCTGAGGCCTGGAATTTTAAAATTTATATATATATATATATATGTGTGTGTGTGTGTGTGTGTTTTAAAAATTAAAAGGGCCAACTCTTTAACTAAAAACTAAATGCACTAACTCAATTATAAAATACCTATTATCTAATCTAGGCCTAATAGTTTAGAAGTTTAAATCAATAATTTTTTTTCTTCCTAATGCATTGATTGCCTATAGAGTTTTGTTGACTATTCCGGTAACGGTGGCTTCGATGGAGAGAAGCTTTTGAAGTTGTTGAAGTCATACTTAAGATCATCAATGTCCCAAGAAAGACTTAACGTATTAGCGATGATATCTATTGAAAATGATATATAAGAGACTATAGATTATAAAGACTTGATCGAGAGCTTTGCTACAAAAAACGCTAGGAGAGATTCACGATTCGCATAAGTAAGTAACTTTAGATTATTTTGGGACAATACTTTTCTTTTGGTTATTGTTAAAACAATTATCGTCGTATTTTGGATTTTTTTATATATGATTATTGATTTTATATATTAGAGGCCCGTATTTTTTTTACATGTCCCTGGCTCAAAAAGTTTTGAGAATTCTCGGGACCGGCCTTGTATGTTACGTAACCCCTCCCCTCTTCAATTATTTTGATTATCTTCTATTCATCATGTACAAGTACATTATACAGTTATTGGCTTATTGCAGTTCTCAACATATTACTTGTGCTAAAATAAACATGTCCCTAGGATTAATATTTAATATTTTTCAAGTTCTGAGCAAGATAGGTCTAGGTTATTTTTGGTAAGGGTAAAAGTATCGCTGAATTATTAATTCTGATTAAAAGGGATTAAGAGTTTGTTAGCGTTTTCCTTGTGTATTCCAGATTTAGTAGACACCAATAGCGAGTGTTACTCTTTCTGGATATGTCTTGGAGGTTTTAAGGCATAAGGTGTTTGGTTAAGGTTTGATTAAGGTGTTAGTGTTATCTATAACACAATCATTGTTTGGAAGTCTAAAATCTCTTGTGGGTGAGGATTTCCTATCATAAGATCAATTAACAAGGTGGTGGTTGATTCTTTTATAATAGTAGATAATAGATTTTTATATGTACTGGGAGCTTTGGATTACCAACTCGTCTAAATTACTATTGTGAGAGCCTAGCCCTTTATGAAACCATCTTCATAATTTCAATCATCCATAAAATCATTTTATCATTAGTTTAGTTAAAAGGATTCGACATATAATTGACACAGTCTTTATTCCTATGCTTTTAATTACATCAAAAGTTATTCTTTATAAATACGCCCTTCCTAAAGATAGTAGTTAACCATATATTAATAGAAGTGTCTAGTATTAGGAGTTGTCATATATGTCTGTGGATCGATACTTGGTTTTCGTCTTTGCTATATTATGGATACAATAGGTACACTAGCCTGACGTGTTTATAGTATTTGGTAAAAATATTTTTTTATAAATTTAAAACATAGAGCAAAAGAGTTCATAATTAAACCACTTTCACACGCACAATGTAACGAATCATTTTTCGGGTTCATATTATAATATGTTTAGCGTATTATAATGAGGTGAGTTATGTTATAATATGTTAGCATATTATATAGAGGTGAAACTAAATAAAATGATAGATGAAGGTTTATTATAAACATGAGTCATAACTAGTTTTAACTAGTTTGGGTGAAAGGAGTTAACTTGGAAAGTTGAGGGATTAATTGTCTAATTATGGTAAAGCTGCCATTTGACTCATAAAAGAGTCAAAATACACACAAATGTTCATTTATGTGTGTCATTGAAACCAAGAGGAAGAGAAGGGGAAGAAGCTTTGATTAAGATCAAGAAATTGGAAGTTTGCATGCTTGGATTGAAAGATGTTGGTGTATACATCTTGTTCTAATCATTATGTAAGTATCATTTTCTCCATCTTAACTTCCATTGTGGAGTTTCTTGGTGGGTTTTAGTAGAAAAAAAAATTGAGTAGGAATTGGGTTAAATTAATGCTAGTTAAGTGTTAATCACTAATTCAAGGATTTGTGTTCTTGAGGATGTTATGGAGGTTTTATCTCAAAATTATCAAAATGATAAATGGGAGATTTGTAAGTGTCTAAAGATGAGAGAAGACACAATAATTGAAAGAAAACTCATTTGTTTTGATGAATGATGAAAATGGTAAAAGTGAAGAATTCATATGGGTATGATAGTAGTGAGATTTAATTGTGCCCATAAGGTGTTTGATGAAATGCCTAAATGAATTGAAAAGTGGTAAATGGGTGTTTGAGGTTTGGTTAAGGGTGTAATAACCAAACAAAGATAGGATGTTGATCTTTAAGATCATAAAGGTATGTTGGGTGTCAATTGGTAATCAACGGATTACTAATTCTAAATGAATTGTATAGGTGATCAAAGTGGAAAAAGAGGCTAGCTTAGTCCAACAAACGGTTGTTTAATGATACTAGAACTTGTAATTTTGTTCAAAAAGTATGATGTCTTGAATGTTAGAACCCAACCCGAAGTGTTAAATTAGAAAAGTTGAAAATGGATTTTTGGAGTGTATGACCTGAACTGGGCATATTGTACGCTGGTTTTAGGATACAGTACGCCCAGAGAGTACAGTACGCTCAGAAACCGCTGTTATACGCTGGCTGTACGCTGGTTTGGCTTTTTGGCCATTTTTTTTAATGGTGTTCGCTTGAGGGTTGTATATCATTAATGCGAAAAATATAAAAAAAAAATTACTTGGGACGAATGCTTCAGCTTGTTTTAATGATTAAATAATCGGTGCTTGAAATTAGAGTGTTACAAGTTGGTATCAGAGCAATGGTTTGAGGGATTTGGTGTGCGTGGCACCAAACTCAAACTGGATGCTCTTGATATGAGGGAATGATACGAGAATCCAAGAAGGACTTGACCAAGACTCGGAGCTTTTGGAAGTGAAAGGTTAGTAATGTTATGATTAATGTGGTCATGTGTATGTATATGTATGAATGACAAGGTGTTATGTGTATCAAAACTTGTCTTGAGATTTGTTGTATGGATATAATAATTACAATTAGGCATATTGTGTTATTAAACAAGTCTGGCCAGCATGATTAATAATTCAATATGTTTAAGGGTATTTATGATAACCATATAACAATGAACATTAGCAAGGAGTAGGTGAAGGTGGTTATGTGTGTGTGTATGTATGTATGTATGTATATGGATGATTAGATGGGGGTAATACATATATACATAGATATGATATAGTGCCTTAATAAGTGGGTAGATTAAAGACCTATAAGTAGGTAGAACATCTACGACTTAGTTAAAATTCGATCGCGTGTGACTGAGGGGCACATGTGTAAGTAGAAGAAATTGTGGATGAAAGTCGTCTTAAGGACTCGGGTGTGATAGAGTCTAGATGTGTATCGCCTCGGAAATGGTGAGGAGTGTGGAATTGGTTGGAAAAAAAATAGAAGGCAACTGTCTAGTGGAGGATGACTAAGGCTTTCAATCAAGTTGTGTCGATCTTCCTTAAGGAAGATATGGCTCTTTGAGGTGATCCCTGGAAGGAACCGTGTCACACCCCAACCGACGACGGAAATGTCGGGGCGGGACATGTAGAATGTTCATAAGCTCATGGTTTTCTAATAGTTGTAATAATTACACAATCTATTTCATTTCATAGCTCAAATAAATAATTACAACATTTACGAAAGTCATAAATACATGTATGTCTTTTTTAAGTTTTAAAACTAGGTCCTCAATCCTAATTGAAGCAACTTGCACCTTAACTCAAACATCCGTACCTGAAACATGATAAAATGAGAGGGTTAACTATAAATAGTTGGTGAGCATACATAGGTTTTGACACCACAAGTAAAGTTCAAATGTTTTGTGTACAATTTATATGATACATGGTTTATAAAGCATTTATGGAGAATCTAAGTTAAGCTAGTTGCACAAATGAAACCTTGTAACTGAAGGGCATAACAACACATGTTATCCTAATGTAAATGTAGGGCATGACAACACATGTCATCCTGATGTAAATGTAAGGCATAACAACCCATGTTATCCTGATGTAAATGTAGGGCATAACAACACATGTTATCCTGAAATGTAGGGCATAACAACAAATGTTATCTTGATGTAATGTGTTAATGATTTCACGAGTGTATTACGTGTATGTAGCCTTAACAAATAGCATTCAAGCATAAAGCACAAATAAACACATATGATCATATTGTAGAATTGTACGTATGTAATTGCAAATAGTGTTTGTTGAGTAATCATGTTTCACCCCAAAAATGTACAAAAGAAAAAGGGGCTATGTAAACTCACATTGTATTAGTGGTGAAGATGAAGCGAGCAATAGGTAGCACACGTGACCTTTTGGAAGTCACAAAGTTAACCTAGAGTGAATTATATGAATTAATAACATGCACGAAATCTAAGGCAAAGTCCAAGGTTCGACGGGATTTAAGTGTATGGATTTGTACAAAAGGGTTTGTGTTATTCCATGTGAAGGATGTGTGTATGTTTGTACTTGTATTTGAATAGGAACTTAATGTAAAATGTAAGTTCCAAGTATTTATGAATTTAATAATAAAGATAATAATTTACTTAGGTTTTTAAATAATTAAATAAATTATTTAAACCCTAAATGAATCATTAATGTAAAAAGATAATTTATTTTAAATAAATAATTTATTTTTATTTATTTAATTATTAGTAAAATGATATATTCTTAAAAATATAAAAATATAAATATATATATATGTAAAGATTATACTTATTTAGATACATTTTAAAATTCTTAATTAGGTAAAATGATTTATTGTAAAAAAAAGAATTATTTTATGGAATTCTTTCGTCAAGGAAATTGTATTTTATAAAATCTTAACCAAACTTCATAAAATAGGTATTTGGTTTGTAATTTAATAGTTTAAATTAAAATAAACTTTTAAATTTCTTTTATATTGAAAAGTGAGGTTTTAAACCATTTTAATTATAAAAATGAATGTTTTATGTTTAGAATTGTAAATTATTGTACTAAGCTGTCCTAAATAATGTTAGGTTTATAAAATAATTTTTATAGAATATGTTTGAGCATTAAAAGCGGGTTTTAAAAATATATGCAAACCACCCGGTTCGAACCCAGGTGGTTTCTGTATGGGGACAACGGGTTACTACTGGACCAAGGGGACTGATACTGATAAAAGGCGGTTCACAATTGTGTTAATGTGGAATCAGGAAGGAGCTGAGTGTGGTTATATGAAACACGCAAAAAGGGCTGTTGTGTGTGGGTTTCGAACCCATGCCATCTAGTCAAGCGGTGCAATGGCTTAACCGGCTGGGCTAGATGGTTTCGCTGATTAAAGTATGGAATCCAAAATATTAAATATATTATTAGATTAGAAAATTTTCCAGATTCCAATACGTATGAACCCAGCATGAACCCTAAATCCAATCGAGTTTGATACCCTCTGTCATCATGAATTGAAAGAGGGTTTTTGATTAGTACTGGATTACGAACCTAATGACATAAATTTTACCTATTTTGACGAAGGGATGAGTGTGTACAGTTGAGTCGAAGGACCTGATGTTCCGGGTACTCGATGGGAGTCAGGAAATGAAATGCGGATCGATGGAGGGATGAGAGTGTTTGTGCAGGTCTATGTGACGGTGAGGGAGTGGATTAATTTGATTGATTTCATCTTAATTACTCGATTTGATTTATTCTCACAAACGACAGTTGTAAATCGTGAATTGCGCGTGAATTCATTCAATAGCCGATGAATTGAGTCGCGTTTTTGGTCCGAATATAAAAAGGAATAGATGAAGCATGATTTACGGGTTTGAAACGCGTCTAATTTCTTGATTGCAGACTGGAATTGATTCGGGTTGACTCTCGGAAGTCAAAGCTGCACAAATTGGTTTTAATTTCGCAATTGACCGCGCAATATGTTAATTTGAATTGTTACGTGGGTTTGAAAACAGTCGAATTGGGTTTCATTATACAAGGCAAGCCCATAGTTGTCAAAATCGATCGATTGAGTCTCGAATTTGTGCCAAATTTTGTTTCTGTTAGACTTTAGAAAGTCAAAGAGGGTGGCATTGGGTTCAAACATCTCAAAAGGGTCATGTTTCAAGGGAAAGGGGTTCCAGTTTGGGGTTCAAGTGGTTAAAGGAGGTTCTTTGTTTTAGGAAGTGGTCCAAGACTAATTTTTAATTAAAGTTTTGTTATAAAAAGTTTTTTTTTTCCTTTTTTAAACTAAAATATAATCTATTTCATTTCAAACTATTCTTATATAGGAAAATCCATCTTTATAATATTATAATTATGTAGAATGGTTTATTTGCTATAAATAAACATGTATATTTATAGTTAAGCACGCGCGCACACACACACACATATATATACACATATATATAGAAAAACCACACGTTATTGCAAGTTTGAAATTTTAAATTGAAATAGGTTAAAATAATAATTAATGCGACATAAGGGGGTTGGACAAGTACGGGATTGGAAATGGAGTGTCATCATTAAGATAAAATTTATAATAGAAAATCATGGATGTTACAAACCGTGTGAAGCCCAGAGAGCGGGAAGAACAACGGTTGGCGAACCGAAGTGGAAGGAAAACTTTGTTTTCACAAGAGGGTTCGTGGTGTACGAACCAAAGTATTTAAAGGGTGAGAGTTAATCGTTGGCTAATCAACGATGAATCACTATGATGGTCTTGGCTTTTGAAGCAATCCATTGTGATTGGTAGATGGCGTATTACTCATGATGAGTCGACTCCGGGACGTGGCGGAGGATTGGTGGATTATTCTTCGTGAGGAGAAAGGCATAAGGGCGTGAAAGCACATGCATCGGGGGGATTCAAGAGATGACGTTGAAGTACCATCAATTGCAAGCCATGGTGAGTGGCATAGTGGAAGAGTTCCTTCATGTACGGTGTACAGTAGAGGTGATCAACAAGATTTCGGGCAAGTTTTTATGACTAGTCGTGGTCTCGCTCAAATCTTGGAATCGTGGAAGAGATGTAGATAGATTGGGTTTCTCGATGCTATCTGGTGACGTTATACAATGGATCCTTGTGTATGGGAGTATAACTCGAGTCTAGTTGATCAATAAATGCGTAGGTAAAGGTCGACCACGGGAGATAAGTGGAAACCAAGGAGCAAATGAGAAGTGGCTTCATGAAAGCCGAAACATTCTAGCCGAGCTAGAAACCCTTTACGGGAAGCAATGACAGATATTGCTGAATGTGTGAAGGATAATAAAAATGGGAAGAAGTAGAAATTTGACGGGCCTAAGGGTCGTGCATTTCTAATCAACATAGGCGTGACTGAAGCTTTTCGGTCGTTATGTTGGATGAAAGGCTAAGCAGCTCAGTGGAGTTGGACCATCAACATTAAGGCTGTTATAATGTTGATGTTTATATGATTTAAATACAGGAGGTTGTTGTAACGAACCAAAATCCGGGTTTCGTTTTCAAATAAATAAAATATTTTAATAAATATTATGGTGAAAATAATATTTATGAAATAAGTTGAAACAAGTGGGTTTCAAGTTAGTAATGTGGTTATATTAGTTTTTAACTAATTTTCAAATGAAAGTGGGTGAAATGGAAGTTGAGGGACTGAAATTGTAATATGGCAAATCTGTCATATTTGACTAAAAGAAGGCAAAATTCAGCTTTTCTCTCATTTGTGTGGATCGACATTTGCAAGAGAAAAGAGGAGAAAGAGGAGTTGAAGTCAAATTCGTGCATTTAAACTTGAAATTGTGAAGGTGTAAGCTTGCACATCATCCTTCTAGCATCAAGTAAGTGATTCCTTCCTTTGATTTCACTTTGAATGTGTTAGTTGGTGGGTTTTGTAGAAATTCGGAAATGTGGTATGCATGTGGTAAATTAGCGTTAGAATATGGATAATCTAGCTAAACTAAAGGTAAAGAGAGATGATTAACATCCTAGAACCCTTTGATTTTTGATTTTGAAAAGTTAGGGTTCATATGGTGAAAATTGGGGGTGTTTGGATCATTATGCTAGAATGATGAACTAGTGATGATAAAGTGTTTAGATGGTAATAGACACTTGAACAAACACCAATTTGACCTAATAAAAGTTATTGATTGAGAAACTAGTGTCAAGGTATTGGAAAGAAAACTCAAGTAGGTTAGTTTGTATTGAAAGGAGGTGTTTGGTTATGGGAACAACCCAAACGGGTCAATTTGGGTTGGAAATGGAAATTGAGTTGTGGGCTCAATTGTAATGTGTTGGTGATGAATGTTAGATTACTAAACTAGGTGTGAATGTTTAGGTAATCAAATTGTGACCCGAGGAGGAGGCACAGGATCTTCCAACTCTAAAGGTAAGTGTCTATGCACTTACTTAGTAATGTAGATAAATGTGTGGTGTATGTGATATGAATGCATACTATAAGTTGATATGAATGTTTATGCCCATTGCTTGAATGTAATATGTATGACATGTATAAATTTAATTTTAGTGGTAGAAGGTTAAACTATATGATGGAAATATGTGTAAATAGGCTATGTGGTTAATAGTCAAAATGTATATGTACAATGTGGTGTAAAGGGTAAAATTGACTTATGTGGTTAATAGTCAAAATGTAAATGTGCAATGTGGTGATAATGGTGTAAATGACTTATGTGGTAAATAGTCAAACAAATACGTGTAATGTGAAGAATTTGGTGAAATTGATATATGTGGAATATAGTCAATCATTATGTGGTAAATTGGTGAAATTGATATATGTGGAATATAGTCAATCATAATGTGGTAAATTGATTAAATTGTGGATAGTAGTGTGGAATACTTCAAATGGTGGAATTGGAGTCAAATACTCTAAGTGTGGGTAAGACGAGTTGTCGTACTCGCACCAAGAGGTGAAAATTAAATAGAAGTGTGGAATACTTCAAAGGGTGGACTTGGAGTCAAATACTCCAAGTATGGGTAAGACGAGTTGCGGCACTCGCACCAAGGGGATGCAACCCAATAAGAAGTGCGGAATACTTCAAATGGGAGAAAAGGGATGAAGTCACATGAATGTCATATGAAAAGAATGAATCTTGTAGTGGAAGTGCAAGAGTAAAGAACCTTAAATGACCCAATTAGTTGTAACATCCCAAAATAAAAAGACAGTTAAAATAACAGAATAAACGAACGAGGCATGTCAAGTCGGGCCGGATGGGCCGGCGGGCTGGAAGGGGAGCCTTCCCTATAAATAGCCAAGGTCACCACCTATTTCTCTCATTTGCAACTTCTGGAGAGAGAAACCGTAGAGAGAGAAAGTTGGCGGATCGACCCGAGATTTCAGCAAAGTGTTGCTCCATAGCTCGTGAGAAGAACCTCTGGATCAGAAACTCGATTCAGGTAACGATCAGGCCTAAATCTGAGTTTTTGTTCGTTTTTGGGTTTTTCGGGTTTTGGGTGAAAAGGTAACGTCTTCACGGATAAAACTGAAAGATAAACACAGATTTGAGTTCCTTAATGGAAAGCAAACATTTTAAAGTAAACAAGTTCGGGATCTTGACGTGATCAGACCCGAAGGAGAATATTAGGGTTTTTGCGAAGAAGCAGTTCGTGCGTACTTATCAAGTACGCATGAAGATGATCCTGGTAAGTACGCAAGAAGAGGATCCTGCGTACTTATCAAGTACGCATGAAGTGGGTCATGCGTACTTATCAAGTACGCATGAAGCAGGTACTGCGTATTTATAAAGTACGCATGAAGCAAAGTATGCGCACTTATTAAATACGCAAGAGCAAGGCCCTGCGCACTTGCTAAGTGCGCAGGCATCAGGCTGGTTAAGTAAAGTCAGTATGTTTAGAATGGTTTAACCGTTAGAGTCGGGATTGGGTCTGATGTGTATTTAACTAATCAATTCAGATCGGAAGTGACGTTGTTGGGCCTTTGTTTAGGACAACCAAGACTAGCTTATAAGGTGAGTTCTAGAAGCCCTTCTTTAAATGTTTTAATTAAATGTTTTTGGGCTGGTGTGTATACATACGGAAAGATGTTTTGAAATGAGGTTTACGAAAGGATGTTTACGAAACAATGTTTACAAGATGATGTTTACGAGATGATGTTTATGAATTTTTTTGCCAAATGAAGTTTACGAAAGGTTTACGAAAGAGGTGATGTTTTGTTTAATAAAACGTACGACTTCTTTAACTAAAATGACGTAAATGTTTTATGAAAGTCACGAATGAACGAATCTGCCACGAGTTCCTACGGGAGCTAAGGTATGTATGTATGTATGTATTGGCCTCACCTTACGGGGAGCCTTTGTGGCTGGCTAACGGTTGTACAACTGGTTGATGATGGGGTGACGACGGTCACCCATGGGATTACTGGGATCCCGATGGAAGGTAATATTCCTTGCGGGGAAATAGTGCCTAAGTTATGTTCTGTCTACCTAGAGGTAACGAGCCTTAGGAGACATATGTTTGGTCTACCTAGAGGTAACGAGCCTTAGGAGACGTATGTTTGCTCTACCTAGAGGTAACGAGCCTTAGGAGACGTATGTTTGGTCTACCTAGAGGTAACGAGCCTTGGGAGACATATGTTTGGTCCACCTAGAGGTAACGAGCATTAGGAGACCTGTGTGACAGATGGCTTAGAGGTAACGAGCCTTAAGTTCATCCGCTGGTATGCGATGTATGGAATTGACGGTTACGAGAAGGCGCAGATTTGATTCATGATGACTTATGTTATGATGTTATGTTACGATGTTATAATGATGTTAAGTTATTGCATGTTTTTACGTACGCTTTTGGTAAACAAATGTATGTTATGTTTTTGGCAAAATGTTTATGTTAAGGTTTTATGTAAACCTAGAACTCACCAGCGTAGCTGACTTTTTAGTATGCACATTCAGGTTAAGGCAGGTATGGATGATGGACGGTGATGCTTGGCAAGCGAGAAGAGTTACCCGGTTGATCATGAAGACTGGCATCCCGTTATGATTAGCTTATGTTATGTTTATGTAATAGACTATGTTACGCTTCCGCATGCTGAACAATGTAATGGTTATGTTTAATGAAGTATTTTCCGCTGTGTTATTTGATATTCAAGTTTAAGAACTGTGTGTGAATGAATAAATCCAACAAGTGAGGCCTCCCGGGTTTGGGGCCTTACAAGTTGGTATCAGAGCAATAGTTTGAGAGATTCGGACACTCCCGGTGTCTGAACTTATACTGTGAACGGGACCGAAAGCGGATGCCAGTACGGGTAACTCGAGCCACGGCATCAGGTATGAAGGTAGTATATATTTACATATACAGTATGCCTTAGAAAGGGTTAGGTAAAGACTTGTGTTCTGATGGAATCACAAAGGTGGTCAAATAGAAATCGAAAGGTAGTGTAATGGTTAATTAAAGATGGTCAGTGTATATTAACATCTTATAGTGCTTATTGAATTTTATTTGTTAACTAGCGTGATGACATTGGATTCCTTGTCTTATAGAACGAAATGGCGGGACGAAAGAGCGGAATCCGTGGCGGGGGCCGTACCGGCGGTCGTACCGGTGGACGTAACGGTGGGCGTGGCAGGACCCCTGCGCCAAGAGTATAGTGAAGAAGGAAGTGTTCACAATGAACCGATGGTTAGTGTGCATGGAACTGAGCAGACACAGATTGAAGAACAACCTTTCACTTTTGAACCAGAAGTGAGAGCAGCTATAGCTCGAGAGTTCACCGAGTTAATGAAGACTTCTCTGCCAGGTCTGTTAACTGAAGCATTGAAGAAGGTTAATGGGGAAGGTGGGTCTAGCGCGGCAACTGGTGCCTAGAACAACGAGACTGACAACGCGACGTCTGCACGCGGATGCGACTACATGTCATTTAAAGCAAGTGACCCACCGGTCCTCACTGGAAAGAAAGACGCGGTGGCTACGTTTAATTGGGTGATCCATATGGAAGCTGCCATTCGTCTGAGCGAATGTCGAACGGATCAAGTTGTAAAATTTGCTGCTAACTCCTTAAGAGAGAAAGCATCCCATTGGTGGGAAGGTGTACGTCAAGCAAAAGGGAGCGAGGTTGTGGATGCGATGATGTGGGCTAACTTGAAAACTTTGGTGATCAAGAATTTCTTCCCAAGGAACGAGATCGAGAAGGTAGAGAAGGAATTTCTGGGTCTGAAGGCCGGGAGCATGACGCACCGGCAGTACACCACACGGCACTACTCCCGGGAATGCAGGCAGAGCATTAAATGTTATAATTGTGGTAAAAGCGGTCATATGAGTCGGGAATGCACCAAGCCCAGAATGGGTGAAGCCGGGAAAGGGAAAGGCCCGGAGAAGAAAGAAGAAAGGCCCCGAGCAAAGAATCGTGCGTACGCACTGACGCAAGAACAAGCCAGGGCAGACCCCGATGTGGCGTTAGGTACGTTCATCCTTGACAACACTTTTGTTTCTGTGTTATTTGATTCGGGTGCCAGTAAGAGTTTTATATCTGCGACTTTTTGTAAACGAGTGAAGTACACTATGAGTAAGCTAGAAAGGGCCTTTAGCGTAGAAACCGTTGAGGGTAGAACTGCGAGAGTGACCAATGTAGTTGACAATTCCACGATAAAAATAGAAGGTCATAGGTTCCCTGTCAGGTTGTTTGTTATGGTTTTGGGTGGGTTCGATGTCGTGTTAGGTATGGATTGGCTAACTGCCATTGAAGCGCAAATTATACGCAAACGAATGATAATCCGACTCAAGGCTCCGAATGGTAGCGAAGTCGATATTTTTGGAGATCGTGACGCCCCGATGCCAAACGTCATCTCAATGTTTAAGGCAACAAATTACTTGATACGCGGATACGAGGCTTATCTGGTGTATGTAATTGACAAGTGTAAGGAAATGAAGGAACTAGACGATGTACCCGTGGTACGCGAGTACCCGGAGGTGTTTCCAGAGGATTTGCCTGGGATACCACCCGACAGAGAGATCGAATTTTGAATCGATTTAGTACCAGATGCCCAGCCCGTGGCTAAGGCTCTATATCGACTAGCACCAGTGGAGATGAAAGAGTTAATGGCACAACTAGACGAGTTACTTGAAAAGGGATTTATCCAACCGAGCATCTCGCCGTGGGGTGCTCCGATGTTGTTTGTGAAGAAGAAGGACGGTTCGATGAGAATGTGTATTGATTATCGCGAGTTGAATAAACGTACGGTGAATAACAAGTACCCTTTACCAAGGATCGACGACCTGTTCGATCAATTGCAAGGCGCAAGTTGGTTCTCAAAAATCGACCTTCGGTCCGGGTACCATCAGTTGAAGGTAAGGGAAGAAGACATACCGAAAACTGCATTTCGCACACGTTATGGACATTTAGAGTTCCGCGTAATGTCTTTGGGATTGACGAACGCCCCTGCAGCGTTCATGGATTTGATGAATAGAGTTTGTCGACCAATGCTGGATCGATCGGTAATCGTGTTCATCGATGATATCCTCATCTACTCCAAGAATGAGGGTGATTACGCATGTCACTTAAAGGAGGTGTTGGAGGCTCTGAAAAAGGAAAAGTTGTATGCTAAGTTCTCCAAATGCGCGTTCTGGCTTAGGGAAGTCCAATTCCTAGGTCACGTAATTAACCCGAACGACATTATGGTTGACCCAGCAAAGATAGTGATGGTAAGGGAATGGAATATTCCTAAGACACCAACTGAAATCCGTAGTTTCTTGGGATTGGCAGGCTACTATCAGAGATTCATACAGGATTTCTCGAAAATCGCTTCGCCGTTGACAAAGTTGACTCGAAAGGAGGTAAAGTACGAATGGGGTTCGACCCAGGATGAGGCGTTTAAGGAATTGAAAGAGAAGCTAACTTAGGCTCCAGGCTTGGCCCTTCCCGAGGGCCATGAAGACTTAGTGGTATACTCTGACGCTTCGGGTCAGGGATTGGGATGCGTGTTGATGCAACGGGGAAGTGTGATCTTGTATGCGTCACGGCAGTTGAAGATTCACGAAGCTAATTATCCAACTCATGATTTGGAACTTGCTGCTGTCGTATTTGCTTTGAAAATATGGAGGCACTACCTCTACGTGGTTAAGTTTACTATTTACTCCGACCATAAAAGTTTGAATTACTTCTTCGAACAAAGAGTGCTTAATATGAGGCAGAGAAGATGGTTGGAACTCCTGAAAGATTATGACTGTGAGATCATGTACCATCCTGGAAAGGCAAACGTGGTGGCTGACGCTCTAAGCCGAAAGGATGTGCCTGCTCCAATTAGAGTGAAAGCTTGCCAGTTAGTGGTAACATCAGATGTAATGAGGGAAATTGAAAGAGCTCAAGATGAAGCACTTAAGGAAGAAAACGTAAAGAAGGAAAGGATGGTTGGCCAACATGACAAGTTGGAATATAACACCCTTGGTGTTAGGACACGTTTTGGGCGGGTATGGATACCTATGAGTGGCGAGCTTAGAACCAAAATCTTGGATGAGGCTCATAAGTCTCGATACTCTATCCACCCTGGTACCAACAAAATGTACCAAGATCTGAGGAAGGAATACTGGTGGCCTGGAATGAAACACGAAGTGACAAAGTACGTAAGCAAGTGCTTGACTTGCTCGTAAGTGAAGGCCGAACACCAGAAACCGTTTGGAAAGATTCAATCACTCGATATACCGGAATGGAAGTGGGAACACATTACCATGGACTTCATAACCAAGCTACCTCGCACAGCTAAAGGTCATGACACCATTTGGGTAATTGTGGACCGTTTAACGAAGAGTGCTCATTTCCTACCTACCTATTCGCGAGACGTTCTCGTCGGAAAGGTTAGCGGAAGTATTTATTAACGAAGTAGTAGCACGGCATGGGATGCCTTTGACGATCGTATTTGACCGGGACACACGATTCACATCGATGTTCTGAAAATATTTCACGAGGCGATGGGCACGAGGCTTAATATCAGCACGGCATACAACCCACAAACGGATGGTCAGTCCGAGTGGACCATTCAGACATTGGAGGATATGCTTCGTGCTTGTATTATCGATTTTGGCGGCAGTTGGGACAGTCATCTGCCGTTAGCCGAATTCTCCTACAACAAAAGTCATCACACGACGATAGGCATGCCGCCTTACGAAATGTTGTATGGGAGAAGATGCAGGACCCCCGTTTGTTGGGGTGAGATTGGACAAAAGGAATTAGGAAGTCTTGAAGTCGTAAGAGAAACGTCGGAAAGGTTTGATCAAATCAAAGCAAGAATGAAGGCCGCACAAGATCGTCAGAAATCCTACGCGGATAAACGACGAAGGCCTATTGAGTTTGATGTTGGGGACAGAGTAATATTGAAAGTGTCACCCTGGAAAGGGATCATACGATTCAGGAAGAGAGGAAAGTTAAGTCCGAGGTTCGTCGGACCATTCAGGATAATGGCACGGGTTGGTGAAGTCGCTTATCGGTTAGAGTTGCCTGATGAGTTAAGTGGGATTCATCCTACCTTCCACGTAACACACTTGCGAAAGTGTTTGGCGGATGAATCAGCTCACATACCACTTACTGACATCGAGGTCGACAACAGCCTTAATTACATCGAAGAACCCGTGGCCATCTTAGATAGAAAGGAGAAGCGTTTGCGTAATAAGATTATTCAATTGGTTAAAGTCCAATGGAAGCATCGAAGGGGATCGGAATCCACTTGGGAAACGGAGACGGAAATGAGGGATTCGTACCCTCAACTATTTGACTTATGATAGGTTTTGGGGACGAAACCTATTGTAAGGGGGGTAGACTTGTAACACCCGCAAAATAAAACGACAGTTAAAATAACGGAATAAACGAACAAGGCAAGTCGGGTCGGGCCGGATGGGCCGGCGGGCTGGAAGGGGAGCCTTCCCTATAAATAGCCAAGGTCACCACCTATTTCTCTCATTTGCAACTTCTAGAGAGAGAAACCATAGAGAGAGAAAGTTGGCGGATCGACCCAAGATTTCAGCAAAGTGTTGCTCCATAGCTCGTGAGAAGAACCTCTGGATCAGAAACTCGATTCAGGTAACGATCGGGCCTAAATCTGAGTTTTTATTCGTTTTTGGGTTTATCGGGTTTAAGGTGAAAAGGTAACGTTTTCACGGATAAAACTGAAAGATAAACATAGATTTGAGTTCCTTAATGGAAAGCAAACGTTTTGAAGTAAACAAGTTCGGGATCTTGACGTGATCAAACCCGAAGGCGAAAGTTAGGGTTTTTGCGAAGAAGCAGTTCGTGCGTACTTATTAAGTACGCATGAAGATGATCCTGCGTACTTACCAAGTACGCAAGAAGAGGATCCTGCGTACTTATCAAGTACGTATGAAGAGGGGCATGCGTACTTATCAAGTACGCATGAAGCAGGTACTGCGTATTTATCAAGTACGCATGAAGCAAAGTCTGCGCACTTATTAAATACGCAAGGGCAAGGCCCTGCGTACCTGCTAAGTGCGCAGGCATCAGGCTGGTTAAGTAAAGTCAGTATGTTTAGAATGGTTTAACCGTTAGAGTCGGGATTGGGTCTGATGTGTATTTAACTAATCAATTCAGATCGGAAGTGACGTTGTTGGGCCTTTGTTTAGGACAACTGAGATTAGCTTATAAGGTGAGTTCTAGAAGCCCTTCTTTAAATGTTTTAATTAAATGTTTTTGGGCTGGTGTGCATACATACCGAATGATGTTTTGAAATGAGGTTTACGAAACAAGGTTTACGAAAGGATGTTTACGAAACAATGTTTACAAGATGATGTTTACGAGATGATGTTTATGAAATGTTTTGCCAAACGAAGTTTACGAAAGGTTTACGAAAGAGGTGATGTTTTGTTTGATAAAACGTACGAATGCTTTAACTAAAATGAGGTAAAGGTTTTATGAATGTCACGAATGAACGAATCTGCCACGAGTTCCTACGGGAGCTAAGGTATGTATGTATGTATTGGCCTCACCTTACGGGGGGCCTTTGTGGCTGGCTAACGGTTGTACAACTAGTTGATGATGGGGTGACGACGGTCACCCATGGGATTACCGGGATCCCGATGGAAAGTACTATTCTTTGCGGGGAAATAGTGCCTAAGTTATGTTCTGTTTACCTAGAGGTAACGAGCCTTAGGAGACATATGTTTGGTCTACCTAGAGGTAACGAGCCTTAGGAGACGTATGTTTGGTCTACCTAGAGGTAACAAGCCTTAGGAGACGTATGTTTGGTCTACCTAGAGGTAACGAGCCTTAGGAGACATATGTATGGTCCACCTAGAGGTAACGAACCTTAGGGGACCTGTGTGACGGATGGCTTAGAGGTAACGAGCCTTAAGTTCATCCGCTGGTATGCGATGTATGGAATTGACGGTTACGAGAAGGCGCAGATTCGGTTCATGATGACTTATGTTATGATGTTATGTTATGATGTTATGATGATGTTAAGTTATTGCATGTTTTTATATACGCTTTTGTTAAACAAATGTATGTTATGTTTTTGGCAAAATGTTTATTTTAAGGTTTTATGTAAAGCTAGAACTCACCAGCGTAGCTGACTTTTTAGTATGCACATTCAGGTTAAGCCATGTATGGATGATGGACGGTGATGCTTGGCAAGCGAGAATAGTTACCCGAATGATCATGAAGACTGGCATCCCGTTATGATTAGCTTATGCTATGTTTATGTAATAGACTATGTTACGCTTCCGCATGCTGAACAATGTAATGGTTATGTTTAATGAAGTATTTTCCGCTGCGTTATTTGATATTCAAGTTTAAGAACTGTGTGTGAATGAGTAAATCCAACAAGTGAGGCCTCCCGGGTTTGGGGCCTTACAAGTTGGTATCAGAGAAATAGTTTGAGAGATTCGGACACTCCCACTGTCTGAACTTAAACTGTGAACTGGACCGAAAGCGGATGCCAGTAAGGGTAACTCGAGCCACAGTATCAGGTATGAAGGTAGTATATATTTACATATAAAGTATGCCTTAGAAAGGGTTAGGTATGGACTTGTGTTCTGATGGAATCACAAAGGTGGTCAAATAGAAATCGAAAGGTAGTGTAATGGTTAATTGCAGATGGCCAATGTATATTAACATCTTACAGTGCTTATTGAATTTTATTTTTTAACTAGCGTGATGACATTGGATTCCTTGTCTTATAGAACGAAATGGCGGGACGAAAGAGCGGAAGGCGTGGTGGGGGCCGTACCGGCGGTCGTACCGGTGGACGTAACGGTGGGCGTGGCTGGACCCCTGCGCGCCAAGAGTATAGTGAAGAAGGAAGTGTTCACACTGAACCGGTGGTTAGTGTGCATGGAACTGAGCAGACACAGATTGAAGAACAACCTTTCACTTTTGAACCAGAAGTGAGGGCAGCTATAGCTCAAGAGTTCACCGAGTTGATGAAGACTTCTCTGCCAGGTCTGTTAGCTGAAGCATTGAAGAAGGTTAATGGGGAAGGTGGGTCTAGCGCGGCAACTGGTGCACATAACAACGCGACTGACAACGCGCCGCCTGCACGCGGATGCGACTACAAGTCATTTAAAGCATGTGACCCACCGGTCCTCACTAGAAAGAAAGACGCGGGGGCTACGTTTGATTGGGTGATCCGTATGGAAGCTGTCATTCATCTGAGCGAATATCGAACGGATCAAGTTGTAAAATTTGCTGCTAACTTCTTGAGAGAGAAAGCATCCCATTGGTGGGAAGGTGTACGTCAAGAAAAAGGGAGCGAAGTTGTGGATGCGATGATGTGGGCTGACTTGAAAACTTTGGTGATCAAGAATTTCAGCCCAAGGAACGAGATCGAGAAGGTAGAGAGGGAATTTCTGGGTTTGAAGGCCGGGAGCATGACGCACCGGCAGTACACCACACGGTTCAATGAACTGGCACGTCTGGTGCCACATCTTGTCACGACTGGGGAAAGAAAGATTGCATGCTACATTTAAGGGCTGTCGGACCAGGTCCGTACCTATGTTAAAGCAAACGCCCCTACTACCTAGGATTCGGTAGTAGAACTGAGTGGAGTGGTATTTGATGATTTGGCGCTGAATGTCGTTGCCATTGAAGAGCCCAAGAGGAAGCTGAGTTTTCCCGCTAAGCGATCGGGTGGGAATTTGTTTGGGGCACGGGACAAACAGGCCAGGGTAGGCGAGACGGCAGTCTGTGGGAGATGTGGGGTGAGACATACGGGTGAATGTCGGATAGGGACAAATCTGTGCTACAAATGTGGCAGGACTGGGCAATACTCCCGGGAATGCTGGCAAGGCATTAAATGTTATAATTGTGGTGAAAGCGGTCATATGAGCCGGGAATGCACCAAGCCCAGAATGGGTGAAGCCGGGAAAGGGAAAGGCCCGAAGAAGAAAGAAGAGAGGCCCTGAGCAAAGACTCGTGCGTACGCACTGACGCAAGAACTAGCCAGGGCAGACCCCTATGTGGCGTCAGGTACTTTCATCCTTGACAACACTTTTGTTTCTGTGTTATTTGATTCGGGTGCCAGTAAGAGTTTTATATCTGCGACTTTTTGTAAACGAGTGAAGTACACTATGAGTAAGCTAGAATGGGCCTTTAGCGTAGAAACCGCTGAGGGTAGAACTGCGAGAGTGACCAATGTAGTTGACAACTCCACGATAAAAATAGAAGGTCATAGGTTCCCTGTCAGGTTGTTTGTTATGATTTTTGGTGGGTTCGATGTCGTGTTAGGTATGGATTGGCTAACTGCCAATGAAGTGCAAATTATATGCAAACGAATGATAATCCGACTCAAGGCTCCTGATGGTAGCGAAGTCGAGATTTTTGGAGATCGTGACGCCCCGATGCCAAACGTCATCTCGATGATTAAGGCAACAAATTACTTGAGGCGCGGATACGAGGCTTATCTGGTGTATGTAATTGACAAGTGTAAGGAAGTGAAGGAACTAGACGATGTACCCGTGGTACGCGAGTACCCGGAGGTGTTTCCAGAGGATTTTCCTGGGATACCACCTAACAGAGAGCTCAAATTTCGAATCGACTTAGTACCAGATGCCCAGCCTGTGGCTAAGGCTCCATATCGACTAGCACCAGTGGAGATGAAAGAGTTAATGGCACAACTAGACGAGTTACTTGAAAAGGGATTTATCCAACCGAACATCTCGCCGTGGGGTGCTCCGGTGTTGTTTGTGAAGAAGAAGGACAGTTCGATGAGAATGTGTATTGATTATCGCGAGTTGAATAAACGTACGGTGAAGAACAAATAACCTTAACCAAGGATCGACGACCTGTTCGATCAATTGCAAGGCACAAGTTGGTTCTCAAAAATCGACCTTCGGTCCGGGTACCATCAATTGAAGGTAAGGGAAGAAGACATACCGAAAACTGCATTTCGCACGCGTTATGGACATTTCGAGTTCCGCGTAATGTCTTTCGGATTGACGAACGCCCCTGCAGCGTTCATGGATTTGATGAATAGAGTTTGTCGACCAATGCTGGATCGATCGGTAATCGTGTTCATCGATGATATCCTCATCTACTCCAAGAATGAGGGTGATCACGCATGTCACTTAAAGGAGGTGTTCGAGGCTCTGAAAAAAAGAAAAGTTGTATGCTAAGTTCTCCAAATGCGCGTTCTGGCTTAGGGAAGTCCAATTCTTAGGTCACGTAATTAACCCGAACGGCATTATGGTCGACCCAGCAAAGATAGTGACGGTAAGGGAATGGAATATTCCTAAGACGCCAACTGAAATCCGTAGTTTCTTGGGATTGGCAGGCTACTATCGGAGATTCATACAGGATTTCTCAAAATTAGCTTCGCCGTTGACAAAGTTGACTCGGAAGGAGGTAAAGTACGAATGGGGTTCGACCCAGGATGAGGCGTTTAAGGAATTGAAAGAGAAGCTAACCCAAGCTCCAGTCTTGGCCCTTCCCGAGGGAAATGAAGACTTAGTGGTATACTCTGAAGCTTCGGGTCAGGGATTGGGATGCGTGTTGATGCAACGCGGAAGAGTGATCGCGTATGCGTCACGGCAGTTGAAGATTCACGAAGCTAATTATCCGACTCATGATTGGAACTTGCTGCTGTCGTATTTGCATTGAAAATCTGGAGGCACTACCTCTACGTGGATACGTTTACTATTTACTCCGACCACAAAAGTTCGAAGTACTTCTTCGAACAAAGAGAGCTTAATATGAGGCAGAGAAGATGGTTGGAACTCCTGAAAGATTATGACTATGAGATCATGTACCATCCTGGAAAGGCAAACGTGGTGGCTGACGCTCTAAGCCGAAAGGATGTCCCTGCTCCTATTAGAGTGAAAGCTTGCCAGTTAGTGGTAACATCAGATGTGATGAGGGAAATTGAAAGAGCTCAAGATGAATCACTTAAGGAAGAAAACGTAAAGAAGGAAAGGATGGTTGGCCAACATGACAAGTTGGAATATAACACCCTTGGTGTTAGGACACGTTTTGGGCGGGTATGGATACCTATGAGTGGCGAGCTTAGAACCAAAATCTTGGATGAGGCTCATAAGTCTTGATACTCTATCCACCCTGGTACCAACAAAATGTACCAAGATCTGAGGAAGGAATACTGGTGGCATAGAATGAAACACGAAGTGACAAAGTACGTAAGCAAGTGCTTGACTTGCTCGTAAGTGAAGGCCGAACACCAGAAACCGTATGGAAAGATTCAACCACTCGATATACCGGAATGGAAGTGGGAACACATTACCATGGATTTCATAACCAAGCTACCTCGCACAGCTAAAGGTCATGACACCATTTGGGTAATTGTGGACCGTTTAACGAAGAGTGCTCATTTCCTACCTATTCGCGAGACGTTCTCGTCGGAAAGGTTAGCGGAAGTATTTATTAACGAAGTAGTAGCACGGCATGGGATGCCTTTGACGATCGTATCTGACCGGGACACACGATTCACATCGAGGTTCTGGAAAAGATTTCACGATGTGATAGGCACGAGGCTTAAGATTTCACGTTTGTGTAATAAGATTATTCAATTGGTTAAAGTCCAATGGAAGCATCGAAGGGGATCGGAAGCCACTTGGGAAACGGAGACGGAAATGAGGGATTCGTACCCTCAACTATTTGACTTATGATAGGTTTCGGGGACGAAACCTATTGTAAGGGGGTAGACTTGTAACATCCCCAAAATAAAAACGACAGTTAAAATAACAGAATAAACGAACAAGGCATGTTGGGTCGAGCCGGATGGGCCGGCGGGCTGGAAGGGGAGCCTTCCCTATAAATAGCCAAGGTCACCACCTATTTCTCTCATTTGCAACTTCTAGAGAGAGAAACCGTAGAAAGAGAAAGTTGGCGGATCGACCCAAGATTTCAGCAAAGTGTTGCTCCATAGCTCGTGAGAAGAGCCTCTGGATCAGAAACTCGATTCAGGTAACGATCGAGCCTAAATCTGAGTTTTTGTTCTTTTTTGGGTTTTTCGGGTTTTGGGTGAAAAGGTAACTTATTCACGGATAAAACTGAAAGATAAACATATATTTGAGTTCCTTAATGGAAAGCAAACGTTTTGAAGTAAACAAGTTCGGGATCTTGACGTGATCAGACCCGAAGGCGAAAGTTAGGTTTTTTGCGAAGAAGCAGTTCATGTGTACTTATCAAGTACGCATGAAGATGATCCTGCGTACTTACCAAGTACGCAAGAAGAGGATCCTGTGTACTTATCAAGTCCGCATGAAGAGGGTCATGCGTACTTATCAAGTACGCATGAATCAGGTACTGCGTATTTATCAAGTACGCATGAAGCAAAGTCTGCGCACTTATTAAATACGCAAGAGCAAGGCCCTGCGCACTTGCTTAGTGCGCAGGCATCAGGCTGGTTAAGTAAAGTCAGTATGTTTAGAATGGTTTAACCGTTAGAGTCGGGATTGGGTATGATTCGTATTTAACTAATGAATTCAGATCGGAAGTGACGTTGTTGGGCCTTTGTTTAGGACAACCGAGACTAGCTTTTAAGGTGAGTTCTAGAAGCCTTTCTTTAAATGTTTTAATTAAATGTTTTTGGGTTGGTGTGCATACATACGGAATGATGTTTTGAAATGAGGTTTACGAAATGAGGTTTACGAAAGGATGTTTACGAAACAATGTTTACAAGATGATGTTTACGAGATGATGTTTATGAAATGTTTTGCCAAATGAAGTTTACGAAAGGTTTACGAAAGAGGTGATGTTTTGTTTAATAAAACGTACGACTTCTTTAACTAAAATGACGTAAATGTTTTATGAAAGTCACGAATGAACGAATCTGCCACGAGTTCCTACGGGAGCTAAGGTATGTATGTATGTATGTATTGGCCTCACCTTACGGGGAGCCTTTGTGGCTGGCTAACGGTTGTACAACTGGTTGATGATGGGGTGACGACGGTCACCCATGGGATTACTGGGATCCCGATGGAAGGTAATATTCCTTGCGGGGAAATAGTGCCTAAGTTATGTTCTGTCTACCTAGAGGTAACGAGCCTTAGGAGACATATGTTTGGTCTACCTAGAGGTAACGAGCCTTAGGAGACGTATGTTTGGTCTACCTAGAGGTAACGAGCCTTAGGAGACGTATGTTTGGTCTACCTAGAGGTAACGAGCCTTAGGAGACCTATGTTTGGTCCACCTAGAGGAAACGAGCCTTAGGGGACCTGTGTGACGGATGGCTTAGAGGTAACGAGCCTTAAGTTCATCCGCTGGTATGCGATGTATGGAATTGACGGTTACGAGAAGGCGCAGATTCGGTTCGTGATGACTTATGTTATGATGTTATGTTACGATGTTATGATGATGTTAAGTTATTGCATGTTTTTATCTACGCTTTTGTTAAACAAATGTATGTTATGTTTTTGGCAAAATGTTTATGTTAAGGTTTTATGTAAAGCTAGAACTCACCAGCGTAGCTGAATTTTTAGTATGCACATTCAGGTTAAGGCATGTATGGATGATAGACGGTGATGCTTGGCAAGCGAGAATAGTTACCCGGTTGATCATGAAGACTGGTATCCCGTTATGATTAGCTTATGTTATGTTTATGTAATAGACTATGTTACGCTTCCGCATGCTGAACAATGTAATGGTTATGTTTAATGAAGTATTTTTCGCTGCGTTATTTGATATTCAAGTTTAAGAACTGTGTGTGAATGAGTAAATCCAACAAGTGAGGCCTCCCGGGTTTGGGGCCTTACATTAGTGCAAACGGGTCAAATGGGTCAAATGGGTGAATGGGTGGAAACAAGTGATAAATACTTGTTTGCTATGTTTATCGTCATTACTAACGGTGAATTATATATATGGTTATATAGGGAAAGCTCCGATGTAAGTCAAGGTCAAGTCCAAGACGTGGAGGGTTCTTGTATGCAATTTTGGGTGATTTGGTATTTAAAGGAAAATCCGTTAATTGTGGTGTAAATTGACACATGAACTTTATTTTGGTGTTTATATATGTGGTAGATATGTTTTGAAACAAAAAAAAAACTCAGTGTTGGTGATATTTTTGTCAAGTTGGTGAAAAAGATGGAAATTTGGCTAAGTGTTGAAAATATGAGAATATGTAATTTTTCTGTTTACTGGGTGTGTTCGCGCCACGCGAAGAACAGGGTGGAGTTCTTCGCGACACGCGAAGAACCAGATTTCTGGCCTGGCAGATTTTGGACTCTTTGCGGCACGCGAAGATGTCTGTTTAGGTTTTCACACCACATGAAGAAATATAAAAAAAATTGGGATAATTGCTTCCGCGCGTTTAATGTTTATTTAATTGGTTTTCCAAAAAGTGGGTGTTACAACTTGGTATCAGAGCAATGGTTTGAGGGATTTGGTGTGTGGCACCAAACTCAAACCGGATGCTCTTGATATGGAGGAAAATGATACGAGAATCCATGAAGGACTTGACTAAGATTCGGAGCTTGCGGAAATGAACGGTTTGTAATGATTTGATAAAGTGGTAATATATATGGTGTATGTATATATGTATGATGAATGTTGTTAAGGTGTTATGTATGCCGAAACTTGTCTTGTGACTTGTTATATGGAGATGGTAATTTCAATTGGGCATGGCGTATTATTAAATATGTCTGGCCAATATGCTTAATAAAACGAAATGTGCAAGGGACTTTATGATAACCATATAACAATGAACATTTGCAAGGATTAGGTGAAGGTGGTTATATATGTATGTATGTATATAGATAGGTATATATATACTTAATACATATATTAGTGAATGTGTATTGGATACCTAGGGTATTGAAAGAGAAAAGGGATTAAGGTGTTTTTGGTTCATTTTCTCAGTTTAAGAGATGCCAAAAGAGGCAAGCAATGAACCCTTGGATCCAAGAATCCAAGAGATGATAAAGGAGGAAGTGTCTAAGGCCTTCGAGCAAGCCACAACCTTACTAATGGAGGAAATGAGAGGGGCTATCAAGCTCACTCTTGAGGATGTATTGAAAGGCAGGGAGAGGGTACTACAAGGGTGTACTCTAAAAGAGTTCATGGTGATTAAGCCCAAGGAGTATGATGGGCAAGTGGACCCAATCCTTAGCCACAAATGGGTGGTGGATATGGAATCAAAATTTGAGACAACAAAGTGTAAACCCAAGGATAGGGTGATGTTTAGTGTGCCCTTGTTGACTAGAAGGGCTAAAGAGTGGTTGTTGAATATCCGAAAGGAGAGGGGTGAGCTAGTGGTGACCTCCATAACTTGGGAGGAATTCAAGGTGGCTTTTCTGAAGTACCATTTCCCACAAGCCGCTGTTGATAGGATGACTGAGGAGTTCCTCCTCATCCTCATGAGGCAAACAAATGAGTCAATTGATGAATTGGCTGGGACCTTCTTTGATCGTGCAAAGTTCTGTCCGGATGTGGTATCGATCGAAAAGGCGAAGATTGGTAGATTCTATGTTATGCTGACAGTGGAGTTCAGAGATAGCATATCTCCATCTTCTTTCACCACACTCTTGGATTTGATAAATAGGTGTCGGGAAAGAGAGGTGGAGTTGAGGAGGCAAGAGGCAAGGGGCGAAAAGAGGAAGCGGGAAATTGTTGAGCAGGTGGTAAAGAAGATAAAGGGTGGGAGCCCAAGCAAGAAACCGTTTAACATGTTTGTTCCCCGTGGGTGTAAAATTTGTGGAAAAGAGCATTCGGGGGAATGTAGGAAGGGGACTTTGAGTTGTTATAAGTGTGGGAAGCCGGGGCACATGACTAGTCAATGTTCAAGCCAAATACAATTATGCTATAGCTGCTACAAGCCCGGGCACAATAGGGCGGATTTTTCCGAGCTAAAGCAAAGTGGGGGTGAAAAGAAGAAAGTGGAGATGCCAAGGCCCAAGGGGAGAGCTTTCCACATCTCGGCGGAAAAGGCCAAGACGAACTCGGAAGTGGTGTCAGCTACATTCAAGATTAACTCTTTACCTGCACTAGTTCTTTTTTATTCGGGGGCTTGTCGTTCGTTTGTGTCCTTAAAATTTGTTAAGCACTCTTCATTTCTAAGTAGCAAATTAGATGAACACTTAGAAATCGAGGCGGCAAATGATAAGAGTTTCCTAGTATTCGATATTTATAGGAATTGCAAGTTAAGGGCGGGGGGTGAAACGTTTCTTATAGACTTAATTCCTACATCCATGGGAGACTTTGATGTAATAGTGAGAATGGATTGGTTGTCAAAAAACATAGCGAATATTCTATGTGGACCTAAGGCGGTACAACTCGATTCTCCATCGGGTGAGTCCATTTACATAGAAGGTGAAAAGAAATGTAAAGTTAAGATGTGTTCCTATGTGAAGGCAACAAAGTACATGGTGCGTGGGTGGAAGGCATACATGGCTTGTGTGGCGGATGTGGTAGAAAGGGTGAAAGATATTCGCAATGTTCCGGTTGTAAACCAATTTGTGGATGTGTTTTCGGATGAGTTATCGGGGGTACCACCGGAAAGGGAAGTGGAGTTTGGGATTGACTTAATCCTAGGTGCAAAGCCTGTAGCCAAAGCACCATATAGGTTGGCACCGTCGGAAATGAAGGAGTTAATGGAGCAATTACAAGAGCTTCTAGATAAAGGTTTCATACGCCCAAGTGTCTCGCCTTAGGGTGCACCCGTTCTCTTCGTTAAAAAGAAGGACGGAAGCATGAGGATGTGTATGGATTATCGGGAGTTGAACAAGTTATCAGTGAAGAATAGGTACCCTTTACCTCGAATTGACGACCTCATTCATCAATTACAAGGGGCGTCGTGGTTTTCTAAGATTTATTTGAGATCCGGGTACCATCAGTTGAAAGTAAAGGAAGAAGACGTCCATAAGACAGCTTTTCGCACTCGATACAGTCACTATGAGTTCACGGTTATGCCATTCGGTTTGACCAACGCACCCGCGGTTTTCATGGATCTTATGAACCAGGTGTGTAGACCGTTCCTTGACCGTTCAGTGATTGTATTCATCAATGATCTTCTCATCTATTCACGGAGTGAAAGTGGTCATGTCTTTTATCTTCGTGAAATTATGGAAGTGTTGCAAAGGGAGAAGCTTTATGCTAAATTCTCAAAGTGCGCATTTTGGTTGCGTGAGATCTAATTCTTGGGTCATGTGGTGAATGAGAAGGGGATTACAATGGACCCATCCAAGATAGTGGCGGTAGAAGATTGGTCATCACCGAAGACGCCTTCGGAGATTAGAAGTTTCTTGGGGTTGGCGTGTTATTATCGACGGATTATTGAGAACTTCTCTCGGATTTCCTTGCCTATGACGAAGTTAACGCGTAAGGAGACAGTTTGTATGGGGTCCCGAGCAAGAATCTGCCTTTCAACTCTTGAAAGAAAAGTTGACTAAGGCGCCTATCTTATCCTTGCCGGATGGGACCGAAGATTTTGTGGTGTATTCGGATGCCTCGCATTCGGGGTTGGGTTGTGTTTTGATGCAAAGAGGAAAAGTGATTGCCTATGCATCTAGGCAATTAAAGACACACAAGGTGAATTACCCTACCCATGATTTAGAGCATGCGGCTGTGGTTTTCGCGCTCAAGATTTTGAGGCATTATTTGTATGGGGCTAACTGTACGATTTACATGGATCACAAAAGTCTCAAGTATTTCTTTGACCAAAAAGACCTTAACATGAGGCAAAGGCGGTGGCTTGAATTGGTTAAAGAATATGATTGCGAGATACTCTACCATCCGGGTAAAGCAAATGTGGTGGCGGATGCGCTTAGTCGGAAGACAAGTCATACACCTATCAAAGTGAAGTCATTTAAGATGACAATTTCATCATCTCTTATTGATAAAATCCGGGAGGCACAAGTGTTAGCACTTGGTGGTGATTTGAAAAAGGAAATGATGGTTGCTTATGTTGATAAGCTTGGGGAAAATAGCACGGGGTTAAAGACATGCTTCGATAGAATTTGGATTCCTAGAATTTCAAGTGTGCTGGCAACTATTTTAGATGAGGCGCATAAATCCAAATATTATATCCATCCGGGGGCCACAAAGATGTTTTATGACTTGAGGTGTCATTTTTGGTGGCCGGGTAAGAGGCTTGATATAGTTAAGTATGTGGAGAGGTGTCTCACATGCTTAAGGGTAGAGGCGGAGCATCAAAAGCCGTATGGAAAGCTTCAACCGCTTGAAATACCACTTTGGAAATGGGAGAATGTAACCATTGATTTGATCACTAAACTACCAAAGACTAGAAAGGGTTATGATGCAATATGGGTAGTAGTGGATCG
Organism: Smallanthus sonchifolius; assembly: GCA_023525975.1. NCBI lineage: Eukaryota > Viridiplantae > Streptophyta > Magnoliopsida > Asterales > Asteraceae > Smallanthus > Smallanthus sonchifolius. The sequence goes on from CM042034.1 coordinate 77,524,908, forward strand.
GTTGACAAGAGTGTACATTTTCTTCCAATAAAGGAAGCGTATTCTTTGGATAGATTGGCGGAAATCTATATGAAGGAAATTGTGACACGTCATGGAGTGCCGGTGTTGATTAAATCGGACCGTGATACGAGATTTACTTCTCGATTTTGAAAGAAGTTCCATGAGGATATGGGGACTAGATTGAACCTTTGCACCGCTTATTATCCACAAACGGATGGTTAAAGCGAGCGGGCGATTCAAACGCTTAAGGATATGTTGCGGGCGTGTGCTTTGGATTTTGGTGGTAATTGGGACGACCATCTACCGTTGGAGGAATTTTCATACAACAATAGCTACCATTCTAGTATTGGTATGCCGCCTTTTGAAGCATTGTATGGGTGAAAATGCAGAACACCCGTGTGTTGGGGTGAAATTGGTCAACGGGAGCTTGGTAGCAAAGAGGTGGTCAATGAAACTATTAGTAGTATTGACCAAATTAGAGCGCGCTTGAAGGCGGCTCAAGATCGCCAAAAGTCCTATGCGGATACTACGAAGCGGGCGATTGAGTTTCAAGTTGGAGACTTTGTGCTTTTGAAGGTCTCTCCTTGGAAATAGGTGATACGGTTTAGGAAACAGGGGAAGTTAAGTCCACGTTTCATTGGACCGTTTAAGGTAATAGCAAGGGTGGGTGCGGTGGCCTACCGTTTGGAGCTACCGGAGGTACTAAGTAGACTTCATAATACATTCCATGTGTCACATTTGCGGAAATGTTTAGCGGGTGAATCTACTTTTGTTCCTATGGATGATATCGAATAGGATGAAAAAATAAATTATATTGAGGGTGGCAATCTTGGATAGAAAGGTAAAGAAATTGCGGAATAAAGAGATTAGCCAAGTTTTGGTGAGGTGGAAACATAAGAAGGGAGCGGATATGACTTGGGAAACCGAGGAAGAAATGCTCAAATATTATCCTAACCTTTTTATGTGAAGTCGGGTTTCGGGGACGAAACCCAAATAAGGGGAGGAGATTTGTAACGAACCAAAATCCGGGTTTCGTTTTCAAATAAATAAAATATTCTAATAAATATTATGGTGAAAATAATATTTATGAAATAAGTTGAAACAAGTGGTTTTCAAGTTAGTAATGTGGTTATATTAGTTTTTAACTAATTTTAGAATGAAAGTGGGTGAAATGAAAGTTGAGGGACTGAAATTGTAATATGACAAATCTGCCATATTTGACTAAAAGAAGTCAAAATTCAGCTTTTCTCTCATTTTTGTGGATCGACATTTGCAAGAGAAAAGAGGAGAAAGAGGAGTTGAAGCCAAATTCGTGCATTTGAGCATGAAATTATGAAGGTGTTGGCTTGCACATCATCCTTCTAGCATCAAGTAAGTGATTTCCTTCCTTTTTTTCACTTTGAATGTGTTAGTTGGTGGGTTTTGTAGAAATCCGGAAATGTGGTATGCATGTGGTAAATTAGCGTTAGATTGTGGATAATCTAGCTAAACTAAAGGTAAATAGAGATGATTAACATCCTAGAACCCTTTGATTTTTGATTTTGAAAAGTTAGGGTTCATATGGTGAAAATTGGGGGTGTTTGGATCATTATGCTAGAATGATGAACTAGTGATGATAAAGTGTTTAGGTGGTAATAGACACTTGAACAAACACCAATTTGACCTAATAAAAGTTATTGATTGAGAAATTAATGCCAATGTATTGGAAAGAAAACTCAAGTGGGTGAGTTTGTATTGAAAGGGGGTGTTTGGTTGTGGGAACAACCCAAACGGGTCAATTTGGGTTGGAAATGGAAATTGAGTTGTGGGATCAATTTTAATGTGTTGGTGATGAATGTTAGATTACTAAACTAGGTGTGAATGTTTAGGTAATCAAATTGTGACCCGAGGAGGAGGCACGAGATCTTCCATCTCTAAAGGTAAGTATCTATGCACTTACTTAGTAATGTAGATAAATGTGTGGTGTATGTGATATGAATGCATACTATAAGTTGATATGAATGTTTATGTCAGTTGCTTGAATGTAATATGTATGAATTGTATAAATTTGACTTTAGTGGTAGAAGGTCAAACTATATGATGGAAATATGTGTAAATATGCTATGTGGTTAATAGTCAAAATGTATATGTACAATGTGGTGTAAAGGGTGAAATTGACTTATGTGGTTAATAGTCAAAATGTAAATGTGCAATGTGGTGGTAATGGTGTAAATGACTTATATGGTAAATAGTCAAACAAATACATGTAATGTGGAGAATTTGGTGAAATTGATATATGTGGAATATAGTCAATCATTATGTGGTAAATTGTTGAAATTGATATATGTGGAATATAGTCAGTCATAATGTGGTAAATTGATGAAATGGTGGATAGAAGTGTGGAATACTTCAAATGGTGGAATTGGAGTCAAATACTCCAAGTGTGGGTAAGACGAGTTGTGGTACTCGGACCAAGAGGTGGAAATTAAATAGAAGTGTGGAATACTTCAAATGGTGGACTTGGAGTCAAATACTCCAAGTATGGGTAAGACGAGTTGCGGCACTCGCACCAAGGGGATGTAACCCAATAAGAAGTGCGGAATACTTCAAATGGGAGAAAAGGGGTGAAGTCACATGAATGTCATATGAAAAGAATGAATCTTGTAGTGGAAGTGCAAGAGTAAAGAACCTTAAATGACCCAATTAGTGCAAACGGGTCAAATGGGTGAATGGGTGGAAACAAGTGATAAATACTTGTTTGCTATGTTTATCGTCATTACTAACGGTGAATTATATATATGGTTATGTAGGGAAAGCTCCGATGTAAGTCAAGGTCAAGCCCAAGACGTGGAGGGTTCTCGTATGCAATTTTGGGTGATTTGGGATTTAAAGGAAAATCCGTTAATTGTGGTGTAAATTGACACATGAACTTTATTTTTGGTGTTTATATATGTGGTAGATATGTTTTGAAACAAAAAAAACTAAGTGTTGGTGATATTTTTGTCAAGTTGGTGTGATGGAAATTTGGCTAACTGTTGAAAATCTGAGAATAAGTAAACTTTCTGTTTACTGGGTGTTTTCGCGCCCACGCGAAGAACAAGGTGGAGTTCTTCGCGACACGCGACGAACTGGGTGGAGTTCTTCACGACACGCGAAGAGCCAGATTTCCGGCCTGGCAGATTTTGGACTCTTCACGACACGCGAAGATGTTTGTTTAGGTTTTCGCGCCACGCGAAGGAATATAAAAAAAAATCTGGGATAATATCTTCCGCGCGTTTAATGTTAATTTAATTGGTTTTCCAAAAAGTGGGTGTTACAGTTATGGACAAAACAATCACATGGATCTTAATCCTACGATTATGAAAGAGGTGTTCGGTTACTTAGTAACCATTTTGATGTCAAGTATGAAAAAGGGGTGGCGTGTTGATCTGTACTCATTAGAGACAGCGAAACACGAGGTATACGAATTGGTGTATACATGGCTTGTGCCATCGACATCAACGGGGAATATAAAGGAATACTTAGTATTCTAGTTGAGAAAGAGGGTTTGATAAGGGTCATTGCACCCGTGTGCTATGTTATAAAAGCACATAAACTTTGCGGTGGAAAGGGAAAATGGAAGAGTGCGTATTGGCACTGACAGTTGGTGGTAGGATAAATTTGACTAAAGGTCTCGCGGTTTATGGTCTTTATAGTTCAGATGTGTAGAGCATTAACTGCTCACAGGTGGTCGATAAATCGAAGATAGTCGTTTATATATCCGAACTAATGTTGTTTATACTCAATGTCGTTGTGAACTTATTGAGGAGTCCTAGAAAGAAGAGGTTTTTCTTTGGAACGGTTAGGTATGCCATTTTGGTTTTGGTGAAAATCCAATTTTTGGATGGGGTGGGGAATTCGGAAGAAATCCTTGTGGACCCGTTAAAGATTGAATGGTCAAGGGGTAAATGTTAAAATGTACATTATACGCAAACAGTGATATACATAGGTGAAATATGTATATAAAGGGGTGAAATGTAAATAGGTGAAATGTGTACATAAATGGTGGTTGAAGTCTTGGAACTTCATAAATGATGTTGGAAGTGTTTTGTACTTCATAAACGGTGTTTGGAAACGAAGTCTTCGAACTTCAAAGGTGGATTCGGTGATTGAGATCCTTGAATCTCAAAGGATGACTTATGATTAAGTCATTGGAGATACTTAGGGTGTTTGGGTCACGGATCGGGAGTTTCCTTCCAGTGTTGTAAAAGAGAATTCGAGTAAGGAAGTTGATGTATCCTTACTTGAGGAGGTCGCATGCTTTCTCGGTTAAGAAGGGGTTGAGTTGAAGACTCGAGCTTCAAGGGGTGTTATGTATGGGTGTTGGGATCCTCGAATCCCAAGCGGTGTGAACTTGAGACCTTGAGTCTCAATGGGTGGATTGGTGTGGTAGTTTTGAAACTTCCAATTAAGAGGTGGGTGACGTGGATTAGAACTTGGACTCCTTAGTTGTCAAACGTGTTGACTACTCGTATAAAGTGGTTCAAAAATCCAAGTATCTCATGGTTAGGAGTGTTGAAATTCAAGTGGAAAACTTGACGTTATAAAAGTTTTCCTTTGAAAAGTGATGATTCGGGTTTGAGATCAGGGGAGGATAAGTCCACGTTTCGTTGGGTTGTCCAACATATGGACTTTATTGGTGAGTAGATTAATGTTGGAGCTATTTAGATGAAATGAGTGGACTCCATAATTCATTTCGCGTGACCATACACGAAAACGTTAGGAACATGGAACTGTTGTTATTTCATATGGTAAAGTTGAGATAAATGATAAACGTTTCGTCTAACCGAAGCGGTGACTATCTTAGATAGTGATGATTCAAATGGTGCAATAAGTGGACAAAATGCGTATTGTTTGTCGAAAGCACCATGAAAGGCGGAAATAATTTAGGGGGTAGTAATGAAGGCGAGTGGAGTTACTACCCTAAGTTGTGTATAAGATGGCGGGTTTCGGGGACGAAACCCTAATAAAGGGAAGAGATTTGTAACGAACCATTTTTCGGGTTCATATTATAATATGTTTAGTGTATTATAATGAGGTGAGTTATGTTATAATACGTTAGCATATTATATAGAGGTGAAACTAAATAAAATGATAGATGTAGGTTTATTATAAACATGAGCTATAACTAGTTTTAACTAGTTTGGGTGAAAGGAGTTAACTTGAAAAGTTCAGGGATTAATTGTGTAATTATGGCAAAGCTGCCATTTGACTCATAAAAGAGTCAAAATACACACAAATGTTCATTTGTGTGTGTCATATAAACCAAGAGGAAGAGAAGGAGAAGAAGCTTTGATCAAGATCAAGAAATTGGAAGTTTGCAAACTTGGATTGAAAGATGTTGGTGTATACATCTTGTTCTAATCATCATGTTAGTATCATCTTCTCCATCTTAACTTCCTTTGTTGAGTTTCTTGGTGGGTTTTAGTAGAAAACGCAATTGAGTAGGAATTGGGTTAAATTGATGCTAGTTAAGTGTTAATATAGCTTGAATGAGGGTAAAGGGAGATAAATAACATCATCTAAACAACTAATTCAATGATTCATGAATTTGTGTTCTTGAGGATGTTATGGAGTTTTTATCTCAAAATTGTCAAAATGATAAATGGAAGATTTGCAAGTGTCTAAAGATGAGAGAAGACACAATAACTGAAAGAAAAATCAATTGTTTTGATGAATGATGAAAATGGTAAAAGTGGAGAGTTCATATGGTATGATAGTAGTGAGATTTAATTGTGCTCGTAAGGTTTTTGATGAAATGCCTAAATAAATTGAAAAGTAGTAAATGGGTGTTTGAGGTTTGGTTAAGGGTAACCAAACAAAGATAGAATGTTGATCTTTAAGATCATAAAGGTATGTTAGGTGTCAATTGGTAAGGCTGATTAGCATATGTCATATATGTGGAAAAAAGGTGGAAATAGGATTTGGGAGTCTTTAATTCCAAATGTGGGGAAGTAATCAATAGATTACAAAGATGTTCGTGGTTAATTGTGAAAATATTAATTGCATAATAATAAGGGTGATAGTAAGTAAATGTGTTGCGATTACTTGGTAATGTTAGGCAATGGTTGTTAATTGAATATATGCATAATGAATAAGTTGATAAATTATGTGTATATGTGTGAATGATGATATGATTAAGAATGAATGATATTGTAACATCCGGCCTCTCGTACCAACAATATTGTCTTCTTTGCCCCCTAAGAGCTTAGGGATTTGTTTTTGGTTGCCCGGGTGAAAACTTCCCAGGGGTCACCATCCCTGGATTACTCCCACCCGAGCACGCTTAACTGTAGAGTTCTCCTCTCATCCACTACATTAAGCCCCAAAACACGTTGCGGTATTTGAGGCGGGGCATTTCTTATGAACCCAGCATTTCTCCCGTGGACAGAACAGAACAGAACGATATGGGATTTGCCTAAGGTGTTACAAACACCCCCCCTTTGGACTCATCGTACTCGATGAGGTTTGCCCCACTATCGTAAACAGAACAGAACGGGAGTGGCTCTGATACCATTTGTATCCGGCCTCTCGTACCAACAATATTGTCCGCTTTGCCCCCTAAGAGCTCACGAATTTTTTTTGGTTGCCTGGGTGAAAAATTACCAGGGGTCACCCATACCTGGATTACTCCTACCCGAGCACGCTTAACTGTGGATTTCTCCTCTCATCCACTACATTAAGCCCCAAAACGCATTGTGGTATTTGAGGCGGGGCATTTCTTATGAAACTAGCATTTCAGAACAGAACAGAACGATATGGAATTTGCCTAAGGTGTTACAGATATGTTGAAAAGTGGATATGGTCTAAGAACCATACAATGGTGGAAAATTGTGGATATGGTTTAAGAACCATTAAATGGTGGAAAAATCGTGGAATGGTCTAAGAACCATAAATAATGTGGTATGATTGTTGTATGAATGTGACATGAATTTGAGAATAAATGTAGTTATAGTTAAAATATTATAATGGAAATGTGATGAAGTTATGGTCTAAGTATCATAATGGAAATGTGATGAAGTTATGGTCTAAGTACCATGTGAAGAAGTTATGGTCTAACTATCATAATGGAAATGAGGTGAATTTATGGTCTAAGTATCATAATGGAAATATAAAGGAATTATGGTCTTGTGGCATAATGGAAATGAAAGTTTGTTAAATATGGGATGGTTATAAGGAAAGAAAGGAACTTGTATGGTGTTATGCAAGTGACATGTTACCTAAGGAGTAATTGGGTGGAAACTGGTCAAATGCGTGAATGGGTGAAATTGAAATGACTTTACCTTGTTGTTATGATTTGTCTTTATTACCAATGGTGATTTATATGTGGTGATATGTAGGAAAAGCTCAGGTGTAATCAAGTTTAAGTCCATGGCGAATGATGGATTCTCGTATGCGTTTTTGTTCGTTTTGTGTGTAAATAGAAGTCCAACAAACGTTTGTTTAACGATACTGGAAATTGTAATTTTGTTCAAAAAGTATGATGTCTTGAATGTTAGAACCCAACCCCAAGTGTTAAATTAGAAAAAGTTGAAAATGGATTTTTGGAGTGTATGACCTGAACTGGGCAAACTGTATGCTGGTTTTAGAATACAGTACGCTCAGAAACCACTGTTATACGCTGGTTTGACTTTTTGACCATTTTTTTAAGGGTGATCGCTTGAGGGTTGTCATAAGGGTTGTATATCATTAACGTGAAAAATATAAAAAAAAATTACTTGGGACGAATGTTTCCGCATGTTTTAATGATTAAATAATCGGTGGTTGAAATTAGTGTGTTACACACAACAACCTTTTGTTATAAATTTTAATTAAAACCGAGGCGGGTCAAGTGTAATATATTTTAACTTTTTTTATTTCTCAATTCAAATTGGTTTTCCTTTTATAGATTTTGATATATAATGTCTTATGAAAGGAAAACACCACAAAATAGTAACCAAGTTTCAAAAGTGTTTCAATTAGATCAATCACCATAGTATACCCGAGTGTGTATATCGTGTAAAATGCGTATTGAGTGACCTAATTGGAACACTTTTGAAACTTGGTTAGTATTCTACAAAGTTACCCCTTTTATGAAATTTCGAATATACCGTTATAGCATACTTATTTCTATCTATATTTCGCTATAACTTTTATTCAAACGATTTGTATCAAATATTTCGTTTCGAAATAAATTTTATTCAAAACCAAACTATGGCAAATATATATATATATATATATGAGGAGGTTCAAATAAGAAGTGTAATTTGGCTAAGAAGCCTAAGAAGCAATCTTAGCCATCCATTTGTTAATAAGAGAAGAGATTTAAGTGGGGGGAAAATAAGGTTGGAGGGGTATCTTTAGAATAGCCATTTTTGTTGACTTTTTTCAAGTTCCTCCTCATTTTTTAAACTTCCATAACTTTTTTATATGACATTACTTTTTGAAAAAAATTACACCATAAAATCGAGCATTTTTTCTCTTTAATTTGAGTATAATGTTGATATATAAAAAACGATGATTTAAAAAAAATTCAAAATCTTTGTTGATTTTCGATAAAACAGCACTGATAATAGAATATGTGCTGTTTTCTAGTAAACAACAGCAAACCAGCACAGGAAAATAGCATAACAACAAAATCAGCACAACAACACATCAGTACAACATAAAAAACAACACAATAACAAAAACAACATAGATAATTTTATAAAATCATAAATCTAAAATAAAAGTCATCATCTTAAAAGAAGAATGTAAGTAAATAAGGTTTGACCTTCAGCAACATAAAAAGAAGAATGTACCTTATCTTTACGTTTTTCGGTAACTATTGTTATAGGGAAAAGAATGTACCATAAAATACAAGAAAGTGAACTAAAAAAACTTCATGTGAATGCTATGAAACTTGGGCTAGAACCCAAAATCTAATTTGCAAATGTTTTTGCATATAATACAATCTTAAAAACTTAGTTTTGTTGTGTTGGGTTTTGTTAATTTTTGTGATGACCTACCTGTGCGGTTTTGCTTGTGCTGGGTTATGTTTGTGCTGGTTTCAGGATTATAACATGTCACTCCCAATTGTGTTATTTGTTTTGTGCTAGTTTTATATACAATCTTAAAAACTTAGTTTTGTTGTGCTGGTTTTGTTTGTGTTGGTTTTGTTTGTGCCGAGTTAGCTAAGAAGAGCAAGTCACACAAATAACCGTGTTGTTTTGGTGCTGTTTTGTAGTAAAACAGCACAATTAATTGTTATGTTTGGTATTGTTTTATGATAAAACAGAACAGTTAAAAGTGCTGTTTTACAACGCAACACAGTTAATTGTGCTGTTTTATTAGAAACCAGCACATTTACGTAAAGTAGCATAATTTCATTAAGTGTCGATCTTGTTTTTACAAAAAAAAAAATACAGCAATACTATACTCAAATTAAAGGTTAAAACACGCTCGATTTTATGATGTATTTTTTTCAAAAAAATAAGGTCGTATGAAAAAGTTATGTACGCTTAAAGAAAGTGGAGGAATTTAAAAAATGTTAACAATTGTGGGTTTTCCAATAATACCCCTCCACCCCTTGTTTTTACTATAATTAAATCTCTACACTTGATCATCCATTTGAATGGATGAGATTGCTTCTTAGGCTTCTTAGCCAAATAATACTTCTTAGGGGAACCATCCCCTATATATATATATATATATATAGTTTTAAATATAATTATCTTCATTATAAACCAAGTTTTTAAGGTCACCAATAGCAATACCGTCACATTTAGAACAACATATGCCCCAACCTCAAGTACACCAACCTAAAAGGCAACCTACATCACTACAACAAAAAGACAGCTACAACGTTCAAACGGTTCACCAGTGAATTATCAACACATGCCTAAAAAAACTTTTTAACAAATACGCAACAACTTTTTTTTTACCAACACATGTTTTTTCATTCGTCTAAGTACCAATGAAGACTCCACAAAAGAAAAAATATCTCCTCCTACATGAAGTTCAATGCTCATCTTCACAACATACTTTTGTAACTCATAATTTTATGTTTATGCTTGTACAGTTCTTCTGTACAATTTTATGTTTATGCTTGGAAAAAAACAACTTTTTTCTTCTTGGAGGATTGGGTCCTCCCGACAGCCTCGCCTTAGCATCAAATTAGTGATCCTTATCTCGTTCCCTTTTTCCAACAGTGGGGATCAGTATCACTCTCAAAAATTCTTCTGTCTTCTATCTATTTTCTTTTGACAAGTGAATCCCGGTCGATCCACATCATGAGTGAATATATTTTAAAAATAATGACCAAATATGAATTTAAAACTCACAGCATAGGCCCTCGCAATAGCCGTATTTTTCTAAAATAGATTTTTTCAACCTTTCCTCGACGACATGTCGTCGTAACAAAGTAAGTGGGAAACTGAAAAAAACCCCACTTTATGTGGGGTCTATCCAGACGACACGTAGTTGCAATAGCTGTATTTTTTTTAAGTTCCTTTTATTTTGCAGCATGAAAAAAAAATTATCGTCCGTATAGGTCCAACTTTCCCTGACGACATTATTTTATTATTATTATTTTTTTCTTAAAAAATGTTTTTGGCACGACTCTATAACGACGACACGTCGTCATGATAAGGCTAACTTGCCCCGACGACTTTTTTCGCATTTAGCCTTGAAGTAGTAACGACGAAGCCTTTGCCGACGACACATTGTCTCAATAGGCTATCCCAACGACAAAATAATGATAGAAACTCTATTTTTAGTTTCGTAAATTAAACTTTTCAATAACTTCAATTCATAATAATAAAATTAATAATTACGAATTACGTAGTTAATATAATAATTTACTTGATGTGTTTTAAATGGATAACGAACATTAATGATACCATTTAGTTCATTAACATCCTTTAACTTTTTACGAAAACTAATATAAAAAAATAGAAAAAACTTATTATACAATGAATATTATTTGTGTGAGCCTTGCCGGAAAATATAAACAACCGCCGGCGACTTTATTAAATACCAAATATTGTTATGAAAGACGGCACTCAAATCTTCAGTTATTTAAAAAGGTTCAACAAATTCGGCACTTCACCGTTATTGCGTCCGCAAGGTACCGCAGCCACGTCAGAGCCCGGCATGAACGGCGAATTCTGGTCGTTGACGTCAGCAGTCATCACATTAATCGGTGGTACTGCATTGCTGTTACTTGCATCATTCTGATTCCGGATCATCATCACCCCCCACGCAGCTCTAGATTGAAAGTAATTATCTGCACTCTCTTCAACTTCCGGGATCCAATGAGTGGCCGACGTGTTCCTCACATAGGTGCCAGTTTCCGGTGGAAAAGGAGCCCCATTGCTCCGTTCACTGGATTCACAGTACGTCCAACCGCTTCATACAGAAGCGATTGAAACAACTCTGCGAATATGAATTGAACAAGACATGCAAAATTTAAAAAAAAGAAAAAATTTAAAATAAAACTAAATAGCATAAAAACAATGAAATTGAAAATGAGAGTGATAACAAACAAAGTTACCCGGTATATCACCCTATTTACTACTCGTCGTAAAGTAGGATATGAGGAGGGTGAGATGAGATCAAATTTTAATTGTGTTTCAAGAGACAGAGAAGTGCTTCCAATGAGACTTCCGACTTCAGGGCGGAACTAGGGGAGGGTCAAAGAGTAATTTGACCTCCGGTCATCAACATTTGTCAATATTAATTTTTATATAAGAAATTGATTTGTTTTAATAAAAAAAAATAAGTTGGATCCTTAGCGGTCGGTAGAAAATAGAACGTTATATATGATGACCATCTGTCTAAATAGTTCTGGTTTTGCCACTGACTCAACAAACTTTTTTTGAAACATGAAAGAAGAGATGGACGGAGTAATATTTACATACCGGTTTGTTGATGGCTGGAGGGTAGAGATGGGCAAAAAAACCGGTTTGAAATTTCAAACCGGGCATAACCCGAAAACCGATTCAAACTAAACCGGTTTACCCTAAACCGGTTCAAATCCTAGTGAAACCGCCGGTTACAAACCGGTTTGTCATATTCTGGAGCCCACCGGGTTACGGACCGGTTCTCCCAACCCGGTTCAGAAAACCGGTTTTTAAACCGGTTCAAACCGGTTTTTTCGCTGAAAAAAAAAAGAGTCGTTACTCAGCAGATTTATAGCCGTTAGAGTCGAATTTGGCCGTTTTTTTGGCTCCATTTGCACCCTTAAAACACTATAAATAGGTGGGGGGTGTTTAGGGTTGATCACACCTCTCTTTACACTCTCTAATCTCTAAAACCGCTCAAAAACGCTCTCTAAACTCTCTCAAAGAAAATACCAATGTCAAGTGTTGGTGGTTCCTCAAACGAAGTTAGCGTTGTGGAAATTCGACCAACAACGAGAAATCCGGCAATTTGGTGCAATTACGATTTATGTTTGTTGTCAAACGGGAAGGAACGTACTCAGTGCAAAATGTGTGATGCGTTTTTGGGTAAAGATTCAAACACTAGTTTGAAAACGCATATGGAAAAATCTTGCCCGTCCTTGAAGAGAATTCCAAGTGAAGGTCAAGCCTCGATGACAAGTGAAGGAGGAATTTGGAACTTTGATCCAAATATTGTTCGAGATCGAATGGCGAGGTTAGTGATTCAAGAAGGATTTCCGTTCAACCACTTTGACAATCCGCGCTTGACAAGGATGATTCAAGAGACACTCCAACCACGTTATCATCACGTAAGTCGCATCACCCTTAGACGAGATTGTATAAAAATGTGGAAAAAACAAAAAAAAGAATTAATTTTGGGTTTTGAAAATTTGGAAACCGGTGTAAACTTAACTACCGATGTTTGGTCGGCTCCACATGGTATACCAGATTCGTACCTTTGCGTTACCGCACATTGGGTTGATCCCAAAACGTGGCAAATGATTAAGCTTACAATCGCGTTTGACTTGTTTGAATATCCACACACCGGCGAAAATTTATTTTATATATTAGATGGTGTTATAACCGAATTTAAATTACAAAATAAACATTTTTCAACGTCTTTTGATAATGCATCTAATAATACAAATGCGGTTCAAAAACTAAAATTAAATATAAACCGGTTTGCAACGACGTTTTTTTCCATTATCGATGTGTCGCACACATCATTAACTTGGCGGTTGCAATTGAAGAGGTTTCAAACTTAACATATCATTTTCGACTAATGCTTAAAGATATTTTTAGTAACAAAAAAAGATACCATGATTATATTAGATTTTGTCGTGAAACGAATAATCTTTGCTTAGGTCCGAATTGGGACGTCGAGACAAGATGGAACTCGATTTATAATATGTTTTATAGCGCTTTACGACAAAGAGAAACTTTAGAAATATTTCATGAAATGCTTGCCTCAAAACCTCGTCGTAAAATTCTAAAGTTTCCGTCTAGAAGTTGGGACATTTTAAAAGACGTAACCGAATTGCTTGAAGTTTTCAAAACCGCCACCACTTTTTTATCCGGTGTTTATTATCACACAAGTCCATTAACTCTAAAACAAATATATTTAATGGCTAACAAGTTGTATGAACTTGAAAATAAAAGCACTCTTTTTACAAAAATGATAGAACCGATGAAAGAAAAATTAGTAAAATATTTTAAAGAAATGTCTCTCGTTATAACTTGTGCCGCCGCGTTAAACCCTACCATATATATTTTCGAGGTTGAAACGTTGATTGATAGAATTACTTACGCTTTGAATTTGGATAGTGAAGACATCCATTTTGCACAAGGCACAAAAATATATTTTAACAAATGTTTACAAGATTTATTTGATGTTTATTTACATAAATATGGTACAACTCCGACTCCACATGATACAATGGGTACATCATCAAGTGGTAGCTCGAGAGATGTTAATTTGAATTTATATAACGAAATGTTGAATGAATTTAGTAAACGGGCTCGAGGTACCACCTCGAGTAGTGAACTCGGAAGGTATATTGGCACAAACTTTTTAGTTATGCCTCCTACCGTTTTTGAGGAGTTTAATATTTTGGTGGAAAAAAACCGAAGCTTCGTTTCCGATTCTTTCCGCCATGGCCCGAGATGTACTCACCGTCCAAGCTTCCACGGTAGCTTCGGAATCTGCGTTTTCTTTTAGTGGCAGGGTCTTACCGATATGAAGGACTAGACTCACCCCCCCTAGCGATGGAAATGTACATTTGCTTGAATGACCATTTGGATGCGATGGATAGGATACAAGACCAAACTTCTCTCGAAGACGAAATTCAAGCCGAAGAAATCATACACAACAACGAGGTTGATCTTGGAATATCCGAACTAGTCACCGATGAAGAACTAGCCGAAGATGCAAGGCTACGAAGCTCCAGTTTCGAAGACAACGCACAAGATTAATCAATCAATATTCCAAAAAATAAAAATATATATTGTCATTTGTAATGTTTTATAATTTTATAATTTTATCTTGTCATGTTTTTTAATTTCTGAATTTTTCAAATATTAATAAACGTTGCACTTTATGTTTTATATTTGTTATAATTTTTTTTTTTTGATTTTTTATTAAAAATATCGAATTTATTTGAATTTATTCAATTTTTTTAATTAAAACCGGTTTAAACCGGTTTAACACACAAACCGGTTTCAACCCAACCCTAACCGGTTTAATAGGTTAGGTATTTCCTTGCCTCCAAACCGGGTTAACCCGAACCGGTTTAGGGCCAAACCGGTTTTTACTTTCCCTTGACCAAACCGGTTCGGGTTGGGTTCGAACCGGTTCGGGTTAAAAAACCGTTTTGTGCACCTCTACCGGAGGGTGCGGCGGAGATGAAATTGAAGAGATCGCTGCGGCCGAAGAACTTGGAGAGGAAGAGGGTGGCGTGGGCTTGGGCATCAGGAGATTGGATCCACTCCAAACAAGGGCGGAGGACGCAATTGTCACCGCAACCCTTGCGCAGAACTCGGCAACCATTGCAGCTCATTTTCTGAGTTGTAACCTTTGCACGGAAGCTCTGATTTTGTGAAAGAGGGGAAGGGAAAGAGAGATTTTAAGGATGAAAAGCTCTTGAGAGGTTGGCTTTGGCGTTTGTGTGTGTTTGTTGGTGAGATTGAAGGGTAAAACGGTAAATGTGAACCATGGTTTACTATAAATAGAAATAGTGCGTTCTCTACAAATTTTCTTGTGTCATCACCGTCTATAGTTTGTTTTGCCAATACTACTTTCAAGTTCTCAAGGCACAAGTGTGTGTCTATATATATCTACCATAATAAATGATCAATAACAAAATGGACACGTGTCTTTTTCTCATTCACTCCGCTATTGCCTAAATGTTGAAGAAGTTCTTTCTCTCTTCCTCCCGTGATTTTAAGACATTATTGTTGGAGATTGAAAGTCAATCAATAAATGTTGAAGAAATTTCTCCTCTCTCAACTTTTGTAACGCTAAAGTATGGAGAAATTAATTTATTCTCAAAACCCTAATTCTCTTCAACCGTTCTACATCGACGTCTCCTTACTCTCTCCAAACCATGATCCTTGGCATCTACTCCTGTCACGGCCATTGTAAAGTTTCAAAGGTACAATTTTGATTTTGTTTTCCTTTATTCTCCGTCTCCATCTTTTAAAAAAGGTAATGGTCTTCAATATATGAATCTTAATTTTGTTATAAACGACCGGCAATTGATTTTAGGGCAAGCAGTTGGAAGCGATTGATTTTTCAAGGTAAATGTCTTCTATATCTGAATCTTAGTTTTCTCCGTCTCTATAAAAACCCTACCTTTACATTTGTTTGTTATTTCGAATTCTGATATATTGATGAATTGAACTTTTGATTGTTAGTGTTTTCTTAAGTTCATTAAGTTTTTCTGTTTGGTTTTCTCCATTGACATAAACGAGGAGACTAAAAATAGTATTTACTTGATTTTTTACAATTTGATGTGATTATCGGATAATTATATTTGAAAGTTTTTGCTTTGTTCTTTTGTTTATCATCTTTTTATGTTTGATATGTTGTTGATGTGAACTCTTAATTTTTAGGATTTTATTAAGTAACTTATTCTGTTTTGTTTGTCTATTAACATAACTAGGTTTTTTCTCCCCGTGCGTTGTGCCGGGGCCTCCGCCACGATTTAAAATATGAAAATGCAGATAAAAAAACATGTCGCGACGGCAAATCTCCGAGATTTTATGAAAGTGTTTTCTTGATTTTATTTCTAACATGGAAGACGGGTCAAATTGCACTTCCAGGAGGACTAATTTCTTCCGAAACCATGACTCCCACATCCTCTAATAACCCTAAGACCCGCACAGCTAAACATCATAGACACAAAACGGGATTGAAAGTCAAGATGAGAATACATGAGATGCTTATAACGAACATATGCACCAAATAAGAGGTGATGTTTTAAAAGCCTCATTCCTTGTTTCACATGTTGTCCATGTAAATCAATTGTAATCACATTTTCAACATCTTTGTTCCTTCATGTCATATATTTTCAACATCTTTGTTTCTGGGATGGTTTTGGGGCAGGCAAGAAGGAGTCAGTGTTGAACGTGGAGATGGAAGTCGGTGCAGGGATTAGGGGGCTGCCTGGTGCGGAACGGTATTCCGCAAGTTGGGTTTCAAGTTTGGCAGATATGTTATCAAGGTCGGCTTTGAGATCGGCTTTTTGATCGGCGGAGAGGGAGGCAAATCGATGGTGGAAGTTGGCGGCGATTTGGGCGGCGTTGGCTTGGACAAATTGCAAGAGTTGTTCGGACTTAGCTAGCGTCTCTTCAATTGTCAGGCTGTTTGTGCGGGAAGGAAAGGACGATAATGAAAGCACCATTGACAGAAGCCGGATTCGAGATCTGCGGTCTCCCAAAATAATCAAAATTGCATAAACATAAAATAATAACTTGCTTCAATTTTCTCTGCTTTTCATTACTAAACCCCTTGGTCTATTTAAAGACTTACAAAGCAAACTAACATAAGAAAATTAACATGCACGTAATGGAAACAACCCACTAGCCTAAATTTACTAATAAACAAATAAAAGAAAGGAACTAATAATGAAAACATGGGGAGGTTGCATGGCAACGTGGTGAGAGGGATAGGCACGTATCAGTACTCGTCGCACTGGAGAAGGTATGATACTGTTCATCTGGATAGAGGTGGGTCGGCGGGTTAGGGTTTTGTGTAACGAAACAAAATTCGAGTTTCGTTTTCAAATAAATAAATATTTAATAAATATTATGGTGAAAATAATATTTATGGAATAAGTTGAAACAAGTGGGTTTCAAGTTAGTAATGAGATTATTCTAGTTTTTAGCTAGTTTTGAAATGAAGTGGGTAAAATGAAAGTTGAGGGGCTAAATTTGTAAATATGACAAATCTGTCATATTTGACATATTGAAGTCAAAATTGGCATTTGTGTAGTTGAAAGGGTCGTTCATTCCAAGAGGTGAAAAAGGGAGAAATCGAATTTGAAGCAAAACGTGTATTTGGAGCTTGATTTGTGAGGGTTTTGGCTTGCACATCACTCTCTTAACATCAAGTAAGTGATTTCCTTCCATTGATTTTATTTTGAATGTGATGTTTGGTGGGTTTTGAAGAAATACGAAAATTGAATATGTATGTGGTGAATTAGTGTTAAATTATAGATAATCTAGCTAATCTAAAGGTAAAGAGAGGTGATTAACATCCTAGAACCCTTGGATTTTGATTTTGAAAAGTAAGGGTTCATATAGTGAAAATTGGGGGTGTTTGGATCATGATGCTAAAAAGATGAATTAGTGATGATTAAGTGTTTAGGTGGTATTAGACACTTGAACAAACACCAAATTGACATAATAAAAGTTATTGATTAAGAAATTAATTTCAAGGTACTGGAAAGAAAACTCAAGTAGGTGAGTTTATGTTGAAAGAGAGTGTTTGGTTATGAGAATAACCCAAACGGGTCAGTTTGGGTTGAAAAATGAAAATTGGGTTGTGGACTCAATTGTAATGTGATGATGTATGTATGTTAGATTACTAAACTATGTGTATATGTTTAGGTAATCAGATTACAAAGCTAGAAGGTGCTGCGGGATCTTCTAAATCAAAAGGTAAGTGCATTTGCACTTACTTAGTAATGTTGATAATTGGGTGGTTTATGTGTTATGATGCATACTATGTATTGAAATGAATGTATGTGATGATTGAATGAACTAGTATGTGGAAAAGTATGAATGTAGCTATAGTGATAAAACTATAATGGATATGTGCAAATGAAAGAATATGGTTATTGTGGAAATACCTTAATGGCTATGTGAATGAATGTAGTTATAGTTGAAATGCTATAATGGATATGTGAAATGAATGAATGTAGTTATAGTGTAATACTATAATGGATATGTGTGAATGAGGTTATGATCTATGAATCATAATGGATATGAGGTTATGATCTATAAATCATAATGGATATGAGGTTATGGTTAAAATACCATAATGGAAAAGAGGTTATGATCTAAGTATTATAATGGATATGAGGTTATGACCTAAGAGCCATAATGGATATGAAATGATGTAAATGAATGTTAAATGAATGAAATGAAACTTGCAAGTGGAAATGCAAGTGTTACGAAACCTTATTTGACCTAATGGTTGCAAAAGGGTCAAATGGGTGAATGGGTGGAATCAAGTATTTAAATACTTGATTGTTATGTTTTTCTTCATTACTAATGGTAAAATGTTTATGTGGTTATGTAGGCAAAGCTCCGATGTAGGTCAATGTCAAGTCTGAGGCGTTGAATGATTCTCGTACGCGAATTAGTATTTTGGGGGTTTAAAAGAAAATCCTTAGTTTGATATGTAAATTTGTACAAAACTTGATGTTTTGGTGAGTTTTTGATAATGTGAATATGATGACTAAGTATTGGGAGTTTTTGTTGTTATGATGTTTTGTGAAAAATGGAAAAATTGGCTAAGTATGGAACTTGGCAAATTACCTTAACTTTCTGTTTACAGGGTGTCTTCGCGGTACGCGAAGGTGGGGAGGGGTTTTCTTGCACCACGCAAGAGCTCTCCCTACGGACAGGCTAAATGCTGATCTTCGCGGTACGCGAAGAACCCTCCCTGCGGACGGTGTAAACCAGGGTCCCTCACGGTACGCGGAAGGGATTCCCTGAGTCTTCGCGGTACGCGAAGGGGTAAAAAAAGAAAAAAAAATCTTTGAATAAATGCTTCCGCGTGTGTTTAAATGTTTTAATAATTGGTGTTCCAATTATGGGTGTTACAACTTGGTATCAAAGCAATTGTTTGAGGGATTTGGTGTGGTGGCACCAAACTCAAACCGGATGCTCTTGATATGGGGGAAAATGATACGAGAATCCATGAAGGACTTGACTGAGACTCGGAGCTTGCGGAAACGAAAGGTTAGTAATGATTTGATAAAGTGGTAATATATATATATGGTGTATGTATATATGTATGATGAATGTTGTTAAGGTGTTATGTGTGCCGAAACTTGTTTTGTGACTTGTTATATGGAGATGGTAATTACAATTGGGCATGGCGTGTTATTAAACATGTCTGGCCAATATGTTTAATAAGGCGAAATGTTCAAGGGACTTTATGATAACCATATAACAATCAACATTTGAAATGATTAGGTGAAGGTGGTTATATAGTATATAGGTATGTATATATATATATATATACTTAATACATATAATAGTGAACGTGTAATGGATACCTAGGGTATTGAAAGTAAAAAGGGATTGAGGTGTTTTTGGTTCATTTTCTCAGTTTAGAGATGGCGGAAGGAGCTAATAATGAACCATTGGATCCAAGAATCCAAGATATGATAAAAGATGAAGTGAATAAGGCCTTCGAGCAAGCCACCACCTTGTTAATGGAAGAAATGAGAGGGGCTATTAAGCTTACTCTCGAAGATGTCTTGAAAGAAAAGGAAAGGGTACCACAAGGGTGTACTTTAAAGGAGTTTATGGTGATAAAGCCCAAGGAGTATGATGGGCAAGTGGACCCGATCCTTAGCCACAGGTGGGTGGTGGATATGGAGTCTAATTTTGAGACTACTAAGTGTAAGCCCGAGGACAAGGTGATGTTTGTCACACCCCCAATTTCAACTAACGGAGTTTTACCGTTTGGGAAGTGACAAACTAGGGTCTCAGTCATTAGTTACATTGAACGACACTATATGGGACTAAAATGAAAATATATCATAGATGATCAAAGTAAGTGCGGAAGTGTAAAACGAAAGTAAATGCGCAAAACAAACACGCCCAAGAAAAGTCCTAAAGTGTTCGGTCCAAATAAAGTCCAACACAAAGTACAAAGCAATTCAACAATAATAATTTATAATTTAATCATAAGACTCCATGCATGCCCTATGCGTGCACATGTGCCTTATCTTAAGCGACCTGAGAAAACATGTAAGAAAATATCAACACGAGGTTGGTGAGTTCACAGGTTTCAGTTTGCAACAAAGTTCAATAGGTTAATGTACATTAAATATATAAATCAATAGGTAGCTAACCCATAAGCATGTTAACTAATGCGCTCGCAACCGACAGCTGATTGTTTATGTTTTTGCCTCCCACCAGGCTTATCAACCATGGTGCATGTTTAGGTCAAGAATGCACTCGTTCGACATCCAGTCGGGTTAGCGCGACTAACGCGGGTGAGGTTTGTCAAACCCGGTAGTACTACTCAACTTACCTCGCTATGTTCATATTAACGGTCCGATGTTGGGACTTAGTGATAGATGTGTACGCATAGTTAAACAAATGATAACATACATGAATTACATAACCAAAAATGTTTACGTCATGTTTTCTCCCCCAGTTGTAAAACAGTAAAAATGGGCCGTGAAAACTCACCTGATTGCGTAGGTAGTAATCACACAAGTACGAGATTGAAATCTCAAGCGTTAGCCCAACACGGCTCACGAATGCCCTAGAATTACATCATAATTATTAAGCATAAAATAGGATATGTGACGATGACACAGAATGTTAAACGTCCTAGAAGAAACGCTCTAAAGATCAACGAGTAGACGAACGTGTCCACGAGAATACAGATTTCTAGGTTAAATAATTAGAATGATTACGATATGCGACGAAAGACAATAATTACAATAATTAATAAATATATTCAATCGCCTTCGTCATTAAGTAATGATTCAGAAAAATAATATTATTATATTATTTTTAAACTCGCATAGTTAATACGATGACTTTTTATGTGGCAAAAATTATAATATATTATTTTTATTCGAGAATATAATTACGGGTAAACAATATAAATATTTATATTATTTGTAACTTAGAAACGTTACAAAAATGTTTATAATACGGAGGAAATAATATATAAAATATATTATTTTTAATTTGTGTCACGGTACAAAAATAATATGAATATATTATTTTATGAATAGATTTTAATAATAAATACGGTTTGCAAGACCAAACCCGAGCCTACGGGTGGTTTTCTGGTTTAAAACATTTTAATATATTAATATAATAATATAACAATTGATTTTATAATTAAAATATCCTTAAAACATACATTTAAAAAGAAAACACGGGAGGAGGATTCGAACCCGGGTCTCCTCCCCAACAGTCAAACGATCTAACCATCACAGCCCGCTAGGGAATCGCAACAGGATTCGAATCCAACCGGTTTTAATCAAAAGGTCTAGAGAGCCCTTCCCCCATACCCAATCACGGTCGGTCCTAGTCCAAAACTCACGAATCTGATCACGATTTAACAAGATGGCATCGGGATTTTGTTAATCGGGGTGTCACGAACCTAGGGGTATGTTTGATTGTAAATATGATCGAGATTTGAGTGATTAATTTCTGTTTCAAAAACCGTAACCCTAGAATATGAACACAAAATTAAATTGATCAAATCTGATGTTAAGAGTTGATGAAACTATAGGGCTTTTACAGATTAAGGTATTGCGAATATATCCAGGTGGTTTAATTGGATTGAGGTTGGTTTTAAGATCAAAACCCCCAAATTGTTTTATGAACGAACCCTAGTTTCTAGATCATGAAGAATTTGATGTTTCATGATTCAATTATCATGGGGCTTTAAAAGAGTGACTATTTGCTATCCCAGCCCTATGATTTAAATGGATTGATATCGTGTTTAGAGCAGGATTCGATCAAACCGTATTGGGATGAACCCTAGAAATCGGTTTATGATCGATTCGTTATTTTAAGCCCTGATTAGGATAGGGCTTTCACTCTAAACACTAAAACAAAGTTAAAGATATGCTTGATTACCAGAATGGATGCCGAATTGGTGGTGACCGAGTAAACGGGGTTCCGACTTGCGCGAGCTTAGCCTCCAGCGACTCCTGCTTCAACTACAGTGGAATTGACGTGCGTAAAAGCTTCAGGGACGTGCGATGAAGGTCCGCAAAGCTTTGATTTCAAGAATGATGATCTAATTGATACGAATTCGTGCGTAAAAACAATGAGGTCGACGGTTACGGCTTTATTAGCCATAAGTAGATTAATTCGTGCATAATGGAGATGTTAATGTGCTAATGATGGTCGAAATTGCTAGTAATGTCCATTTCGGTTTCGAAATCAAAAGAATTTCGGATATATCTCGCAAATTTCGGTCATAGGGTCACGAGTTTGACTTTTAGAAGTCAACAACAACAAAATCCACTTGATTTTGACTTTGAGAAATCAACAGATTGAATTTTGGTTTATTGCACTATCAGTCCCTGTAGTTTTAGGTGTTTTTGAGTTTGGAAAATGACAGAATTAGTCCTTGAGGTTTCAAATTGGGTTAACTGAGTTAACGGAGTTATCCAGAATTTGCCGGGTGTCACATCATCTCCTAGTTGAAAGAATTTTCATCCCAAAAATTAAATAATAATAAAAAAAATCCGGATGTCACAATGTTTAGTGTGCCTCTTCTGACTGGGAGGGCGAAAGAGTGGTTATTGAATTTCCGAAAGGAGAGGGGTGATTTGGGTGTGACTTCCATGACTTGGGAGGAATTCAAGACGGCTTTTCTGAAGTATCATTGCCCACAAACCGCGGTTGATAGGATGACTGAGGAGTTCCTCCTCATGAGACAAACAAATGAGTCCATAGATGAATTGGTTGGGGCTTTCTTTGATCGCGCCAAGTTTTGTCCAGACGTGGTGTCGACTGAGAAGGCGAAGATTGGTAGGTTCTATGCTATGCTGACAGTGGAATTCAGAGATAGCATATCTCCATCCTCTTTCACCACACTTGTGGATTTAATAAATAGGCATCGGGAAAGAGAGGTGGAGTTGAGGAGGCAAGAGGCTAGGGAGAGAAGAGGAAAAGGGAGATTGTGGAGAAAGTTGTGTAGAAGATAAAGGGCGGGAGCCCTAGTAAGAAGTCGTTTAGCAAGTTCTCTCCCCGTGGTTGTAAAGTTTATGGGAAAGAACATTTTGGGGAATGCAGGAAAGGGACTTTAAATTGTTATAAATGTGGGAAGCCGGGGCATATGGCTAGTCAATGTACAAGCCAAATTCGGATATGCTATAACTGTTACAAGCCCAGGCATAATAGGGGTGATTGTCCCGATTTTAAGCAAGCTGGAAGTGAGAAGAAGGCAGATATACCAAGGCCAAAAGGTAGAGCCTTCCTCATCTCGGCTGAAGAAGCAAAGACCAACTCGGAGGTGGTGTCAGGTACATTCAAGATTAACTCTTTACCTGTACTAGTTCTTTTTTATTCAGGGGCTATTCGTTCATGTGTGTCTTTGAAATTTTTTAAGCATTCTTCATTTCTAAGTAGCAAGTTAGATGAACCCTTAGAAATTGAAGCGTCAAATGATAAGAGTTTCCTAGTATTTGATGTTTATAGGAATTGCAAGTTAAGGACGGGGAGTGAAACGATCCTTATTGACTTAATTCCTATGTCCATGGGAGACTTTGATGTGATAGTGGGAATGGATTGGTTGTCTAAGAACAAAGCGAATATTCTATGTAGACCTAAGGCGGTACAACTCGATTCCCCATCGGGTGAGTCTATTTACATAGAAGGTGAAAAGAAATGTAATGTAAAGATGTGTTCTTATGTAAAGGCAACAAAGTACATGGTGCATGGGTGCAAGGCATACATGGCTTGTGTTGCGGATGTGGTAAAAAGGGTGAAAGATATTCGCGATGTTCCGGTTGTAAACCAATTTGTGGATGTGTTTCCGGATGAGTTACCGGGGGTACCACCGGAAAGGGAAGCGGAGTTTGGGATTGACTTAATCCCGGGTGCAAAGCCGGTAGCCAAAGCACCATATAGGTTGGCACCACCGGAAATGAAAGAGTTAATGGAGCAATTGCAAGAGCTTCTAGATAGAGGTTTCATACGCCCAAGTGTCTCGCCTTAGGGTGCACCCGTTCTCTTCGTTAAAAAGAAGGACGGAAGCATGAGGATGTGTATGGATTATCGAGAATTGAATAAGTTGACGGTGAATAATAGGTAGCCTTTACCTCAGATTGATGACATCTTTGATCAATTACAAGGGGCATCATGGTTTTCTAAGATTGATTTGAGGTTCGAGTACCATCAATTGAAAGTGAAGGAAGAAGACGTTCATAAGACAACTTTTCGCACTCGATACGGTCACTATGAGTTCACGGTTATGCCTTTCGGTTTGATCAACGCACCCGCGGTTTTCATAGATCTTATGAACCGGGTGTGTAGGCCATTCCTCGACCGTTCAGTGATCGTATTCATCGATGATCTTCTCATCTATTCGCGGAGTGAAAGTGATCATGCCATTCATCTTCATGATATTCTTGAAGTGTTGCAAAGGGAAAGGCTTTATGCAAAGTTTTCAAAGTGCGCATTTTGGTTGCGTGAGATCTAGTTCTTGGGTCATGTGGTGAATGATAAAGGAATCACAGTCGACCCATCCAAGATAGTGGCGGTAGAAGATTTGTCATCACCAAAGACGCCTTCGGAGATTAGAAGTTTCTTAGGGTTGGCGGGTTATTATCGGCGATTTATTGAGAACTTCTCTCGGATTGCCTTGCCGATGACGAAGTTAACGCGTAAAGAGACAAAGTTTGTATGGGGTCCCAAGCAAGAATCTGCCTTTCAACTCTTGAAAGAAAAGTTGACTAAGACGCCTGTCTTATCCTTGCCGGACGGGACCGAAGATTTTGTGATATATTCGGATGCCTCGCATTCGGGGTTGGGGTGTGTTTTGATGCAAAGGGGGGAAGTGATTGCCTATGCGTCTAGGCAATTAAAGACTCATGAGGTGAATTACCCTACCCATGATTTAGAGCTTGCGGCCATGGTTTTCGCGCTCAAGATTTGGAGGCATTATTTGTATGGAGTTAAGTGTACGATTTACACGGATCACAAAAGTCTCAAGTACTTCTTTGACCAAAAAGACCTTAACATGAGGCAAAGGCGGTGGCCTGAATTGGTCAAGGATTATGATTGTGAGATACTTTACCATCCGGGTAAAGAAAATGTGGTAGCGGATGTGCTTAGTCGGAAGACGAGTCATACACCTATCAAGGTGAAGTCATTTAAGATGACAATTTCATCATCTCTTATTGATGAAATCCGGGAGGCACAAGTGTTAGCACTTAGTGGTGATTTGAAAAAGGAAAGGATGGTTGCTTATGTTGATAAGCTTGGGGAAAATAGCACGGGGTTAAAGAAATGCTTTGATAGAATTTGGATTCTTAGGTTGTCAAGTGTGTTGGAAACTATTTTGGATGAGGCGCATAAATCCAAATATTCTATCCATCCGGGGGCCACAAAGATGTTTTATGACTTGTGATGTGTTAGTATTTACACATCTTTTTGGCACAAAACTTCGCTCATTTAATGATCAATTCTTGGTTATATTCAACGTTTAGACACTTATTTGCTTCATTTCCTGCTTTGTAGGTTTTTGTGAAGCTTGGTGAATAAACAAGAAGATTCCAGGATAAACAAGTGAAGTTTTAGGGTTTCTGTGATGGAGGCACGGTCGTGCCCCTATTTGGCACGGTCATGCCAAGCTCCCAAACCCTAGGCACGGTCGCGCCCACATCTGGCACGACCGCGCCAAGCCAAATTCCAAGGCACAACCGTGCCTTGGCCGCCCACGGTTGCGTGTCATCTCATGAGTCTGAACAACCGTACATCCTCGATCAGTGGTACCCAATGGAAGCTACGGATCGGTCAAACCTCTTTCACACGGTCGTGCCAAGACCTAGACACGACCGCGTCCTTGTGCTAGGCACGGTCGTGCCTTCTCTCCTGGCACGGTCGTGCCTCCCCTTTTCTATTTAAATAGAACTTAATTCTCATTCAGATTTCAGCAACCCAGGGGAAAAACGTACTGTTCCAGCTCGAGTTTTCTTTGTTCCAGCCATATTTCAAAATTCTTGGAGAGGATACAACATCAAGAGGATCATCATACATCAACAACAACATTTAGGCTTGGAGGAGTGGTTTGATTCTTGTTTTCATATCATGTTGTTTTCATATCATGTTTCTCACTATTTTTCCCTGCTTATTTGTAATTTTGATGCTCATGATGAGCTAAAAATCTTGTTCACTTTGGTTTAGATGAAGTTTAGATACATTTGACAACATTCATGGATTATTGGCAATTATTATGTCAATGTTATGACAACCGTATGATTATTCTTTGATGAAATTATATGTTCAAGTATTTTGAGTTGTTTACAAGACTTGTATTTGTGTATGTCATATTATGTTGGAAAACTTGTGATTTATGCTTATATTCATGGATTGGTGTATGTATTTATACTAGTTTATGGCATTTGACTAGGAATGGTGAATGAAGTCTTGTTTATGAATCATTATATTTGTATGTATAACCTTATGCTTATGTTTGGAAAGACAAAGTATTTGTTATGATGTGTCATACTTAGTATTATGTTTATCTAGGAATTGTTGACACATCCTCCTAATTTATATAACCTTTATATGAACATTGTATGTTGAAGAAATGCATATTGTTGTCTAAATTAATCAACTTGAGGTGGATAGTGTGTTGTTCATATTATCTTTCCAACTAGTTGTTGGATTAGTGTTTCTTAATCGGAAGTTAGTTCAATCTTTATAAACATTGACATGATTATTAAACACGTGAGCCTCATTGTATGACTTTAGGTGGTTGGTTTGTGTAATTCATGCTAGCTTTCTGAATAGTCATTTGATTAGATATCTTTGACGAGAATTTAGTCAATTTATGTATCGTGTATTTGCCATGTTTCTATGAATGTATTGAATGTATTCTAAATGGATTCGACAACGAAGTGATATTTTCTCCTTGATTGTTTGATTTGTGATTTAGTTTAGTTTTATATTCTTACATATTAGTCTAATTAAAAATCAACTTAAATATCTTTAATCCATACTTGATTGAATTTTAGTCCCGATTTATTATCGCATTCCACCGTGTCCACGGATTGATACCCGGTTCTTACCTTTACTATATTGCTATCCGACGGGTACACTGCCCGGTGTGTGTGATTAGTATTTGGTGAAAACCCTTTTTAAAACTAATTGTGTAAATTACTTATAAAAATATATATATAGTTTACACGCATCAACTTGAGGTGTCATTTTTGGTGGCCGGGTATGATGCGTGATATAGTCAAGTATGTGGAGAGGTGTCTCACATGCTTAAGGGTAAATGCGAAGCATCAAAAGTCGTATGGAAAGCTTCAACCGCTTGAAATACCGCTTTGGAAATGGGAGAACATTACCATGGATTTGATCACTAAACTACCAAAGACTCGAAAGGGTTATGATGCGATATGGGTAGTAGTGGATCGGTTGACAAAGAGTGCACATTTCCTTCCAATAAAGAAAACGTATTCTTCGGATAGGTTGGCGGATTTGTATGTGAAGGAAATAATGTCACGTCATGGTGTGCCGGTGTCGATTATATCGGACCGTGATACGAGATTTACTTCACATTTTTGGAAGAAATTCCATGAGGATATGGGTACTAGATTAATCCTTAGCACCGCTTATCATCCACAAACGGATGGTCAAAGCGAGCGGACGATTCAAACGCTCGAGGATATGTTGTGAGCGTGTGCTTTGGATTTTGGGGGAAATTGGGACGACTATTTACCATTGGCGGAATTTTCATACAACAATAGCTACCATTCTAGTATTGGTATGCTGCCTTTTGAGGCATTGTATGGGAGGAAATGTAGAACACCCGTGTGTTGGGGTGAAATTGGTCAACGGGAGCTTGGAAGTAAAGAGGTGGTCAATGAAACTATTAGTAATATTGACCAAATTAGAGCACGCTTGAAGGCGGCTCAAGATCGCCAAAAGTCCTATGCGGATAATAGAAAGCAGGCGATTGTGTTTCAAATGAGAGACTTTGTGCTTTTGAAAGTCTCTCCTTGGAAAGGGGTGATACGGTTTAGGAAACGGGGAAAGTTAAGTTCACGTTTCATCGGATCGTTTAAGGTGATAGCAAGGGTGGGTGCGGTAGCCTACCGTTTGGAGCTACCGGAGGGACTAAGTAGACTTCATAACACATTTTATGTATCCCATTTGCGAAAATGTTTGGCGGATAAATCTACTTTGTCCCATTGGATGATATAGAATTGGATGAAAGGTTGAATTATGTTGAAGAACCGATGGCAATCTTGGATAGAAAAGTGAAGAAATTACGGAATAAAGAGATTAGCCAAGTTTTGGTAAGATGGAAACATAAGAAGGGGGTGGAAATGACTTGGGAAACCGAGGAAGAAACGCTCAATTATTGTCCGAACCTTTTTCTGTGAAACCCAAATAAGGGGAGGTGATTTGTAACGAACCAAAATTCGGGTTTTGTTTTCAAATAAATAAATATTTAATAAATATTATGGTGAAACTTGCAAGTGGAAATGCAAGTGTTACGAAACCTTATTTGACCTAATGGTTGCAAACGGGTCAAACGAGTCAAATGGGTGAATGGGTGGAATCAAGTATTTAAATACTTGATTGTTATGTTCATCTTCATTACTAATGGTAAAATGTTCATGTGGTTATGTAGGCAAAGCTCCGATGTAGGTCAATGTCAAGTCTGAGGCGTTGAAGGATTCTCGTACACGAATTGGTATTTTGGGGGTTTAAAAGAAAATCTTTAGTTTGATATGTAAATTTGTATAAAACTTGATGTTTTGGTGAGTTTTTGATAATATGAATATGATGACTAAGTAATGGTCAAAATGCCCAAGTGTTGGGAGTTTTTGTTGTTATGATGTTTTGTGAAAAATAGAAAAAATTGGCTAAGTATAGAACTGGGCAAAATACCTTAACTTTCTGTTTATAGGGAGTCTTCGCGGTACGCGAAGGTGGGGAGGGGTTTTCTCATGCCACGCGAGAGATCTCCCTGCGGACAGGCTAAATGCTGATAGTCGCGGTACGCGAAGTATGAGGGAAGGTTCTTCGCGGTACGCGAAGAACCCTCCCTGCGGACGGTGTAAACCAGGGTCCCTTGCGGTACGCGGAAGGGATTCCCTGGGTCTTCGCAGTACGCGAAGGGGTAAAAAAAAGTTTTTTGGGATAAATGTTTCCGCTTGTATTTAAATGTTTTAATAATTGGTGTTTCAATTATGGGTGTTACCTTTTGGTGGTGGTGGTAAGAGGGAATAGACGGATAGGGTTGAGGAAGGAGGAGTTGGAGCAGAGGTTGGCGTGGTGGAAGCGGGTTTTGTGGAGGTGGAGAGGGAGGATGGCGGCGAAGCATATATAAGAAATACCCACATGTAAATGTATATCCCTGTAGCTACTATTCATTTCTATTTATCTTTTCAATAAGAGGTATAATGGAGGAGACTTAATTAAATAGTGTTTTTTATTGTGTACTAATGGATAAACTATTACTATTAGATAATTATAGTTCAAAGTTTTTACTGTTTTCGTTTGTTTTTTTGTCATCGTGTACAGTTGGATATAATAGAGTATTCTTCAAATATAAATTGTCTTCGGATAAAAAGTGAAAATGTTTACACTGTTCTTTTTGTAACATCTCTAAATAAGTAACCGTAAATAAATTTAAAAAGGAACGGGAATAATTACTATAAGTTTAGGGATGACAAAATAACCCGAGGCCGACGGATATACCTGAAACATTCGGGACGGGTATACCCGAAACCCGATGGGCACGGGCCGGGTATGGGATTAATTTTAAAATTTTTCATGGGTATGGGATTAGGTGATACCGGACCCGATTACCCGAAACCATGTACCCGTTTACCCAAACCATATACCCGAATTATATATTCGAAAATTTTTAATTTATATTTTTTTTTCCCTTAACACATGCTTATTAATGCTTCATTTTATGAGGTGTATTATATGGAAAATTAACTTTTCTTTTGAAATATGTATTTAAAAATATAAAAAAAAAAGTCATAGAAAAGTACACGACACATATCCAACAGGTATTGGTCGATACCCACAAAATAACATGTTACCCAATACTAACGTGTATGCTCGATACCCGCGGGTATGCTCGATACCCGCGGGTATACCTGATACCCGACGGGTAATAGGACGGGTATGGGAAATGATTTTATAACCAGGTATGAGTTTAGGATTACCGATACCCGGTCCGAACACTACCCATTGCCATCCCTACATAAGTTGGAGGAAAGGAGAAGGGCTTGGCCATAGGCCGACCCATGGGCCTGGAAGCATGGGGAAACCCCTCTATTCTCAGCAGCTCCAACCCTTTCCCCCCATTCTATCCATTTGCGAAAAGATTCCGGAGAAAGGAAATGATCACGGTTAAAGAGAGAAAGCTCTCGGGAATCATCACCCGGTATCTCAGCAATAACAAGCAACACAAATCGGACATCAAGAGGTAATTATCTAGCCCTAATCTCAGTTTATATGACTTTTAAGTTTCAGGTTAAAAATCATGTAAAGTCACAGTTTTTACATAGGAAATAAGAAACTTAAATGGAATGTTTTTAACGTAAAAAAATAGCTTAGATTTGTGTTCATGAACTTAAATGGAATGTTTTTAACGTAAAAAGATCAGAGCTTGAATGACTCGAACCTTAGCCGCCAAAATTAGGGTTTCTGGTTGGGGAAGATGATCGCGCATGCAAACTTACCAAGTGCGTCTGGAACCATTTTAAGCGAACTTACTATCTTAGCTTTAGCAAGTTCACCTAAGCCAAATCAGCGGACCCACTATGTTCCCTTAGCACCAATATAGTGAACTTATCACATCTTCGCCTAAGATGCCTAAGTAGCGAACCTGGTATGTTTGCCTAGAATATTAAGGGCGAACATGTCATGTTCGCTTAAGCCAAATATGACGAACTTATCTAAATTTTCCTAACCATAAATGTATAAACGTTTAGTGCCGTTTAGGTGCATTCTCTTTTCTTGTATGACTTGATTATGTGGATAACTTGTGGAAATGATGTAACTCTGACGTGGAGGGGTGTGGAGGTGTAAAAATTATGGGTACTCCCCTTAGCCTAATATCTTTCCTTAAATGAGGGGTATTTAGATTTTTTTTATATATTTCTTTATTTTATCAATATTTTAAACTTTTAATTATTCCCATTGTCTCATAAACCGTATTAACCCTAATTACCCTATTACGATCGTCCATGTTACCATCATCTTCTTAATCCTGGTCGTCCATGTGATCATCGTCTTCTTGAATTACGATCGTCCATGTGGCTCTCATCTTCTTGAATTACGCTTGGATTCACTATTGCATGTTTTCGTAATTACTAATGATTATGAACCACCGATAATATTTTTTTTTACTTTTGACACTTGCTAGGAGTGAAGTAGATATTGTTGTCAACCTTTATGATTATTACAATGTTGATGAGGTACGTGTTCCGGTATTTACTATTATTATACACAAGTACCATCAAATTATTATGGTTCACGTCATTTAAGTAGATACAAAGACAGTTAGCTTGAGATCATGGTGATTGTAACTAAAGCAATGAAACAATAATAGAAAGATTAGGGTGGACACTTATCTTTTCTCAAAACTTTTTTAACCAACTATCAATCTGCTACATCATTTTTTCCCTAAGTTTTCTTAGATTTCTCTAGATGGGCGGGGCATTTATTTTTCTTCCTCAAACTTCCTAAACATTTTTATTTAATGAATAATAAATAATTTAATTATAATCTAGGATTAAAATGAAAGTCAGGGAAATAGTGTAGTTTTCATCTTTTCAAATTTGATCACAAAAGTTTTTTTTTTCATACAAGTACAACCTCATCAGCTTGGCCCACGTGGGATAGCACAAACGTATGGATGTGAACGAACCGAACGTTGAGCGAACAGTTCGTGAACCGTTCGACGAGAAGTTCGTTTACGTTCGTTTAATAAATGAACGAACATGAACAAGGAATTCCGGCCGATTAACTAAATGGACGAACATGAACAGAGGTCTCGTTCGTTCAGTTGTGTTCGTGAACGTTCGGTAACATGTTCGTGAACGTTCGGTAACATGTTCGTGAACGTTCATGTTCGTTTGTTTATGTTGTTCATTAAAGATTTTTGTATATTTCTATTTTATTTTATCTAAATTTTTTATATTCTTTAAATTATATTTTTTTATTTTTTACCCTAACAATTAACAAAGTAAAGTAAGTTCGTACATGTACATAAAACTTGATATTAAAATGATGTTATTAAATGTTCATTTCGGAAGACATTATGGTTGACATCAAAAGTCCCAAACAAGGCTTTGTTCGGTTCCATTCGTGAACAAATCCATTTCCTTAATGAACGAACTGGAACATGAAATTTCGTTCGGTTAATGTTCGTGAACCGTTTATGAACAAATTAAATGCTAAACAAACGAACACGAACAAGACTCCGTTCGGTTCGTTTACAAACCTACAAAAACGTGTCTTTTTTTTATTTTAAAATTCAACCTTATACTATACATAATATACACTTCAGCCCGTTTCATTTTCTAATAATTTCGTTTTCCTTTAATAACTTTCGTTTGTTAACTTTTTTTAAAAAATACGGAGGGTGCGGCTTTTTTTTTCGACGTTCTGATATAATTTTTTTTTAAACGGGGTTGTATTCAAAAACGATATTTTTTTGTATCGTTGTCTACATCGAGTGTCGTTACCATTGTCATACCGTGACAAGCCGAACCTATTCTGAGCGAATAATATCATTGTCGGTATTTGTATTATCGTAACCCGTATCAGTATTAACTTTTATGGTTTTCGATAACCCGTACCGATAAAATCTTTTTTTATTATTATTATTTAGTTTTATGTTTATCTTTTATTAGCATTATTTTTACCTCTGCACAATATTTTCATTTTCATCCCTTATATTATATAATATACGCTTTTAGCATTTTTCATTTTCTATTAATTTCATTTTCATTTAATAACTTTAGTTCGTTAACTTTTTTCAAAATACGGAGAACATGGCTGTTTTTAGTTTTTTTGTCAACGTTCCGGTATAAATTTTTATAAAACGGAGTTGTATTCAAAATTCAAGGGTTTTTTATCGTTACCTATAGCAAGAGTCGTTACCGTTGTCGTACCGTGACGATCTGAACCTGTTATGAGCGAACAACATCATTTTCGGTATTGATATTATCGAAAACCGTATCAGTATTCTCTTTTATGGTTTTCGATGACCCGAACCATTAATTTTTTTATTTTGTTTATTTCATTTTTAATTATTTAGTTTTATGTTTCTCTTTGATTAATATTATTTTTATCGTTGCACTTACGTTTTAATTTTCTTTTATTTTTTGCATTTAGCGAGTGTCGTTACCGTTGTGGTACCGTGACGATCCGAATTTATTATGAGCGAACAACATCATTGTCGGTGTTGGTATTATCGGAACCCGTATCGGTCTTCGCTTTTATGGTTTTCTACGACTCGAACCAGTATTTTTTTTTCTTTCCTTTTTTATCATTTAGTTTATTTTTCTTTTTTTTTAACATTATTTTTACCGTTGCACCTACATTCATGGACGAGCCGAATCGATAACTATCAAACTCCCGCAACGTAGCGCGGGAAAAAAACTAGTTTATATAATTTTAAGACGTAAAATACCACTTTCATTAATTACAATCATTAATTTGGAATAGAAAAAAAAACATCATCTTGAAAAAAAATCCAAAACAATTTCGAAGTTTCAGCAACATTTTCTCGAATACATTTTTTCATTTTTCGTAATTCTACTTCCAGCCGCATTTTCATTGATTATAATGGGGTAACTTTGTAAAATAGTAACTAAGTTTAAAAAATGTTTTAATTAGGTCACTAAATACGTATTTTATATGGTATAACTCTCGGGTATAATATGGTATAATATAGTGAATAACTTAATTGGAACACTTTTAAAACTTCGTTAGTATTTTGTGGAGTTCTCCCAATTATAATCCTCAAACTTCATTTTTCTTAATTCTACTTTTAGCCACATTTTCTCGAATACATTTTTTTCTCTTCCTTAACGTTCTTGCTCATCCTGTTAAAATCCAAAATGATTTAGACCAAATCACTCTTGTTGCTTGAGAAAGATGACACTCTCTTCCCTTTGCGTTGGGGTCTTGTTGGTGTGGTATTTTCATTAAGGTCAGGAAAGCAGTTATCCGAAGCCGGGTTTTATTACGAGGGTTTGTGTCACGATATGTAAAAGGATCAAAGTTGGGTTGTTTCGATGGAAGATGGAAGTCGCTTGGTGAAGTTTGAATAGACAGGTTTGACATAGAGAGGTTATCGTGTGAATTAAAACGGTTGAGTTAGACTCGTATCATAAGGGTTGCAGCGATGTTCCTTCTAAGTACCGCTTGGTGCCTTAGCCTTGCGAGAATGATACCCGGTCCACCCTTAGTCTCGTACTCTTGTCCCATCCCTCATATCACGACAAATCATGCCTAACATTTAACAATGTCCATACCTAAACGACTAAAACCCAATTGAATTGGAATTTTGGCAGGGGCGAATTTAGCAAAAGCCCAATTGTTGAGGGTCCGATTTGGCAAGATTCGACCACAAGTTACTCTGTTAGCTTTTGACCTAAATTTCTGTTAGACGATCACAACGAACAATTTATTATACGCCACGCGATTCAACAAATTGCGTAAAACACAAGATTCCCTTAAATCGTAGAACAATCATCATCAATTACACAAAAAAATCAATCCAATTAAATCAAACAATTATCTACAAAGAATCATCATCTCTGGCATCTAATAACAAACTTCCTAAAACAAAAAAACCAACAATTCATAATCCCTGAATTTAATTAATTTTAATTAAATTTGTGTGGTGATCTCCGGCTTCGCTGCCGGGAAAATCCGAGACTTTTTGGCGGGATGCGGGCTTTCAACCTCATCGTCGGCGAATCCGGGGAGAAATTCCGGCAAGGCCGGAAGGTTCAAGTCAAACCCGCGTTGACTGTTGGTGGACCCCACACCTTCCGACGACGTCACCCCGCTGCCGGCCCTGCCGCCGATAACACCGTCGTAGTGCCGCCGCTTGTGTCCACCCAACGCCTGTCCGGTCGGGAACGACCGGTGGCAGATGGAACACTCGTGACTCCTTCCGCCGCCGTGCGTGCCGCTAGTTGATGACGTGGCAGGTTGTTCAGTTTCTACTCCGGCGTCGGCGGGGTTGTTTTTCCGGTGACTAGCTTTATGACCGCCGAGAGCTTGGTAGGATCCAAAAGCCTTATCACACACGCTACACTTGTAAACCGCCGGTTGCTGTTGGGGTTCCGGCTGCGGTGGTGCAATAGCGATCGCCGGCGAGTTGCCACCACGTCGGCCGCGGGAAAGTAGCATGAGGCAGAAAGCGAGATACTCCTCCTCCGACGGTGGTTGATTGACACGTGGACGTTTTGATCTTTTGCCTTTGGTCCATGGCTCTAAGTAAGAGAGGTGGTTGCCGGAATCTTGTCGGAAGAGAGGAGTGGTGGCCGTTGTTGGAGAATTTAAAGCTTCAACCGCCATATTAGGTGATTATTTTTTAGAGAGAGAATGTAGGAGTAGGTGAGAGAGAGATGTGGGTTTTGAGTGAAGAGTGTGGGGGTTAGTGTGGTGTATATAACGGAGGGTTGAAGACTTGATAGAAGTTGCGTGACACGGTTGAGGAAAGTTAGCTGATTTTATATATTTATTTATAATAATATAATTATTAGTATTTTTTTTTGTGATGAGAAGTTTGATTGTTAAATAGACTGGTTTAAACACACACGTTGTATGTGCTTTTTATTCGTAAAGTGGGGTCAATTATTTTTATTATTAAAAAAGGATATATATATTTTCTGATTTAAATTGAGAATCTTCATGTAAATAGGATGTGATTTATTATTTACGTCATAGATATGTATTAGTGATATGATTTGGAAAGAGATCTACTATGGGACGTTATGCGGTATAAAACAATTTTTATTTATTATTTTATAGTTTTAGTTCACATTTTTTAATTTGTAAAGATTTTATATTTGTTTTGCAACTTTTTGGTAAAAAATATTTCTAAGTAGTTTTTCTAGCAAATTTCTCGGAATTAGAGGACAAAAAAGATGATTATTATGACCACAACATTATAAGCTTTGATATTAATAAGAAAGCCGATTAAAATAAAGTAGCAGATAATCGTATAAAAAGTTGAGTTGTAACCCTCTTTTTACATAACAAAACCGATCATTCTAAAAATTAAATTTTGGGTCTTAAGGAACGAAAAATTAATATGCACGACCCGCTGAACCGTGTTTAAAAATTTCATAGCCTCCGGAGTTGGGAAACCAAATGTATAAATAACAAAGATGATAAACGCGTGTTGATTCTCTAAACAAGTTTTCTCGTGTTCAACAACTTTGTCTGATCCCGCCTTCAACGCAGTCTGCCTCGCAACGTACTATGCATTGTCCTTGATCCCCACAAGAGTGGACACTCTTGTAAGGTCCATATAAATACGTCTTGCCTCTGCCCATCCAAACACAAGAATATCGACTGTAGAGTAGAGCTCATTTCAAGCTGATCTGTCAGAAAGTTTACGGGGACCTCCGTTTTAGCATAAATTCTTGTCCGCTTAAGAACATCACATAGAACATCTCTAACCAAATCATGTATGTATTTAAACCCAGTAGCTCCTTACAATGGATCGCATGCTCGTCAAAAGAATCCAAACAAACCTTACAACAAACTAGGGCATGGGCAATCGGTCGGAAACAAAGGGATCATTAGCTCATACTTAAGGATAGCCCCATACTTCACAGCCAACATATATTGCCAGTCGATGAGAATATTCATAGTTCATTCTTTATTCACATGCCTATAATTTAACTAAAAATATCATTTTATAAATTTATTTTTTATTTATAAAACCTCTCATATCTCATTCCCCGTATCTATCTTTATTCTATTAAATAATGTTTCTTTATTTTTTTTCTCCTTCTTTCACTCCTATTCACTAATAAAAAAAATATAAAAAAATGGATAGGGTGTGTGTACCTATCAAATACGGGGTTGAGTTTGCTTTCCCTTAAAAACATAAGGATGGAGTACAATAATGAGATTGAGTGAATTTTTAAATTATTTTGTTAAAATATGCAATGTTTTAAATACCGGTTCTAATCGCCCGGTAATACCGGTTGAACCGGGTTTATGTCACTAACCCGATAAGTTTGAGCCCGGTAAATTGAAAGAACGGTTTGCAAGTTGTACCGTCGGTATTACCGATAATATCGGGTTATA
The DNA here is from genome assembly GCA_023525975.1 of Smallanthus sonchifolius. NCBI lineage: Eukaryota > Viridiplantae > Streptophyta > Magnoliopsida > Asterales > Asteraceae > Smallanthus > Smallanthus sonchifolius. The sequence continues at coordinate 77,562,593 of CM042034.1, forward strand.
CCGTTGTACCGGTTTTAGGTTTGAACTTAAAAAAAATTATCCATTTCCTTTTCAAAAAAGTTAGTAGTCCAGTTTAAAAAAAAATTGTGTAATCGTCATCTTTCTGCTTGATATTAAACTTAATTGCTCAGTTACCTAAGACCCAGTTTAGAAAAAAAAAATTTAATTGCTCAGTTCCTTTTCAAAAAGGTTAGTGCCCCAGTTAAAAATTATCATCCTTCTGCAGTTCTGTTTGCCGTTAAAATTTGTGTAACCTAAACATCGATTGATCGTTCCATCGATTGATCGATTCCTCTTCAAAATTTGTTTATTGACCAGTTCTTGTTCAATCTTTTAAGCGACCGTGAACTTGTTGCATTCAACACTCCAATGACATAAAGCAATTGCGCACTTTTATTTAAAAAACTTTGTTGGAAATTGAATGCTTTTGAATAATTTTTTTTTATTATGGATTAATTTTTGGATTATTTTTGATATGTAATCATGTATTTTTAAATTATTTTTTGAGTTGAAGTTGTATTTTTATGGTTAACCAGTCAACCCGGTTTAATCGCCCAGTATAACCCAGTACAACCGATTGAACCATTTCTGAATCTAACCCGGTAATGTTTAAAAACCGGTTTCTAAAACATCGAAATATGAGAATGAGGTTAAGGATGAATTGAAAATATGAGAATGAGGTTAAGGATGAAGTATGAATGCTCTAATTCAACATACTATTTATAGTAATCTCCCTCCATTTGTAACGATTTTTTTTTAATTTTATTTAGTCACAAATATAAAAATATATGGGTGTGAATGTGATATTAAAAGAGAAGAAAAAATATGGGTTCCTTGAACCAAACAAATGATGCTTTTTCAGTTTTAGGTCAAATATGTATAAAGAAATATTAAATGATGATAACAATTATAGTAAACTTACTAATAGTTTGAAAGATATCGTTTGCAAAATAAAAAAAAAACTATAATTATAACTAAAAATAATATTATATTATATTCAATAAATGTTGGTTTTATTTTATTTTTTTTAATTAACCATATAATTAAAACAAAAAAAGATAGGAAGTGGTGGATTGTTTATTGAGTGCCAAGTGGTGGAATAAGTGAAGTTAAGTCACACCAAAAAGAATGGACTAGAATCGCCTATGAAGCTTCTTCTTCTTGTCCACACCTTCTAAGATGGTTTTAAAATATTTCCACTCAAATAATTTATTTTAATTTTCATTATTAGTTAATTGAATAACTATATTTATATGAATTTAATTAAAATAAAATAAATACTATTTTTAGAAGCTAGAGAAGTACAAAAGGAAGTTTGGACAGTAAATGACATATTCAAGGAAGATTCTAAAGTGCCTTCGGAAAAGTCTATGCTATAAAGGAACAAATGGAATTGGACAATCAATTGACTGGAAAATTGATATTTGATTTGCTAAGAACTTGTCATGATATTTAAAGGAACTTGTGATCGAAAAGTAAATGTGTTAAAAGTTATACCCGATATTCTATCAATCGACTTGCTGGTTTACTGATTTAACCGGTCTTTAAGACCGGATAAGTTTTACTTTTGTTACATGCGAATTGTTTATTTTGTTATAACTTTTAAAATGTGATGGTTTATTTTTTTTTTCTTATCATATAGGTTAACGTATATCTTTTATTTATTGGTGTATGGATACTATATATGTGTAACGTATACAAGTGTATGGTTGGTAAAGATCGCATTTAATATTCATACCTAAATAGAAGACACTAAATAGAAGACACGAGCACTCTTAGATTTGTTTGTAAAGGTCGTGTTTAAGAAAGTTTAATTTGTTTTTCCAACTTCAAGAAAGTTTAACTTGTTTTTCAACTCTTTTTTAACAGCAAAAACTCGGATATCTGGGATCATCCTGAAAAACGGATCACTCTTCGGCAACAAAAACAAAAGCATGGTGACTCGGCTTCACACCACCAAGCCAGGGGGATTTACATACGTTTGGGGGGTTCACCGGAACCCCTCGAGTTTCGAAATTGTAGTATAAAGCTATATAGAAAAACTTGAGTGAACCCTTTAAAAAAATATAGGATGAACCCAAAAAAGTTTAAAACTGATCAAGATCTAGGTTTAAAGAGCGAAAATAACATCTTCATCCTTTTTCGGTCGGCCGACGACGAGCTTGATTAAAAAAATAGTATACTTGACTTTGAGTATTTTTATTGTTTAATTACTTTATAATGTATATTTAATTTGATTTAAGATTGTCACTTTATACAAATTTTATCATATTTTAATTATAACTAGATGATATCTTTTTCATAACGAGAGATATCTTTTTAAAAAGATAATTGGGTAAAAAAAATTACACAAAGCATTATCTTTTTAAAAAGATAATTGGGTAAAAAAATGTATACCGAGCATTATGGTTCATCAAGTCTGTTAAATGTAAATTATAAATGAGTCCGAGAATAATTTAAATTATCAATGTATCTAGCAAATGTAAAAGAAATTTTGTTACACTCGATGTACCTAGCGAATGTAACGAATTTTTATTACAACCCCCAATTAAAAAGTTTTAGTTTCGCCACTTGATACGTGTGTGTGGTGGGGTGATATAGAAGACCATCATATGGTTTTGAAGGAGGTTTTGATTTTGTGAAACTAGGTTTATAAACAATTAGATTGCCCATTGTTTATGTCCGACTGGTCCAACCAGTGAACCTCTCAACCTTACCTGACCCGAACTGTCAAGCCAACCCAAAATTTTTTATGTTAGGCCCTGTGCAATTAGAGCAGCTAAAAACAGTAAACCCTTAAAAAATTCTTGGATCACCACCGTGACCCAGCAAGAAACCCACAAGTTGGAAAACCCTCTGGCTCAGCCTGGAACATTTTGTCTCAAACGAGACTCGAACCCATGAGCTCCCATTTGAAAAGTCATGGGACTACCACTCAACCAGAATGCTCGGTGATACTTGTTTTTCAACTGAACACATGATTTACGTTATAAGTTTTGGTATTTACAATATAAAATAAAATCGTTAGACACAAGATATTGTAACGTGGTGTCACTTTGGTGACCCAACCGTTGGTTGATGATATGACTTGAAGAAACGGAGGTAAAGGAGGAGGAGGAGGAAGCGGTATGGACATGAATTAGATAGATATCACCATTATTGTCACACTCGGGGAGGAAACCTTAATGGTCATACTTAATGTGACACTTATTTTCAGTAGTAATTCGGTAGACAAAACAAGGTTTTTATAAAAAGAAAAAGTGTCGGAAAGTATAAAATTTGCGGAGGATGAAACATATATGGCATGGACTTCAACCGACGCATACAAATAATCGTCCCACACTTTGACGATTTCTTCAAATATATTCTGTTAAATCCCCTTGAAGGCTTAGAAATTTTTCTCGGACGTGTATTACGTTACGAATGGCTTGTTTCTCTTCATAGCTTAATGGTGCAGATGCACGTTGAGGGGTATCAACATAACTTTGGCAAACTGCTTTCCTTTTATCCTCCAATATTATGTTATGTAATATTATGCAAGCTTACATAGTATTCCTTATTTTTTTTCTTTAGACCAACATCTTGCCGGGTTGCTAATCATAGTCCATTTTTCTTCAAAACTCCTAATGCCCGCTCAACATCATTCTGTGCCGATTCTTATACTTTTGTGAAATAATCTTTTTTTTCTCCAATTGGAGATGTTAATGTTTTGTCAATCTGGCGCACTCCGAATATATATCATTGACGAGATAATACTTGTACTCGTAATCTTAACTCTATATCATTGTCATAAAAGGAAGACCCAGATGCAACTACTTCTATGAGATCGTCAAAGATAGGCGATTGATCCAAAACATTAATATTGTTGTTTGCTTCGGCCTTAACAAAGAACGCATGCCAACTCCAAAGATCATAAGAAGCCAATGCTTCAAGAATTATAGTTGGGTGTGGATGGTCACCTTGTTGGTGTGGATGGTCAAAGATAGGCGATTGATCCAAAACATTAATATTGTTGTTTGCTTCGGCCACAACAAAGAACGCATGCCAATTTCAAAGATCATAAGAAGCCAATGCTTCAAGAATTATAATTGGGACAGTTTGCCCACTCTCATTGTGTGCAATCGATGCTACCAAGTATCTCGGAAAAGCCGTGTACGACTTCGTGCACCTTGTATATTTGTTAGATGTCACTGACCACCGATCTTCTTAAATAGTGCTTGCTTTAGAAGTTCAATCACATCTTCAAAGTAGTAGTAGTAATAATAATAATAATAATAATAATAGTAGTAATAGTAACAGTAGTAGTATTAGTAGTAATAATAATAAGACTAATAATACAAATAATAATAATACTTTTAAAAAAATTGTGAAGAGTATGTCGCGATGTTTTTTTTCGACATCTTCAAACATTCATCCAATGAATCGTGAGAAGTGTCGTATGCTAGTTGACGAATTGCAGACGTGCATTTTGTGTAGATGTAAAACCTTGTTTACGTCTAGCATCTTCCATTTGTTGAAAAAGACGGAAACTCTCTCTTGAAATCTCCAAAACTTCGTAATAAAAGTTGACGACTCATGCAAAAACGGACTTGAAACTTATCTTCATTATATAGGGGAGTCTCAAAAAAATTGTCACGTACTAGGCGTTCATCGGTAGCTTTCCGATCCCGCAGTACTTGAACTCTACTTGTAACTAGTTCCGAACTCTCTGCTTCTTGAAGTAGTTGGTACATCAAACGTATCACTTCAACAATCACCTCATCTTAATCCAATAAATCCGATGAAGAGGATGAAATCCATTTTCTTTTTAACAATTATAGTATGAGTAGTGAGAATTTTAGAGTAGAAGATGGAAATTGTGTGACAAGTTTTGAGATTTAGCTATTATTTAAAAATTAAATTTTAAAAAATATTTATTGTAGCAACGCCTAGTCAAACCACACATCAACCCACCACGCCCGTGATTCAGAACTCGCCCCATCATGCCACCAATCTCACCCCCAGGTCGGTGTTCTAGCCCGTTCACGAGCCATGTGGATCTTGCCCGGGTGTTCCTCGCTCACAACACTTACCTTAATTATTGGATTTAACATGAACATAAACCACAAACAAAACTCGTCGCATTAGAATGACCATAATCTACAACCCTACAATATATGTATCGACATTATTGAGAACTATTAAAACAAGTGAAATTAAGATAAATTGAACTAAAATATTTGAAAAATATTGGGTTCTTGACCAAACATTTAGTATTTAATGTTGATGTTTATAGATGTATGCGTGTGAACTCTAATTAACATTGAACATGTTTATTAAACTTAACAATCTAGCTTGAAGAAGTGAAGTCAAATATCACTACCACACACTAGCTAAACTTTAACCTTTAATTTTTTTTAAGCGGACATAAATTTTTGAGGTAGAAGAGTTTTCACATCAATATCTTCATCTACATCTCTATATTTTAACTAAATAACATTTTTTTTAAATTTATCTCTGATTTTAGTTTTACCTTCCACATCTCATTCTCATTCTCCATCTCTATTTCTATCTTACTCATATACACTTAATTTACAATTTTGTTCTCTTTCATAAACACTCACAACATAAAATATAGAGATTAAATAACTCCTTTTAAATGACCTTGGTGTAGCTTCCAGACGTTTAGGGAAGTCTGAATCTCTCAAACCTGGCTCTGATACCAACTTGTAAGGCCCCATTCCCGGGTGACCTCACTTGTTGGATTTACCCATAAACATAGTTATAAATACTAAACTTAAATTTAAAACATTCAGAAGTAGCGGAAGCAAACATCATTCAAATTACATGTCATAACAGCGGAAGTCTTAAAAATTGAAACATAACATTGTCTTAACATAAATAAAAGTGGGATGTCAGTCTCGTGCCGGGTAACCTTCACGCCTTCGCACGACCCTTCCTTTTTGTACCTGAAATGTATACTAAAAGTCAGCTAACGCTGGTGAGTTCTAGTTTAAAACTATTAAGTATGATCATTCTTTTCTTTATAAGTATACATAATTATATACATTCATAACTTTTGCTTTTCTTTCATCTTTCTTTTGTGATTACATATATATAAATACGTATTCATAAACTTTTGCTTTTCTTTCATCTTTCTTTTGTGATTACATATATATAAATATGTATTCACCTTTTCTTTTCTTAACTTTCATGGGTCATACACTTAATGTCACACCCCCAATTTCAACTAACGGAGTATTACCGTTTGGGAAATGTCAAACCAGGATCTCAAACACTAGTTACATTGAACGACTCTACATGGGACTCAAAATGAAAATATCTTTTAAAGCAGAGTATCAATGCGGAAGCGTAAAGAAAGTAAATGCGCAAAATACACGCGCCCAAAACCAAAGTCCAAAAGTCCAAACGTCCAACCAAACAAAGTACATTAAAATAATTCAATCAACATAAATAGACACAAAGCAAAGCAGTTGAATCCCATGTGTCACACCCCAACCGACGGCGGAAAACGTCGGGGCGTGAAGCTGTGCAGACTGTTCATAGCTCATGGTTGCTAAAGTTTGAATAATTTAAACATTCATTTTCATTACACATAGCAAGTTCATACCATACAAGAACCAAATGTAACGATTACAAAATACAGATAGTTTAGATTAATTGCTAGGTCCAAATCCTATATGTAGCAGCTTGTAATACTTCAAACATTGTCACCTGAAACATGGTTAAAAACAAAGTCAACTAAAAAGTTGGTGAGAATACATAGGTTTTTGTGTCATGTAATAGAATATAGTGTTGTGTGCATACAATTCATACAACATGGCAATTAAGGCTTTTATGGAGAGATACCATCGTGTGACCTGGTAGTACAATCAAACCTTTGTAACTAGCATGCAAAACAAACGCGTGTTGGCAGTAACAGTCACTCTACCTGGGTGGGTTTGTCAGACTCAATAGATCTATCACTGTTTACTGTAGGCTATAAAATAGTTAATGATTGCACGTGAATGGCTAACTGCGCGTTGGTCTACACACCTAGTACTCAAGCACAAAGCTCAAAATTGTAACACATGATTGTAGGGTGGAATTGTATATTGTGTAGTTTGTAAACATAGTAAATAGAACGCATGTTCCACCCCAAAAGTTTGTAAATAGAGTAAAAGAGGGGCTATGTAACTCACTTGTGTTGGGTAGTGTAGTTTGCACAGATCAACAAAAATACCAAGCGTGTTGTAGGTCGCTACGTTTGACCTATTGGATAAATGTATAACGCGTGTCATTGTTTGTGTTATTTTTATGTCGAAAAATGGATTTGTATGTTTAGGGTTTGTTTGAAATAAATAAATAAATAATTTTATTTATCTATTTAGTACATTTTAAATAGTAGTGATATATATATTCTTTAAAATGTAAATTTAAATAACTGATATATATTTATATTTATTTAAATATAAATTTAAATAAATAATATTTGTTTAAGTCAAAATATATATTTGTATAAATGGTTTTATAAACTCACGATTTCATCGGTTTCGAACTATCGGGAATTAATCGTTTTAAATCTCTAAATCAAGGATTTGGTTTATAAATGATTTCCGGGTCTTGGGAATTTATAAAATAATTTTTATAATTACATTTTGAAATTTTTTTAGCTAAAATATGTTAAATAGACTTTAAAACAGAAAAATAATTGATTCTGGTCAAGGAGCACGACCGTGCTCAAGTAGGGCACGACCGCGCTCGTTGCCGGGCGTGATCGTGGTGGTCAGAGCGCGCCCGTGGTCGAGTCAGAAGGCACTACAGAGGTTCTGGACATGGAGCACGACCGTGCTCGTATCTGGCACGACCGCGTCTAGTGTTTTGTTTTTGGTCAAGACTTGTTTGCTCGGTAAGCACGACCGGGCCACACCTGGGGCACGACTGTGCTTGGTCAGGCACGACCGCGCTCAGGGATGAGCGCGACCGTGTCGGGCCTTTTTCAGACACAATTCGATCGATTCTTATATTAATAGCTTCTATATTCTTAGGGCTTTCACTTAGTGGATGATTACGAATGTTTCTACATAGTTTAATTGTATTTATATCATGTCTAGAGTGTAGTTCGAGTAAAATTTATGTTTCGGCTTTTTGGTTCAAAATCGGATCGATTTGAGTGTTTCTACAACGAATTGACATAGGGCTTTCGTAGTAGAGGTAGATACAAAGCTGAAGACGTGTTACTTACTTGTTGAAAGTGGGCAATTGAATGCGGTCGGCTACGGGTCGAGCGGCTTCGTTTCTTGGCGATCAATCGGACGACAGAGGTGTTGTGAGCGTCGAGTGAGAGTTCTGAGAGATTGAGTGGGTGTATATGAGGGTGTAGGAAGCGTGCAACTGACTCTATATCGACGAATTTGAGAGGCTCGGTTGTGGTGTGAATGGGATTAATTAATTGTGCAAATTGGACGACAATTGATGCGTGTTTTAGACGAATTTCAGTCGAGTATGGTCTGACGCGCGAAGACCGGCTTTTCTTTATTTTAATTTTCGCGAATTCAGAAGGTATGGTATGGTTTGACTTTCTGCAGTCAAGTGGGTTCATCAGCGCGACCGTGCCTACTTTAGGCGCGACCGTGCTTAGGTCTGCAGGCGCGACCGTGCCTAGTCCTAGGCGCGACCGTGCTTGCCTAGTTTTGTAGTTTTTGAGTTTTGTCAGTTTTGGTCCTCGGGGCTTGTGAGATAATTGCGTTTTTGTTTAATTTATTGTAATAGAATAGTTTGTATATGTAACTGCATCGTAGTTTGTTTGTACACGAATCGAAACTGAAATGTGTTTGTTTATTGAAATCAAACGATTACATGATGAAAATCAGAAATGTTACAGTCTCCCCTTGTTGAGGGGATTTCGTCCCGAAATTCAACTAGTTGAGGCTGCAGAATTGGTGAATAGGTGAGGATACTTGAGTTTCATTTGGTCTTCACGTTCCCAAGTAAACTCAGGACCACGTTTAGAATCCCAACGGACTTTGACTATAGGAATGCGGCTGCGTTTGAGTTGCTTGATCTCACGGTCCATGATTTCCACCGGTTTCTCGACAAAGTGCATCGTTTCATCAATGCGCACGTCGTCAAGAGGTATGTGGAGGTTCTCATCAGCAAGACATTTCTTCGGGTTGGACACGTGGAAGGTTGGATGAACATTGTTGAGTGCTGGAGGTAGCTCAAGTTTGTAAGCCACTTTCCCGATTCTTTCAAGGATCTTGAACGAGCCTACGTAACGAGGTGCTAGTTTGCCTTTCTTTCCAAAGCGGATCACACCCTTCCAAGGGGATACTTTGAGAAGCACAAGGTCACCCACTTGGAATTCCAAGGGTTTTCGTCGCTTGTCGGCATAGCTCTTTTGTCGACTTCTCGCTACTCGGATGTTGTCACGGATTTGAAGGATTTTGTCGGATGTTTCCTGAATTAACTCGGGACCGGTGATTTGTGCTTCACCAATCTCGTTCCAACAGATAGGAGAACGGCATTTGCGACCATAAAGAGCTTCGAATGGAGCCATGTTGATGCTGGTGTGGTAGCTGTTATTGTAGGAGAATTCAATAAGTGCTAGATGTGAATCCCAATTGCCACCAAAGTCTATGACACAGGCTCTCAGCATGTCTTCGAGGGTTTGGATTGTTCGTTCAGTCTGGCCATCAGTTTGGGGATGGTAGGCTGTGCTTAAATCCAATCGTGTGCCAAGTGCCTTTTGCAGAGATTGCCAAAATCTGGAAGTGAAACGAGCATCTCTGTCGGAGATTATGTTCAAAGGTATACCGTGTCGACTCACAATTTCGTTAATATAGATTCGGGCCAATTTCTCAACCCGATAGTCTTCACGGATGGGCAGGAAGTGTGCGGACTTTGTGAGACGGTCAATGATTACCCAAATGCTATCATAGCCGTTTGAAGTACGGGGGAGTTTAGTAATGAAGTCCATGGCTAGATTTTCCCATTTCCACACGGGGATTTCCGGTTGTTCAAGTAAACCGGAAGGACGTTGATGTTCGGCTTTGACTTTAGAGCAGGTTAGGCATTTTGCAACATAGAGTGCAATGTCTTTCTTCATACCAGGCCACCAATATTGTGGTTGAAGATTGTGATACATTTTATCCGCACCGGGATGGATAGAATACCGAGACTTGTGTGCTTCAGTCATGAGGAATTCCCGGAGATCATTGCGGTTGGGAACCCAAATACGATCCAAGAAATAAAGCAAGCCATTGTTTTTAGTCTCTAGTTGGAATTCAGCACCACACGACATTTCCTCATACATATTGCCCTCGGTAATCGAGACATGTTGAGCTGCTAGAATACGGGTTTGAATGTCGGAATGAATCTTGACACTTTGGAGCATGACGCGTTCTTTACGGCTCAGCGCATCGGCTACAACATTAGCCTTACCGGGATGATAACGAATCTCGCAATCGTAGTCATTGAGTAGTTCAACCCAACGTCGTTGCCTCATGTTGAGTTCTTTTTGATTGAAGATGTGTTGGAGGCTTTTGTGGTCGGTAAATACCACACATTTCGTGCCATATAGATAATGTCTCCAAATCTTCAAGGCAAATATGACTGCACCTAGCTCCAGATCGTGCGTCGTATAGTTCTTTTCATGGATCTTGAGTTGCCTTGATGCATAAGCGATTACCTTGCCTCTTTGCATGAGAACACAACCAAGGCCTAGGTTAGAGGCATCGCAATAGACGACTAGATCATCGTTTCCTTCTGGAAGAGTCAGAATAGGAGCATCACATAACTTCTGTTTAAGAGTTTGGAAAGCTTCTTCTTGTTTTGGCCCCCATTCATAAGGTTTACCTTTATGTGTCAAGGCGGTGAGGGGAACAGCAATCTTGGAGAAATTAGAAATGAACCTTCGGTAATAACCCGCTAAACCAAGAAACGAACGAACCTCGGTAGGGGTTTGAGGAGCACTCCAATTCTTGACAGCTTCGATCTTGGCAGGGTCGACATGTATTCCCTTTTTATTGACAACATGACCCAAAAATTGAACCTCCTTTAGCCAAAATTCACATTTGGAGAACTTGGCGTATAATTGTTCGGTTCTCAGGAGATCCAAAACCAGTCTAAGGTGCTGTTCATGTTCTTCCTCAGTCTTGGAATAGATCAAGATGTCATCGATGAAAACGATCACGAATTTGTCAAGGTATGGTTTGCACATGCGTTTCATGAGGTCCATAAAGACAGCAGGTGCATTGGTCAACCCAAAAGGCATAACCGTGAACTCGTAATGACCATATCTTGTTCGGAAGGCGGTCTTTGGAATATCTTCTTCTCGGACACGCAGTTGGTGATAACCAGATCGAAGATCAATCTTCGAGAAACAAGTAGAACCTTGGAGTTGATCGAAGAGGTCGTCAATCCTAGGTAACGGGTAGCGGTTTTTGATTGTAAGCTTGTTGAGCTCTCGATAGTCAATACACATGCGGAATGAACCATCCTTCTTTTTAACAAACAAGACTGGTGCACCCCACGGTGAATGACTTGGCCGTATGAAACCTTTGTCAGTGAGTTCTTGAAGTTGACTTGCAAGTTCTTGCAATTCGGAAGGTGCAAGCCGGTATGGAGCTTTAGCCACAGGGTTTGCTCCGGGTATAAGATCGATTTGAAACTTTACTTCCTGAATAGGTGGAAGTCCGGGTAAGTCATCGGGAAAGACTTCGGGAAACTCCCGAATGATGGGAATATCTTCTATTCTTCTCTCCTTATCTTCTTTTTGAATCACATGAGCTAGGAAAACCATGCACTTCTTTCGAATGTATTTCTGGGCAGTTATGCATGACATTAGTTTGAGTCCTTTGCAAGGTTTCTCGCCAAAGACTTTCAATATGTCTCCCGATGGAAGAGGTACTCGGATGTACTTTTCAAAGCACATGACCTCGGCATGGTTTTTAGATAACCAATCCATGCCGATGATGACGTCAAAGCTTCCCAATGGCATTGGTATAAGGTTGACTGGAAACGTGTGACCATTGAGTTCTAGTGAGCAGTCATGAATGATGGAGTCAATAGTGATGGAGTTTCCATCCGCTACTTCAACGGTGAAGGTTTTGTCGAGTTTGGATCGTGTTTTTGCAAGTAAAGGTTCAAAGTTAAGTGGCACAAAACTCTTATCGGCTCCGGTATCAAATAGTATAGATGCAAATTGTTTATTTACAAGAAACGTACCGTTGACCACATGATCGTTGGCTTGAGCTTCATTGGCGTTGATGTTGAAAGCACGCCCACGAGCTCCGCCCTGATTATTGTTCACAAGTTTTGGACATTGGTTTCGGAAGTGGTTCGGGTTGCCACATTCATAGATCGTGATTTCAGGTTTCGGGATGGAATCGGGCCCTGATATCCTGGTCCAAGCTTCACTCAGAGTCTACGAATGCAATGGTGCCTTCAATTTGGAGTGAGAGTGGGTGGAAGAGGGGTAGCGAGCTCGGGCAGGTTCGTTAATGGCTATTTATAGTCGAGCCTAAACCTGATAATAGGACAAGCAATTGAGCATGCCCCGACAGTCGTCTGGACGAGACGAAACTGTCGAGACCACTTGCAGGCGTGGAGGTTGACTGTCGGGGCCGTATTAGAGGCGTGAACTTTCGGCTAAGAACACGATCATACGATTGGGATGATGGGGAGACAAATTGGTCGAGGCCTTTGGTTCGCGTGGGGGAGACGAGGCCAGACATGCCTTTAGCGGCTGTTGAGGTGCAGGAAACATCCTTGTCGGGGGGGTCGACGGAGAAAAGCTCGGACCGCCGGACAAATCGAAGGGGTGACCGGAAATACGAAATGGGTTTTGGCAGATTTAGTCCTTGTAGTTTGGAATTGTCTTAATTCGACCCCTGAGATAATTACGGATGAACCCTCGTGGTTTGATTTGTACAGAAATAGTCCCTTAACTGATTTTTGTTTTAAAACCTTATAGTTTAATTATTTTCAAAACAACCCCTAAACTTTTATTAAATAAATTAATTTATTTTCTTTTTAAATCAAATTATCTTTTAAATGTTTTTATAAACTTATTTTATTATTATCTAAATAATAATTTTTATAAAAGTTATTAATCTCATTAAAGTATGTTATTTTATTAAATATGCAACTTTGTAGATTTTTTTTTATATAAAAATTTATATAAGTTTAAAACTTATAAAATTTTAATTATTAAAAATAAAATATATATTTTGTACAAAATTAAATAAAAACATTTGCATTTCATTAAATAGAACAATGATTACATGATATGTATTACAAAAGCGTAAATAAAATCCGAAATGTCACAGTCTCCCCATGTTAAAGGAATTTCGCCCCGAAATTCAACTAGTGGAGACTATGAAAAGAGATGTGGGTACTTGGTCTTCATGTGGTCTTCACGTTCCCAAGTGAACTCGGGTCCACGTTTAGACTCCCAACGGACCTTGACAATGGGGATGCGGCTACGCTTGAGTTTCTTGACTTCTCGGTCCATGATTTCCACGGGTTTCTCAACAAAGTGCATCCTCTCGTCAATACGCACTTCATCAAGAGGGATGTGGAGATTCTCGTCGGCTAGACACTTTTTCAAATTAGATACATGGAAAGTCGGATGAACGTTGGTGAGTTCTGAAGGAAGATCGAGTTTGTAGGCCACTTTTCCTACCCTTTCGAGTATCTTGAAGGGACCCACATATCGAGGTGCAAGTTTTCCTTTCTTTCCAAATCGGACTACGCCCTTCCAAGGTGATACCTTTAGGAGAACCATATCCCCAACTTGAAATTCCAAGGGTTTTCGTCTTTTATCGGCATAGCTCTTTTGCCGACTCCTTGCCACTCGAATGTTGTCACGAATAAGAAAAATTTTATCGGTGGTCTCTTGGATAAGCTCGGGACCGGTGATTTGTGCTTCACCAATTTCGTTCCAACAAATCGGTGAACGACATTTTCGTCCATAAAGAGCTTCAAACGGTGCCATGTTAATACTTGTGTGGTAGCTGTTGTTGTAGGAAAATTCGATCAGTGGTAGGTGAGAATTCCAATTGCCACCAAAGTCAATAACACAAGCTCTAAGTATATCCTCGAGAGTTTGGATTGTTCGTTCGGTTTGCCCATCAGTTTGAGGATGGTAAGCCGTACTTAGATCCAAACGAGTACCAAGTGCTGATTGCAATGATTGCCAAAATCGGGAAGTAAAACGCGAATCACGATCGGAGATGATGTTCAAAGGGATCCCGTGACGACTTACGATTTCATCAATGTAGATCCGAGCCAATTTCTCGACTCGATAGTCCTCACGAATAGGCAAGAAATGAGCAGACTTTGTAAGTCGGTCGATAATAACCCAGATACTATCGTGCCCACTAGAAGTGCGTGGAAGTTTGGTGATGAAGTCCATAGCAAGGTTCTCCCACTTCCACACGGGGATTTCAGGTTGTTCGAGGAGTCCGGAAGGCTTTTGGTGTTCGGCCTTCACTTTAGAACAAGTTAGGCATTTTGCCACAAAGAGGGCAATATCCTTTTTCATGCCGGGCCACCAATATTGCTGACGGAGACCCATGTACATCTTATCAGCTCCGGGATGTACCGAATATCGAGTTTTGTGGGACTCGCTCATCAAAAATATGCGAAGATCGTCGCGATCGGGAACCCAGATACGGTCCAAGTAATACAATAGGCCGTTGGCTTTGGTTTCTAACAAGAGTTCTACACCACATGCCATTTCTTGATACATGTTTCCCTCGGTAACCGAGGTGTGTTGTGCTTTGAGAATACGGGCTTGGATATCATTATGAATATAAACACTATGAAGCATGATATGTTCTTTACGACTCAAGGCGTCGGCTACAACGTTTGCCTTGCCGGGGTGGTAGCGGATCTCGCAGTCGTAGTCGTTTAGAAGTTCAACCCATCGTCGTTGCCTCATATTAAGTTCCTTTTGATTGAAAATATGTTGGAGACTTTTGTGGTCGGTGAAAACCATGCATTTGGTGCCATAAAGATAGTGTCTCCAAATTTTCAAGGCGAAAACGACAGCACCAAGCTCGAGATCATGGGTCGTATAGTTCTTCTCATGGATTTTGAGCTGACGTGATGCGTATGCAATTACTTGACCACGTTGCATTAGAACACAACCAAGACCTTGGTTGGATGCATCACAATAAACGACAAAATCGTCATTACCACTAGGAAGAGTTAGTATAGGAGCATTGCAGAGCTTGTGCTTGAGAGTTTGAAAAGCTTCCTCTTGCTTGGGTCCCCACTCGTAAGATTTACCTTTATGAGTCAAGGCAGTGAGTGGAACCGCAATCTTGGAGAAATTTGAGATGAAGCGACGATAGTAACCCGCTAGTCCAAGGAAGGAACGAATCTCGGTAGGAGTCTTAGGAGTACTCCAATTCTTTACCGCTTCGATTTTTGCCGGGTCCACATGAATTCCCTTATCGTTGACTATGTGTCCCAAAAATTGAACTTCCTTTAGCCAGAATTCAAACTTGGAGAACTTGGCGTATAGTTGTTCTTTCTTCAAGAGTTCCAGAATCAAACGAAGATGTTGTTCATGCTCTGCTTTCTTTTTAGAATAGATGAGAATGTCGTCAATGAAAACGATCACGAACTTGTCCAAATAAGGTTTGCACACACGGTTCTTGAGGTCCATGAAGACCGCAGGTGCATTAGTCAAACCGAAGGGCATGACCATGAACTCGTAGTGACCATATCTAGTTCGAAAGGCAGTCTTTGGAATGTCTTCATCGAGAACACGAAGTTGATGATATCCAGAACGAAGGTCAATCTTGGAGAAACATGTTGAACCTTGAAGTTGATCGAAAAGATCGTCGATACGGGGTAAAGGATAACGGTTCTTTATTGTAAGCTTGTTGAGTTCACGATAATCAATGCACATTCGAAACGATCCATCCTTTTTCTTTACGAACAGCACGGGAGCACCCCAAGGTGAATGGCTCGGGCGGATGAATCCTTTGGATGAGAGTTCTTGTAATTGACTTGCGAGTTCTTGCATTTCGGAAGGTGCAAGACGATAGGGGGCTTTTGCCACGGGAGTTGCCCCGGGCACAAGGTCGATACGAAACTCCACTTGTCTAGTGGGAGGAAGACCAGGTAAATCCTCGGGGAATACCTCGGGAAAATCTCGGATGATTGGAATGTCTTGCAATTTCTTACCCTTGTCTTTCGTGTCAACTATGTGGGCCAAGAATGCAACGTACTTTTTCCGCAAGTAATTTTGTGCCAATGTGCAAGACATGATTTGAAGACCACGACACGGTTTTTCACCGAAAATAACTAACGTGTCGCCCGAAGAGAGAGGTATACGAATACACTTTTCGTAGCAAATAACCTCGGCATGGTGCTTGGATAACCAGTCCATGCCAATGATAATACCGAAGCTTCCCAATTGCATTGGAAGGAGGTCAACAGAGAATTCATGATTATTAAGCTCGAGATTGCAGTTGCGGATAACAGAGTTTATAGCAATAGATTTCCCGTTTGATATCTCCACGGAATAGGGATTGTCAAGTTTCGTTCTTTGTTTAGTAAGTCGAGATTCAAAGGTAAGAGACACGAAACTCCTATCGGCACCAGTATCAAATAAAATGGATGCATAATGATTGTTTACGAGGAACGTACCTTTTATCACGTCGTTGTTTGCTTGAGCCTCATTAGCGTTTATGTTAAACGCTCGTCCTTGAGGACCACCTTGACGATGAAGTTTTGGGCATCGGTCACGGAAATGGTCTGGGTCTCCACACTCGTAACATGCCCTACCATTGGGAAGTGCCGGATAGTTGGGACGGTTGGCTGGAGCAGCTTGATGGACGGGAGGACGGGTACGGCAAGTAGTGACCACGTGTCCATATCTTCCGCAGCTCGAACACAATCGGCATGGTAAGTTGGCAGGATGATGGTACTTGCAGGTCTGACATTGGGGATTTGGACCCAAATAAGGTTTCGGGTTTTGACCCAAAGGGGCCACTTGATTAGTAGGTACAGCGGGAGTTACGGCTGCGAAGTTTCGACCCTTTCGTTTCTTGTTACGGTTAGAAGACTCGGGTTTTACATCTTTGACGGCTGCAAGAGTGGAGACAAGCTTCTTGGAACCCTTTCTTGTTAAGGTTCCGGCTTTGACATGGTTGTCGGATAGTGTAGCGGATAGACGGATAGCAGCTTCAAGAGTAGGAGGATTGCTTCCTAACACAGCATCTTGAATTTGCATAGGCAGGCCGCCTATGTATTTTTCAATTCCCCGAGCAAGGGGAGTGACCATATGAGGTACTAGTAGACTCAGCTCATGAAACCGGGTGGTGTAAGCCAGATTGTCCCCGCTGTCTTGGGCAAGATCCCAAAACTCAGTCTCAAGTTTCCTCATTTCATTCCGAGGACAGAATTCATCAGTCATGGCTTTCTTCAGATCATCCCATGATAAGGATGTAGCAACCTCAGCACCACGAGTGCGTTTCTCACCGTTCCACCAGGTGAGGGCTCTCTTTTGGAGTACACTTGTGGCATAACGAACCCGAAGATTATCGGGACAGTCGCTGTTTAGGAATGTGCTTTCCATGCTTTCAAACCATTGCAGCAGGCCGGTAGCACCTTCAGTCCCGAAGAATTTTGTAGGATTGCACGAGTTAAAGTGCTTAAACGTGCATTGAGGCGGGTTATTACCCCCGTTTCCTTGGATGTTGTGAGACCCATCACTGTTGTTATTAGCTTGGGTCATTTGCCCCACCAGCTGGGCAAGAAGAGTAGCAAGATCCGGGTTGGAGGTGCTAGAGTTTGCACGTCGAGGAGGCATTCTAACACCATAAGAAAAGACAATGATATTTTAGTTAAGGTGGATATATGAGTTATAGTGGGAAATAATGTAAGCAGAAAAACGAGATTCATCATGACGCGTGCCAGTGCATGTGTATTTATTTAAAGTTGATGGGGGGGGGGGAAGTTTAAGCCATCTATTTCGGATAGAACATGAGGTCATAGATCATTATTTGCATAATAGGAATTGCCGGGACTTGCATGCACTATAAATCGTTATTACGTGTGCACCCGCAATAATGATTTGCTTTGCATGTTCGTCTAGTTCTTCCTATCTTGCTATAATGTCCCCAAATTTTGAGTTTAAGTTCGGATTGTATCATAGCGAATACATTGACTTATCAACGTTAAGTAATTCCTCAAAACTTTCAAGGAGACATGCTTTAGCCTATAGGTAAACACTCACTTCAGGAATTCCCAGGAAAGCATACGGGTCCGTTTATTTGGATTTATACGAAATGCTTTCCTAGACAGAAAACCCAATGTACAGGTGTCACCCTTCCAGATTGCACGTGTCCTTTATGGTTTCAAGAAATTAAGTCGTTGACGAGATTTTCAAGATTTTAATAGAATTGAGAGTTTATGTGTATAAAATGTGTAGGAATGTTGCAATTAATATGGATTAGGAAAGAGTATGGATGAGTAGTGTATTTGTTTGCATAAGTTTGTTTGTCAAATGTGTATGTAAAGTATGTAGCATGTATTTAAGCTTGTATGTATGTGTATAAGTCTCATGTACCAAACTTGGGAAAATTCAAATAATACCTAACTACAAATAATTCACATAGCAATTAATCATTTAGCACATAACACATAAAAGGTAGTCCTAGGGTTATAGTCTAGGTCATCGTGTCTAATAACCTAATTCCCTATAACCATGGCTCTGATACCAATCTGTCACACCCCGACCGATGGCGGAATCATCGAGGCGGACAATGTGATGATTGTTCAAAAGCACATGATAACTAGAGGTTGCATAATTCATTAATTAAGTTTAAAGACAACAAGTTCCAAATACAATACATTTCAAATAACCTAGTCTAGTTCAAAACATTAATTTATTTAACTAGGTCCATAGTTCCTAAGTGGACAGATCTTCGGCATGCAGTCACATTTCCAAACCTGAAACATTATTTAAATCAAGTGTCAACTAAAAAGTTGGTGAGTACATAGGTTTAGTGAATCCAGTAAATAGTAGTGTAAATCGTTTTGCAACTCATTGTTTATCTTGTTAAACATAGCATATGATGTAACATTTATTTAATCACAATTCAAACCGAGTTTGACACGCTTGAACAGAGCACAACAGCTAAGTCCGGTATGCTTGAATATAGTTACCCACTATATCCGGTATGATTGAATATAACACGCGGTTATATCCGAGTATGCAGTAATAAACACCCTAACCGGGTGGGCTGGTCAGGCACAATAGATCTATCAATATTACAGTTGGTTGTCTTGTGTATAAATGTATGTACATCCAAAGAATAAGCATTTAGTCTCATGTATAACACGTATAAACGATGTGAGTAGCATGAATAATGTTTCACCCCAAAACTTATAAAAATGTAAAATAGGGGCTATGTAACTCACCTTGCAAGCGGGTATTTGTCCACGCGTGTAGGTGATAAGTATGTTGAAGTCTAAGCACAATGAAACCCTATGTAGATAAATGAGTATTATTGTATGTTTATATGTATGTGCGTATTCGTATTTAAATGAGTATAGGTTTTATAATAATATCCTTAATATAAAATGTGGTAGGAAATGAATATGATTTTGTAAAACTTTGACTTATAAAATATTACATTTTTAAATAATTAATCATTATGTTTAATGTATTTAAACAATAATAATAAATAAAAAGATAAGTCTTTATTTGATCAATTATGTTGCTATTTTATATATTAAAATTTATTTTAACAAGTTTATTAACAATATTGCTAGGTTCATATAAAAATAATGAGACATTTTATATATTAAGTGTATTTTAATAAGTTTATAAAATGTTACAAGATTTATAAAAATATAGAACATTTTATATTTAAAAATATAATTAAATAAGTTTATAAAGATATTACAAGATTTTATAAAAATATAGGACATTTTATATCAAAAATGTAATTTAATAAGTTTATAAAGATATTACAAGATTTATATAAATATAGGACATTTTATATCAAAAAGTGTAATTAAATAAGTTTATAAAGATATTACAAGATTTATATAAATACAGGACATTTTATATCTAAAAATGAAATTAAATAAGTTTATAAAAAAATGGGATGGTTTATAAAAATATAGTTTAATTGATTTTAAATAAACGAACGAGTAAACCGACTCGTTTTAGTCTTTATTGTATAAAAAGAATATTAAAATAAGTTAAAGAAATTAAATAAGTTAAATAAAATGAAAAACAGTAAATAAAAAATTGGGCCGAAGGCCAACCGGTTTCGAACCCACGACCTGAAGCTCAAACACACACACGCATAACCAGCCGGGCTACTGCCCATCGCTGGTTATGTGTGTATCATTTAATTGATATACATGACCGCGAAATTGGTCGCTGGTCCTCGGCAACTGGCAAACCGTGTCCGAGGACATTGGTTTGCCCGGCAATCGATGGATTGAAGCCACGATTTCGATTGGGCTAGATTGCCAGAGGGTAACAGAAAGTAACTAAATGAATTTGAGGCTCGAACCTAGTCGCGAAGGGTCTGGTCGGCAGGCTTTTTTGTCAAAAATACCAAGATCGTGATTTCAGGTTTCGGGATGGAATCGGGCCCTGATATCCTGGTCCAAGCTTCACTCAGAGTCTACGAATGCAATGGTGCCTTCAATTTGGAGTGAGAGTGGGTGGAAGAGGGGTAGCGAGCTCGGGCAGGTTCGTTAATGGCTATTTATAGTCGAGCCTAAACCTGATAATAAGACAAGCAATTGAGCATGCCCCGACACTCGTCTGGACGAGACGAAACTGTCGAGACCACTTGCAGGCGTGGAGGTTGACTGTCGGGGCCGTATTAGAGGCGTGAACTTTCGGCTACGAACACGATCATACGATTGGGATGATGGGGAGACAAATTGGTCGAGGCCTTTGGTTCGCGTGGGGGAGACGAGGCCAGACATGCCTTTAGCGGCTGTTGAGGTGCAGGAAACATCCTTGTCGGGGGGGTCGCCGGAGAAAAGCTCGGACCGCCGGACAAATCGAAGGGGTGACCGGAAATACGAAATGGGTTTTGGCAGATTTAGTCCCTGTAGTTTGGTATTGTCTTAATTCGACCCCTGAGATAATTACGGATGAACCCTCGTGGTTTGATTTGTACAGAAATAGTCCCTTAACTGATTTTTGTTTTAAAACCTTATAGTTTAATTATTTTCAAAACAACCCTAAACTTTTATTAAATAAATTAATTTATTTTCTTTTTAAATCAAATTATCTTTTAAATGTTTTTATAAACTTATTTTATTATTATCTAAATAATAATTTTTATAAAAGTTATTAATCTCATTAAAGTATGTTATTTTATTAAATATGCAACTTTGTTGATTTTTTTTTATATAAAAATTTATATAAGTTTAAAACTTATAAAATTTTAATTATTAAAAATAAAATATATATTTTGTACAAAATTAAATAAAAACATTTGCATTTCATTAAATAGAACAATGATTACATGATATGTATTACAAAAGCGTAAATAAAATCCGGAATGTCACAGTCTCCCCATGTTAAAGGAATTTCGCCCCGAAATTCAACTAGTGGAGACTATGAAAAGAGATGTGGGTACTTGGTCTTCATGTGGTCTTCACGTTCCCAAGTGAACTCGGGTCCACGTTTAGACTCCCAACGGACCTTGACAATGGGGATGCGGCTACGCTTGAGTTTCTTGACTTCTCGGTCCATGATTTCCACGGGTTTCTCAACAAAGTGCATCCTCTCGTCAATACGCACTTCATCAAGAGGGATGTGGAGATTCTCGTCGGCTAGACACTTTTTCAAATTAGATACATGGAAAGTCGGATGAACGTTGGTGAGTTCTGAAGGAAGATCGAGTTTGTAGGCCACTTTTCCTACCCTTTCGAGTATCTTGAAGGGACCCACATATCGAGGTGCAAGTTTTCCTTTCTTTCCAAATCGGACTACGCCCTTCCAAGGTGATACCTTTAGGAGAACCATATCCCCAACTTGAAATTCCAAGGGTTTTCGTCTTTTATCAGCATAGCTCTTTTGCCGACTCCTTGCCACTCGAATGTTGTCACGAATAAGAAAATTTTTATCGGTGGTCTCTTGGATAAGCTCGGGACCGGTGATTTGTGCTTCACCAATTTCGTTCCAACAAATCGGTGAACGACATTTTCGTCCATAAAGAGCTTCAAACGGTGCCATGTTAATACTTGTGTGGTAGCTGTTGTTGTAGGAAAATTCGATCAGTGGTAGGTGAGAATTCCAATTGCCACCAAAGTCAATAACACAAGCACTAAGCATATCCTCGAGAGTTTGGATTGTTCATTCGGTTTGCCCATCAGTTTGAGGATGGTAAGCCGTACTTAGATCCAAACGAGTACCAAGTGCTGATTGCAATGATTGCCAAAATCGGGAAGTAAAACGCGAATCACGATCGGAGATGATGTTCAAAGGGATCCCGTGACGACTTACGATTTCATCAATGTAGATCCGAGCCAATTTCTCGACTCGATAGTCCTCACGAATAGGCAAGAAATGAGCAGACTTTGTAAGTCGGTCGATAATAACCCAGATACTATCGTGCCCACTAGAAGTGCGTGGAAGTTTGGTGATGAAGTCCATAGCAAGGTTCTCCCACTTCCACACGGGAATTTCAGGTTGTTCGAGGAGTCCGGAAGGCTTTTGGTGTTCGGCCTTCACTTTAGAACAAGTTAGGCATTTTGCCACAAAGAGGGCAATATCCTTTTTCATGCCGGGCCACCAATATTGCTGACGGAGACCCATGTACATCTTATCAGCTCCGGGATGTACCGAATATCGAGTTTTGTGGGACTCGCTCATCAAAAATATGCGAAGATCGTCGCGATCGGGAACCCAGATACGGTCCAAGTAATACAATAGGCCGTTGGCTTTGGTTTCTAACAAGAGTTCTACACCACATGCCATTTCTTGATACATGTTTCCCTCGGTAACCGAGGTGTGTTGTGCTTTGAGAATACGGGCTTGGATATCATTATGAATATAAACACTATGAAGAATGATATGTTCTTTACGACTCAAGGCGTCGGCTACAACGTTTGCCTTGCCGGGGTGGTAGCGGATCTCGCAGTCGTAGTCGTTTAGAAGTTCAACCCATCGTCGTTGCCTCATATTAAGTTCCTTTTGATTGAAAATATGTTGGAGACTTTTGTGGTCGGTGAAAACCACGCATTTGGTGCCATAAAGATAGTGTCTCCAAATTTTCAAGGCGAAAACGACAGCACCAAGCTCGAGATCATGGGTCGTATAGTTCTTCTCATGGATTTTGAGCTGACGTGATGCGTATGCAATTACTTGACCACGTTGCATTAGAACACAACCAAGACCTTGGTTGGATGCATCACAATAAACGACAAAATCGTCATTACCACTAGGAAGAGTTAGTATAGGAGCATTGCAGAGCTTGTGCTTGAGAGTTTGAAAAGCTTCCTCTTGCTTGGGTCCCCACTCGTAAGATTTACCTTTATGAGTCAAGGCAGTGAGTGGAACCGCAATCTTGGAGAAATTTGAGATGAAGCAACGATAGTAACCCGCTAGTCCAAGGAAGGAACGAATCTCGGTAGGAGTCTTAGGAGTACTCCAATTCTTTACCGCTTCGATTTTTGCCGGGTCCACATGAATTCCCTTATCGTTGACTATGTGTCCCAAAAATTGAACTTCCTTTAGCCAGAATTCACACTTGGAGAACTTGGCGTATAGTTGTTCTTTCTTCAAGAGTTCCAGAATCAAACGAAGATGTTGTTCATGCTCTGCTTTCGTTTTAGAATAGATGAGAATGTCGTCAATGAAAACGATCACGAACTTGTCCAAATAAGGTTTGCACACACGGTTCATGAGGTCAATGAAGACCGCAGGTGCATTAGTCAAACCGAAGGGCATGACCATGAACTCGTAGTGACCATATCTAGTTCGAAAGGCAGTCTTTGGAATGTCTTCATCGAGAACACGAAGTTGATGATATCCGGAACGAAGGTCAATCTTGGAGAAACATGTTGAACCTTGAAGTTGATCGAAAAGATCGTCGATACGGGGTAAAGGATAACGGTTCTTTATTGTAAGCTTGTTGAGTTCACGATAATCAATGCACATTCGAAACGATCCATCCTTTTTCTTTACGAACAGCACAGGAGCACCCCAAGGTGAATGGCTCGGGCGGATGAATCCTTTGGATGAGAGTTCTTGTAATTGACTTGCGAGTTCTTGCATTTCGGAAGGTGCAAGACGATAGGGGGCTTTTGCCACGGGAGTTGCCCCGGGCACAAGGTTGATACGAAACTCCACTTGTCTAGTGGGAGGAAGACCAGGTAAATCCTCGGGGAATACCTCGGGAAAATCTCGGATGATTGGAATGTCTTGCAATTTCTTACCCTTGTCTTTCGTGTCAACTATGTGGGCCAAGAATGCAACGTACTTTTTCCGCAAGTAATTTTGTGCCAATGTGCAAGACATGATTTGAAGACCACGACACGGTTTTTCACCGAAAATAACTAACGTGTCGCCCGAAGAGAGAGGTATACGAATACACTTTTCGTAGCAAATAACCTCGGCATGGTGCTTGGATAACCAGTCCATGCCAATGATAATATCGAAGCTTCCCAATTGCATTGGAAGGAGGTCAACAGAGAATTCATGATTATTAAGCTCGAGATTGCAGTTGCGGATAACAGAGTTTATAGCAATAGA
The DNA here is from genome assembly GCA_023525975.1 of Smallanthus sonchifolius. Lineage (NCBI taxonomy): Eukaryota > Viridiplantae > Streptophyta > Magnoliopsida > Asterales > Asteraceae > Smallanthus > Smallanthus sonchifolius. The sequence continues at coordinate 77,587,332 of CM042034.1, forward strand.
TTTCCCGTTTGATATCTCCACGGAATAGGGATTGTCAAGTTTCGTTCTTTGTTTAGTAAGTCGAGATTCAAAGGTAAGAGACACGAAACTCCTATCGGCACCAGTATCAAATAAAATGGATGCATAATGATTGTTTACGAGGAACGTACCTTTTATCACGTCGTTGTTTGCTTGAGCCTCATTAGCGTTTATGTTAAACGCTCGTCCTTGAGGACCACCTTGACGATGAAGTTTTGGGCATCGGTCACGGAAATGGTCTGGGTCTCCACACTCGTAACATGCCCTACCATTGGGAAGTGCCGGATAGTTGGGACGGTTGGCTGGAGCAGCTTGATGGACGGGAGGACGGGTACGGCAAGTAGTGACCACGTGTCCATATCTTCCGCAGCTCGAACACAATCGGCATGGTAAGTTGGCAGGATGATGGTACTTGCAGGTCTGACATTGGGGATTTGGACCCAAATAAGGTTTCGGGTTTTGACCCAAAGGGGCCACTTGATTAGTAGGTACAGCGGGAGTTACGGCTGCGAAGTTTCGACCCTTTCGTTTCTTGTTACGGTTAGAAGACTCGGGTTTTACATCTTTGACGGCTGCAAGAGTGGAGACAACCTTCTTGGAACCCTTTCTTGTTAAGGTTCCGGCTTTGACATGGTTGTCGGATAGTGTAGCGGATAGACGGATAGCAGCTTCAAGAGTAGGAGGATTGCTTCCTAACACAGCATCTTGAATTTGCATAGGCAGGCCGCCTATGTATTTTTCAATTCCCCGAGCAAGGGGAGTGACCATATGAGGTACTAGTAGACTCAGCTCATGAAACCGGGTGGTGTAAGCCAGATTGTCCCCGCTGTCTTGGGCAAGATCCCAAAACTCAGTCTCAAGTTTCCTCATTTCATTCCGAGGACAGAATTCATCAGTCATGGCTTTCTTCAGATCATCCCATGATAAGGATGTAACAACCGTCCTACCGTCGTAGGCCGTAATTCGCCTGTCTACCCGAAATTATTCGTTTCCCATGCGACTATTATTTATGCAACCGTTCTACTATTCATAATATGCTATTTGCTCCGACCGTCCATTAATGGCTTTCGTACGTCCTAGCTGATGAAAGAACGTATTTGTCCCGGTTACAAAATAGTCGCGTGGTCGTCCGTCTACCAAAGTAGCCGTTATCATCGAAGCGTCCATAACTTTTTCTTATACTTGGCAAGCAATATATACATGGATATAAAGCAAGATTTCATTCTTACACATTGTGTTATTCTTTCATACATTCTATATAATCATACGATTCATTCTTTGTGCATAATTCATTTTCGTATATATATATAAAATATATATTAGTATATCACGTATGATCACATTAGCATTCATATCATTTATTCATTTAGTGTATACAGCCCCAAAACATTTAATAAGGTTTGCACATAACATAGAAGGGGGCACATAGAACTCACCTGAAAAGCTAGTCTTGGTTGCCCTAAACAAAGGTCCAACAATGTCACGTACGATCTGAATTAGGTAGTTTAAATGCACATCAGACTCAACCCCGACTCTAACGGTTTAATCGTTCTAAACATACTGACTTTACTTACTGGCCTGCTGCCTGCGCACTTAGTAAGTGCGCAGGGCCTTGCTCATGCACACTTGACAAGTACGCATGATCTTTCTCCTACGTACTTGGTAAGTACGTATGATCTTTCTCCTGCGTACCTGCGTACTTGGTAAGTACGCATGATCTTTCTCCTGCGTACTTGGTAAGTACGCATGACCTTTCTCCTGCGTACCTGCGTACTTGGTAAGTACACATGATCTTTCTTCTGCGTACTTGGTAAGTACGCATGACCTTTCTCCTGCGTACCTGCGTACTTGGTAAGTACACATGATCTTTCTCCTGTGTACTTGGTAAGTACGCAGGACGTCCCTACTGCGTACTTGATAAGTACGCAGCACCTGTTTTCTCGACAAGTTCAAAATTTTACATGTTAATCCAATCATGCTAATCTTACAACTTTCTTTGATCAAAAGGTGCGGTTTTCACTCTAGATGCTAGTTCTAAGCTTATTTTCAAGTTTCATCCATAAAAACGTCTCCTATTTAGCTAAAACCCGAGAAACCCCAAAACAAACAAAAACTCAGATTATGGTCGAATCGTTACCTGGATTGGACTTCTGATTCAGAGGTTTTACTCACGAGCTCAGCGGTAACGTGCTCCTTCAATCTCGTGTCGATCCGTTGACTTTCTCTCTCTAGACCCGAGTTCTCCTTTCTCTCTCTAGAATGATGAAATGAAGATGAAATGGTGAAGTGGGCTGCCTTGCCCCTTATATACCTGGGCCTTCATCGGCTCGTTGGAGCCGAGCCCAAGCCCATCCGTTTTTCTTTTGTTTTATGATGATTAAGCCTCTATCACGTTATTGTTTACTAATTTACTATTTTTGGGATGTTACAAACTAACACTAAACACACAATTACATACATTATTAGACACACCATTTTAATATCAATTTATTAAAAAAGTGAGAGTTCTGACTACTTCATTCGACACATTTCAAAACAAACATGTTTACTCAAAGAGTTAAAGTTCTTCACTTAAAATTCATTTTTAAAACAGTATTTTAACTAAACTTATTAAATTTTTATTTGCCCCTAAAAATAAAGCTTTATATATATATATATATTTGTCAATTAAAATAAAATGAATTGATTACAATTTAAATGGTACGATTAAAAACTTCGAAATCTATAAATTTTTAAATCTTAATAACTTATTATTTATTATTGAAGTGATCATCTTTAATATATAACATTTAGTGCATGTTAAAATCCTAAAATGAATTTATACGTCACATGAAAAAAAATGTATCACAAGCATTTCGAAGAAACCCGGTTCGTGAGGGGACTTTGACCAAGGACCAGGTCACAGTCAAACACATGAAACCGAGTAAACCGACGCCAGGATAGAGCGCAGCCGGCAACAACTAATAAACCGTTTACTATGATGTGCCTGTGATATTTTTAAGTTGTGGGGCTTTGTTGGACAACTACTTCAATAGCATTACATATATAGCCATATAGGGACTTTGACTAACATGCAAGTGGGCTGGTGGCAATTAGCTAGGGGTGACAACTTGTTATCGAAAAACGAATGAGATCTGTTAATATTTTGCTAAGTAGTAAGATCATATAAATCGTAATTCACGCTTGAAAGGTGGCTGTTAAGAGGTTATGATAATAAAGTAAATTTTATTTTTGATGTTGAGTTTTTCTTCCATTTTTAAAAGAGAGTTTATTCGATTCGTTAAAAGTTTAAATTTTATATGAACTTTTGACTACCAATTAAAGGTATCAATTTTGTCTTAACAAAAACTATACCTCATAAAAAGGTTACTCGTCAATAAGGCATGCCATGTGGTAGGCTCTGATTGTGATTTCAGTTTTTTGTGTTACTTTATATATGTTTGGAAGGGCGTTTTAAACAAGAATGGGGCTAGTTCAGCTGGTCCGTGCTCCACCTCCTCCCCATTTGTTGACGTCATAATAATTTTTTATTTAAAAAAAATTATTATAATTAATTTTAAGCTAAAACTTTTAAAATACTATACTTATTTAATTACTTTTTTTTTCCTTTTAAATATATTAGTTTTAGGTTTTTTCTATTAACATTATTTTTAACATTGCGTTTACATCACATTCCAACATCATCTTGGATTTTTCATAAACTCTAATCGGCCCCCAACACCATCACATTCCAACATCATCTTCATTTTCGCCTAGAGAGAAAATGTGGGTGTTCTAGAGAGAGAAAATGCTAGAAGTTCATACTTTGCTCAAAAAATCTGCTCCAAATCATCACTCTAGTGTTCGTGAAGAAGAATCTAGGAAGAAAACAACGTTTTTGAGGTAAGAATACAACTAAAAACCTTTTTTTCAGTTTAAATGAGTTTTGAGGGTAAAATTAGGGTTTTAGTCTTAAAATACAAGGTTTTTACGTGTGAAATGGGTATAAAGCATAAATCTGAGCTTATGGAAGTTAAACAAACATTATGGACGTAAAAAGAACTTGGGTTGAAAACGGGCCTAGAAATGAGAATCTTCAAGTGGCGACACTAATAGTCAACACTATTTCATGTGGCGACACAAATCGCGGCCACCTGAAGAAGATAAAGCCCGATGGAACGACACTGAGATGTGACGACACTAAAGTGTGGCGTCGACCACAAGGTTTCTAATGATTGAGACACGTGTAATTCCCTGGCGACACTAGTAGTGCCGTTAAAACCAACTGGCGACACTAATGTGGAAAACACTTATAGGACGACCGTAAGTCCTTAACGAAAGTTAAGGTGACACTATGGTGTGGCTACACTAATGTGTGGTGGCACTGAATTCCACAATGCTAAGTCCATAACGAAAGTTCCGGCAACACTAAAAAGTGTGCGTGGTGACATTGATCATGTCCCAACGACACTATTTAGGCGACACTAGTAGAAATGATAGAATTCGCGTGTTGACTATATGCAGATCAGTTAGCACGTTATAACTGAATAGACGTCCATCCCATGTTAATTACAAGCGGCCAAGTGAGTATACTTAACGAATGTTTACGAAATGACGAATGTACGTAATGAGATGTTTATGAATGAACGATTTACGAAAGAAACGATTTATGAAACAAGAACATTAATGAAAAGAAAGGTTTATGAAAGGAACGTTTACGTAATGTAATGTTTATAAGGAATGGTTTTAAATGAAAGAAATGATTTTATGAATGAAAAGAAATGTCATAAATTTCTTCCACCAAATCACTGACTTCATCTTTTCTTTTTCTAATTTTGAAAACACTGTTTCACCTAATGAAACCTCGAGCGCAGGAGCAATCTCCAGCAGTACACACCGCTTCGAGATATTGAATTTTCAACTGTAAATAGATATAAAGTTTTAAAGTACCCTTCCGTTAATATTTTGAAAAAAAAAAAGTGTTACACTCATCTTATCAATAAGATTCAATTCCTTCTCTTTTATAATGGTTGCTTTATAGAGATCACATAGATGTTCAAGTAGTGGCACCCTTTTGACCAATGGTATACAAAGCACATTTATAACATGTTATAATTAAGTAAAATTAAGTCAGCCGTTCAAAAAAAAAGTAAAATCAAGTCAAGATTAACAATATTAATTTAATAGTTTTCTCTCACATAGATGAAGAAAAATGATCAAAGTGAAAGCATATTTGAAGTCTTAATTTACAAATTTTAAGTAAAATTTAAGATGTATTTTACCCGTACACTTTAAAGGTGTTCATTGATCTATTAACCTTGTATAATAGTAATAGTAATAAGACAACAAAACTATTTTCAAATAATCTCATTCGTTTTAAAATAACTTAGATTTACTATACCTTAAGTAGAAGTATCGGTGGTCAACGTGAGATAGCCACCGGCACTTCTCAAGTATAAGTTTTTTATTTAATTTATCACAAACTAACCAAACATTTTGGGTGGTGTGGTGATTCAAGACTCTAGCCTTCTCTGTGTTTACTCTATTGGTGCGGGTTTCGTCATTGTCAAAAAAATTTCTGCCTTTCTGTCTTTTCCTTTTAGATTTCTTTTCATTAGTAAAAATTTTTAATAAACTTTTTTCTACCTGTGGTTCGTAAGTTTCTTATACGTAATTAGGTACGTTAGTGTGCTTCAGTATCTAAAAAAGATTCGCCTAAAATTCGAACGTTTCTTTTATGTCATTAGGTATGTTAATGTCGATGCCAAAAACGTTTCTTTTTTGTGCTTAACCACGTTAATGTAAACCGCCTTATCCGTATAAGATTCGCTTCCCGCCGCGTATCTACGTTTAGACGTAACCTTTTTTCGAAAACGAGGTGGGTTAGATATACAACGTTTTCATGCTTATATGGACATTTTCAATAGGCCTTCGTTTCGACGTAAATTTTGACCGGAAACGAGTCAGGTTACATTTTTACTTGTTCTACGTTTCAACGTAAATTTTGTTCATAAATAAGTAGGTCAAATATAATACGTATTTATTTGACTCGACATCATAAATCTGAGTTAATGTGCATGTTGACGCCGCGTGGATAAATTTCCTAGGTAAGAACAAGGAGTATAAAACATCTAGAAGAAATGCAGATAAGGTCATAGCTTTACATAGGATTTCATGTATTCAATTAAACACGCGGGCTTTAGTATTCCATGTATTCAATTAACACGTGGGCTTTAGTATTTCAATGATGCATGAATGAAGTTGAAACTTCATATTTTGCAAACGTGTGAAATACTTATATAAAAAGACACACGAAAGTCACATGCTTTTCTGGGACCATTAATAAGGACATATACTCGTTGTATATATATTTTTTCTGGAAAAAGTATTTGCATTTATAAAAGTAAACATATAAATTAAAAATAAATTAAAAATAAATTCCTCATTAGTAATCGTAAGAGATATTGTTTTATATTGAGTAAATTACTATTTTGTTTGATGTGGTTTGAATACTTTAACTATTTCAGTTTAAAAAATAATCTTTTAACAAATCAAGCTATGTGGTTTAGATTTTATAAGTCTTCCGGTCCAAATGAGTTAAGCCGTCTTATTTTCCTATTAACCTAGATCACGTGCCTCTCACATCAGGGGTGAAGGGGAATATACCGAATGATACGGTAAAGACAAAAAGAGATATGAGAAGAGAATATAGGAAAAGGAAAAAAAGGCACGATGTAACAGCAAAAAGGTATGGGCCGTACAAGGAACATTAAATGCTCAACCAAAGGAGGTATGGGACAGAAGATGATATAAGGGAGAACAGACCAAAGGGACAGGTAAGTGACAACATACAAAACACACACAAAAAAGGATTCTCTCTCGGCTTTTGACTCCTTAAAAATACATTCTCATCAAAGAACATATAACTGATTCTCACGTCGAAGGTTGGTCGTGGAGAACCCCCCGGCCCAAAGGAGGTATGGGACAGAAGATGATATAAGTGGACACTCATCCCAAGAATTCCCAGGAAAGCATAACTGGTCCATCGGTTGATTTGGATTTATACGAAATACTTTCCTAGACAGAATTCCTAGAATACAGACATCCACCCTTCCGGATTGCACAAGTTCTCATTCATTAGTTAGAACTTACGTACCTTTGACGAGAGTTTCATTCGGATTAGGTTATTAAGTCTAATGTGTAAGTTTCATGTAGTTCAAAATAGTTTCATGTAGACTCTTGAATGTCGTAGTTTATGGAGTTGTATCAGGTAATCAAAAATAGATAGATGTAGGTAAGCATGCATAGTAAAGATAGTGTGGAGTTCCTAATAAAAGACACGAGTTAAACTCATGTTTGGGACTCCTAGGTTATAGTCTAGGTCATGTGTCTAATAACCTAATTCCCTATAACCATGGCTCTGATACCAACTCTGTCACACCCCGACCGGCGGCGGATTAAACGTCGGGACTGACGCGGTTGTTCATAAACACATGATCATCTATTATTAAATGACAATATTTATTCAACAATTAAAACCATCCGTTACATAGAAAATGGAAAACGAAACGTTCAAAACATAACATAATTTAAATTAATCTAGGTCCAAGTCCTAGATGAGCAGGTAGGGTCCTCAAATTTGTGCACCTGAAACATGTGAGTAAATATCAACTACAAGTAGTTGGTGAGTAACATAGGTTTTGACACTAACAAAGGTTAAGTAAAAAGTGTTTGTAATTCAATACTGTTCAAAGCGTAACTATGGCATAAATGTGAAAACATACAAGGTTCCAAGCATACAATTCAATCCGTAGTAAATGGAAAACTGGTAAGTACAATCCCACTGATTGTGTTTTAGAAAAATAGTAATACGGTACACACAAAACCCGCTAAGGTTTGTGTTAACTGGAATCAGATTCCCCTATAAATGATCATGTTAGGTACTACCTTAGGCCTGGGTAGCAGGTTAATGAATGTACTAGTATGAATACATGTAATGGTCACCAAGCAGTTTAAGACATAAAGCACGTAGTAAATAGCATGAGAACATTGGTATTGAATTTGGTAGGTAAAGTATGTAAACATGTTCCACCCCGAGTATTTGTAAATAATTGTAAAAAGAAAGGGGGCTATGAAACTCACTTGTATTGAAGCTAGAGTTGGTATGAATAGGTCTCGTGAGGATTTCTCACAATGAACCTACATAGATAATGATACTCTAAATTTAATGTGTGTCTAAATGGAATTGAGAAAATATTGGGACTTTAGGGTTTCATGGGACTTGGGATTGGATATGGGACTTGTACAAGTTTGAAGAACAATATATATTGGTAAGGATAGGTTAATACTAATTAGAGTTAATTAGAAACCTTAATATATGGGTTTTGTAAAGATAATAAATTGTTTGAATTTATATAGTTATTATGAAATGATTAAACAAATGGATTATGAAATAGATAAAGGTTTATATTATTCTAAGAACAATAAATTATGGATTGGATTGCTAGTACGTTTAGTATAAAATTATTCAAAAATAATTAGTAAATAATTTAAAAGACTTAAATAATTATTTTAGGTAAATAAGATAATTATTATAAATTACTACAATATTTTCTTTTACTGAAATGGTAAATAAAAGGGTATTAAATAGGTAGTAATATAAGTAAGCTCCAAATGAAATAAACTTACATAATTATAAATCTAAAAATAATTATTTAAGTATCTCCATAATTTAGGATAATTATACTCACCAAGATAATTGTTTATAGGTGCTAATAATAATTTAGACATTATAGCTGTGTAACAAAATAAATAATTTAGTTAATTTGTCTAACTATTTATTTATTTGAGATTTTATAAGTGGTTTATTGTATTATTAATAAAATAGTAACAATATATAAATTTGTATTTTCTGCTTTTATATAAAAGAAATCTTACAGAATATATATATTTTTTTGGAATTTTTAATTATAAAATAATGCATTTAAATAATTAAACAAAAATAAAATCCCAAAACTGGGTCCAACCGGAATCGAACCCGTGACCAGAGCCGGGTCACAACACACGCACACATTAACCATCAGACCAGGGCATGATGCCTTGGTCTTAACCGGTTTCAATTTAGTATTAACACACAACCCCAGCCATCATCTTCCCAATTCCCAAACCCGTAAACCCTGGCCTCATAATCCACCCGATTGGCCAACTGTTCGAGCCCGAAATCATGGGGTTATTGACCCTCATACTAATACGATTTATTTGACACTAGCATTACCTGAAATGGTTGAGTGGCGAAGGAGAAAGGCTCGAAGAACTGATTCGGGTTTTCCGACTAAATTCCGAGCTCCGGAGACGATAAGCGAGTGATTTAAGGATGTAAGGAGCTCGTATTGAGTGTCGTCGATGGATTGGGGTACCTATTTATACACAATTTGTGCGGGAACGAATCGATCGATTAAATGAGCCTTCAATGGCTTTCGGTTACTAGTTCAACCACGATGGGTTCATAAAAACTCAATTACTCGAAGGAGATGGATCGATCGCGTGGTATGAACGTTTAGCCGGTTTCTTTTAAGCGTGATAATGCCTCAGGGATGAGTTCACGATTGTGGCTTCGGAACCAGTCTTGAGCGGGTTTCGAACCCATGACTGAAAAGAGGAAGGGGGAAATCCGGGTTTGGCAAAACAGGCCCCTGGCCTTTCATAGTTTTATCATTTTATGTAGAAACCTTTATTTTTAATTGGAATTAAGTTTCAGGAATTTACATTATCAACCCTGTACTTTTATAAAGTATAGAATCATTAAATTTAGAACTTTTTATAAAATCATTTGAATCATTTAGTTAAAATTAAAGGTTATAATAATAATAAAAATGTAATTTACTAACTAAGATTAATTAAGACACATAAATCCAATTATTTATTTGTTATTAATGGATTTGAAATAATTGCATAAATATATTTATATAATTAAAATGGTTTTATTTCTACTAATTTCCATTTACTTAAAAGAAAAATATTAAGTAATTAATACAATCTTTCAATTATAATTTGGTATTTTTATAAATATGTGTGTTAATATATTTATGTAGGTTTTGAAATATATGTATATATATTTATTTAGTAGAGTAATAATAAATACTTATATAATTTCTTTGAATAAGTATCTATCATTTTGTAATAATGGTATTCAATGCATGCATGTATAAATACATTAGGTAATTTATTGTAATTGATAGATGTACCCATAAAATAAAGAAATTACAATGCTGGACAAGTTCAAATAAAGGTTGGAATTTCTTGGAGATTACAGTCTCCCCTACTTTAGGAAATTTCGTCCCGAAATTGATTAGGAAGAGGGTCCTGGAAATAGATGTGGGTATTTGGCCTTCATTTGATCCTCACGTTCCCAAGTGAACTCAGGGCCACGTTTGGATTCCCACCGAACTTTAACGATTGGAATGCGACTTCGTTTGAGCTGCTTAACTTCTCGATCCATGACCTCCATAGGTTTTTGTACGAAGTGCATTGATTCATCAATGTGAACCTCGACAAGTAGTATTTGAAGGTTTTCGTCGACTAAGTATTTCCTTAGGTTCGAGACATGGAATGTAGGATGGATGTTGCTGAGTTCTTCTGGTAGATCCAACTTGTAGGCTACCTTCCCAATCCGTTCAAGGATCTTAAAAGGACCTACAAATCTTGGTGCAAGTTTCCATTTCTTTCCAAAACGAACTACTCCTTTCCAAGGGGATACCATGAGAAGAACCAGATCGCCGACTTGAAATTCTAGGGGTTTTCGACGTTTGTCGGCATAACTCTTTTGTCGACTCCTTGCTGCCAGAAGGTTGTCTCGGATTAGCATGATCTTGTCAAAAGTTTCTTGAATGAGTTCGGGGCCAGTGATCTGTGATTCCCCAATCTCAGTCCAACAGATAGGAGAGCGGCACTTCCGACCATAAAGTGCTTCGAAAGGGGCCATGTCAATGCTTGTGTGGTAGCTGTTGTTATACGAGAACTCGACTAAGGGTAGGTGTAAATCCCAATTTCCCTTGAAGTCGATGACACAAGCTCTAAGCATGTCTTCGAGGGTTTGAATCGTTCGTTCGGACTGACCATCGGTTTGCGAATGGTAAGCCGTACGAAGATTCAGTTGAGTGCCCAAAGCTGATTGTAAGGATTGCCAGAAACGAGAGGTGAATCGTCCATCACGATCAGAAATAATGTTGAGAGGTACACCATGACGACTAACAATCTTATCAATATAGATTCGAGCCAATTTCTCAACTCGATAGTCCTCACGGATAGGTAGGAAATGAGCAGATTTTGTCAAACAGTCGATGATTACCCATATGCTATCATGACCACGGGACGTGTGTGGGAGTTTGGTTATGAAATCCATGGCAATACACTCCCACTTCCGCACGGGTATCTCGGGTTTTTCAAGTAAGCCAGATGGACGCTGGTGCTCGGCCTTAACCTTCAAACACGTAAGGCACTTGGACACGTATAGAGCAATGTTCTTTTTCATACCAGGCCACCAGTATTGGGTACGAAGATCTTTGTACATTTCGTTTGCACCAGGATGTACAGAGTAACGAGTCTTGTGAGCCTCGTTTATGACAAAGGTACGAAGATTGTCACGGTCTGGAATCCAGATACGATTCAGGAAGTAGAGTAATCCATTGGGTTTGGTTTCAATCTGGAGTTCTGCACCACATGACATTTCGTTGTACATGTTTCCTTCGGTGATCGAAAGATGTTGGGCTTCAAGGATGCGAGTTTGAATGTCATTTTGGATTCGAATGCTGTGGATCTTGATAGGTTCTTTACGACTAAGAGCATCGGCTACGACATTCGCCTTGCCAGGATGGTAACGAATGTTGCAGTCGTAGTCATTTAAGAGTTCAACCCAACGCCTTTGTCTCATGTTGAGCTCTTTCTGGTTGAAAATGTGTTGGAGACTCTTATGATCAGTGAAAATCTCACACTTAGTACCATATAGGTAGTGCCTCCAAATTTTGAGAGTGAATACGACCGCTCCTAGCTCAAGATCGTGCGTCGTATAGTTTTTCTCATGGATTTTGAGTTGTCGAGACGCATAAGCGATTACTTTGCCTCGTTGCATAAGAACAAAACCGAGACCTAAGTGAGAAGCGTCACAGTAAACGATAAAGTCTTCAGTTCCATCGGGAAGGGTTAAAATAGGAGCTTCACATAATTTCTGCTTTAAAGTCTGAAAGGAGTCCTCTTGCTTTGGTCCCCACTCGTAGGGCTTGCCTTTGTGTGTTAAGGCTGTGAGTGGTACCGCGATCTTTGAAAAGTTGGCTATGAAACGACGATAATAGCCCGCTAAACCAAGGAATGAGCGGACTTCTGTAGGGGTCTTTGGAGCTTGCCAGTTCTTTACCGCTTCAATCTTAGCGGGATCAACGTGAATACCCTTCTCGTTGACTATGTGTCTCAAGAATTGAACTTCCTTTAGCCAAAATTCACACTTGGAGAACTTAGCGTATAATTGTTCCTTCTTCAAGAGGTCCAAGACCAAACGCAAGTGTTTCTCGTGCTCCGCTTTTGATTTTGAATAGATGAGAATATCGTCAATGAAGAGGATTACGAACTTGTCCAAGTACGGTTTACACACGCGATTCATAAGGTCCATGAAAACTGCAGGTGCATTGGTCAGTCCAAAGGGCATAACCATGAACTCGTAGTGACCGTATCTCGTACGAAAGGCTGTCTTGGGAATATCGGATTCAAGGACTCGTAACTGGTGATAACCAGAACGAAGATCAATCTTTGAGAAATAAGTCGAGCCTTGAAGTTGATCAAATAAATCATCAATCCTTGGAAGTGGATAACGGTTCTTCACAGTAAGCTTGTTGAGCTCCTGGTAGTCGATACACATCCGGAAAGAACCATCCTTCTTCTTGACAAATAACACAGGTGATCCCCAAGGGGAAACACTAGGGCGAATAAATCCTTTGTCAGAAAGTTCTCGAAGTTGGCTTGAAAGTTCTTGCATTTCTGACGGTGCAAGACGATAAGGAGCCTTTGCCACGGGATTTGCTCCAGGCACTAGGTCAATACGGAATTCGACTTGACGTGCGGGAGGAAGACCTGGTAAGTCTTCGGGAAAAACTTCAGGAAAATCTTTGATCATAGGAATGTCTTGAGGACTCTTGTCTTTGCCCTTCCGCTCCACAATATGAGCCAAGAATGCCATACATTTCTTTCGTAAGTACTTCCGTGCGGTGGTGCAAGACATAAGCTTTAGTCCATTCGACGGTTTCTCACCGTAGACGTTCAGAATGTCGCCCGAGTCAAGAGGGATACGAATGTACTTGTCAAAACAGACGACTTCAGCATGGTGCTTGGTCAGCCAGTCCATGCCTACTATGATGTCAAAACCTCCGAGGGCCATAGGAATAAGATTGATTGAAAAGTCATGATCGTTCAAGGTTAAGGTACAATCTCTAATGATGGTGTCACATGAAACAGAATAACCATCCGCTACTAAAATATCAAAGGGTTTGTCTAACTTAGCTCGACTCATAGCGAGTTGTGGTTCAAATTTGAAGGACACGAAACTCCTATCGGAACCAGTATCAAATAGAATGGAAGCATATTGTTGATTAATTGGGTACGTACCGTTCACCACATCGTTGTTGGCTTGTGCCTCATTGGCATTGATGTTGAAGACACGTCCTCGAGCTACGGGGTTTGCATTCCCCTGATTCACATTTCCCCGGTTCATATTCCCCTGGTTCCTGTTTCCCTGGACTATGTTGCCTTGATTCCCGTTCCCCTGAATCATGTTGCCCTGATTCATGTTGGCTTGGTTCACAATGACCAACCTAGGGCAGCGATTCCTAAAATGATTTGGGTCTCCACACTCGTAGCAAGCACGAACCTGGGCGATAGCGGCAGGGACAAGGACATTAGGTTGATTAGCTTGGTTAGCTCGAGGAGCAGCATGACAGATGTTAGCCGTATGCCCAGATCGTCCATAGTTGGTACATAGACGACATGGCATGTAGGTAGTGTGATGGAGCTGGCAGGTGTTACACAGAGGTAGAGTCCCCACATAAGGCTTCTTGTTGGGGTTGTAGGCAGTAGGGGCCACTTGGGCTAGAGGAGCAGCAGGAGTGATGATGGCGAAGTTCCTGCCTTTCCTCTTTTTGCCATTGAAGGAGGACTCAGCTTTGGTTTCCTTGGTGGTTTCAGTGGTGGGTTTTTCAATGACTTTCTTAGCACCCTTCTTGGATAAAGTCCCTGCCTTAACGTGGTTATCTGATAGTGTGGCAGCTAAACGGATAGCTTCTTCAAGAGTGGCTGGGTTACTACCCAACACGGTATCCTGAATCTGCATGGGCAGACCGTTGATGTACTTCTCAATGGCTCGGGAGAGAGGAGTGACCATATGGGGCACTAGTAGGCTAAGCTCATGAAAGCGGGTGGTATAGGCAAGGCTTTCACCACTGTCTTGTTTGAGATCCCAGAATTCAGCTTCTAGTTTCTTGACCTCATTACGGGGGCAAAACTCATCGGTCATGAGTGCTTTCACATCGGCCCAAGGTAAGGCTAGTGCAACCTCTATCCCACGGTTACGCTTTTCTCCATTTCACCATGTTAGTGCCCTCTTCTGGAAGACACTGGTAGCATAACGAACCTTCAGGTTCTCAGGACAGTCAGCATTGATGAAAGTTCCCTCAATGCTTTCAAACCATTGAAGGAGTCCAGTAGCTCCTTCGTTCCCGTAGAACTTGGTGGGGTTGCAGGAGTTAAAGTGTTTGAATGTACACGCGGGATTCCTTGGTGCAGCATTCTGGTTCAGTTGATTGACCATAGTTGGTAGGATTGTAGCCATTTGCTTAATGATCCTATCAGTAAGGTTGTGCCTACGCTCATGACGGGGAGGCATTCTACAAACGGGTGAATAAAAAGTTCATAAGATGTGAATCATGTACAAGAGTTTGCAATTTAATCATGAGATATTAGGTGAAACATAGATGGTACCCTATTGGGCACATTGGCTTATCAAGGTATTTTAAGTCTTTCTAATGTTTGAGAAGTCATGCTTTAGCCTATAAGTGGACACTCATCCCAAGAATTCCCAGGAAAGCATAACTGGTCCATCGGTTGATTTGGATTTATACGAAATGCTTTCCTAGACAGAATTCCTAGAATACAGGCATCCACCCTTCCGGATTGCACAAGTTCTCATTCATTAGTTAGAACTTACGTACCTTTGACGAGAGTTTCATTCGGATTAGGCTATTAAGTCTAATGTGTAAGTTTCATGTAGTTCAAGTAGTTCAAAATAGTTTCATGTAGACTCTTGAATGTCGTAGTTCATGGAGTTGTATCAGGTAATCAAAAATAGATAGATGTAGGTAAGCATGCATAGTAAAGATAGTGTGGAGTTCCTAATAAAAGACACGAGTTAAACTCATGTTTAGGACTCCTAGGTTATAGTCTAGGTCATGTGTCTAATAACCTAATTCCCTATAACCATGGCTCTGATACCAACTCTGTCACACCCCGACCGGCGGCGGATTAAACGTCGGGGCTGACGCGGTCGTTCATAAGCACATGATCATCTATTATTAAATGACAATATTTATTCATCCAATTAAAATCATCCGTTACATAGAAAATGGAAAACGAAACGTTCAAAACATAACATAATTTAAATTAATCTAGGTCCAAGTCCTAGATGAGCAGGTAGGGTCCTCAAATTTGTGCACCTGAAACATGTGAGTAAATGTCAACTACAAGTAGTTGGTGAGTAACATAGGTTTTGACACTAACAAAGGTTAAGTAAAAAGTGTTTGTAATTCAATACTGTTCAAAGCGTAACTATGGCATAAATGTGAAAACATACAAGGTTCCAAGCATACAATTCAATCCGTAGTAAATGGAAAACTGGTAAGTACAATCCCACTGATTGTGTTTTAGAAAAATAGTAATATGGTACACACAAAACCCGCTAAGGTTTGTGTTAACTGGAATCAGATTCCCCTATAAATGATCATGTTAGGTACTACCTTAGGCCTGGGTAGCAGGTTAATGAATGTACTAGTATGAATACATGTAATGGTCACCAAGCAGTTTAAGACATAAAGCACGTAGTAAATAGCATGAGAACATTGGTATTGAATTTGGTAAGTAAAGTATGTAAACATGTTCCACCCCGAGTATTTATAAATAATAGTAAAAAGAAAGGGGGCTATGAAACTCACTTGTATTGAAGCTAGAGTTGGTATGAATAGGTCTCGTGAGGATTTCTCACAATGAACCTACATAGATAATGATACTCTAAATTTAATGTGTGTCTAAATGGAATTGAGGAAATATTGGGACTTTAGGGTTTCATGGGACTTGGGATTGGATATGGGACTTATACAAGTTTGAAGAACAATATATATTGGTAAGGATAGGTTAATACTAATTAGAGTTAATTAGAAACCTTAATATATGGGTTTTGTAAAGATAATAAATTGTTTGAATTTATATAGTTATTATGAAATGATTAAACAAATGGATTATGAAATAGATAAAGGTTTATATTATTCTAAGAATAATAAATTATGGATTGGATTGCTAGTACGTTTAGTATAAAATTATTCTAAAATAATTAGTAAATAATTTAAAAGACTTAAATAATTGTTTTATGTAAATAAGATAATTATTTTAAATTACTACAATATTTTCTTTTACTGAAATGGTAAATAAGAGGGTATTAAATAGGTAGTAAAATAAGTAAGCTCCAAATGAAATAAACTTGCATAATTATAAATCTAAAAATAATTATTTAAGTATCTCCATAATTTAGGATAATTATACTCACCAAGATAATTGTTTATAGGTGCTAATAATAATTTAGACATTATAGCTATGTAACAAAATAAATAATTTATTTAATTTGTCTAACTATTTATTTATTTGAGATTTTATAAGTGGTTTATTGTATTATTAATAAAATAGTAACAATATATAAATTTGTATTTTCTGCTTTTATATAAAAGAAATCTTACAGAATATATATATTTTTTTGGAATTTTTAATTATAAAATAATGCATTTAAATAATTAAACAAAAATAAAATCCTAAAACTGGGTCCAACCGGAATCGAACCCGTGACCAGAGCCGGGTCACAACACACGCACACATTAACCATCAGACCAGGGCATGATGCCTTGGTCTTAACCGGTTTCGATTTAGTATTAACACACAACCCCAGCCATCATCTTCCCCATTCCCAAACCCGTAAACCCTAGCCTCATAATCCACCCGATTGGCCAACTGTTCGAGCCCGAAATCATGGGGTTATTGACCCTCATACTAATACGATTTATTTGACACTAGCATTACGTGAAATGGTTGAGTGGCGAAGGAGAAAGGCTCGAAGAACTGATTCGGGTTTTCCGACTAAATTCCGAGCTCCGGAGACGATAAGCGAGTGATTTAAGGATGTACGGAGTTCGTATTGAGTGTCGTCGATGGATTGGGGTACCTATTTATACACAATTTGTGCGGGAACGAATCGATCGATTAAATGAGCCTTCAATGGCTTTCGGTTACTAGTTCAACCACGATGGGTTCATAAAAACTCAATTACTCGAAGGAGATGGATCGATCGCGTGGTATGAACGTTTAGCCGGTTTCTTTTAAGTGTGATAATGCCTCAGGGATGAGTTCACGATTGTGGCTTCGGAACCAGTCTTGAGCGGGTTTCGAACCCATGACTGAAAAGAGGAAGGGGAAATCCGGGTTTGGCAAAACAGGCCCCTGGCCTTTCATAGTTTTATCATTTTATGTAGAAACCTTTATTTTTAATTGGAATTAAGTTTCAGGAATTTACATTATCAACCCTGTACTTTTATAAAGTATAGAATCATTAAATTTAGAACTTTTTATAAAATCATTTGAATCATTTAGTTAAAATTAAAGGTTATAATAATAATAAAAATGTAATTTACTAACTAAGATTAATTAAGACACATAAATCCAATTATTTATTTGTTATTAATGGATTTGAAATAATTGCATAAATATATTTATATAATTAAAATGGTTTTATTTCTACTAATTTCTATTTACTTAAAAGAAAAATATTAAGTAATTAATACAATCTTTCAATTATAATTTGGTATTTTTATAAATATGTGTGTTAATATATTTATGTAGGTTTTGAAATATATGTATATATATTTATTTAGTAGAGTAATAATAAATACTTATATAATTTCTTTGAATAAGTATCTATCATTTTGTAATAATGGTATTTAATGCATGCATGTATAAATACATTAGGTAATTTATTGTAATTGATAGATGTACCCATAAAATAAGGAAATTACAATGCCGGACAAGTTCAAATAAAGGTTGGAATTTCTTGGAGATTACAAACTCTTCATCGCTGCTCGGTGTGGATTTGGGACGCAACAATGGCGCCATCCGTGGGACCCTCTATATGAGTGGATCCTTACAATTTCAGACACGAGTTTTTTGCACAAAAAAAAAATGCTCGATCCAAAAGATATAACGCCTCTAACATCCAACAGAGAAAGGACTGAAAAATCAAGCGATAGTGGTAACAAGGATCACCCATACATGTCAGGTATGCCAAAAGACCAAAATCCGGTATTTGTGACAGCTCGTGGAGACGAAGATGATACTATGGCACACTCACATTCGGAAGAAGAAGAACCTCATATAACACCGGATTTCATACGAAAAACAAAAAGGAACAAAAAAGACAGTTAGAGGAGATTGAGCGTCTAGAAAAACTAAGTGAAGTCCGTTCAAGGCTGACGTTTGGGGGCGAAGGGAATACTCCCGAAGGGGGGACGTCATCTCCAAAGGACAAGAACCCCAAAGGAAAGGGTCTGGTCGAGCACGACGAAAAAACGACAGAAGAAGGTGATTCGAAGGAAGGAACTAATGAAATAGCCACAGCCATGTGGGAGTCCCTCCTGGCAGTCTTAGGAAACAGAAAGGACCTCAAAGAAGGGAAGGACAAGAAGAAACCCACAAAAAGAGAGGCAACCGATCTGTTATTGAAGCCATATAGGCCGTCCAGAATGTCCGACCATTCCAAATTCGCTAAAAGAATAGTGGAGGCACCCATGCCTAAAGGACTGAAAGTGCCCTCACATGTGGGAAAGTATGACGGAACGCAAGACCCAGAAGACCACTTGCATGTGTTCGCAGGGGCGGGCCAGGTGGGACAATGGAGTATTCCAACATGGTGTCACATGTTCGTGCATACATTGACTGGCTCAGCTCGCTTGTGTTATGATAGTCTCCCCACAGGAGGCCTTGAAGGGTATGAAGAACTAAAGGAGAAGTTCCACTAAGGGAGAAGTTCATAGCAAGAAAACCATAAAGAACCCAAATGAGATCTTGCACATAAGGCGAAGAGATAATGAGATGGTGGAAACCTACATGGAGCGTTTCGTCAACGAAGGGATGCGGATACGAGATGTCCCCGAGGTAATGAAGATAAGTGGGTTCATAAATGGAGCTAGACATCCGGAGCTCTGTGAAAAGCTGGGGGAAGACTTCCCAACAACATTCGAGGACCTAATGGATCGGGTCAGAGCGTTTGTGAGAGGAAAAGACATAGGGGACACCTAGTGAAGTGTTGGCCACGGAAAAGTCGAAACTGCCCTTTGGAAGGCCAAAGCCTTCCTAGCTTGGAATAAAAACCTGCTCAAACGAATATTGTGAATACCATAAAAGTGATGGTCATAAGACAGATAATTGCATACAACTGAAGAGGGAGATTGAATTGGCAGTAAAATCGGGAAAATTGTCACACCTGGTGAAGGGTTTTAAAGGGACAAGCCCCACGAAAACAGGTGGATATCGGGGGGTAAAGATAGAGAATATGTGGACATGATAAGAAGAAGGTCGGGGGAATCTGAAGGGGAAGGGCGGAAGAAAAGAAGGAAAGAAGATGATGAAGATTGGATGAAAACGCCCATCACTATTCCGTCCCTCACCTCAAGCGAAGCGTAGGAAGCCCCACTGAACATTGGTGCAGATATCGACAGGCACTTGGTGGCTCGAATACATGTGGACGGGGGAAGCGGATCTAAGATCATGTATGAGCACTGCTTCTTAAGATTAAGGAAAAGCACGAAGTAACTGCAAGAGGAAGATCGGGCCCACTTGATCGGGTTCGCGGGGGAAGTGGTCAGACTAATCGAAAAGATTACCCTACCGGTCACTCTAGGTGAAGGATTAAAAGAAAGGATAGTGCAACTTACGTTCTCGGTGGTGCGAGGTTGGTCCAAATACAATGCAATATTAGGAAGACCAGGGATACGAGCATTGCGAGCCCTGACGTCAACAGCTCACGGATCAATGAACCTCCTACGGGAATAGCCACTGTAATTCTTCACAAGAAATGATAGCCATTGTCACGAAAGCCCCCATGAAAGGAAAGAAGGAAGATGAAAGGGTAGAAGAATGGGCGTTGAATGACAAATTTGAGGATCAGACTATAAAGATAGGGCGACAATTGCCTGACAAATGGAAGATAGCTCTTAAGGAACTACTGATAAGAAACATAGATGTATTTGCATGGGAACACAGGGATATGCAGGGAATCCCGTGAGACCAAGCAGAGCATAGGCTAAACGCTTACCGGTGGTTGGAACCAATTCGACAAAAACGAGAAGTATGGGAAGAGAAAGAAGTCGGGCAGCGTGTGAGGAGACGAAGAAACTATTGCATGCCGGGATAGTAAGAGAGGTGGAATATCAAACTTGGATTTCCAATCCAGTAATGGTAGGGAAAGCAGATGGGAGTTAGCGTATGTGTATTGATTTCAAGGATTTAAACAAGGCATGTCCTAAGGATTGTTACCCACTACCCGAAATAGACGCGAAGATCGATTCTTTAGCCCAATACCCGTTGAAATGCTTTTTAGATGCATACAAAGTGTACCACCAGATTCAAATGGCTCCAGGAGACGATGAAAAGACAACGTTTTATACGGATGAAGGGATATTCTACTACACCAAAATGCCCTTCGGTTTAAAAAACGTTGGAGCCATGTATCAAAGATTCATGGACAAGTTGTTTAAGGACCAAATCGGAAAAAACTTTGAAGTGTATGTAGATGACTTGGTAATAAAGAGCACAGAGGAATCGGGAATGATGGCCGATATAGAAGAAACGTTCAAAACTTTAAGAACATCAAACATGAAATTGAACCCGGGAAAGTGTTCGTTTGGAGTAGAAGAAGGAAAATTTTTGGGGGTAATAGTAACCAAGGAAGGAATAAAGGCAAACCCGGAAAAAGTGGAAGCGGTTTTGAATATGAGTTCACCAAAAAGCATAAAGGATGTGCAAAGATTGAGCGGGAGGTTGATAGCACTAAACAGATTCCTGTCACAGTCCGTGGATAGGTCCACACCCTTTATAGATACCCTTCGGGACTGCCTGAGGAGAAATAATTTCTCATGGACGGACGAAGCTGAGGAAGCATTCCAGGCAATAAAGAAACATTTGTGTAACTTACCAGCATTAGCTACCCCAAAACCGGACGAAACCTTAACCATGTACTTAGTCGCATCCCTTACAGCGATAAGCTCGGTTTTGATGGTAGACAGGGAAGGTGTACAGACACCTATTTATTTCTTGAGTCAAACACTAAAAGGGCCGGAGGTACGATACCCCGCAATGGAAAAGTTGGCACCAGCACTATATATGCTTCCCGAAGGTTGAGAAGATACTTCCAAGCGCACAAGGTGCAAGTCCTCAAAGACAAACCCATCTAACAAGTGGTGAGAAGACCGAAAGTGTCGGGGCGACTAGCCAAGTGGGCGATAAAGCTAGCGACCACACCCTTGAATACAAGCCAAGAACAAGCATCAAAGGCCAAGTCATAGCAGACTTTTTAACAGGGATCACAGACATGGAAGTTAATGTGGAAGGAAGGACGTCGAAAATGACTGAAACAGAAGTAGATAAGGAGGAGCATCAAAAAACAAACAAATGGATTTTATTCACTGATGGAGCTTCAAATCAGGAGGGACGAGGTGCAGGACTGGTTCTTACAAGCCCAGAAGGAGTGGAGCTGACCTACGCGATTAAGCTGGACTTCCCCGCAACCAAAAACGAGGCTGAGTATGAGGCGTTATTAGCTGGACTGCGGCTGGAAAAGGGAATGAAGGCTACAGTAGTGGAGGCACACGTGGACTCACTACTCGTAGCCAATCAGATCAACGAAATATACTAAGCAAAAGAAGACTCAATGGAAAGATACTTGAAACAAGCCAGGATGCTAATGAATGGTATAGGAAAAGTTGAAGTAGCGCATGTGTCGAGAGGATGTAATAAGAAGGCCGACGCACTAAGCAAGATGGCAAGTGTAGCTTTTGATCATCTAGCAAAGGAAGTAAAGGTTGAAGTCTTGACAGCCCCTTCAACCCAAGGGGAGGAAATATTTCAGATCGAGACAGTAGGAAAGACCACCTAGATTACACCTATACAACAGTACTTGGAGATGGGAACCATACCGAAAGACATAGGAGAGGCTATAAAGTTACGGATAAAGGCCTTGCAATATGAAATGATAGGAGATGTGATGCACCGGAAGTCATACCTAGGGCCATCAATGAAGTGTGTGGATGAAGAGGAATCCAATTACATAATAAGAGAAATCCATGCAGAAATCCATAATAAGAAGGCCAAACATGTATCGGAAAACAGTCAAGGAAATTCAGAAGTGCAACAATTGTCAAATCCAAGCACCGGTAACCATGCAACCCAAGTAAGATCTGATCCCTGTGAGCACGTCATAGCCTTTCCAGAAATGGGCAATAGACATTGTGAGACCATTCCCAGAAGCGCCCGGACGCCTAAAATTATTGGTAGTTGCCATTGATTACTTCACAAAATGGATAGAAGCAAAACCTCTAGCAACCATCACAGGTCAGCAAATGAAAATGTTCGTACGGGAAAACGTGATTTACAGGTTTGGATTACCACAGTCCATAGTGAGTGATAACGGGAAGCAATTTGCTAACGAACCCTTCAAAGGATGGCGCGAGGAACAACGAATTCAACAAGTGTTCACATCAGTAGCACATCCTCAAGCAAATGGCCAAGTCGAGAGAGTAAATAGGAGCCTCGTGGAGGGAATCAAAACGAGGTTAGGGAGGCAAGGTGGGTGCTGGGTGGAGGAATTACCACATGTCCTATGGGCCCACCGAATGTAATCCCCAAAAAATTCCGACCTTTTAAACTATTCCGGCATTGTAACTCATTTATTTTAATAGATACATTTATACATTTCAATAAATTATTTAATATCTTTTATATGCATACATTTAATACCATCATTACAAAATGATAAGTAGATAAATGTTTATTTCTATTCTACTAAATAAATGTACATAATTATTTCAAAACATACTTAATACATGTATTTACAAACTTCAAAAATATAATTAATAGATGATATTGATCATTTAATAAATTCATTCAAGAAAATAGGAATTAACTATCTAATTTATATAAATTTATTAAAAACAATTACTTCAATTTGAATTATGATTTTAATTAAAATAAGTCTTATTACATTTTAACATTATCATTATAACTAAATAAAGTATTTGGGTTATATAAATTTATAGAGTTACAAATTTTTATACTTTATAAAAGTACAGGGTTAATAATGTAAATTCCTGAAACTTAATTCCAATTAAAAATAAAGGTTTCTACATAAAATGATAAAACTATGAAAGGCCAGGGGCCTGTTTTTCCAAACTCGGATTTCCCCCTTTCCTCTTTTCAGTCATGGGTTCGAAACCCGCTCTAAACCGGTTCCGAAGCCACAATCATGAACTCATCCCTGAGGCATTATCACGCTTAAAAGAAACCGGCTAAACGTTCATACCACGCGATCGATCCATCTCCTTCGAGTAATTGAGTTTTTATGAACCTATTGTGGTTGAACTAGTAACCGAAAGCCATTGAAGGCTCATTTAATCGATCGATTCGTTCTCGAACAAATTGTGTATAAATAGGTACCCCAATCCATCGACGAAACTCAATACGAACTCCCTACATCCTTAAATCACTCGCTTATCCTCTCCAGAACTCCGGCGAGCTCAAGAAACGCCGATCTCGGCCTCGGTCCCGTTCTTCCTCTATCGCTAATCATTTCAGGTAATTTTGGTGTCTTTTGATTCGTTTTTATGCAGGGATCAAAAGCCCTATGAACTCGAGTTCGATCGGTTGCTCAATCAATCGAATTGAATGGCTAGGGTTTGGGTTACGGGTTGGGGAAGAAGACGAGGTTCGGGTTGTTTGTTAAAACGATTTTGCGTCTGTTTAAGACCAAGGCATTAGCCCTGGTCCACCGGTAACACGCTTGTCTTACAACAGAAAGGTCACGGGTTCGAGTCTAGCCCCGCACCTTGTCTTTTACGCATGTTTTTGACCTGAAACTCGGTCCCTTCTCGGACAGGGGTTGTCATGTAAACAGGCCTATCATCTACCACTAAGACCTGCCTGGTCTAGTGGTTTGCGCATTTGTGGTTCTCCCAGCAGACCCGGGTTCGAGTCCCGTGGTCTGCAATGTTTTTATTTTATTTTATTATTGTATCTAAATCGAATTTTAACCTCACTTTCCTTACAAGAATTATTTTATAAACCTTTCAAAACTCGGGAATTTTTCTATGAATCAAAATGTTAACCTAACAATTTTAAATAAGTATTTAATCGTTTTAGAGAATTAAAAACTAATAATTAAAGAATTTATATAATCATTTTATTTAGAACCCTTATTAACTATGTTTCTTATATATATAGTATGACTTATGCCCTCTTTATTATCCGTTTAACTATCTAAATAATTAAAATGTATATGTTATTAATCTAAATCATTATTTTGTAAACAACATTATATATATATATATATATGTATATATATAAGCTTGTATTCGATCATTTAATCATCGAATATATTATTTTCCAAACAATCATATTATCTCCATATTAATAAACTTATCATTCACAACAAATAGATACACGCTCATTCAACCTAGCTACTTAAATCTTTTGAGCATGTCATTAATACATATATACATGCAAACATAGGTTAACCTTGCGGTTAGCTAAGCACCTTGTGCGACTACCTGTACTTGTGATTTCAAGCTACCAATCCAATGTGAGTTCATAGCCCCCTTTCTTTTTACTATTATTTACAAATACTCGGGGTGGAACATGTTTACATACTTTGCTTACCAAATTCAATACCAATGTTCTCATGCTATTTACTACGTGCTTTATGTCTTAAACTGCTTGGTGACCATTACATGTATTCATACTAGTACATTCATTAACCTGCTACCCAGGCCTAAGGTAGTACCTAACATGATCATTTATAGGGGAATCCGATTCCAGTTAACACAAACCTTAGCGGGTTTTGTGTGTACCATATTACTATTTTTCCAAAGCACAATCAGTGGGATTGTACTTACCAGTTTTCCATTTACTACGGATTGAATTGTACGCTTGGAACCTTGTATGTTTTCACATTTATGCCATAGTTACGCTTTGAACAATATTGAATTTCAAATCATTTTTACTAAAATTTTGTTAGTGTCAAAACCTATGTTACTCACCAACTACTTGTAGTTGACAGTTACTTACATGTTTCAGGTGCACCTGTTTGAGGACCACTTGCTCACCTAGGACTTGGACCTAGTTTAATTTAATTTATGTTTAGAACGTTTCATTTTCCTATGTAACGGATGCTTTTAATTTGAATAATAAATATTATCATATTTAATAGATGATCATGTGCTTATGAACAACCGCGTCAGCCCCGGCGTTTAATCCGCCGCCGGCCGGGGTGTGACAGATTGGTATCTGAGCCATGGTTATAGGGAATTAGGTTATTAGACACATGACCTAGACTATAACCTAGGAGTCCCAAACATGAGTTTAACTCGTGTCTTTTATTAGGAACTCCACTCTATCCTTACTATGCATACTTACCTACACCTATCTATTTTTGATTACTTGATGCAATTACATGAACTACAACATTCAAGAGTCTACATGAAACTATTTGGAACTACTTGAACTACATGAAACTTACACTTAGACTTAATAGTCTAATCCAAATGAAACTCTCGTCAAAGGTATGTAAGCTCTAACTAATGAATGAGAACTTGTGCAATCCGGAAGGGTGGATGCCTGTATTCTGGGAGTTCTGTCTAGGAAAGCATTTCGTATAAATCCAAATCAACCGATGGACCAGTTATGCTTTCCTGGGAATTCTTGGGATGAGTGTCCACTTATAGGCTAAAGCATGACTTCTCAAACATTAGAAAGACTTAAAATACCTTGATAAGCCAATGTGCCCAATAGGGTACCATCTATGTTTCACCTAACATCTCTTGATTAAATTGCAAACTCTTGTACATGATTCACATCTTATGAACTTTTTATTCACCCGTTTGTAGAATGCCTCCCCGTCATGAGCGTAGGAACAACCTCACCGATAGGATCATCCAGCAAATGGCTACGATCTTACCAACTATGGTCAACCAACTGAACCAGAATGCTGCACCAAGGAATCCCACGTGTACATTCAAACACTTCAACTCCTGCAACCCCACCAAGTTCTACGGGAACGAAGGAGCCACTGGACTCCTCCAATGGTTTGAAAGCATTGAGGGAACCTTCATCAATGCTGACTGTCCTGAGAACATGAAGGTTCGTTATGCTACTAGTGTCTTCCAGAAGAGGGCACTAACCTGGTGGAATGGAGAAAAGCGTAATCATGGAATAGAGGTTGCACTAGCCTTGCCTTGGGCTGATGTGAAAACACTCATGACCGATGAATTTTGCCCCCGTAATGAGGTCAAGAAACTAGAAGTTGAGTTCTGGAATCTCAAACAAGACAGTGGTGAAAGCCTTGCCTACACCACCCGCTTTCATGAGCTTAGCCTCTTGGTGCCCCATATGGTCACTCCTCTCTCCCGAGCCATTGAGAAGTACATCAACGGTCTGCCCATGCAGATTCAGGATACCGTGTTGGGTAGTAACCCAGCCACTCTTGAAGAAGCTATCCGTTTAGCTGCCACACTATCAGATAACCATGTTAAGGCAGGGACTTTGTCCAAGAAGGGTGTTAAGAAAGTCATTGAAAAACCCACCACTGAAACCACCAAGGAAACCAAAGCTGAGTCATCCTTCAATGGCAAAAAGAGGAAAGGCAGGAACTTCGCCATCATCACTCCTGCTGCTCCTCTAGCCCAAGTGGCACCTACTGCCTTCAACCCCAACAAGAAGCCTTATGTGGGGACTCTACCTCTGTGTAACACCTGCCAGCTCCATCATACTACCTACATGCCATGTCGTCTATATACCAATTGTGGACGTTCTGGACATACGGCTAACATCTGCCGTACTGCTCCCCGAGTTAACCAAGCTAATCAACCTAATGTTCTTGTTCCTGCTGCTATCGCTCAGGGTCGTGCTTGTTACGAGTGTGGAGACCCAAATCATTTCAGGAACCGCTGCCCTAGGTTGGTCATTGTGAACCAAGCCAACATGAATCAGGGCAACATGATTCAAGGGAACGGGAACCAAGGTAATATAATCCAGGGAAACAGGAACCAGGGGAATATGAACCGGGGAAATATTAATCAGGGGAATGAAAACCCGGTAGCTCGTGGACGTGCCTTTAACATCAATGCCAACGAGGCTCAAGTTAACAACGATGTGGTGAACGGTACGTACCCAATAAATCACCAATATGCTTCTATCCTGTTTGATACTGGTTCCGATAGGAGTTTTGTGTCCTTCGAATTTGAACCACAACTCGCTATGAGTCGAGATAAGTAGCGGATGGTTATTCTGTTTCATGTGACACCATCATTAGAGATTGTACCTTAACCTTGAACGATCATGACTTTTCAATCAATCTTATTCCAATGGCTCTCGGAGGTTTCGACATCATAGTAGTCATGGACTGGCTGACCAAGCACCATGCTGAAGTTGTCTGTTTTGACAAGTATATCCGTATCCCTCTTGACTCGGGTGACATTTTGAACGTCTATGGTGAGAAGCCGTCAAAAGGACTCAAGCTTATGTCTTGCACTACCGCACAGAAGTACCTACGGAAGAAATGTGTGGCATTCTTGGCCCATATTGTGGAACGAAAAGGCAAAGATAAGAGTCTCCAAGACATTCCTGTAATCAAAGACTTTCCTGAAGTTTTCCCCGAAGACTTACCTGGTCTTCCTCCCATACGTCAAGTTGAGTTCCGTATTGACTTAGTGCCAGGAGCAAACCCCGTGGCCAAGTCACCTTATCGTCTTGCACCATCAGAGATGCAAGAACTTTCAAGTCAACTCCGAGAACTTTCTGACAAAGGATTTATTCGTCCTAGTGTTTCCCCTTGGGGAGCACCTGTTCTATTCGTCAAGAAGAAGGATGGTTCTTTCAGAATGTGTATCGACTATCGGGAACTTAACAAGCTTACCGTGAAGAACCGATACCCACTCCCGAGGATTGACGATTTATTTGACCAACTTCAAGGCTCGACTTATTTCTCAAAGATCGATCTTCGTTCTGGTTATCACCAGTTACGAGTCCTCGAATCCGATATCCCCGAAACAGCCTTTCGTACTAGATATGGTCATTACGAGTTCATGGTTATGCCCTTCGGACTAACCAATGCACCCGCGGTATTCATGGATCTTATGAATCGCGTGTGTAAGCCGTACTTGGACAAGTTCGTAATCGTCTTCATTGACGATATTCTCATCTACTCAAAATCAAAAGCAGAACATGAAGAACACTTGCGTTTGGTTTTGGACCTCTTGAAAAAGGAGCAATTATACGCTAAGTTCTCCAAATGTGAATTTTGGCTAAAAGAAGTCCAATTCTTGGGTCATATAGTCAACGAAAAGGGTATTCACGTGGATCCCGCTAAGATTGAGGCGGTGAAGAACTGGCAAGCTCCAAAGACCCCTACCGAAGTCCGCTCATTTTTAGGTTTAGCGGGCTATTATCGTCGTTTCATAGCAAATTTTTCAAAGATCGCGGTACCCCTCACAGCCTTAACTCACAAAGGCAAACTCTATGAGTGGGGATCAAAACAAGAGGAAGCCTTCCAAACCCTAAAACAGAAACTGTGTGAGGCTCCTATCCTGACTCTTCCTGATGGAACTGAAGACTTTGTCGTTTACTGTGACGCTTCCCACTTAGGCCTAGGTTGTGTTCTAATGCAACGAGGCAAAGTGATCGCTTATGCGTCACGACAACTTAAAATCCATGAGAAGAATTATACGACGCACGATCTTGAGTTGGGTGCGGTTGTATTTGCTCTTAAAATTTGGAGACATTACTTATATGGCACCAAGTGTGAGGTTTTCACCGACCATAAGAGTCTCCAGCATATCTTCAATCAGAAAGAACTCAACATGAGGCAAAGGCGTTGGGTTGAACTCCTAAACGACTACGACTGCAATATTCGTTATCATCCTGGTAAGGCGAATGTAGTGGCTGATGCTCTTAGCCGTAAAGAACCTATCAAGATCCACAGCATCCGAATCCAAAATGATATTCAAACTCGCATCCTAGAAGCACAACATCTTTCTGTCACTGAAGGAAACATGTACAATGAAATGTCATGTGGTGCTGAACTCCAACTTGAAACCAAACCTAATGGGTTACTTTACTTTCTAAATCGTATCTGGATTCCGGACCGTGACAACCTTCGTACCTTTATCATGAATGAGGCTCACAAGACTCGTTATTCTATACATCCTGGTGCAGACAAAATGTAGATGGATCTCCGTACTCAATACTGGTGGCCTGGTATGAAAAAGGACATTGCCCTATATGTGTCCAAATGCCTTACTTGTTTAAAGGTTAAAGCCGAGCACCAACGTCCATCCGGTTTACTTGAACAACCCGAGATTCCAGTGTGGAAATGGGAGTGTATTGCCATGGACTTTATAACCAAACTCCCACACACATCTCGTGGTCATGATAGCATTTGGGTGATAATCGACCGTTTAACGAAATTTGCTCATTTCATACCCATACGCGAGGACTATCGAGTTGAGAAACTAGCTCGAATCTATATTGACGAGATCATTAGTCGTCACGGCGTACCTCTCAACATTATTTCTGATCGTGATGGACGATTCACCTCTCGTTTCTGGCAGTCCCTGCAATCAGCTCTAGGTACTCAACTAAATCTTAGTACTGCTTATCACCCGCAAACTGATGGTCAATCTGAACGAACGATCCAAACTCTCGAAGATATGCTTAGAGCCTGTGTCATTGACTTCAAGGGAAATTGGGATTTACATCTACCCTTAGTCGAGTTCTCGTACAACAATAGTTATCATACGAGCATTAACATGGCTCCTTTTGAAGCACTTTATGGTCGGAAGTGCCGCTCTCCTATCTGCTGGACTGAAATTGGTGAATCACAAATCACTGGCCCTGAACTTATTCAAGAGACTTCCGACAAGATAATGTTAATTCGAGACAATCTTCTGGTAGCAAGGAGTCGGCAAAAGAGCTATGCCGACAAACGTCGAAAACCCTTAGAATTTCAAGTTGGCGATCTGGTTCTTCTCAAGGTATCCCCTTGGAAAGGCGTAGTTCGTTTTGGAAAGAAAGGGAAACTTGCTCCAAGATTCGTAGGTCCTTTTAAAATCCTTGAGCGGATTGGGAAGGTAGCCTACAAGTTGGAACTACCTGAAGGACTCAGCAACGTTCATCCGACATTTCATGTCTCGAACCTAAAGAAATGCTTAGCTGACGAGAACCTCCACATACCACTTGACGAGGTCCACATTGACGACACAATGCACTTCGTAGAGAAGCCCGTGGAGATCATGGACCGAGAAGTTAAGCAACTCAAGCGAAGTCGAATTCCAATCGTTAAAGTTCGATGGGAATCCAAGCGTGGCCCTGAGTTCACTTGGGAACGTGAGGATCAAATGAAAGCT
Source organism: Smallanthus sonchifolius (assembly GCA_023525975.1). Taxonomy (NCBI): domain Eukaryota; kingdom Viridiplantae; phylum Streptophyta; class Magnoliopsida; order Asterales; family Asteraceae; genus Smallanthus; species Smallanthus sonchifolius. Next base: position 77,618,342 of record CM042034.1, read on the forward strand.
AAATACCCACATCTGTTTCCAGGACCCTCTTCTTAATAAATTTCGGGACGAAATCTCTTAAAGTAGGGGAGACTGTAATCCCCAAGAAATTCCGACCTTTTAAACTATTCCGGCATTGTAACTCATTTATTTTAATAGATACATTTATACATTTCAATAAATTATTTAATATCTTTTATATGCATACATTTAATACCATCATTACAAAATGATAAGTAGATAAATGTTTATTTCTATTCTACTAAATAAATGTACATAATTATTTCAAAACCTACTTAATACATGTATTTACAAACTTCAAAAATATAATTAATAGATGATATTGATCATTTAATAAATTCATTCAAGAAAATAGGAATTAACTATCTAATTTATATAAATTTATTAAAAACAATTACTTCAATTTGAATTATGATTTTAATTAAAATAAGACTTATTACATTTTAACATTATCATTATAACTAAATAAAGTATTTGGGTTATATAAATTTATAGAGTTACAAATTTTTATACTTTATAAAAGTACCGGGTTGATAATGTAAATTCCTGAAACTTAATTCCAATTAAAAATAAAGGTTTCTACATAAAATGATAAAACTATGAAAGGCCAGGGGCCTGTTTTGCCAAACTCGGATTTCCCCCTTTCCTCTTTTCAGTCATAGGTTCGAAACCCGCTCTAAACCGGTTCCGAAGCCACAATCGTGAACTCATCCCTGAGGCATTATCACGCTTAAAAGAAACCGGCTAAACGTTCATACCACGCGATCGATCCATCTCCTTCGAGTAATTGAGTTTTTATGAACCCATTGTGGTTGAACTAGTAACCGAAAGCCATTGAAGGCTCATTTAATCGATCGATTCGTTCTCGCACAAATTGTGTATAAATAGGTACCCCAATCCATCGACGAAACTCAATACGAACTCCCTACATCCTTAAATCACTCGCTTATCCTCTCCAGAACTCCGGCGAGCTCAAGAAACGCCGATCTCGGCCTCGGTCCCGTTCTTCCTCTATCGCTAATCATTTCAGGTAATTTTGGTGTCTTTTGATTCGTTTTTATGCAGGGATCAAAAGCCCTATGAACTCGAGTTCGATCGGTTGCTCAATCAATCGAATTGAATGGCTAGGGTTTGGGTTACGGGTTGGGGAAGAAGACGAGGTTCGGGTTGTTTGTTAAAACGATTTCGCGTCTGTTTAAGACCAAGGCATTAGCCCTGGTCCACCGGTAACACGCTTGTCTTACAACAGAAAAGTCGCGGGTTCGAGTCTAGCCCCGCACCTTGTCTTTTGCGCATGTTTTTGACCTGAAACTCGGTCCCTTCTCGGACAGGGGTTGTCATGTAAACAGGCCTATCATCTACCACTAAGACCTGCCTGGTCTAGTGGTTTGCGCATTTGTGGTTCTCCCAGCAGACCCGGGTTCGAGTCCCGTGGTCTGCAATGTTTTTATTTTATTTTATTATTGTATCTAAATCGAATTTTAACCTCACTTTCCTTACAAGAATTATTTTATAAACCTTTCAAAACTCGGGAATTTTTCTATGAATCAAAATGTTAACCTAACACTTTTAAATAAGTATTTAATCGTTTTAGAGAATTAAAAACTAATAATTAAAGAATTTATATAATCATTTTATTTAGAACCCTTATTAACTATGTTTCTTATATATATAGTATGACTTATGCCCTCTTTATTATCCGTTTAACTATCTAAATAATTAAAATGTATATGTTATTAATCTAAATCATTATTTTGTAAACAACATTATATATATATATATATATGTATATATATAAGCTTGTATTCGATCCTTTAATCAACGAATATATTATTTTCCAAACAATCATATTATCTCCATATTAATAAACTTATCATTCACAACAAATAGATACACGCTCATTCAACCTAGCTACTTAAATCTTTTGAGCATGTCATTAATACATATATACATGCAAACATAGGTTAACCTTGCGGTTAGCTAAGCACCTTGTGCGACTACCCGTACTTGTGATTTCAAGCTACCAATCCAATGTGAGTTCATAGCCCCCTTTCTTTTTACTATTATTTACAAATACTCGGGGTGGAACATGTTTACATACTTTGCTTACCAAATTCAATACCAATGTTCTCATGCTATTTACTACGTGCTTTATGTCTTAAACTGCTTGGTGACCATTACATGTATTCATACTAGTACATTCATTAACCTGCTACCCAGGCCTAAGGTAGTACCTAACATGATCATTTATAGGGGAATCCGATTCCAGTTAACACAAACCTTAGCGGGTTTTGTGTGTACCATATTACTATTTTTCCAAAACACAATCAGTGGGATTGTACTTACCAGTTTTCCATTTACTACGGATTGAATTGTACGCTTGGAACCTTGTATGTTTTCACATTTATGCCATAGTTACGCTTTGAACAATATTGAATTTCAAATCATTTTTACTAAACTTTTGTTAGTGTCAAAACCTATGTTACTCACCAACTACTTGTAGTTGACAGTTACTTACATGTTTCAGGTGCACCTGTTTGAGGACCACTTGCTCACCTAGGACTTGGACCTAGTTTAATTTAATTTATGTTTTGAACGTTTCATTTTCCTATGTAACGGATGCTTTTAATTTGAATAATAAATATTATCATATTTAATAGATGATCATGTGCTTATGAACAACCGCGTCAGCCCCGGCGTTTAATCCGCCGCCGGCCGGGGTGTGACACCGAACAACACCAAAAACAAGCACCGGAGAGTCACCATTCAACCTGACATATGGGACAGAGGCCATGATACCAGTGGAGATAGGGTCACCCACTCAAAGGACAACTATGGATAGCACAGGCTCAACTTAAACCTATTGGAAGAAAGAAGAGAGGTAGCCAGGGCAAGAGAGATAGCCTACAAGAAAAAAACTACAAAGGTACTATAATGCGAGTGTGGCACGCGTGACGTTTAGGCAAGGAGATTATGTGATGCGGTCCAACGAAGCAAGTGGCCAAGAGAAGAAAGGGAAATTAGGACCCAAGTGGGAGGGGCCGTACAAAATCATTTGGACCAAAGACAAAGGCACATGCAAGTTGGCAAGACCAGATGGAGAAGAATTGCCTCGAACGTGGAATGCAATGCAACTAAGGAAGTATTATGTGTAAGGGAACTTTGTTATGTCTTTATGTTGTCTTTAATGTCTTACTTATGATTTTTGCCCATCTATAGACGGATTGTTTATTATCTGTTTTTAAACAAGTCTTTTGAACCCGGTGAAAAGTTAATATGAAGCATGCAGGCAAAATGTTAGCTTTAATGTTCTCTTCTTTATTTTAAAAATGTAATATGCATGAAAAAAGGAGCCTGACAAACAAGGCTCAAACACAAGCCTGATGGACAAGGCTTAATACAACTCCCTGATCAGGAGAAAAAAGAGGAGGTTCCTTAGGGAATAAAACCTCCGGAGACGTCTGCCGGGAAGATATCTCCACGAAAAACCATGGTAAAAAAGGACAAAAGGACAAAAGGAATCATACTCTGGTGTGCATGACACACCGGGGACACACAGAAAGTCCCCATTCCCGGTTACTAGTAACAAACAATATCAGCAAAGGTACATACGTATGAACAAAGTAACAACACATCAAAGAACAAGAGTATGGCAAACATGCATATAAATGAAACCTAAACCCAAACATATATTCAGAAGGTAGTACAACCAAGCAGACGTCCAACCAAAAGCATAACGAGCAATCAGATGTTGCTTCTAAAAATACCCCTCCAACAGAGGAGGGGCAAAACAAAAGAAGACATTGTTTTCAGTTACCAACACATCCAAAACAGGAATGTTACACAGTCATACATCTAAAAGCATCAACATCAAGGAAGAACAGGGGTGCTAGGGTCCACAACAGAACACATATGATCAATACCCTACACAGAAATGTGAGGGGATGCAGACAGACGAGTGATCAGAGAGTGACCTGAAGTAGCAAAAGCAACACTCGCATCTTCCATGTAATGATTGGTAGAAGGGTCATAGAAATGAGTCTCTTTAATAGGAATACCCTGATGGGAAGATTCATACCCGTCAGCAAGTCCCTTCTGATAACCAACAGTAACACAAGCCTGATTTAGTTCCTGGAGGAGATTGGCAAACTCGTTACTCCTTCTGATCCTCTGATACACACGCTGAAAGCCATGAGTAATTAGCCATTCCCGATCAGCAGCAAGCTTCTCCACATGATTCTGAGTACGGCCCAGTTCAACCAAAAGACGCTTGTTCTCCTCAGCTACACAGGCTGCCTCGTACCGAGCCTGATCAACATCATTCTGAAGGACATCCTTTAAATCCTCCCAGTCAATGAGCTTTGTAGAGAGGACAGTGTTCAGATGACGTACCTCTTCCTGTTTTTTCAAAAAAAGGAGGGAAAAGGAGAGGGAAAACATAATGTAAGAGACAAGTTTCATAGTTACTAAAAAAAATAAAATACATACATAGCATAGTCTGAAAAACGTATAGCAGTATCTCCTTGGCCTCAAGATGAAAGCGATGATAATCGACATTGGCATGAGAAGTAGATAGCTCACCATGGTAGCGAAGCAGTTCCTTTTCCACCAACCATCTTACCCATATCATTATCTAGCTGACTAGAGAAACGAGCAGCCTCCCCACTAACATGTTCCAAAGCAGACTTAGCTTTGGCAACTTGAAGTTCCAAAGCGGCATTATCACGGAGAAGGTCAATCTTCTAACATTTGACATCAGAAAGCTCTCGGGTAATTGATTCAACGCGTTGCGAAGAAGAAGGTTCCAAATCAGATACTTGGTGGTATAAGTCAGCACCAAGTGAAAAATGGTTCGCAAACAGCAGGCTGAGACGATCCGAGATGGAAGAGGCTGGAGAGTCAGTCGAAGGAGTAGAACCAACATGGGGAAAGACATGATGAAGAAATTCTCGGGCAGAAGAAACAAATGACAAGGGAAGCCCACAAGTAGGAAAGGGAGCAGGGGGAAGGTACAAGGAAAAGGGGGTACAGAAGAGTAGCCAGCAAAGGATAAATCATCAATGGCAGATGAAACACAAGGTGGTAGGGAGACAACAATTGTCGACGTAGCCCAAGAAGGGAAAACTTGTGGTGGGATAGGATCAGTTAATGAAGAGGAAAAACCGGTAGATAAGCCCAGGACAACAGGAATCGGTTCAAAGAGAGTTGTTGGAATGGGATCAAGGCTAATAAGAGAAGTCATGGGTAGGGACGATTGGGGAACATGGTTGGAATTTCCCGGAGAACTCAAACGAGAATGGCCAGAAACACTAGAAACTTTGTTAAGTTTAGGAACAGGAATAGGAGGGCCTTGACGAGAAGAGCCAGCAGGAACAGAAGGAGGGTTCTTATAAGCACTTCGAAGACGAAACTTAAGGTCCAGTCGGTTCTAGGGAGGATCCTCCCCGATGGAAGAGACACGACGTTTCTTCAAATGTGCAAGAGGACGAGAGTCCTCTTCATTCGAACCACTAGAAACACTAATGGAAGGAGAGTTGGGACTAGATGAAACCTCTGCATGAAAGGTGCCACGAAAAAGGGGAGAAGAGTCAACAGAAGAAGAATCCCCGAAGATGGGAATCAGGAACAATAGTAGGAACAACAGAAAAGTTCATCTTCTGGCCTACGTGCTGCAACACACCGAGTAAAGATACCTCTGCAAAAAACAGACACACACGTGTAAGAAAATTCCTTCAGCCAATCAAACCGATAATAGAGAACAAATGCAGGTTAAGGGAAGGAGTAAAACATACCTTTTCCCTTCTCAATAACAACAGGCCTGGAAGTCGAAAGATCCCAAAGAGAGCTTAAACCCCCCATCACCAAGAATTCTTCCGGATAAGATGCCACAGGAGTAGGATTCGCAACCAGTCTATCAAAAAGCTCTTTATCAAAACCATTTTCAAGAACATCGTCAGAAAATTTGGAATGCACATCTCGCACTGGTAAGGGCTCTGGAAGGAAAGAGTTGGAAACGAAGAAGAATCGATCCTTCCATTTGTGAACCGATGTGGGCATACGAGTGACACAGCTGGGATGATGATCGCTTCGGCGTTTCTCAAAGGTGAGCCGGTCGTCGTCAACCTTCAAGCGGTAGAAACGTCAGAACAAAGTTACAGTAGCTTGGCCACCTAGGGCTCTGCACGCCAACTCAAAATGAGTCATTTTACAAAAACCTAGAGGATGGAACCGGGAGAAGTGAGATTCATAGTGTTTGAAAATGTCCATCTAGAAAGGGGTTAGGGGATAACGAATATTCACATAACGGAAAGCTTGGATGTAAATGGTAACGAGACCAGGATGAATGACCGGACTATCCCGAGGGCCGGGGAGTTTGGGGTTCAGGAAAGCGGGAAGATGAAAATCCAAACAAAAAGTTTGAAGGTCTGATTCATCAAGAGTGGTACGGGGTAAGGTAAGGTTGCCTCGAGACATGGTCGACGGCAAGAAGGAATGCATGTCCAGTAGAGAAGAAGAGTGAAATTAGGAAAGAGTAAGAGGAAATCAAGGGTTGCCGTAAGGATATAAGGCATGCGTTTATGAACATTAAATGGCCTCGAGGAAAACAAACATGCTCAATGATGGGGCCACCTATCAGTCACGTCAGCATGTTTCTTCATCAATGCCTTGTCAGGCTTCCGTCGCTTCACTCTCTCTCCCCCTGTTTATGTAAAAAAAAAAGAGAACAAAAGTAATATAAAGATAAATAAAAAAGAGAGAAGAGACCTTTATATAATAATAAGGGATGATGTAGGAAAAAAAGGGCGGTCAGAAAGAGAGACATCCCCATACAGAAAAGAGCATAGAGGATTTAGAATCTAAAGTCCTGAATCTAGCAATTCAGCACAACGGACTCAGGGGACTTGAAGGGGAATATACCGAATGATACGGTAAAGAAAAAAAGAGATATGATAAGAGAATATAGGAAAAGGAAAAAAAGGTACGATGTAACAGCAAAAAGGTATGGGTCGTACAAGGAACATTAAATGCTCCCCAAAGGAGGTATAGGATAGAAAATGATATAAGGGAGCATAGACCAAAGAGACAGGTAAGTGGCAACATACAAAACACACACAAAAAAGGATTCTCTTTCGGCTCTTGACTCCTTAAAAATACATTCTCATCAAAGAACATATAACTGATTCTCACATCGGAAGTTGGTCGTGGAGAACCCCCCGGCCCTCCACGACGAGACTAACGGTGCTATTGTGCAGGAAGGAACCTCTAGTGCAGAAGACGGAGCTACCAACTCTTCATCGCTGCTCGGTGTGGATTATGGACGCAACAAGGGGCGTTTTGGTCCTTCCCCTCATTTCTCTTCAATAAAATTATTTTATAACTTCTTCTCCATAGATCTCTTGAATAAAATCTAAATCACAATGGTTATATGCAAATGTGGTTCCACAACCATGATTCACACCTCTTGGGCTTCTAATAACCCTGTACGAAGGTTCCATTGTTGCAGTAGAAAGGCAAATTCATTTGAATCCATTTTTTGATCTAATTCATCAACTGCAATTACAAGGACATGGATGCGGGTCTGTTGTGTGGGCCGATCAACCTAGTGTGCAAGATCTGTTAAAATCATTCATGGATTACCGAGGAAGATCAATAACAATGAAGAATTTACAAAGAAGATGACTGTTGAAAATAGGAAGCTTAAATGTGTTATTTTTTTTAACTTGGATGTTGTTTGACCTAAAGAATTGTAAAGGTCGTATTTTGAAACTATGTCTAGTTATTTATGGAATGGAAATGTTTTGTTTGGTATTCAAGTTGAAGCTATGTACATATTAACCAAAACAGAATAGCACGATAGCAACTGAACCATATTAACCAAAACAGAATAGCTGGACCATAAAACAACATAGCATAAAACCACATTAATATTAATTCCATAAATTGTGGTTTCAAAGACCAGTAGTGTGCATACATAGACTAAAGACAACATGACCATAATACTTCATTCCCCAATATAAAAAGACTGTAACTTCATTCCCTAATACAAAAGACTATAACAAAAGAAGTATTTTTCGTATCAAAAATTAATTGAAATTAACAAAAGAAGTTTGACCTTTCAAGTTATAATAAAAAATTCGTTGGCCAAAACCCATTTGGAGTTGACTTCCATATATCAGTCCCTTCTAGAAAAATTCGTTGGCCAAAACCCATTCGGAGTTGACTTCCATCTATCGATCCCTTACTTCTAGAAGGTATTGACTTTTGTTCACTTCGAAAGGGTGAAGACCACCCAAGCCACGAAGCCCCAAAAGTCATATACTTAACAATGAGACTGTGAGACGTTATTTGAAAACACAAAAAGCCATAGAGATGAAGGTACCCAAGCTATGAAGACACACCAAGCCACACACCCATCATGAATTCCAACGGTAAAAAAAGGTTGAATTGCACACCTAATGACCTAAACCACGTCGCTGGAAAGCCGTAAAAAAAACAGTGTATCGATGTAGAGGTGGCGGCGGTTGTGTTGCCATGGGAGCCGCATGGCGCCACATGACCACCCTAAACTACAATAGCTTCGGTCAAAGTTGATTTTAAATATAATATAATAATAATAAAGAGTTATCGGTAAAAGTAAGGCAAAAGTCTAGCCTTTGGTTTCTATTTATATGGGTTAATAACTTGGTGTTGACTTTTTTCTCTTGCTTCTTTTAGTACCTAGTGATCAAGTAAAGATAGTCTTGAAATTGATCTAAAATAAAATCAATGATTCTCTTTCACACCAGTACGGCGGGTTTTACAAACTTACAATTTTGGATGGGTTTGATTTATTAAGAATTTTGTAGTAAAATTTTCATATTTATCTCTATAATTTAATTAATATCACATTTTTCTAAATTTATCTCTACATTTTGTATAACATTTCATATCTCATTCTCCATCATCACTATCTCACTCAGAAATACTTATTTTATTTTTTCTCTTTCTTATAAATTCATAAAAAATTAGATACGGACTCACAAAAAAATTAGATATTGATGAAAATTGATCTGTATATTTAAAAAAAATTCTATTTATAAAACTCTAAAATTTAAAGATAGAGATCCTGATGCTATAAAATAAAAGAAACCTCTAAGCAATGGGATGGAGATAGATTATAGATACTCTGTTGTAGAGACTTTTAATCTAGTAGTATTTAATGAACGTATGTATCAGCCATAATAATAGTATTTGTTTTCTCTAGAAATCTAAAAGTATATGTCAAAGGGTAGAAAAGTAGCTTAAACCATCTATAACGTCTAGGTGTTAATCATGGTATGAAAGGACAAGGACCATTTGATTACCATTGAGAAAAATAAGAGTGAAATATTCGGACGAGAATTAACTTGAATTCAACTTGCATATCTTAACTATTTACCATTGAGAAAAATAAAGAAACTAAAAATAAGAAAAACCTCTAGAGAACTAGATAAATAGCTAAACTAACCACTCAACATGAGATAACTTGAAAATAACTAAAACCTGTTGGGTAATCATATAAGAACAAACAAACTCGACACACTATATGGGACGATTTTCCAGGCTTTTCTCAAACTCAAAGATTCGATTACAAATGCAGAAAGAATAGATGAGAACTTTTCAAAACTATTCTTTAATACATAAAAGAAACTAGTTTTATAACTGTCCCAACCAAATGAACTTCACAGACATGTTCACTAAAATTAACTTACAAAGGAAAAGAGAAAATAACAAACGTAACAAAAACATTTAACATTGACAATTTTAAAAAGATGATCATGCCCTACAAATCAAATCCGTTTGGCTTCTGCAAACGCCTCTTTCGCCTCGATAGCTGCCCCGGTTCATCTTGAGAACCTGGATCCTTGCATGTAGCCGATGAGCTTTGTGTAACCGTATCACCAACATTAACCTCAGGGCTACACTTGCCCGAATGAACATCTTGTTCATTAGCAACAACCGCTAGGGGTGAGCACGGATCGGGAATAGCCGAAAATTACCGAAGACCGACCCAAAAAAATCCCGATACTGAGCCGATTTGCATAACATATTTCGGAATTTGGTCATTATTTCCATTAAAAATCGGGATCGGGTAATTCCCTAATGAAACCGAGAAAACATTCCTGACGCGATATTTTTAAGAAGTAACAAAATTTTCATATATTTTGCTCATACCAGTATGTAAATATGTGATATATTTTTTAAAATTTACCAAATTTAAAAAAAATGAGAATAAAATATAAATTTAGAGATACTCATACAAAAGTTCTTTGTCCCCTCCGGTAGTCGAGACACTTATATGCTCATAGGATTGGATACGTAAATTGAAGAAAATAAACGAAGACTTAATAGATTTTGACGACATAGGAAAAGGTAATACACTATACTAACGCTTTAGTTTTACTTTTTCATCTATGAGAGTTATAACATAATAATTTTTAAAGTAAACTGTCATTTTCGTCTCTATGGTTTGGTCACTTCCATCCAAATTTTTTTTTCTGCATCTGGGCCCTCGTGGTTTCAAAATCCTGCCATTTTCATCCAAATCATTAATTTCATTCAAAATTTATTTTAACTTATTATTAAAAGACCAAAATACACATATTATTTATAAAAACAAAAACAAATATAAAAAACCAAACCCCACCCCACCCACACACACTCTCACTCTCTCTAATCTCTCTAAAATCCAATAAATAAACCACGAGAGAATCAGCCGAGTCGCCACCAACTCTGGCTTGTTTTGAAGATCTGACGAACCATCTAGGCCATGTTTCCATATCGGGTGCAGATCTGAAAAACCATCCCCAAATTGGTCATGGATCTGAAAAACCACCTCTAGTGACATTCTTCTTCACCAACTCCAGCTCACTACTGTCACACCCCAACCGACGACGGATTGTACGGCGGGGCGGACGCGATTGTTTAAAAGCACAAGGTTGACCATTAAAGTGTAAATAGCCTTTATTAATAATTTTCAAGTTTACATTACAAGTATAGAACAACACATAACAAGAACACACAGTTTAATTTGATAAGTAATCTAACTCTAAAGCATCGTATGTGATCACAAACAAGCCTCATGCTAGTGTACGTGAAACATATAAGTAAGCTGTCAACTAAAAATAGTTGGTGAGATACGAAGGTTTTAACACAGTTTAGCAAAGTATTTGAAAAGTTTTACAATTCACTATGTCATGCATTTTATAGTACTAGTAACATGCTCGCGCGCGTTGCGGCGCTAAACTCGGTAAATAATGTTAAGTTTATTACATTTGTTTGATAAAAAAAAACCAACAATATTATAGATAGAGTATAGATAAATTAATGTTATTCATATAAATTAATTTGCAAATTACCAATTAATTGATCTGCAAACGGAATCAAACAAATTGAACTGCAAATTACCAATTGAAACAACGGATGGAGATTTAGAAAACAAAATGAAACCTTCACTTTCGAATCAACCATCGCAGGAGTGGTGCGGCGGCCTTTGTTCGCCGACAACAACCGCCGCCGCTGCTAAACCTTTCGGTCGTTCCATTACTACATACCAACATTTTGTTGTTATGGTTTAAACAAAAACGCCTACTCTCAGTTGCACGGCCACCGCCGGGCCACCTCTTTGGCCACTCTCTCTTCTCCCGGTTACCTTTTCTTGCCTTCAGTTTCTCTCTCTAACTTTTTGCTCTCATATACCCGATGGTAAGAGACATTTTCGTCGTTCCTTTTCTGCCAGCATGCCCTAGTAACCAAGTGTGAGAAAAGGAAGCAAAGAATTTTATGATAGGTGAGGTAGCGAATCACGTTTATAGAAGACCTGTTGAGAAACGGTTCTGCTAGTGGATTGGGGGTTGTCGTTGGCGTTGGCGAGGACAACGATGAGGGGATGGTCGGGGATTTCTGATAGAAGATTGAAAAGAGATTAAGATATATTGAGAGAAAGGATGTTGGAGAAGTGGGGAGAGGTTAATTACCTTCGGTGGTAATATGGATGTAACCGTCCAAAAATCACCCATTACTTACGTTTTCAATATTTATAACCTTTAAAGGGTTGTACTTTATATAGTAAAAGATGTATAAGTAAATTTCTTAAAAATGATAAAATTACTAAACTGTCCTCGTCAAATATATTATATATAGTATAGATATCTAAAGACGAAACATGTAATTTATTATATAAAATATAGATTAAAAGGATGACATCTAAAATAAAAATCAATTATTAACTCGTAGAATCAACTAATAAAATTGTATCACTAATTTGAATTTAGGAAAACATGTTGTCTTATTGTTTTTATTTTATTAATATCGGATACTTAAATAGCTTTTCTAAACCAACTTTTTAAATACGTTATTAATGGTTTTTTTTATAATATTTAAATAATTTAATATTTTGTTATATTATATATGATAATAATTGACGAATATCCGGTTCACAAAAGTATAATATATAGTTAAACTTACAATAATTATGAAGAACATAACTAATAAAACTGTGTATAACCATATAATTATTTTAAACATATTTAATTTCTTTAACAAAAGTACTCACTAATACACCAATAAAAATTCAGATTAAGACACATTAATATAAATATAAGTTCGACATATCCAATTATTTATTAACATTGTTGTAAAAATCGGGATTAATCGATAATCGGGGGTCTAACGATACTATTTCATCTAATTGTACCAAAATACAAGTAGGCGGTCTAAAACGGCCCAACGATTTTATTTTTTTAATTTTCATTTGTCACTTATTCTTTAATAAAATTCTAAGTTTCGTATCAAAGTTTATCGGTTGGACTGAAACATGGTTGTGTCGCATCGATGTTTACCAGTGTTCCAATATATATATAGAGTAGGAGTTAGCAGTTCGCGGTTCAAACCCGTTAGAACCATAGAACCGGACCAACTGGAACCGAAATCGACCCGTGAAATACTAAACAGGTCCGGTTCCCGGTTCTTCATATGGTCATTAAACGGTTCGCGGTTCGGTTCGGTTAATAACCTGACGGTTCCGGTTCGGAGCCGTTAGAACCGTTTGTGGAGAATTTTGGGTTGTTTTTTTTGTTTTGTGGAGTTGGATTGTAACTTTATTTTACAGGTAACATAATTTGGTATAATGAAAGTGAACTTTATATTAATCGGTTCGGTCCATGAACTAAACGGTTCCGACCCATTTAATACGGTTCTGGTCCGGTCCAAACCGTTTATATACGGTCCTGTCCTCGGTTAAAATATTTCCATTCAAACGGTTCGCGGTTCCGGTCCGGTTTGAACCGAATGCTTATCCCTAAACTAACATGTAACACGTAACATTTTTTTTAATTAGCAAACAAACTATAGCGATACCATACTCAAATTAAAGATAATAAAATAATCGTTTTTATGGTGTAATTTTTTTTAAAATATTAACGTATAAAAAAGTGATGGACGTTTAAAATTATGAGGGGAGATGGTAGTTACTCTATGAATAACTTTCATTTTCAGTTTTTTTAAAACATTAGAGGGTTGTACCTTATGCTTAAAAAATGTGTAAGTAAATTTCTTAAAAAGTGTTAAAAGACATCTTTGTCCTCCTCAAATGTATTATATATAGTATAGATACATGTGAGAACAAACAAGTTTAAACATTGCGCATATTGATGTGTTTTGTAAACTAAGTATAAAAATATAAATAAATTTATTTTTAGGTTAATTGATTTCACAAGATCAGGTTTTAAATTTATAAATTAAAATGATAGTTACGTTAACTTAAAACACACACAATAGATAAGTGTACCTAGCGCAGCGTAATATAGTTAGGTAAGAACTAAGTATCGAACCAATGGACACGGTCGAGTTCCAATACTCAACTTTTGTTATCGTTTAGCCGGATTAATTAGTAAGTGGGTTTTGTGTGCTTGTGAAGCAGAAAAGTAAATGACGGTAAAGTAAATAACATAAAAGTAAAAATGTGCATGAAGTGTGTAACAGAAATGTAACTAGCAGAATAATAAATAGCAGAAAAGTAAATAAAATGAAAATGATCAGATTACGAAATGTATTGCTTTGGGATTCGAATCAGCTTGGTACGTGATAATGTTAAGTTAACTAATTCAGTGGTATGACTAATACAAACTTGTGACCCAGGTTACCGCTAAGCCTCATCCTCACGACATTTGATTTGTAAATTATATTCTTTAAAAAGTGGTAGTGCCTCTCGTTAGGGACAACATTTACCCTCAACCCATCGAATGGTCATCACCGGGTTGGTTAAAGACATCGGGCTCAAAATGCTTTATATTAAATTAAATAGGTGATTATATTTTGCTCACCAGGAGGCGGTGTAATAATGGGACCAAGTATAAAGACGTACCGTTCCCAACATGAGTTCACCCATTGTTGGTCGTATAATAATCTCGTATAAAGACGTACGATCTTAGAAGTATAGACCAAGCCTTGGCTTATCAATCTTTTCTCGTATAAAGACGTACGAGTTTTAAAGGAAGTTTGATTAAAAAGGCTTTTACGATCTTACTCTTTAAAATCAAGACACTCATAAATATAAAGACGGATTTAGACAATAATAAAAGCCCATCAAAAGATGGTTTTTGAGGACGAATTAGTTAAAGACATAAACATATCACTACATTAATAAGTTAAACATTAACATGCACCAAACATCATCTTCACCCTAGCAATACAAAGAAGTTTTAGCCACGAATGGCCATAACGACTAGCGTAATGATTAGTTTCGTAGGCTCCCCTATTGTTGAACAAGGAGGAAGAGCCCCTCTACTCTCTACTCTAACTACGAGAATACTCTCTTCTTGAGTGTAATTTTGCTCTGGATTGGTGTGTAGAATGAAGAACCCAAGCCTCCTATTTATATGCCTCAAAATGTGCAATGCAAGGCCGTGCATAGGGTTGCACGGTCGTGCAAAGGCCCAAGGAATCAAACAGGGTACAGAGAACACGGTACCGAGCCGTGGGGAGCAGAGAAGGCTATTGCACGTCCTTGCATCTGGATGCACGGCCGTTCATCCCCCTCTTTTTCCAGTTTTGTCTTGTAGCTTCTTGTTGACTATTGCTGACCAATTTTGACTTCTTGGGGGTCAATGCTCCGGGAATGAACCTTCTAGAAGCTTGAATTCTTGGTGTTCTTGATAAGATTTAGCTTGATTTGTATTTTTAACACCGAATAACCTGCAATTATCAAATATTTGTATTTTAAGAACAAATTGCAAGGTTATTATTCAATTTAGTACCATACTACGATATTATTATGTATGTAAAATATGTATAAATGATGATATATCAAGTCTCCACCAACTAACTAAGTAGTATACATGAAACAAGAGGACTTTAAAGGGTTGTAATGTGGCTAAAGTAAAACTACGTGTGAAAATGAAAATATTTTTGGATTTTTAGGGGTTTTAATGGGTTTTGAAGGGCTGCAGCTATCGCGAAAAACTCAGCTACGACCTAATGGCTTAAAATGGTAAATACTAAAAGTTCCCTCTACAGTACTCAGATCATGAGGGTATAACTAATCTGAGGGCTCGTTTATGGTCAGATTGTCAAGACCAAGATCTCTCATCAGGTTCAACTCATCCCTTATTGCGTAATACACATTACTGCCTTTTCGTACGGATCCTACGGCTAGTCGCCTAACAGCACCTACTTCCATTAGGTATGCTTACTCGCTTTGGGCGTGAGTTTGATTCTTGCTGCACTTTCCATCGTGGCTCCGGCTGACATACTTTCCACATCTGCCGTATCTTTTGGCGGCACTTTTTGACAAACCGCAAAATGGTGGCAATTGTTCTTGCTTGTGCCACCATTTTCTTAAATCACTAGTTGCTTGAAAAATTCTTTTCTCGGAGTTCGTTTGGTAAATCATGCTTTGCGAAATGAAGGCAGGAAAGCAAATTGAAATCGAAAGAATGCATGTCCAATTCTTTTAGGTCTCCCGGTAAAAGACCAACTTATATATATATATATATATATATATATATATCAAGGTAACTTCTTCAGCATTCCTCCTTTCTCAATTTCCTTGAAATAATATTTCCTTAAATTTTCCTGCAGATAGTTCGGATAATTTTCTAATGCATCCATCATTTGTATATTCTATTTTTTTAGTAGGGTGGTTTCTTTCCCAAGTTGTCCTGATGAACTTGCAATGATAACATAAGATAATTTTCCTATTTCGAAGACAGTTAGCCAATAACCGGTGTTTACGAAAAGCTGGTTGGGTGATAAGTGACGGACGTGTGATAACAACACTTGCTTTAGAAAAGAAAAGGCTAAGACTCAGAGGGCTATCTAGGCGGATAATATTTTTGTGGTTTTTGGATAATAAGGGTGATAACGATCCTAGGTGTCTCAATCATTTTCATACTTCCACTAGTTCATTGCCTTGATATGTATAAGTCATACAAGTTCTAATTATGCATAGAATTCAATCGAATAAACACTCAATATACCAAACGAAAGAGCATGCAAAAATAATAATAATGCTTGTGAAAAGGCTCAGATTATTCTCACATGGAAACAGATGGGATAGGGTTTAGTGATTTGTTATGCATAATTTCCGTTTGTTTCTACTTGTCATGTCTTCATTTTATTTAATAGGTGCAAACTCCAATAGGTTTTGTTTAAAAAGGGTTTAAATATATTTTTTTGGGTTTTATATAAGGTAAGTTTTTCTAATGTCTTAGTTAAATGGGTAGAAAATCACAAGTTAAATTTTACTGCTTTGAGATTAACAGTCCTGAATCTCTAATTCCCGACCCCACACTTAAAATTGTGCATTGCCCTCAATGTACAAAGGCATGTAATGAAACGCTATGCAAGAATTTAAATGCATGGAGTTTTAAGGGAAAAGAAACTGGTACTCCCCCGATCAATTCGGTGTATAACCTAAGGCCAAAGCTTATTGTTGCTGTTAGGCTATGCCTATCTGCTGCTTGTCAACGTGTTGCTTCAGAGACTTCATTGAATTTCTCAGAAATTTGATGTGGTTTCCGGTTCCAGGCTCGTAGAGTTGGAGTGTAACTCCTCAAAGTAGAGAGATGGTCTGGTGATGTTTTTCTACCTGAAACATAAAAACGAACAAGGAAAATAAAAGGTAGTAGTTAAGCTACTAAGGTCCTAGTATCGAGAAGCCATACCTGGAGGCTGAAGTAGTTAGAAACTTAAATTTGGAGAAACCAAACCCGAGGTCCATGTTTTCTGCCGTATGCACCAACTTTTCAATTTATTCATGATCACCGGGTTGCCTCCCGGAAGCGCTACGTTTATGGGTCTTTAGCCCGACCCATACGTGTTGCATCAGTCTTTCATTAGGTGGGAGTGAACAACCTCCCCTGTGTCTCTTGCTTCTTCGTTCAGCTTCGGTAATTTATCAAAGTACTCATCGATCCAATCAGTGTTGTCAAGATCTTTGGTGAGATCTATTGCCATAGGATCTGGTGCCTTTGGCTTGGTAAGATCAGGTGCTTTTCTTTTTTTCAAGTTGTAAGGCCCCAAACCCGGGAGGCCTCACTTGTTGGATTTACTCATTCACAAACAGTTCTTAAACATGAATATCAAATAACGCAGCGGAAAATACTTCATTAAATCATAACTATTACATTGTTCATACTTGCGGAAGCGTAAACATTGTTTAAAACGTAAATACATCATAACTAAAACATAACAGGATGCCAGTCTTCATAGTCAGCCGGGTAACTCCTCTCGCTAGCCAAGCATCACAGTCCATCCTCATAACCTGCCTTAACCTGAATGTGCACACTAAAAAGTCAGCTATGCTGGTGAGTTCTAGTTTTCGTTCGATTTAAGAAATGGTTCATCATTCAAAACATTCATTAGGGTTTAACATCACGCATAAGAAAACATGGCCTTTCATTCATAAACCTTCACACATTTTAACACATTGAACGGATCATTTGTTTAAAACATTTAACATTCATTTAAGTCATACATTACTATCTAAAATCTGTATCGTTACGCGTCTCTGTGTCCCCGAAGGAACCCTGCATGTCGTGGTCAACCGTTACGTATCACCGTCGTTGCCACAACATTCCGTCAATTCCCTTTCTGGTATTGCCCCCAAGGCTAACTGCACGAGGACCGACAATACCCATTCAGTTGCCCCTATGGCTCTCTTGTCCATAGACCGACAACTTCCATCAACGGTTATGACTCTCAGCCATAACATCGTCGGATCATAATTTAACCTCGCATAGGGTCACGTTAACCCCTGAGTAACCGTCGTTACTCCATACCAGTTGTACAACATCAAACCATTGGCAGGCCACTAAGACACTGCCCTCGTTGTTCTTATGGTAACTATGGCTCGCTGTCCATAATCTACCACAAGGCTGGGAATCTCATTCCCAGACTTCGTTCGTCAATTCCCTTCATTCGACATATTAGATTTGTAATGACTTCTTTAAAACCTTTGCCCTTTTTCTTTTATTTTCATAAAACCTTTCATTCACTTTCGAAACCCTTTACCTTTACTTTAAACCATTTCTTTATAAACATTCGTTCGTAAACATTCCGTTCATAAAACTTCCTTTCCATAAACCGTTCATTCTAAATCATTTCATTTCATAAACATAGTTTCATAAAACATCATTTCATAAAACATCATTTCATATGTATGCACACCAGCCCGAAAACATTATATAAAACATTTAAAAGAGGGCTTCTAGAACTCACCTGATAAGCAGTTTCTGAAATACTCTTAGCTGGCTACTGGGCGTCACTAATGTCACTCACGATCTGCTATAATAAAGCCATACATGTAAGGTAGTGATCCTTGATGACACTAGACATCCCTATGCTTAAACCTAGTAGTTTCGATAGATTTGCTTATACCGAAACTTGATAGTTTCGATGGATCTGCACATATCGAAACTAGGTAGTTTTCGATGGGTCTGCACATATCGAAACTAGGTAGTTTCGATGGACCTGCACATATCGAAACTTGTAGTTTCGATAGACTTGCACATATCGAAACTTGTAGTTTCGATAGACCTGCACATATCGAAACTTGTAGTTTCGATAGACCTGCACATATCGAAACTTGTAGTTTCGATGGACCTGCACATATCGAAACTAGTAGTTTCGATGGGGTCTGCACAGATTGTCTTCCCAAAAATCCGAAGCTTTTGCATGCGAGTCTGATCGAGTCAGTATCTCAACTTTTCTTAGATCAAAACGTTCGGTTTTCATTTTAGATGCTATACCTAAGCTCATTTTTAAGTTCCATCCGCAAAATCGTTGCCTTTTTAGCCAAAACCCGAAAATCCCAAAAACGAACAAAAACTCAGATTTAGGCAAGATTATTACCTGTATCGAGATTCTGATCCGGAGGTTCTTCTCACGAGCTCGGCAGTAACGTGTTCCCTCAATTCCGGGACGATCCGTCAACCTTCTCTCTCTAGACCCGAGCTCTCCTTTCTCTCTCTAAACGTCGCGTGAGTGGGGAATGAGCAGAGAAGAGGGCTGCCCTGCCTCTTATATAACTGGGCTTCCCTCGGCACATTGGAGCCGAGCCCAAGCCCGATCCCTTTTGTTTAAATATTCCGACTAACTCACCGGTCTCGCTATATTTATTCGTTTAATTATTTTTGGGATGTTACAAGTCTTCCCCCTTACAATAGGTTTCGTCCCCGAAACCTATTATAAGTCAAATAGTTGAGGGTACGACTCCCTCATTTCTGTCTCCGTTTCCCAAGTGGCTTCCGACCCCTTTCGATGTTTCCATTGGACTTTAACCAATTGGATAACTTTATTACGTAAACGTCTCTCCTTTCGATCTAGGATGGCCATGGGTTCTTCAATGTAGTTAAGGCTATTGTCTACCTCGATGTCAGTAAGTGGTACGTGAGCCGATTCATCCGCCAAACACTTTCGCAAGTGTGATACATGGAAGGTAGGATGAATTCCACTTAACTCATCAGGCAACTCTAACCGATAAGCGACTTCACCAACCCGTGCCATTATCCTGAACGGTCCGACAAACCTCGGACTCAACTTTCCTCTCTTCCTGAATCGTATGATCCCCTTCCAGGGCGATACCTTCAACATTACTCGGTCCCCAACGCTAAACTCAATAGGCCTTCGTCGTTTATCCGCGTAGGATTTTTGACGATCTTGTGCGGCCTTCATTCGTGCTTTGACTTGATCAAACCTTTCCGACGTTTCCCTTATTACTTCCAGACTCCCTAATTCCTTTTGTCCAATCTCGCCCCAACAAACCGGGGTTCTGCATCTTCTCCCATACAACATTTCGTAAGGCGGCATGCCTATCGTCGTGTGATAACTATTGTTGTAGGAAAATTCGGCTAACGGAAGATGACTGTCCCAACTGCCACCGAAGTCGATAATACAAGCACGAAGCATATCCTTCAATGTCTGAATGGTCCTTTCGGACTGACCATCCGTTTGCGGGTGGTATGCCGTGCTGATATTAAGCCTCGTGCCCATCGCCTCGTGAAATCTCTTCCAGAACCTCGATGTGAATAGTGTGTCCCGGTCAGATACGATTGTCAAAGGCATCCCATTCCGTGCTACTACTTCGTTAATAAATACTTCCGCTAACCTTTCCGACGAGAACGTCTCGCGAATAGGTAGGAAATGAGCACTCTTCGTTAAACGGTCTACAATTACCCAAATGGTGTCATGACCTTTAGCTGTGTGAGGTAGCTTAGTTATGAAGTCCATGGTAATGTGTTCCCACTTCCATTTCGGTATATCAAGTGGTTGAATCTTTCCATACGGTTTCTGGTGCTCGGCCTTTACTTGCGAGCAAGTCAAGCACTTGCTTACATACTTCGTCACATCACGTTTCATTCCAGGCCACCAGTATTCCTTTCTCAGATCTTGGTACATTTTATTGGTGCCGGGATGGATAGAGTAATGAGACTTATGAGCCTCATCCAAGATTTTGGTCCTAAGTTCGCCACCCATAGGTATCCATATCCGTCCAAAACGTGTCCTAACACCAAGGGTGTTATATTCCATCTTGTCCTGTTGGCCAACCATCCTTTCCTTCTTCATGTTTTCCTCCTTAAGCGCCTCATCTTGAGCCTTTTCAATCTCTCTCATCACATCCGATGTTACAACCAACTGGCAAGCTTTCACTCTAATAGGAGTAGGTACATCCTTTCGGCTTAGAGCGTCAGCCACCACGTTTGCCTTTCCAGGATGGTACATGATCTCACAGTCATAGTCTTTCAACAGTTCCAACCATCGCCTCTGTCTCATATTAAGTTCCTTTTGTTCGAAGAAGTACTTCAAACTTTTGTGGTCGGAGTAAATAGTAAACTTCACCCCGTAAAGGTAGTGCCTCCAGATTTTCAATGCAAATACGACAGCAGCAAGTTCCAAATCGTGAGTCGGATAATTAGTTTCATGAACCTTCAACTGTCGTGACGCGTACGCGATCACCCTTCCGCGTTGCATCAATACGCATCCCAATCCCTGACCCGAAGCGTCAGAGTATACCACTAGGTCTTCGTTGCCCTCGGGAAGGGCCAAGACTGGAGCTTGGGTTAGCCTCTTCTTCAATTCCTTAAACGCCTCATCTTGGGTCGAACCCCATTCATACTTTACTTCCTTCCGAGTCAACTTTGTCAACGGCGAAGCTATTTTCGAGAAGTCCTGGATGAATCTCCGATAGTAGCCTGCCAATCCCAAGAAAATGCGGATTTCAGTTGGCGTCTTAGGAATATTCCATTCCTTTATCGTCACTATCTTTGCTGGGTCAACCATAATGTCGTTCGGGTTAATGACGTGACCTAGGAATTGGACTTCCCTAAGCCAGAACGCGCATTTGGAGAACTTAGCATACAACTTTTCCTTCTTCAGAGCTTCCAATACTTCCTTCAAGTGACACGCGTGATCACCCTCATTCTTGGAGTAGATGAGGATATCATCGATGAACACGATCACCGATCGATCCAGCATTGGTCGACAAACTCTATTCATCAAATCCATGAACGCTGCAGGGGCGTTCGTCAATCCAAAAGACATTACACAAAACTCAAAATGTACATAACGTGTGCGAAATGCAGTTTTCGGTATGTCTTCTTCCCTTACCTTCAACTGATGATACCCGGACCAAAGGTCGATTTTCGAGAACCAACTTGCGCCTTGCAATTGATCGAACAGGTCGTCGATCCTTGGTAACGGGTACTTGTTCTTTACGGTACGCTTGTTCAACTCGCGATAATCAATACACATTTTCATCGAACCGTCTTTCTTCTTCACAAACAACACCGGAGCACCCCACGGCGAGATGCTCGGTTGGATAAATCCTTTCTCAAGTAACTCGTCTAGTTGGACCATAAGTTCCTTCATTTCCACTGGTGCTAGTCGATATGGAGCCTTAGCCACGGGCTGGCATCTGGTACTAAGTCAATTCGGAACTCAATTTCTCTATCGGGTGGTATCCCAGGCAAATCCTCTGGAAACACCTCCGGGTACTCGCGTACCACGGGTACGTCGTCTTGTTCCTTCACTTCCTTACACTTGTCAATTACATACACCAGATAAGCCTCGTATCCGCGCCTCAAGTAATTTGTTGCCTTAATCATCGAGATGACGTTTGGCATCGGGGCGTCACGATCTCCAAAGACTTCGACTTTGCTACCATCCGGAGCTTTGAGTTGGATTATCTTTCGTTTGCATATAATTTGCGCTTCATTGGCAGTTAGCCAATCCATACCTAACACGACATCGAACCCTCCCAAAACCATAACAAACAATCTGACAGGGAACTCATGACCTTCTATTTTTATCGTGGAGTTGTCAACTACATCGGTCACTCTCGTGGTTCTACCCTCAGCGGTTGCTACACTAAAGGCCCTTTCTAGCTTATTCACAATGTACTTCACTCGTTTACAAAAAGTCGCAGATATAAAACTCTTACTGGCACCCGAATCAAATAGTACAGAAACAATAGTGTTGTTAAGGATGAACGTACCTGACGCCACATCGGGGTCTGCCCTGGCTTGTTCTTGCGTCAGTGCGTACGCGCGAGTCTTTGCTCGGGGCCTCTCTTATTTCCTTTCCGGGCCTTTCCCTTTCTCAGCTTCACCCATTCTCGGTTTTGGGCATTCCCGACTCATGTGACCATTTTCCCCACAATTGTAGCATTTGTAGCCTTGCGTGCATTCACGGGAGTAATGTCCGGTCTTGCCGCATTTAAAGCACAGATTCGATCCTAACCGGCATTCACCCGCATGTCTTACCCCACATTTCCCACAGACTGTCGTCTCGCCTACCCTGGCCTGCTTGTCCCGAGCCCCAAACAACTTCCCACCCGATCGTTTAGCGGGAAAACTCGACTTTTTCTTGGGCTCTTCAATGGCAATGACATTCAGCGCGAGATCATCAAATACCACGCCGCTCAATTCTACTACCGAATCATAGGTAGTAGGGGCATTCACCTTAACATAAGTGCGGACCTGGTCCGGCAGCCCTTGAATGTAACAGGAAATCTTTCTTTCTTCAGTCGTAATAAGGTGTGGCACCAGACGTGCCAGTTCATTGAATCGGGTTGTATATTGCCGGTGCGTCATGTTCCCGACCTTTAAACCCAGAAATTCCCTCTCTACCTTCTCAATTTCGTTCCTTGGGCAGAAATTCTTGATTACCAAAGTTTTCAAGTCAGCCCACATCATCGCATCCACAATCTCGCTCCCTTTTGCCTGACGTACACCTTACCACCAATGGGATGCTTCCTCCCTCAAGGAGTTAGCAGCAAATTTCACAACTTGATCGGCTCGGCATTCGCTGAGACGGATGGCAGCCTCCATACGGATTATCCAGTCAAACGTAGCTACCGCGTCTTTCTTTCCTGTCAGGACTGGCGGGTCACATGCCTTGAAGGACTTATAGTCGCATCCGCGAGCAGGCGGTGCGTTGATTGCCTCAGTGTTCGGGGTATCAACCGTCGGGTTAGACCCACCTTCCCCATTGACCTGCTTCAATGCTTCTGCCAACAGACCTGGCAGAGAAGTCTTCATCAATTCTGTGAACTCTCGAGCTATAGTTGCTCTCACTTCTGGTTCAAAAGTGAAAGGTTGTTCTTCTACCAGTGTATGTTCAGTTCCATGCACACTGACCGCCGGTTTAGTGTGAACACTTCCTTCTTCACTATTCTCTTGGCGTGCAGGGATCCTGCCACGCCCACCATTCCGACCGTCGGTACGACCACCGGTACGGCCACCACGCCTTCCGTTTCATCTCCTCTCCATTTCGTTCTATAAGACAAGAAATCCAATGTCATCACGCTAGTTAACAAATAAAATTCAATAAGTACTGTAAGATGTTAATATACACTGGCCATCTGCAATTAACCATTACACTACCTTTCGATTTCTATTTGACCACCTTTGTGATTCCATCAGAACACAAGTCTTTTCCTACCCCTTTCTAAGGCATACTACATACACATACTCTACTTTTCATACCTGATGCTGTGGCTCGAGTTACCCGTACTGGCATCCGCTTTCGGTCCCATTCACAGTTTAAGTTCAGACACTGGGAGTGTCCAAATCTCTCAAACTATTGCTCTGATACCAACTTGTAAGGCCCCAAACCCGGGAGGCCTCACTTGTTGGATTTACTCATTCACAAACAGTTCTTAAACATGAATATCAAATAACGCAGCGGAAAATACTTCATTAAATCATAACTATTACATTGTTCATACTTGCGGAAGCGTAAACATTGTTTAAAACGTAAATACATCATAACTAAAACATAACAGGATGCCAGTCTTCATAGTCAGCCGGATAACTCCTCTCGCTAGCCAAGCATCACAGTCCATCCTCATAACCTGCCTTAACCTGAATGTGCACACTAAAAAGTCAGCTACGCTGGTGAGTTCTAGTTTTCGTTCGATTTAAGAAATGGTTCATCATTCAAAACATTCATTAGGGTTTAACATCACGTATAAGAAAACATGGCCTTTCATTCATAAACCTTCACACATTTAAACACATTGAACGGATCATTTGTTTAAAACATTTAACATTCATTTAAGTCATAAATTACTATCTAAAATATGTATCGTTACGCGTCTCTGTGTCCCCGAAGGAACCCTGCATGTCG
Organism: Smallanthus sonchifolius; assembly: GCA_023525975.1. NCBI lineage: Eukaryota > Viridiplantae > Streptophyta > Magnoliopsida > Asterales > Asteraceae > Smallanthus > Smallanthus sonchifolius. The sequence goes on from CM042034.1 coordinate 77,643,488, forward strand.
TGGTCAACCGTTACGTATCACCGTCGTTGCCACAACATTCCGTCAATTCCCTTTCTGGTATTGCCCCCAAGGCTAACTGCACGAGGACCGACAATACCCATTCAGTTGCCCCTATGACTCTCTTGTCCATAGACCGACAACTTCCATCGACGGTTATGACTCTCAGCCATAACATCGTCGGTTCATAATTTAACCTCGCATAGGGTCACGTTAACCCCTGAGTAACCGTCGTTACTCCATACCAGTTGTACAACATCAAACCATTGGCAGGCCACTAAGACACTGCCCTCGTTGTTCTTATGGTAACTATGGCTCGCTGTCCATAATCTACCACAAGGCTGGGAATCTCATTCCCAGACTTCGTTCGTCAATTCCCTTCATTCGACAGATTAGATTTGTAATGACTTCTTTAAAACCTTTGCCCTTTTTATTTTATTTTCATAAAACCTTTCATTCACTTTCGAAACCCTTTACCTTTACTTTAAACCATTTCTTTATAAACATTCGTTCGTAAACATTCCGTTCATAAAACTTCCTTTCCATAAACCGTTCATTCTAAATCATTTCATTTCATTTCATAAACATAGTTTAATAAAACATCATTTCATAAAACATCATTTCATATGTATGCACACCAGCCCGAAAACATTATATAAAACATTTAAAAGAGGGCTTCTAGAACTCACCTGATAAGCAGTTTCTGAAATACTCTTAGCTGGCTACTGGGCGTCACTAATGTCACTCACGATCTGCTATAATAAAGCCATATATGTAAGGTAGTGATCCTAGATGACACTAGACATCCCTATGCTTAAACCTAGTAGTTTCGATAGATTTGCTTATACCGAAACTTGATAGTTTCGATGGATCTGCACATATCGAAACTAGGTAGTTTTCGATGGGTCTGCACATATCGAAACTAGGTAGTTTCGATGGACCTGCACATATCGAAACTTGTAGTTTCGATAGACCTGCACATATCGAAACTTGTAGTTTCGATAGACCTGCACATATCGAAACTTATAGTTTCGATAGACCTGCACATATCGAAACTTGTAGTTCCGATGGACCTGCACATATCGAAACTAGTAGTTTCGATGGGGTCTGCACAGATTGTCTTCCCAAAAATCCGAAGCTTTTGCATGCGAGTCTGATCGAGTCAGTATCTCAACTTTTCTTAGATCAAAACGTTCGGTTTTCATTCTAGATGCTATACCTAAGCTCATTTTTAAGTTCCATCCGCAAAATCGTTGCCTTTTTAGCCAAAACCCGAAAATCCCAAAAACAAACAAAAACTCAGATTTAGGCAAGATTATTACCTGTATCGAGATTCTGATCCGGAGGTTCTTCTCACGAGCTTGGCAGTAACGTGTTCCCTCAATTCCGGGACGATCCGTCAACCTTCTCTCTCTAGACCCGAGCTCTCCTTTTTCTGTCTAAAAGTCGCGTGAGTGGGGAATGAGCAAAGAAGAGGGCTGCCCTGCCTCTTATATAACTAGGCTTCCCTCGGCCCATTGGAGCCGAGCCCAAGCCCGCTCCCTTTTGTTTAAATATTCCAACTAACTCGCCGGTCTCGCTATATTTATTCGTTTAATTATTTTTGGGATGTTACACAAGTCCCTTGCTTTCTGTAGTTGATAGTCCATATTGGAGTCGATAAAGTGAAATATTTCAAGCGGATCACTTGACATGCATTCATATCCTTCGATGTTGTAGGTTACTGATTGTTTACCAATACGGAGCGTTAAAATTCCTTCATTCATGTCGATGACGTCTCTGGCGGTGGCTAAGAATGGGCTACCCAAGATTAGTGGTACGGAGAAATCTTGTCCCATTTCTAAAACCATAAAGTCGGCGGGGAAGACAAACTTGCCAACTTTCACCAATAATTCTCGATGACTCCTATAGGTGTTTTGACCGATCCATCTGCGAGTTCAATGGTTACATTAACCGGTCACGTTTGCCCAATGTCGAGCTTTTGAAACATAGTGTAGGGCATAACATTTACGCTTGCTCCTATATCAGCGAGCGTATATGTAACTGGTAGTGGCCCTATAGAACATGGTAAAGAGAATTTTCCCAGATCTGAAAGTTTCTTCAGGAGATTCCTTTCGATAAGAGCGACACAGTAATTTGTTCTTTTTATCGCTTCTTCCATGTTTATCTTGTTTGTGAGGAAATCCTTCAAGAAGCGTCCATATTTTGGCATAGTTTGTATGATATCCAAGAAGGGAATCTTGACATGGATTTGGCTCAAGAGTTCTATGAACTTGTCATATTGCTCATCAGTTTTCTGCTTAACCAGCCTCCCTAGATATGGTATGTTGGAAGTGAACGTTCTTTTTGGTGGAGCTTTTGGAGGAAGGTCCATCGTAGGAGGTTGAGAAACACTAGGTTGTGCTTTCTGAGTGGATGAACTAGCGTGTTGTGGTCGGAGTGGCACTCCAGTGAATATCTCTCTCCTAGTTGATTGGACTTCTTCTTCTAGCATAGGTGGTTCTGGGTAGACTTTGCTATTCCTTAGAGTAATAGCACTAACGTTGGCCTTTGGGTTAGTCTTAGTGTTACTCGGGAGACATCCTGGTTGCCTTTCAGACAACAGTTTTGCTATTTGTCCTAATTGCGTTTCAATGTATTGAAGGGTAGCTTTCTGCGTCTTGAACTCAGCTTCATGTAGACTAAACCTTTCCTCGTATTGCTTGTGACGAGAATCTGCTATGAGGGCTTGACTTTCGGTAGTGGAAATGAGCTTAGTCATCGCATCCTCCAGGCTCATTCCGTTGCTCATCTTGTTCGGTCCTTGAAATTGTTGACGAGGTTGAAAGTTCTGAGGTGGCCTTTGCTGAAACTGTTGTTGTTGTCCAAAACCAGATTGTCCTTAGTTGTTATCTTTCCAGCTAAAGTTTGGATGATTCCTCCATCCAGGGTTGTAGGTGTTGCTGTAGGGGTTGTTTTGAGGCCGATTTGTTCCAACAAAGTCAACTTGTTCGATGTCGGCTATGATGCTCTTCACTTCTTCCATTGTTTACGGTGTTGCCTTGCCCACACTAATTTGGTTTAATCTTGAGGTCAGAGCGTCTACTTGAGCAGATAATAACATGACATCGTCGTCGGTGTGAACTCCTTGCCTTGTGCCTCTACTAATCAGTGGGTTGTATCATTGATAGCTGTTCACAGCTATTTCTTCAATTAGGTTATAAGCCTCTTGTGGACTTTTATTCCCAAATATGCCACCCGCGGTAGCGTCAAGTGTCTAACGGGCTTGATTATGTAACCCGTTGTAGAAGGATGATACTTGCAGCCAAACCTCTAACCCATGGTGAGGACATTTCCTTAGCATGTCCTTGAAGCATTCCCAACCCTCATATAGTGACTCACCATCGTCTTGAGTGAAAGTGATGATATCATTTCTTAATTTAGCGGTCTTGGCCGGTGGGAAATACTTCGATAAGAATTTCTGGGCGAGATCGTCCCAAGTGGTGATTGACTCGATAGGGAGAGAATTCAACCATTCCATAGCTCGTTCCCTTAAGGAGAAAGGGAACATACGAAGGCAAATAGCATAATTCGACACTTCGTTCAGTTTAAAGGTATCGCAAATCTCAAGGAAATTTGCGATATAGGCATGTGGATCCTCATCGGGTAATCCGTTAAATGTGCATGATGACTGGATCATGTGGATGACATGAGATTTGATCTCAAAGTTGTTAGCATCGACGGTTGGTCTTGTGATACTAGACCCCAACGCGTCTAGTGACGGTCTTGCAAATTCGACGATAGTGCGGTTTTCTACGGCCATTTTTCTAGCATGGTTTTCTGGAACTCGGCGGTGAAAAAATCTTTCAGGTTTTGCTAAAGGTTGATATAAACCAGTAGTAGAACTTTGGATCATACACTACCTGCAACAAAGTGTGAAAGAAAAACAGAAGGAAAATAAAAGGCTAATCCGTTAACTCGAATTTTTCTTGAAATCATCGTGTCCCCGGCAACGACGCCAAAACTTGATGTGTTTTGTGAATTAAATATAAAAATATAAATAAATATTTTTTTAGGTTAATTGATTTCACAGGATCAGGTTTTAAATTTATAAATTAAAATGATAGTTACTTTAACTTACAACACACACAATAAGTAAGTGTACATATCGCAGCGTAATATAGTTAGGTAAGAACCAAGTATCGAACCAATGGACACGGTCGAGTTTCAATACTCAACTTTTGTTATCGTTTAGCCGGATTAATTAGTAGGTGGGTTGTGTGTGCTTGTGAAGCAGAAAAGTAAATGACGGTAAAGTAAATAACATAAAAGTAAAAATGTGCGTGAAGTGTGTAACAAAAATGTAACTAGTAGAATAGTAAATAGCAGAAAAGTAAATAAAGCGAAAACGATCAGATTACGAAATGTATTGCTTCGGGATTCGAATCAGCTTGGTACGTGATAATGTTAAGTTAACTAATTCAGTGGTATGACTACTACAAACTTGTGACCCGGGTCACCGCTAAGGCCTCGTCCTCATGACATTTGATTTGCAAATTATATTCATTAAAAAGTGGTAGTGCCTCCCGTTAGGGACAACATTTACCCTTAACCCATCGAATGATCATCTCTGGGTTGGATAAAGACATCGGACTCAAAATGTTTTATATTAAGTTAAATAAGTGATTATATTTTGCTCACCTGGAGGCGGTGTCACAATGGGACCAAGTATAAAGAAGTATGATCTTAGAAGTATAGACCAAACATTGGCTTATCAATCTCTGGTCGTATAAAGACGTACGAGTTTCAAAGGAATTTTGATTAAAAAGGGTTTTACGATCTTACTCTTTAAAATCAAGACACTCACAAATATAAGGACGGATTTAGACAATAATAAAATCCCATCAAAAGATGGTTTTTGAGGATGAATTAGTTAAAGACATAAACATACGACTTCATTAATAAGTTAAACATTAACATGCACCAAACATCATCTTCACCCTAGCAATAAAAAGAAGTTTTAGCCACAAATGGTCATAACGACTAGCGTAATGATGAGTTTCGTAGGCTCCCCTATTGTGGAACAAGGAGGAAGAGCCCCTCTACTCTCTACTCTAACTACGAGAATGCTCTCTTCTTGAGTGTAATTTTGCTCTGGATTGGTGTGTAGAATGATGAACCGAAGCCTCCTATTTATAGGCCTCAAAATGTGCAATGCACGGCCGTGCATAGGGTTGCACAGTCGTGCAAAGGCCCAGGGAATCAAACAGGGTACAGAGGACACAGTACCGGGCCGTGGGGAGTAGAGAAGGCCAATGCACGACCGTGCAATGGGATGCACGGCGGTGTAGCCCCCTTTTTTTCCCCAGTTTTGTCTTGTAGCTTCATGCTGACTATTGTTGACCAATTTTGACTTCTTGGGGGTCAATGCTCCGGGAATGAACCTTCTAGAAGCTTGAATTCTTGGTGTTCTTGATAGGATTTAGCTTGATTTGTATTTTTAACACCGAATAATCTACAATTATCAAATATTTGTATTTTCAACACAAATTGCAAGGTTATTATTCAATTTAGTACCATAATACGGGATTATTATGTATGTAAAATATGTATAAATGATGACATATCACATATCAACCCTCTAACCAAGTTTAGGCATAACCCATAGCTTACCCTTAAAATTTTAAGATTCAGTAACAGTCACCATGGGCTCCCCCCGAATTGTCAAATACAATAGATCTATTAGTGTTACTGTAGGCTTGATCAAAGTTAATGAATATGCTAGTTTTAAGTTTAATTTAAGTATGCAAGTCTCAAAGGCACATAACACAAGAATTAGCATATAGACATAGTTGTACAAGAATTGTACAAGTCTAGAAGTTTGATACATGTTCCACCCCAAGTTTAAAAACAAACAAAAGAAAAGGGGCTAAGTATACTCACTTGGATTGATGTAAAAGGGTCCAACAAGATTAAGTGTGGCAAAACTTTGAGGGAAAATATCCCCACAACAAGCCTAAGAACATAAGTCTAAAGTTTCAAGTTTGATCCTATAAGTCTATGACAAAGTATCTATGATTCTAAGATTGGACTAGGGTTCCAAATGGTAGACGGAAATGATTGTGTTTATAAAGTTTAAATCAAAGTTTCAAATAAGGGTTTAAATGAATAATATAAGACTTGATTGTCAAAGTTTAATAAGTTTATAGTTGAGAATAATTATTAATTAAAATAATTATTTAGAAAGCTTTATAATTACCAATTTCACAAGTTTGATAATAATAATTTAATATAGATTTCTAAGTATTTATAAGGGAAGTTATAATAATAGTTAAGTGAAAGACTAAATAATTATTAAAGATTAGCAATAATTATTTAAAGTGTAAATGATAAATAAGGATCAATAATAATTATTCAAGAATAAATAATGATTAAAGATTAATAATTATTATTTACAATAAGGATTTAAGTTTAATAATAATTATTTCAAGATTAAGTAATAATCAGGGATTAATAATAATTATTTAAAATAAGAATTAAAGATTAATAATAATTATTTTTAAAGTAAAATAATTATGAAATATAAATTATTTAAAGAATAAATAGTGATTAAGGATTTATAATAATTAATTAAATAATATATAATTATTAAGGATGAATAATTATCTATAAGAATAATTACTTTATTTAATCAATATAACTCATTTAAGATTTATTTAAGTATTTAAGTATTAGGCATTTATGTTAGAAACTAACTTGTAATTAAATAATGTTCAAAGATGTGATTATAAGTTTTAATTAATTAACAATTACTTATAATTTATAACATGTTAAATAGAATTTCTTATAAAGTTTTACTTTTAAATCATAAGTTTAAAGTTTAAATAAAACTATGAGTTTCTAAATGTCTTAAATAAAGTTTCTTATAAGTTTATAAGTATTTGAATAAAGTTTACAAGTTTCTATTTCATTTTATGAAGTCTATAAATTTCTAATTAAAGTTTAGGTTTTAAAAATATAAGTTTATAAATGTTTTAAAGTTTCTAGTTTTATTTTTATCAAGCTTATAAGTTTATAAACATTTTGATTTTTAAATAAATAAAGTATATTTATTTTCCCGTTTTTAAAACAAATAACTAAGTTTTATGTTTTATTTAAATAAATAAATAAGTTTCAAATTAAAAATGTATGAGTTTATAAGTTTCAGTTTTTCAAACTAATATATAAGTTTTATAAACTTTTTCTGAGTTTATAAGATTTATATAAATTTCAGTTTTAATTAAAGTTTATAAATTAATTCAAAGTTTTAAAACAAAATCATATTATTATTTTAGAAAAGAATAATAATTTAAGTTTCTAATTTTATAAAATGATTTCTGTTTAATGTATAAGTTTAATAAAGTTTTTAAGAAAAGTATTTTTGTAGTTTTTAAGTATTTAAAACTAATTTTAAAGAATTAAATTTTTGTAAATTTTAATTAAGTTTAATTAGTTAAAATAGTTCCAGAATATGAAAGTGTAAATAAAAATCATTTCTAAGTTTATATAAGTTTAACATATTTTATAAAAAAAAATTAAAAGATTAAAAACCTGTTTAAAAGGCTAAAAAAAATAAAAGGAACAAAACTCGGGTTGGCCGGATTTGAACTCGGGCCACTCGAGTCCACACACAAGCGCACAACCACCTGACTACGGGCCTCGTTGAGTGTAAACATTGAAAAAGAAATGCATAAACACATTCTCAAATCGCCCCTCTTTTCCTTATTAACCCTATAATCGAATTTCCCTAAATACGTATCGATTAACCCTCTGTCATTACAAATTGACAGATGGCTTTTGATTAAGGAATGAAAACAAAAGATTTGACCATGAGAATTACCTGAATCGATGAAGATTCGAGTGAGAACGGGTTCAAGCTTGTTTAGCGGCTGTCCGAGAATCAATCGGACAATGCAGGTATGATTTGAAGCAATTGAGGTTTCAGAGAGTTAAGGTGTGATGTCGCTAAGGTTTAGGGGCCGGTATTTATAATCGATTCCATCGTTTAATGCCTGTAGAGTTAGGGAGATTACGGATGAACAAAACGGGTTTGAATTCGAATTACGCGGCTGTTAGCATTGAATTTGAGCATTAAGGCTTCTTGGATTCCGGTTGCACGCTCGAGTAGAAGCTCAAGGTGCATTGAATTTGGCCGAAATACACGTTTTGAATAATCGGGGGTGAAAACCGGTCTCAGTGAGGTTCGAACCTGATACCGTCTTCAGATTCGTGAGAATGGCCAAATTGCACATTTGGTCCCTGAAGTTTAGAGGTTTTATCATTTCATGTTGAAACATGGATTTTAGTTTAAAACAGGTTTCAAACCTAGACTTTATGAAAACAAATATATATGTTTTATTTTATAAAAATCCCTTTAAAGTTTTATAAGTTTTATTATTTTAATTCTATAAAGTAATTTCTAAGTTTATAGTTTATAAGTTTCAAGACTTTAATATTAACTAGTTTATTAATTATTTTACTAGTTTAGATCCCGTGTATATACACGGGGTAGAAATTTTAAATCTGTATGTGTATATTTTACTGGTGTAAAAATGTATCATATACTAAGGATAGAAAACAAAACTCAAAATATGTAAAAACTAATATATAATTGGGTTTCAAAAATACATTAAGTACTATTTAATGTAATTTGATTTTCATTTATTATTTGAGTGAAAATAAAAGTTACATAATTAGATTTAAAAGTTTCATAAGTGATAATTTAAAATAAATGTGTTTTATTAGTGTAATTAATACTTTTCTTTAAATATATATATTATTGTTAAAAGATGGAGATGCATTTAATAAGAGAAAGAGACGAGAAATGAATGTGGAGGAGACACGTGGCATGAAAAAACCTTTATTTATTATATAGTATAGATTTACATAATAATTATAAACTTATAAGGTTTTAAAAATTTAACATATTTTATAAGATACATTTATATATATATATATATATATATATATATACATTATAAGTCTTATATTTATATATCTTAAGTATATTTGATTTAAGCTTAAGCAAATTTTATCTAGGAATAAGTTTTCAAGTTTTAAATATGTTCGGAAAATCCTGGATATTACAACTACTATTAACTGAACACCGTCGGCCACACGAACAACATCTGAAAAGTGTAGTTCTCTCAGATTTCAGCAAACTCAGTCGATCCCTTCTTAGATTTAAGCAAACTCAATTTCTGAGTATGAAAACAAAATCAAGAAACATACTACAAAATCAGTAGATGAAAATCCAATGGGTGTGTGTTGTTCTCTGACAAAACATATGTATTTGTTATTTGTTAAATTTTTAGGGTGAGGATGAAGAACAAAGGTTACAGAGAGTTAGAGCATTCACAGCAGGTTCTGTATATTTTTGTGAGTTGGTTTTGTATATTTTAGGATGTGTTTTAAAATGGTTGTGAGTGAAGAAGAGAGAAAATATTATTATTCATTTGTATATTTGTGAAAACACTGTTTACCTTTATTAATTTTTTAATATTTTTTTAAAGTGGTTGTGAGTAGAGGAGAGAGAAAACATAATGATAAATGTATAAAAAAACCGTATTTAATTGAAAGAGAGGGAGAGAAAACGTAGTGATTTTTAATGTAATTATAGAGACGAGAATAAGGAAAATGGTGAGAATGCTCTTAGAGAGAGATTAGAAAGAGTGAGAGTGTGTGGGTGGGGGTGGGGTGGATTTATATATGTTTTTTTATTTTATAAATAATAGGGTATTTTGTTCTTTTAATAAAAAGTTAAAATTAATTTTGGATGGAATTAACGATTTGGATGAAAATGACAGGATTTTGAAACCACGAGTACCCAGATGCGAAAAAATACTTTTGAATGAAAGTGGCAAAAGTGACAAAACCATAAGTACGAAAATGACATTTTACTCTTTTTTTAAGAAATTTATGATAAGCTCGAACCAGGTCCAGACATCAATTATGTGGTGCTTTCGTTTGGTGTGGTTCCATTAATTTATATAGCTTTTTGTTATTGACTTATTAGTATTCATATTGATTACTTAGATTTTTTTTAATGATTTGGTATTTATTTGAAGTTGAGACTTTGAATTTGAGTAAAAAGAACAATTATTTATATTTGTGTATTGAAATCGCAGGCATGTAGGTTGCAACTTTTAAATGAAATTGATGTATTGGTGACATTTATGAGCATTAACTTGAACTTTTTTTCGTTTCGGGAATACCTTATTTCCCGATCGTTCTTTCCAAACGAAACCCATTCTTGATTGTGTGACCTAGGGACGGTATTTGGGTCTTACTTTAATAGAGATTCGGGATCGGGTTACCCAAATTTACCCGAAAATTTTGAAATGCTTAGCCCTAACAACCGCCTGGATTTGTTAAACAACTAATAGAAATAAAAACAAAATACGATAATAATATACATTATAACACAAAAATAACAATAGATAATAGTAACTAGTTTTTACCTCTCGCGCTTTGCGGCGGTAGTCTGGTCGTTATTGGTTTGACTCGTTTGTGTGGATAAAACTTACATCGTGTCGCAAACTCGTTATAATGTACGATACCAAAAAAACACTCGAATTTGAATACAACGCCGTATTCAATAAAATTTAAACCAGAACGTTGACAAAACGTTATTTAATAAAACCTAACGGACGAAAGTTATCATAGAAAACGGTATCGGGGCAATCGTTAGTAAAATTTAAACTAAAATGTAGACGCAGCGGTAAAAATAATGTTAATAGAAAAGAAACATAAAACTAAACAATAAGAAATAGAAAAAAAAATACTGATTAGGGTTGTCGAAAACCATAAGGAGAATACTGATACGGGTTCCAGTAATACCAATATCGATGATGATATTGTTCGCCCATAATAGTTTCGGCTCGTCACGGTACCACAGCCGTAACGGCACTCGTTATAGGAAACGATAAAAAACTCGCTTTTGAAAAAAAATATCGTAACGTTGACAAAAAAACTACAAACAGTTGCGCAGTCCGTATTTTAAAAAAAGTTAACGAACGAAAGTTATTAAATAAATAAGAAATTAATAGAAAGTGAAACGGACTAAAAGCGTATATTATATATAGTATAAGGGTTGTAAATTAAAATATGAAAAAAAACAACAAACGTGGCATATAGTGTCAAAAAGTAAGGAAAAAAAAGTTATGTAGACAAAAAGATAACCATTCCCTCACGTTTATTTTTAATCTTAGTTTATAATAAGTTTTAATCTTAGTTTATAATAAGTATTCTGTTGTAGTAAATTACATTTTGTTTAACAAACTTATATTTAAAATATTGAAAAATTACAATTAAACTCTTATATTTAAACGTGTTTAATTAGAATGTTGCAGTAACATAAGTTAGATTACTTGCAAATATGCATTGGTATTTTTGTTTGCATTGGTATTTTTGTTCCTGTAGTAAGATAAATTAGTCATATAACATGTTTAAATATTGTTCAAAAAGTAAATACGTATAGGTATTTTTGTTCATGTACTAGAAAACTGACCAATTGCGACCGCATTTTCAAGCGTAAAAACCTCTGTCGCTAATCAAAATTTGTGACTGGAATTGCGACCAACGTAAAGCTGCGGCCATTTTTTACGACAACAATACGGTCAAAAAATTTGCGACCGGAAATGCAGTCGCAAAATTTGCAACTTGATGAGTGGTTGATTTACCTGTGCTAATTTATAATCTATACTATACTAGTTTAGATCCCGTGTCTACACACGGGGTGAACAATATCATTATTTAAAATTTTTAAATCTTTATGTATATATATTTTACAGGTGTAAAAATATATTACATATACTACAGATATAAACAAACTCAAAATATGTAAAAATTAATATATAATTGGGTATCGAAAATACGTTAATTACTATTTAATATAATTTGACTTTTATTACTATTTGATTGAAATAAAAGTTACATAATTAAATTTTAAAGTTTCTTATGAGATGGGATAATTTAAAATAAATGTTTTTATTAGTGTAATTAATATTTTTCTTTAAATATATATTATTATTTAAAAATAGAAGTGCATTAAATAAGAGAGAGATGCGGGAAAAAAATGACGAGAATGAATATCGAGGTGACACGTGGCACTAAAAAACCTTTATTTATTATATAGTATAGATAATAAATAAAAGTTTTGGAGTGACACTTGTCACTCTCATATTCATCTTTAACATTTTTTTCCCGCTTCTCTCTCGTATTAATTACACAAGTTTCTTTAACTTTTTTTGTTTCCCGCCTCTCTCTCCTATTAAATAATAATGATTTTTATAATACGTTTTTTTATTTAAAAAAATATGGTTGTTCATAAACTATTTTTATAAATTGAAATTTTCTTTCATTTTTTTATAAAATATTTTTAAAAAATAATTATTTTACCAATAACATCTAACATACAAATCTTCATAAAAACTACTGGTTTATAACAATTTGTCTTTATTCAACCCATGTAATACATAGGTCTTAACCTAGTATATAATAAATAAAGGTTTTTTCATGTCATGTGTAGACTCCATATTCATTCTCATCATTTTTTCCCGAATCTCTATCTTAATAAATACACTTCCATCTATAATAATAACATATTTAAAAAAAATACTGATTATACTAATAAAACATATTTATTTTAAATTATCTCTTACTATAAAAAATCTAGTTATGTAATTTTATTTTTAATCAAACTATAAATGAATACTAATTAGCGTATTTTCGAAACTCAATTATATATTAATTTTTACATGTTTTGAATTTTGTTTTTTATCCGTTGGAGCCTTTGGCTCTCGGCGGCTAAAGGAATTGGCGCAAGCAGGAGGTAATTAAAGGACTAACTTGAAGGTTTTTAGAGAGGGTTTCATTATTCTAAATTCATGATATCAACCATATCAAGTATTAGAGATTCTTTTATGAATATGTGCGGCTAAACCACTTGTGGCTTTCTCTAGGCGGATGGTTCATATAGGTTTCATGTTTGATTTAGTTTGTTTATGTTTTGGATCTTGTTAGTTTTTGACACACTTGATATATTGATATATTAGTTGATTTCAACACTTTATGTTTATGCTTTGAGTTTGCTTGCTTTGCAATCTTGTTCGGTTGATAATAAAACATAGTAGTAGGGTTAGGGTGATTAAAGGGGGATAATTTGGCATTGATAAATTGGATAGTTGGATTGTACTGTTTTGTGACAAAACTAATCGTATAGGTTGCTAACAACAACCTGTCTTCAAATATTGTTTTAACAGATTTTCCAACACTATGTCTATATGGTGTCTAAATTGAATAACTAGATTTTATGTAAAACCTAGAATTGAAGTTTGGAGGATGTTACATTCTTTATTTAATCTGAATTTTAATTAAAAGAAATTGTTAAACTAAATCAAGTTTTCTTTCCATCAATTCCTTGTGGATTCGACAACACTACTTCTTTATCTATAGTATAAGTAGCTAACGAGTAGTTTTTAATAGTGTTATATTTATTAGCCTTCGACACGCGATCACAACCGGAAATGCAATTCCAAAATTTGCGACCGGAATGCTGCGATTGGTTTGCAACGCATTCTGCAACCGGGTTGCGACCACAATCTTCTTCATGGTTGCGACCACAATGCTTTTTTTTTACAGATTTTTTTTCTTGTTTTTATAGTGTTCCCCCATTAATTTTTAGATTTTCAAATATTAACCATTCACAATTTACAAATAGCGCAAAACATTCTAATTAAAATTAAAAAAAGGTCAAATATCCAAATTCTTCAAACATAATAGCTACTCAAACATTCAAATAAAAGTGTGTAAATGTTTAACTAGGTGGTTGGATGTTTTGGGACACAAATTTTAACGATGCTTCAAAGTTTGTCATCCTATCGAGTATGGTTTGTTTCTCCACTTTATCCCTTTCTTTTTCCTTCACCAAATCCTCAATAACTTCGTTCAACCTTTCTTTATTTTTTTATTTTCTTTCACAACAATCTCCTCGATGATTCTATTCAACTTTTGTATCTACAAATAATAAACATATACTTAAATTTACACTTAAATATAAAAGCTCAAATATAACTCATATAGACACGTTACAACCAAACATGACCCATTAGGACCCGTAATAACCAAACATGACCCATTAGGACCAGTAATAATCAAACGTGACCCATTATAACAAAACATGACCCATTAGGACTCGTTATAACCAAAGATGACCCATTAGGACCCGTTATAACCAAATATGACCCATTATGACAAAATTATAACTAGACATGGCAAAACAAACTCAAAAGGCTTACATTGGGTCATTATGGGTGGCTTGAAATGTTTTTAACCTAACTCTTAAAATGTCTTTGTCCAAAACAAGTCTTAAAATTCTACCTGACCATTTCTACCCAAGAAAATGACCCCTTTAGACTTGAACCCAGTTTGACCTGTTTAGAGCATGCACATTTCCCCACTTCTGCTTAAATATTGTTGTATACACTTTGTCACACCCCCAAAATCCACTAACAGAGTTTTACCGTTAGGAGCGTGACATACCAGGATCTCAGTCATTAGTTACTTTGAACGACTCTATATGAGTTTAAGAAAAACCACTAGTATTGCTCATAGTCACGATGCAACACTAGTAATGAAAACACTGATTTAATGTAAGACTTGCGGAAGCGAAAAGTTAGATGAAAAGCATGCGCCAAAATAGTCGCGCCAAAAATAAACAATTCAACAATAAATAAATAAAATAGTTCTTGAGTTTGAAAATGATGGACTTCGAATGCATGCATGCCTTAGCTTGTGCTTGTACCTTAATGACCTGAGAAAACATGTTAAAACGTGTCAACACTAGGTTGGTGAGTTCACAGGTTTCAATGTTTGTAAAGTTTACTAGATAATACCATTTACAATTCATATAATAGGAAGCTAACCTAGTACATGTTACTAAAGCGTTTCGACACCGAAGCTGACTGTTTATGTTTGTACTGCCTCCCACCATGACTATCATAATCAATGGTAAATGTTTAGGTCAATGTTACACCCGTTCGACTTCCCGTCGTGTTAGCGCGACTAACGCGGGTGGGGCTTGTCAATGCCCAGTAGTACTACTCAAGATTACCTCGCTATCCCATATATTAAACGGTTCGATAAGTAAGGACATGCATGATATGTTTGCACTTAGTACAACAAGTGATATAATTGAAATGTAAAATCTAAATGTTCGTACCCATGTTTTCTCCCCCAAGTTTAAATCATAAGAAAAGGGGCCGTGAAACTCACCTTAGAGTATGTGCGAAAGAAAACGAACTTAGAATGCTTGACGACTAACTGCCACCTATAAACACCGGTTTATAAGTGTGTGTTTGTGCAAGACGATAGAAACCCTTAGTATCCAAACAATACTATTGTTTAAGTGTTTAGAAAAGTTTTGCAAGTTTGACTCAAGTTTGACCAAGTTTGACTAAGTTTGACCAAGTTTGACAAAGTTTGACCCGACGACCCGTTGGTGACCCGATTAGTGATTGAATGTTTGTTCAGTATAACACTTCTATATTATGCACAATGATCATGCTGTAGCACTTAGCAACAAATCCTATTTGTTCTAACAAGATAGCAAGTTTCCATAAATAGCAGGTTTGTATAAATAGAAAGTTTCCAAAAATAGCAGGTTTGTTCGGGACTCATGTTTCCTAGAAACTATCATCATTGATATATTCATAGGATCACTCTAACATGTTCTAGTTCATCACATCACATAACAATGGTCTAGAACCTAAACATGCAAATCATAATTCAAGACAAAGTTGCTATCTTTAGTAACCTATGACTAGCATGCGTGATTTCAAACACTTAACACGTTACAACAAGTTATTGTGTCCTATCTAACATAGAGCTATCATCAAACCATATCATGCATGTCTAAATAGCAAGTTATAACCACTTTTAACAATTAAAGTTTCCTTATTTGGAAAGTTCACAAAACCGATCTAAGTATTCAAAATCTGATTTCACAAATTATGTAAACATGCATCAAGTAACACATAACCATCATCACATCATCCTAATCATGTTTAGCATGCAAGATAGAAATCATAAAAAGTTTTCTCTTTTAGTAAATCACCCATTACACGCTTTATTCATACAATTAACACGTCAAATCAATCCTAGATCTTTCAGCCAATATAATTACAACTATATTAATCATAATCCACGTCTAGCATGCGATTCCTATACATCACATAATCAACCATATTCAATTTTCACATCATATGCCAACTAGGGTTTCATACACGTTCATAAAATCATCAATACGATACAACAACATCAAACAATTAACTAATCCATTATCATATTTCAAAATCATTAAGTTTGGATAATTTAGGGTTTCGATCTCAAAAATAAAATTGAAAAAATGACGGAATCAGATGAAACGACTTACGTAGAGATGTTAGAAACGCCTAGACTAGCACGTATCTACTTTCGGATTCACGATCGGGGCTCGAACGATGGTCCTATGGTTGCTTTCTTGGTTCAGCCGAATGAGGGTGAGGGGGTCGCGACGGCTTGGGGAGAGTTAGGGTTTATGGTTTTTTTTTATTTTTTATTAAAGTTCCTTATATAATCCATGCACTAATAGGTTTTTAAGATGGGCTTCAAGTTTAATTAAGGCCCACAATTCTAATTAGTTAAATAACACTTAATTACTAACTAATAATTTTCGATTTATATTTTTATAAAAACTCCAACTTTTATAAAAATATTGCATGCGGTTAATATTCGATAAATACGTACGAGAACAATAATATTCACATAATTCACGTAAAGTCACGTAATCACACAAAGTTCACATAATTTATAATAAATATAAATTATTAAATATTCAAATTATTTATTTTAATTAATCACCAACGTTCCGGGTTTAGACTCGAGTGCGATCCGCTGTGTGTGAACTGACTGACACGTTTAATTAATTTAACTAAATGCAATGCATGTGTGACTAACTGAGGTAACTGAGTTTGCAATGAATAATGTTTGAACTAACGTAAGAATGTTAACGGAGTTAACCTGAAATTGCCGGATGTCACATCATCCCCTTGTTGAAAGAATTTTCGTCCCAAAAATTAAACGAAGTCGGTAACGTCTGAAACAAAAAGTTTAGGTTTGTCACATCATCCCCTTGTTGAAATAAATTTCGTCTCGAAATTTAGTTAGTACCTTCCGTGTTTGTCGTTGACTGTTTGAAAAGGTGAGGATACTTTTTCATCATTTGATCCTCTCGTTCCCACGTGAACTCCGGTCCATGCTTCGAGTTCCAACGAACTCTGACAATAGGTATCTTACTCCGTTTAAGGGTTTTGACCTCTCTGTCCATGATCTCAACTGGTTCCTCAATAAAACGTAGCTGTTCATCAATTTCCAACTCCTCGAGTGGAACTACAAGTGTCTCATCTGATAGGCACTTCTTTAGGTTTGAGACATGAAAGACATTATGCACTCCATTGAGTGTATCTGGTAGGTTAAGTTGATATGCTACTGGACCGATCCTTTTCTCTATCTCGAAGGGTCCAACATAACGCGGGTTTAACTTTCCTCGTTTTCCAAAACGAATCACACCCTTCCAAGGTGAAACCTTTAATAACACTTTATCACCCACTTGAAATTCTAGCGGTTTTCTGCAAAACTCTTTTGACGGTCACGAGCTGCCGCCATATGGTTTCGGATTTGCACGATCTTCTCTGAGGTTTCATGCACAAGTTCAGGACCCGTAAGTTGACTATCTCTAACTTCAGCCCAACAAAGTGGTGATCGACACTTTCTCCCGTACATAGCCTCGAATGGTGCTGCTTTGATACTAGTATGATAGCTGTTATTGTAAGAGAACTCCACTAAAGGCAAGTGAGTCTCCCAACTGTTTCCGAAATCGATCTCACAAGCTCGTAGCATGTCTTCTAGGGTTTGTATGGTACGCTCACTCTGGCCATCTGTTTGAGGATGGTACGCTGTACTCATGTCCAGGTGCGTGCCTAGAGCTTTCTGTAATGATTGCCAGAAACGTGAGGTGAATCGGGCGTCTCTGTCGGAAATGATGGAGATTGGCACTCCATGTCGGGATACTACTTCTTTAAGATAGAGGCGAGTTAACTTTTCCATTTTATCGGTCTCTTTGATAGCAAGGAAATGAGCGGATTTGGTTAGGCGATCCACTATCACCCAGATGGTGTCACATCCCGTAGGGGTTCGGGGTAATTTGGTTATGAAATCCATTGAAATCTGTTCCCATTTCCACATCGGTATTTCTGGTTGTTGAAGTAATCCGGATGGCTTTTGGTACTCCACCTTGACCTTGGAACAAGTCAAGCACTTGCTCACGTAGGTGGCTATATCGGCTTTCATGTTCGGCCACCAATACAAAACCTTGAGATCGTGATACATCTTGTCGGATCCCGGATGGATAGAGTATCGGGATTTGAAAGCTTCATACATGACTAGATCTCTTAGGTTTCCATATACTGGTATCCATATTCGTTCCGCGAAGTAGCGAATACCATCTGCTTTAACCTTAAGCTGTTTCTCCATACCACGAGTGGATTCCAATGATAAGTTCTCCTCTTTTATGGCTTCGAGTTGGGCATTGCGGATTTGTTCGGGTAATCCTGTATGAATAGTGAGTTGTATGCTCTAACTCGTCGGGGTTTGGTTTCTTTTCTGCTTAGGGCATCGGCCACCACATTAGCTTTGCCCGGATGGTACTTGATTGCACAATCATAATCGTTTAGTAACTCGATCCAACGACGTTGACGCATGTTCAACCCTTTCTGCTCAAAAATATGTTGAAGACTCTTGTGATCGGTGTAGATGGTGCACTTGGTACCGTACAAGTAATGTCTCCATATCTTGAGTGCAAACACCACAGCTCCTAACTCCAAATCGTGAGTCGTGTAGTTCTTTTCGTGGATTTTTAACTGTCGAGAAGCGTATGCGATAACCTTGTCGCGTTGCATCAACACACAACCGAGACCTTGGATGGAAGCATCGCAATACACCACGAAGTCATCCGTTCCCTCCGGTAGAGATAGGATGGGTGCGCTACATAGTTTCTGCTTCAGTAGCTGGAATGCTGATTCTTGAGTCTCGCTCCAATTATAGGGTTTATCTTTTTGGGTTAAGGCGGTGAGGGGTTGGGCAATCTTTGAAAATCCTTCGAAAAAATGACGGTAGTATCCGACCAATCCTAGGAATTGCCGAACTTCGATTGGGGTTGTTGGTGCTGCCCAATTCTTGATAGCTTCCACTTTGGTTGGATCGACATGTATTCCTTTCTCATTGATCACATGTCCTAGGAATTGAACCTCGCGAATCCAAAAATCGCATTTGGAAAACTTAGCGTACAGCTGTTCCTGTTTCAGTAGCTCAAGGATCAAACGCAGATGCTCCTCATGCTCTTCCTGACTCTTAGAGTATATGAGGATATCGTCAATAAAAACAATGATGAACTGGTCCAGGTAAGGTTTATACACACGGTTCATGAGGTCCATGAACACCGCGGGTGCGTTGGTTAATCCAAATGGCATGACCAAAAATTCGAAATGGCCGTACCGGGTTCTGAATGCAGTCTTGGATATATCTTTATCTCAAACTCTCAGCTGATGATAAACAGATCTCAAATCGATTTTTGAGTAGAAGCTTGACCCTTGAAGTTGGTCGAATAAATCGTCAATGCGGGGTAGTGGGTAGCGGTTCTTGACTGTTACTTTGTTTAACTCTCTGTAATCAATGCACATACGGAAAGTTCCATCTTTCTTTTTGACAAATAGGACTGGAGCTCCCCAAGGTGATGAGCTAGGTCGGATAAAACCTTTATCTAACAACTCTTGCAGTTGTGTGGATAGCTCCTACAACTCGCTTGGTGCCAGTCTATAAGGTGCTCGAGCAATAGGCGCAGCTCCGGGTGTTAGGTCAATCTGAAATTCGACCTGACGACGGGGTGAAAGACCAGGTAGGTCTTCAGGGAATACTTCTGGGAATTCGCGAATGATAGGGATATCTTCTAACTTTTTCTCCCCGGTGGACTTGTCAGCGACAAGGGCTAGAATTGCGCTATGACCCTTACGTAGACACTTCTGAGCCTTCATGAAAGATATGATGCCCATGACCGCACCACTTCTTTCGCCCTGAACGGATAGGATTTCTCCACTAGGAAGGGGTATACGAACGATCTTCTCACTACAGATGATCTCAGCTTGGTTTTTAGACAACCAATCCATGCCCACAATTATGTCAAAACTGCCAAGTGTAACTGGAATGAGATCGATGTTGAGTTTGTGACCAGATAGTTCTAATTTACATCCCTTGAGAATGTGGGTTGCCTCGATTACTTTACCGTCTGCTATCTCTACGGTATAATGGTGTTCTAATAAAGTTGGGTTTATTCCTAACTGACCGCTAAGTTCTCTAGATATAAAACTTCTATCAGCGCCAGTATCAAAAAGTACAGAAGCATAATGATCGTTTAATAGAAACATACCGTTCACCACGTTCCGATCATTCAGAGCATCTCCCGATCCAATCACAAATGCTCGGCCCTTTGCACCATTTCCGTTGTTATTACCATTTCCACCGTGGTGGTTATTACCATTTCCATTACCGCCCTGATGATTGTTGCCATTTCCATTCCCGTTTCCGTTTCTCCTCAACTGCGGGCAATTTTTCTTGAAATGCCCTTCTTTACCACACTTAAAACAGCCTTTGGGTGCATCTCCAGGTGGTGTCTGTTTGTTCTGCAGATCCACTCTATAGTCTTTGGCCAAATGACCCATCTTTCCACACCGGTTGCAACGATACCGGTCACACGTTCCATGATGGTGGAAGTTACATTTGTTGCACTTCGGGTACTTGCCAATATAAGAACCCTGATTCTGCTGAGAAGAGTTAGACTGACTGTTGTTCTTTGATGGTTCAAACTTACGGTGTTGCTGTTGCTGTTACTGAGAAGGTGGGTTTGACTGGAAGGTTTTGGGGAATGAACTGTCAAACTTCCACTTATTGTCAGTTGTCTTTGATAACGCACCTCTAGGGGGTAAGGTGCCCTGAGTGACTGCCTGATCGGTTAGCCTGTGAGCCAACCCGATTGCTTGCTGGATTGTAGTAGGATTAGAAGATGTCACCATGCTCTTAATTTACGGAACCAAACCATCAATGAATTTCTCGATCCTCTTATAGGGAGGTGTTACCATTTGCGGAGACAAGTTCGCCAGTTCATGCGAACGAGTAGTTTTGGCTTCAATCTCAGATCCTTCCATCTTTAGGTTCCAGAACTCGCCCTCAAGTTTCTGCACTTCATCGCGGGGACAATACTCCTCCCGCAGCATAATCTTAACCAAAATCCAGAAACATTTGTTGGATGAGAACAACCCTGCTCATCTAGGTTCAAAAGAAAATACATAAATAAGAAATGACGATAAGATATCAAATGCCACTGCTTGCTGATGTAACATCAGATGCTGCATCCTCGTCCTCGGCCGGATCTCCTGCGGGTGCATCATTTGGTGCAACTCCTACTGCTTCAGCAGCTGCAAGTCGAGCCTCCACTTGCTCAATCCTGGTGTGGAGTATATCTAGGTTCCACTCTGCAGTGTTCAGCCGGTCTTCCATATCCACACATCCATTTGCCAAATTCTCATGGACTTTATCAGTGACTGCTAAATCTGAAGTCAGTTTGTCAATTTTCTAATTCATCAGAATCTGTCGCTCTAATATGCTAGTAATCTCTCCCGCTGCGTCCCTCATGTTTCGGATCTCCCGGTCCATCCTAGCCACAAAGGCAGCTATCACCTGCTCATAGGGGTACTGCAATGGTGGCAAAGCTCGCACAGAAGATGATGAAGAAGCAATGTCAGAAGTGAGTGGAGGTGGGACTTCCTCCTCGCGGATCCAGTTCCTGATCCTATCGAGATACCAATCCCAGTCCTGCGTGTTACCTCTGACACGCACATGAGTAGGCTCGTCATACCCTACAGTGGTATTGATCGGGTTGAGTCGACGTCTCCTCGCCTCTGGCAAAGGTACGGTAGGAACATCTTGCTCCTGAACGACTGGGGATGCGGGTGAATTAAGCGGGGTCGACATTTCCTGTAACGGGATGAGTGAGTGCCATGTATGAGTGTAAGTGTTGTGTAACTAATGCATGTACGTGGTTATAGTCTAGTATGCATTTCCTAGTTCTCTATAACCAATGGCTCTGATACCAATCTGTCACACCCCCAAAATCCACTAACAGAGTTTTACCATTAGGAGCGTGACATATCAGGATCTCAGTCATTAGTTACTTTGAACGACTCTATATGAGTTTAAGAAAAACCACTAGTATTGCTCATAGTCACGATGCAACACTAGTAATGAAAACACTGATTTAATGTAAGACTTGCGGAAGCGAAAAGTTAGATGAAAAGCATGCGCCAAAATAGTCGCGCCAAAAATAAACAATTCAACAATAAATAAATAAAATAGTTCTTGAGTTTGAAAATGATGGACTTCGAATGCATGCATGCCTTAGCTTGTGCTTGTACCTTAATGACCTGAGAAAACATGTTAAAACGTGTCAACACTAGGTTGGTGAGTTCACAGGTTTCAATGTTTGTAAAGTTTACTAGATAATACCATTTACAATTCATATAATAGGAAGCTAACCTAGTACATGTTACTAAAGCGTTTCGACACCGAAGCTGACTGTTTATGTTTGTACTGCCTCCCACCATGACTATCATAATCAATGGTAAATGTTTAGGTCAATGTTACACCCGTTCGACTTCCTGTCGTGTTAGCGCGACTAACGCGGGTGGGGCTTGTCAATGCCCAGTAGTACTACTCAAGATTACCTCGCTATCCCATATATTAAACGGTTCGATAAGTAAGGACTTGCATGATATGTTTGCGCTTAGTACAAAAAGTGATATAATTGAAATGTAAAATCTAAATGTTCGTGCCCATGTTTTCTCCCCCAAGTTTAAATAATAAGAAAAGGGGCCGTGAAACTCACCTTAGAGTATGTGCGAAAGAAAACGAACTTAGAATGCTTGACGACTAACTGCCACCTATAAACACCGGTTTATAAGTGTGTGTTTGTGCGAGATGATAGAAACCCTTAGTATCCAAACAATACTATTGTTTAAGTGTTTAGAAAAGTTTTGCAAGTTTGACTAAGTTTGACCAAGTTTGACTAAGTTTGACCAAGTTTGGCTAAGTTTGACCAAGTTTGACTAAGTTTGACCCGATGACCCGTTGGTGACCCGATTAGTGATTGAATGTTTGTTCAGTATAACACTTCTATATTATACACAATGATCATGCTGTAGCACTTAGCAACAAATCATATTTGTTCTAACAAGATAGCAAGTTTCCATAAATAGCAGGTTTCTATAAATAGAAAGTTTCCAAAAATAGCAGGTTTGTTCGGGACTCATGTTTCCTGGAAACTATCATCATTGATATATTCATAGGATCACTCTAACATGTTCTAGTTCATCACATCACATAACAATGGTCTAGAACCAAAACATGCAAATCATAATTCAAGACAAAGTTGCTATCTTTAGTAACCTATGACTAGCATGCGTGATTTCAAACACTTAACACGTTACAACAAGTTATTGTGTCCTATCTAACATAGAGCTATCATCAAACCATATCATGCATGTCTAAATAGCAAGTTATAACCACTTTTAACAATTAAAGTTTCCTTATTTTGAAAGTTCACAAAACCGATCTAGGTATTCAAAATCTGATTTCACAAATCATGTAAACATGCATCAAGTAACACATAACCATCATCACATCATCCTAATCATGTCTAGCATGCAAGATAGAAATCATAAAAAGTTTTCTCTTTTAGTAAATCACCCATTACACGCTTTATTCATACAATTAACACGTCAAATCAATCCTAGATCTTTCAACCAATATAATTACAACTATATTAATCATAATCCACGTCTAGCATGCGATTCCTATACATCACATAATCAACCATATTCAATTTTCACATCATATGCCAACTTGGGTTTCATACACGTTCATAAAATCATCAATACGATACAACAACATCAAACAATTAACTAATCCATTATCATATTTCAAAATCATTAAGTTTGGATAATCTAGGGTTTCGATCTCAAAAATAAAATTGAAAAAATGACGGAATCAGATGAAACGACTTACGTAGAGATGTTAGAAACGCCTAGACTAGCACGTATCTACTTCCGGATTCACGATCGGGGCTCGAACGATGGTCCTATGGTTGCTTTCTTGGTTCGGCCGAATGAGGTTGAGGGTGAGGGTGAGGGTGAGGGGGTCGCGACGGCTTGGGGAAAGTTAGGGTTTATGTTTTATTTTATTTTTTATAAAAGTTCCTTATATAATCCATGCACTAATGGGTTTTTAAGATGAGCTTCAAGTTTAATTAAGGCCCACAACTCTAATTAGTTAAATAACACTTAATTACTAACTAATAATTTTTGATTTATATTTTTATAAAAACTCCAACTTTTATAAAAATATTGCATGCGGTTAATATTCGATAAATACGTACGAGAACAATAATATTCACATAATTCACGTAAAGTCACGTAATCACACAAAGTTCACATAATTTATAATAAATATAAATTATTAAATATTCAAATTATTTATTTTAATTAATCACCAACGTTCCGGGTTTAGACTCGAGTGCGATCCGCTGTGTGTGAACTGACTGACACATTTAATTAACTTAATTAAATGCAATGCACGTGTAACTAACTGAGGTAACTGAGTTTGCAATGAATAATGTTTGAACTAACGTAAGAATGTTAACGTAGTTGACCTGAAATTGTCGGATGTCACACACTTTTATATAACTAAAGCAAAACATGGAATCTATACAAGGATCAGAAAAAAAATTTAAGTTTGACTACTGATTTGCATTTATGCTTTATATAGAAATACTGAAATTTAAGTTTTACTACTAATTTAAGCTGAACATACCTCGTGCACGTATGTAGTACTCGTGTACATATGTAGTACTGCTACTACATGGTGTGGAAGGCATACCGTGATCAAGCCTAATGGGTTCCCAACATTGCTTAACCCATAAAGTTTTCCTTTATTCTTTCCACGTATGCTCGTGGCCACAAGTCTGGGTCAAATTCTAGGTGTTTGCCAACATCATTCCCATACTTCTCAAGATATCCCTAATATGCTTTCTGATATACACAAACAAAATATTTTTTTTTGGGTTATTGGATTTTAATAATCCCACCTTTTACCAATTGGCCAATAATAATCCCAACTGAGAATATTCTTACCACTAGTCCCTACTTTCAAACTATTTTGTTACATTGGACTTCCCGTTAAAAAAACTTAACGCCGTTAGATTTTATATGGCGTGGACATCTGCAAACCACAGGAAAGTCGAGCCAAGCTAGCAGTGGTCTCGTGGTTTTGAATTGGCTCTGGTGGTGTTTAACTGGTCTCGTTAAACACTACCGTTATCTCTGTTTGGACTTGCCTGACCAACGAGACTAGTTAAACACCACCAAAGCCAATTTCAAAACCCACCACGAGACCACTGCTAGCTTGGCTCGACTTTCCGGCAGTTTGCAGATGTCCACGCCATATAAAATCTAACGGCGTTAAGTTTTTTTAACGGGAAGTCCAATGTAACAAAATAGTTTGAAAGTAGGGACTAGTGGTAAGAATATTCTCAGTTGGGATTATTATTGGCCAATTGGTAAAAGGTGGGATTATTAAAATCCAATAACCCTTTTTTTTTTTTACTTTATATTAAATTTGTTACTTGCAAGAGTAACTTCCGTGAACAAAATTTTTCTAACCAATTACTTTGCTACCAAATTGTAAAAAAACAGAAATCATATCTCTTATCCTAATAGCTTTGCTACCAAATTCTACCAAAAGTAATTATGGAGATTCATGTTTGGATTCATCGAATCAACCCAAAACCCGTAAACCCGACACGATTGTCACCCTTAAAAAAATATGTATGATGACCGGAGCAGAACATAAAAACCGTCTTTTACCGACTCTCACATGTATATTAACTGAAAACATGACAAAAGTGAAAATAATTTGGTATTTATGTAAAAATATCTTAATAACTACCACCACAACTGAGCAAGACATGATCATGCTACTTACCTTCACCATAGTATGTGTTAATAATTAGATGATTGGTTAAAATATACCTCTAAATGATATGTGCATAGAACTATAGGTAGCATAATGCATCAGTTTATGTGGGTCATGAAGATGTTGGGATTTAATTATTCCATCAATTAGTTTGCATATCTTTTTCCATATCAAAATAAGCAAAGTGAAAGTTATAAATAATTGTATCATATACATGGGAAATGAAAATCCTAATGTGATACTATTTATAAACTATCTATTCATATTAATATTAGCACTGACACTAAATCTAATTGATTTATTTATGTGCTGATGTAGCAAAGGTGTCCTATAGGTAATTCACCACTACCATAACACTTGTGTTACATTAATCAGATACATACATGTGATTTGTTTAAGAAAAAAGAAAAATAAATAAAGGATTTGTATTTGTTTATATACACTAATAACAAAGATGTTAAGAAAATTGTTGCTGCCGCAAGTAGCCACAGTTATGCATCTGGGGCAAAAAAGATAAGTGTTGAGCTTACCGGGCAATCTACAGAGGTTCCAGCTGAAGCAGGGGGTTATCGTGTCCAGCCACAACGTGGGGGACGCGTTGGCTAACTTAGAGCAACATCTTGCTGGTGATACTGAAGATGAAGCGGAAGACGTCATGTTGGTAAGACAATCCCGTCCGACCCCCTAGTAGGAAAAAAAATCTCGGCCCCCCTACCCAATGGTTCAAGTTCCGCCACTGATTGAGGAGAAAAAAAAACTTGTTGATAAGACTAAAGGGAATTTCCGTGGCTTGTAAATGTGTTGATCTGATCGTGCTGTGAATCTTATCCTAATATATTCATGCTTTCACTCTATCTTTAGTCTATCTTTTGTGACGGAGTAATGGAACAAAGAGACTATTCACTGTTTATTTAGCCTTTTAGTTTATATTAGACCGAAGTGAGGAGCGTGACTGTATACACTAAAGCGAATCAAACATATAATCATGATTGTCAGTGTTGTACTCATGGTCTGTAACACGAAAATTAAACGAATAGATAAACCTGGAAACCGGATTTGATCTTGAATGATGAATGAAACTTTGATTATTCTCTGAATCATGAAACACTATCGGTTAAACCTATTTACGGGTTACACGCAATGATTTATTGGATTAGACAGAGAATTTCTTCTGCGTAAAATAGAATTTGATGCTTCTATGAACTTATTCTTCTCCGTCGATGGTTTCTTGTAACTGACGGGAAAAACCCCTTTTCCAAGCGGAGAGAATTATTTCTCTTAAATGTGCATGCAAAAGACCATGTTATAAATGGCTAATGTTGTAAGCCCAAACGCCCAACTTTATTAATAACTTTTACTTAAGTCAAGCCCAAGTAACATTTAGGATTAAATTGAGCCGCACTCCCGCGTAACCCAACTCGTTTAATTTCTAAAGTCATTTCCTCAATCAACAAGTCAATCCAATATCCTAAAATATCTGTCGATAACATTAAAATTACTAACATTCAGCATCGGAGATAAACATTCTGATAAATATAACTTAATTAATTTATGTGTGCATGCCATTGCATGAAACACTTCTTTAGGTGAATACGCTCCTTTGCTCGTAACCTCTGCAACCAACCTGGTATGGTCCTTCCTTCTGGGACTTAACTTGCCCACGGGCTCCACTCGTCTTGCTTCATTGTTTCCAAGGACATAATCATCCACTTTGAGTTTGTATACTTTAGCCCTCACGCCGTAGAATTTTTCCGTGTGTGCTTTGTATCTCCGTTCCTTCACTGTAGCCACCTCGCGTCGTTCGATCTTCACTAATTCCAAGTTCTCTATGAGCTGCAGGGCCAACCCTGGGGTAGGCCGAGACAAACCTCCGGCCAGGGCCCATTTTTTTAGGGGGCTAAAATTTTGTATATATGTTATTTTTATATATGTTTTTTTATAAAAGTTTATATACCGGTTTTATATATTGGGATCTTTTTATAAAACTTAAAAACATATTGGCTCTTTTTATAATGTTGAGCCTCTTTAATCTTTATAATGGTTGGACCTTATTTAATCTTTATAATGTAATGGTTGGGCTCTAATCCGTTTAATCTTTAATTATAACATAAATATGTAATGGTTGATTCGTTGAGCCCTAGTACAGTAATCTATTTAATCTTTATAATGTAAATAGGTAACGATTGGGCCCCTAATCTTTATACAGAAATTGGATGTTGAAGAACAAACATGTACAAGAAAAGATGGAGCTCAATGTTATTCAAAATGAAGATTAGCTTACAAATGAAGATAAAGGTAACATTAAATAGAAAGCAAACTGGGCTTGGGCTTAAGCCCATAACAGAGCCCATAACAACTTATTATGCTAACATCCCCCCTCAAACTCACAATGCAATAGAAATAAACATTGAGAGTTTGTCAGACAAAAAACGAAACCAAGATGCCGATTGAGCCTTGGTGAAAATATCTGCAATCTGCAAGGCATATGGAATAAAAGGAAGTGAGATGGTCCCGAGCTGAAGATGATGACGAGTGAAATGACAATCTATCTCAATATGTTTTGTCCGTTCATGAAAGAAAGTTCTTGGCAATCTACATAGCACTTTGATTATCACAATGTAATGGGGTAGGCGAGGAAACGACAACCCCCGTATCTGCTAGAAGTCATCGTAACCAAACAATTTCACACGTAGTCACAACCATAGCACGATATTCAGCCTCAGTGGAGGACCTAGAGACAACATCTTGTTTCTTGGTTTTCCATGAGATTAAGGAATCACCAAGGAAAATACATAAGCCAGTAGTGGATTTACGATAATTGGGATCACTATCCCAATTAGCATCACTATAGGCACGCAGTTCCAGAGAAGACGTAGAAGGGAACAAAAGACTTTGAAACTGAGTGTCATGAAAATATCTCAAAATACGAAGAACAGTTCCCCAGTGAACAGAAGTAGGAGCGGTAACAAACTGGCTAACCACATGAACAGCATGAGCAATATCAGGGCGAGTAACTGTAAGATAAACCAAACTGCCTACAATGGTACGATATAGGCTCGGATCAGATAGAGGAACACCATCAGTGGGAGAGTAACGTGCATTGGTTTCAAGAGGAGTGTATCCAGTTCTGTTATCAGAAAGTCTCGCACGTTGAAACAGGTCAGAAATATACTTCGTCTGAGATAGAAGATATCCCTTTTTAGATTGAGCTACCTCAATCCCAAAAAAATACCGTAATAATCCCAAATCTTTCATAGCAAAACGGTGAGCCAAGTCACGTTTCAACAATTCAATGCCATCATAATCATCGCCTGTAATAATCATGTCATCCACATATAAAGACAAGAGAATGCGTCCAGCATTCGTACATCGAACAAATAATGCCGAATCATGATTGATAGGAAGAAAACTAAGGGAAGTGATGACTGTAGAGAATTTCTCAAACTAGGCACGAGGGGCCTGTTTGAGCCCATATAGAGCTTTTCGAAGCCGACAAACTTCACCAGGCTAATGAGCTATTCCCGGGGGTGGAGTCATGTAAACTTCCTCATGAAGGTCACCATTTAGAAAAGCATTTTTGATATCCATTTGACAGATCTTCCATTGTCGAACGGACGCGACAACAATTAAAGTATTAACCGTTGTCATTTTTTCCACAGGGGCAAAGGTCTCCTCATAATCCATACCATATAGTTGCGAATATCCTTTTGCCACAAGTCTGGCCTTGTATCATTCAACAGAGCCATCATACTTTGTCTTAATCTTATACACCCAACGACAACCAACCTTATGTTTACCTAGTGGTAGTGGAACCAAATACCAGGTATGAGTCTGATGAAGAGCAGTGAGCTCTGCAGCCATAGCATTTTGCCATAGATGGTTAGAGACAGCCTCTCTATATGATTCTGGTTCAGACAGATGATGAATGCTCGCGATAAATGAACTAAACGAAGCAGAGTATGAAGAGTATGCAAAATCTGGTAGTTGAGAAGACTTACATTCATGAGTGGACTTTCTCGGAGGTGGAGGATTAACATTAGCGCCGGATGATGTGGAAGATTCATGAGCTGGCATAACATGTGCAACAACCGTTTCTTGAGCAGGCATTATAGGATGAACAGACGAATCGGGAACATCAGAGGTTGGGATATCAGTGTCGCTAGCAAAAGGATCAATGTTCTGAAGATCTGACTTTGTTACATCATGTGACTTATCTGGAATCGAATAGAAGGGAATATGTTCAAGAAATGTAACATGTCTTGATACTTATAACTTCTGACTTACAGGATCAAAACAATGATATCCTTTCTGTCCCATGCCATATCCTTTGGGACCACTAGCATAGCCTAAGAAAACACATAAGACTGACTTATTTGTCAATTTGTCTCGTTCAACATGAGGACGGAGAGCAAAGCAAGTACATCCAAAAACCCGTAACTCACCATAATCTGGGCGTTCACCGAAAAGACTTTCAAATGGAGACATCCCATCATTGTGATAAGTAGGGATCCTATTAATCACATGTTGGGCGGTCAGGAGTGCTTCTCCCCAAAAGACACTAGGCACCTCAGCAGATAAAAAGAATGAACGAGCGGTTTCCATAAGATGGCGATGTTTCCTTTCAGCAACACCATTATGTTGAGGAGTGTCAGTACAAGACGATTGGTGTATGGTACTATCTGATGCAAGCAACTGAGTAAAATCATTAGAGGTGTATTCACCCCCTAAGTCACACCTGAAACATTTTATCACAGTAGAATGTTGTGTTTGAATATAATCCCTAAATGTTTTATAAATGTCAAAGAACTCAGATCTACGTTTCATAAGGTACACCCAGGTAAAACGAGTGTAATCATCAATAAAGGAAACATAATAACATGAACCGCCCTTAGTGGATACTTGTGATGGTCCCCACACATCAGAATGAACAATATCAAATGGTGCAACAGAATGAGAAATACTTTTATCAAAAGGTAAAGTAGAAAATTTAGCAAGTTTGCAACCACTACAATCAGAAATATCACAAGTTTGCAACTGACCCAAAGCACCTGAAGAAACCAAAAATTTTAAACGAGACGCAGACGCATGTCCCAAATGAGAATGCCAAATATAAAATTCAAACAACAAAGGACTTAAACAAAAGGAAGATAAATCAACACCGGGTGCAGGCACTTTGAGTTCTTCTAAGACATATAAATCTCCCACCCTACGACCGATCCCAATCACCCTCTGAGTGTGTTGATCCTGCACAACACAAACAGTGTCACAAAAGAAAACCCAGATTCCAGACTTACACAACTGACTGAATGAAGCAAGATTTAAGGCAAGCTTTGGAATATAATAGACATCATTGAGAGAGACATGAGGGGTAGACACAGATCCAACACCCTTTACCAACATGGATGTAGCACTAGCAGACATGAGAGAAACAGGAGAGACAGGAGATAAAGAAAGGAAAGAAGACAGATAGGGAGACATATGATATGAGGCACCAGAATCCAAAATCCATAATGATGATGAAATACCTGAGGTACTAGATGAAGACAGTCCTGCAGCTGACATAGCGGTAGGGTTGGCGGCAAGAAACTGTCTGAACTTTTCAAATACTTGCGGATCTAGAGCGGATGGTGGTTTATTCATTTCTACAGATGGTGGTGTAGCAGCAGCAGTAAACTAAGGTGGTTTAAATGTCCATGAAGAAGGACTAGATGAACCGGCAGACGTGGACGTATAAGCCAGAAATTGTCCACCTGATCTGTTCTGTTGTGGGAGCTTCTGCAAGTTAGAATTCCTTCTGCTAATTAATAACGGACATTGAGACTTCCAATGATTTTTCCCTTTGCAAAATGCACATTCATCAAAAGCAACTTTAGCACCTTGTCTGGACTGATTAGGGGGAACAACAAACATAGCTGGAGTAGTAGTCACTTTAGGAGCTTTATCAACCTGTGATTTTAATCGAGTTTCCTTTGCAAACAACTCGTGAACAACTTAATAAACTGTTGGAAGAGGAGACCGATGAAGAATCATTCCACGCAGTCCGTCAAAGTCTAAACGTAATGTCATCAAGAATTGTACCAAACGTTCTTCCTCCTTTCGATCAATATAAGGTTTAAACACCTTCAGTGCTGCAGATTCCATAAGTGCCAATTGATCCCATAAATCCGACATAGCTTCATAGAAGTCTTGAATGCTCATCTCATTCTGTTGAAGAGCACGGATATCAAACTCCAACTGGTACTGCTTGGCAAAGTTAGACTGAGTATACAGTTTTTCCAAATGATCCCAAACCTGCTTAGCTGTATCATATTTAGCCAACTAAATACCAATGGAATGACCTACAGAGTTGTTGATCCAAGTTATAACTTTAGAGTTATCCGTTTCCCATGTATCAAGATCTAAGGCATATTCAGTAGCCTTAGACTTATCAGTGGGCTTTCCCTTAGTACCTGTGACATATATTTTTCCCTCTAAGAAAGTTTTTCATTACGTAACTCCAGTACGTGTAGTTTTTACCATCCAGATGAGTACTAATGGACTGAAGAGTGTCATCTTTCCCAACCATATTATCAAAATTGAACGACAACATAATAACCGCAAACTTCGATTACCGCAAACTTCGAAGAACCGTAAACTTCAATAACCGTAAAATTCGAATAACCGCAAACTTCGAAGAATGGCAAACTTCGAAGAACCGCAAACTTTGATTACCGTAAACTTCAATAACCGCAAACTTCGGGAACCGCAAACTTAGAGAAACCGCAAACTTCGTAGATACCGCAAACTTGGTGAAACCGCAAACTTCGTAAAATGGGACAAAAACGAGGTGCAAACCTGTCAATTTGTCTAGTACCTCTTCCAAATACACAAGTCAGTTCAAGTAAAATGAAATCCGTAACTTTGATACCTCACGAGTTAAAGAAATCCTATGAAAGCTTCACCGAATGAACACTAAGCCTCTGCCCTTCAACAACGAACAACCTAACAACGAACGAATCAACAACGGAGCGGAAACGACAACAAAAATCTTCAATCAAGAATGAATCGAGTAGGCTCTGTTACCATGTTGAAGAACAAACATGTACAGAGAAAAGATGGAGCTCAATGTTATTCAAAATGAAGATTAGCTTACAAATGAAGATAAATGTAACATTAAATAGAAAGCAAACTGGGCTTGGGCTTAAGCCCATAGTAGAGCTCATAACAACTTATTATGCTAACATTAGAAACCATTAACTGTTTAAAAAAAATTAGTTTATATATTTTGTTCGTAGAGGTCTTTTTTCCAGCTCGGTCGGGACACTTAATTCCTTAGGACCGGCCTTGATGAACTGCAACTCATTGTCTTACTAGAAATTTTGCTCCCTAAATGAAAGTTCCCCGATTTTAGTCGGTATTAAGTCTTTCGTTCCTTATGATAAGCTAAATGGAGTTTCACCATTGTTTGTTTTAAGAATGGTGTAGTGTGCCTATAAGACAGTGTTGTAATTCATCCACCCAATGACATCCCTCCTTTCCTAATCTCAATTTTAAGCCTCCACAACGCTTCGGTTGGCCCGTTTCACCTGTCTGTTGGCGTGCGGGAGGGCTACAGAAATAAATACTAGTTTTATATGAAGGCCTTCATGCCATTTCTTGAACGGGTCATCGACAAACGGCTTGCCATTGTCACGTATAATGTATAATATATGGGAGGCCGAAGCGACACACCATTTACTTCCATACGAAGCCGCGTTTAACCTGCTTTTGTGTTGCCACCGGTGGTTTAGGTTCCACTACTAGAAAAGTGGAAATGTAAGTAAATAGTTGTTACTTAAATTATTTATTAAAAATATTAATAAACATAATTTATTAATCTAATAAAAAATAATATAAATTTTAAGTTTTGTCAGAAATGTTTAACATTTTCAACGA
The DNA here is from genome assembly GCA_023525975.1 of Smallanthus sonchifolius. Taxonomy (NCBI): domain Eukaryota; kingdom Viridiplantae; phylum Streptophyta; class Magnoliopsida; order Asterales; family Asteraceae; genus Smallanthus; species Smallanthus sonchifolius. The sequence goes on from CM042034.1 coordinate 77,677,589, forward strand.
TTTTCTAACAAAACTTATGATTTATATACTTGCTTTAAAAAAATATAAATTTTCAAAAAGTAAGTGGCAAGCTAAGTGGTTAGTAAGATCAAAACAAGATTTTAACAAGTTTCAAAACGATATTAAACACTTAACCATGTGTGTTTGTGTTAAGATGTTATGCTTTAACATTTGAAAAAAATGATTGCTGCCATGATTAATTCATTAGAACATAAAGATATTTGGATTGATGCTATAATTTATTTTGTTTCATGTGGTAATGAGTTGATCAGACAAACCTATAAACTCAAGCACCGATCAAACGTAAAATGTTTCTGGTAGTAAAGATGTTTGTTGCTACTACGAATATGCTAGGGGTAATCGCCGCTTCAAAAAATACAAGTCAGAGTTAGGGTCTTGACGTTCTCGCTTGAATCAGCTGCTTGAGTTACCTGCTAAGAACAAAGCACCGGTAGTCTCACCGCAGGAGGGGGCCTCCTGCGATCAGCCTCCGACGTGAGAATAAGATAACGGTTCTTTGGGAGTGATATGGATATTTGGAATGAGAAGGGTAAGTGTAAGAGTGTATGAGTGAGTAGTGAGAATAGACTTGGGATTTGGAGAGCTCAAGTCCTTTTATACCTGAGTCTGCTCTGGCTTCATGCTATGTGCGGGGGTATGCTCTTCTCTTTCTTGTCCCTGCAGCAAGGTCCTTTCCCTTTTGGTGTAAAGAGCCAAAGTCCTCTATAGGGACAAAGGTCTCCCTCTTCAAGGCCATTAAGACACGTTGTCTTATAGCCTTGACTTCGTGGAGATTCCAAACGAGTCGCTATCACTTATGCCACGTCACCTCGTTGCTTGGGAGACGTGGCTTCGTGGTTCTGCTTAGTAAGTGTGCTTCATTGATCAAGTTGAGCTTCGTGATCGTACCCACATCATCAGCCCCCTAATCAGGAGTGCTTATTGCGTAGTAATGAGGGCTTCTGACTAAACCCTATTAAAAAATTAGTTTCTTTGCTCTATCTCGTTCATTTCTAAAGGAACCGATTTTGCATTAATTAATGGTTGGGTAACTCAGCGTAGGCTTCCCTATGTGATGGGACGGCTTGCGTCAGTTATCATTGATCTTTATCTCTCCTAATTTTAATTTGAATTTTGGAAAAACAATCCCTTTATATTCAACCGAACCCTTGAATCCCTTCCATTTTTTCGAACAGTTTCTTCCCCCAAGGGTTTTCTTCTTCCTTGTTCTTGCTTCTCTTCTGTCGATCCGTGCTTGTGGAGGTTAGTTCTTATTTTCCTTTTGCGTTCCCTTTCGTAACCATGTCTAAAAACGATTTAAGCATCCAAACCTCGAAAATGACCCAATCTGTGGTTGATGAGTTCTGCCATCAATGGGGTTTGGATGCGAAGTTTCGTCCGACCGCTCTGATCATGGGGAAAACCGTCGATCAATGTCCGGAGGGCATGCTTGCTATGTATAGTCGTCACTTTGAATTCTCGAACCTCCGATACCCATTTTCCCTCTTTTTCTTACGTTTTATTGAGTATTATCGTCTCAATTTTAGTCAGTTGTCGCCTGTTGGGGTTAGTAAGGTCATCTACTTTGAGGTTGTATGCAGATCCTTTGGTTATGAACCGGACCTTACAATGTTTTGCCGTTTATTCCGTCTTACAAAGAATGGTGACCGGTACACCATGGAGAAAACCAAGTGTGAAGAGGGGCTTGTATCCGTAACTATTTCTTGCCTTCGTTCCTGGAAAGATTACTTCTTCTGGGTTTCGAATGAAATTCTTCCCTTTACTGTAATCCCTAGGAAATCGTCCGATCCACTTAACCTTGCCGAACCTGATGTTTCATCCTTGGACCCTGTCTTCTATAGTAAGCTTAAGTCTTTTTCTTCTCCACTTCGTCTTTATCCAGAGCATTTGCTTCTTTTGCTAATATGTTTATTTGATTTCTTTTGCTAATTGTTTATCCTTTCTTTGTAGATATGAGTGCCTTAGATTTTCTCTTTCTGGAAGGTACTTCTGATGTGGAGGAGGATAGGAGAGAGCTGGAGAAAGGTGAGACTACTGCGTTGGTGCTGAATAAGTTTTTTCGTTATGAGGGTGGTGTTTACACTGGTGTGCTGGATGTTGCTAGCACGAAGCAGGGTAAGGGAGGGTAAGAAGCTTGCTTCTACCTCTAAAGCTAAGAAAAGTAAAGCTCCTCTGCGTTCTAGCAAGAGGCTTGCTACATCTAGTGCTCGTGCGTCTGCTACTCCACCTTCTAGTCCCATTGATGTTTTAGATAATGATGATGATTTCCTTGCTGGTTGTACTGGGTCTATTCCTTCTACGGTGAAGCTGGAACCCTTGGATGGTGAAAGTGATAGTGGTGGTTCGGGTTGAAATGGTGTTAAAAAACCTGAGCTCGTGCCGGACGAGGCTGGTAGTGTTTATGTTCCCGAATGGTCTATCAAGAATGGTGATTCTGTGAAGAGTCATTTTGTTTGCCAAGAAATGATTTACCACTCCTTCCGATCGTGATGCTCTTCGTGGTGATACTGAGCAGGCGCTTATTGGACGTATTCTTGTTAATGCTGCTAGGCTTCTTACCACTCTTGCTGAAGGCATTGATAGGATTTGCGCTAATGCCAAGAAAGTTGATCGTGCAGAACAATAGAATTATGCTTTGAAGGAGCAACTTGCCAATGTTCAGAGTCACGTGTCTGCTTTATCTTCTTGTGAGAAGCAGCTTGTCCAAGATCTTGATACTGCTCGTAAGCAGTATGACGTTGATAGTGAGAAGCTTGCTTCATTGCGGCAGAATTTGGAGGAAGAGAAAGCGAAGATGGATGCTGAGAGAGTTGCGCTTGATTCTGAGAGGTCAGTGGTTCAAGCAGAGAAAGAGAGTTTGGATTTTGTTATCGAGGAATGGAAATCTAGGGCTGAGGTTCTTGCTGGGGAGAAAAGGTGGCTCATTGAGCACGAGTTTCAACACGTGGTTGCTTATCTTCTTCATAGTAATGAGTTCAATGCTCCCTTGAGCGATGTGCAAGAAGCTTTTGAAGCGGGGACGCCATATGGGACTTGTTTCTGGTTACAAGAATCAACCTATAAAGCTAATCTCTGAGTGCAACAACTACCATCCTAAGGTAGAGCAGAAGTCTATTGAGGCTATTCAATAGATGAAGCAGCTAACATATCCTTACATTCACGAACTGTCCAAATATTTTGATAGGCCCTTGTCTAAGCTGCAAGCTTTGGTGCCTCAAGGCTTGAAGAAGGAAGCTTATGAGTCCGTGCTGAAATCTCTCGGAAGCAAGCGCTCGTGGGATGAAGCTGGTGGTTCAAAATCCCTTGCCTCGGTGTCCCTGGGAGGGAACGTGCGGCAGAGCAAAAAGAGCCGATCTGACTCGGTTTCAGAGGCGAAGACTCAAGCTTCTGTTGGACTCCAGGCTGCTGACACTCCAGACAAAGTTGTTGCTGCTTCTGCTGAGGAAAGCATTGGTACAGAACCGAAGCCTGATGTTGTTGAAACTGAGAAGGTTGGTGAACCTTCTGTTTGATTGAAGCCTCATATTAATGTTGTTGTGATTTTGAACAATTCGTATGCTTATCTTTCTGAACATGTAATTTGGACCCTGCGTGGTCGTTTATGATGTAAGCCTTTGTTGGCGTAAACAATTTAATTCTGCTTGTTTTAACTTGGTGGTGCCTTTTATGGCTTGAACTTGCCTTTTATGAAAAAGTCTTTTGTACCTTGTATTGCATGTCGTATTTTTTATTTGACCTTGTTAGGTCATATACCTTGTTTGTTTTCTTGCATAGTCAAGCGTTTGAAACAGGGGTTTACCTTGTTAGCTTGATTTTCTTTTGGGAATACACGATACTTCATTTGCTATCATTTTTATGTGTTTGTTGTGTTTTCATAATTCGAGGTTTTTTCAAGGCATGATGCTGCAGATATCATACTAGATAATTCCAAGTTATTACTAAAACGAAGTGTTATCCTATCTGTTTGAAGCCCTTTATATTGGTTATTTTTATTTGGGCATGATCATAAGCTTGAATGTTCGCTTATGGAGCATTGTTGATGGGAGATCACCCGCTTCATAGGTAAACAAGACTTAATACCTAAGGAGTTGTATTGTTTTAGGAATCAACCTTTATATGGGCAAGGAAAAACTTGAACCCATTGAGCGTTTTGGCCTAGGAGCTCATCCCTTTACATGGGGAGGTTTTACTCGGACCCCATGGAGCTATGTCTTTATAGGAGCTCACCCTAGATAGGATAACAAGATATCAATTATACTTTAAAATGCAAACTCCATTCATTGAACTTGTGTCATACAAAAGAGTTGTCACAAAATGCCTCTTGGGCTACATTGATTACGATTTATATGAAGAAACTTCGTAGGTATTTGACAATCCAGTGCCTTGGAAGCCTTTTTCCTTCCATTTCATCAAGTTTGTATGAACCTCCTCGGTGTGCTTCTGCAATTTGGTAATGGCATTCCCATTTAGGGCCCAATTTTCCTATATCCTCTTGTCTGCTTGCACCATTGTTTCGGAGTACCAAATCCCCAACTTTGAAATTTTTGTTTTTGACACTTTTGTTGTAGTAGTATTCCATTTTTTGCTTGTATCTGGCCTCCCTGATTCTTGCATGATCTCTGGGTTCTTCCAAGAGATCGAGGTTCTACATTATCTTTGCATTGTCTTAATGCTGATCCTGATTGTTGACTTGATGTGTGGCTACCCCTATTTCGGCAGGAATCACTGCTTCTGAGCCGAAGACTAGACTGTATGGAGTGCGGCCGTGGCTTGTTTTCTCCTTTGTCCTGATAGCCCACGGGATGCTTGGTAACTCTTCCAGCCAATCTTTACCGTGTCGTCCAAGCCTTGTTTTAATATCGGATACAATGCTCTAGTTCATTCGTTCAACTTGGCCATTGGACTGAGGGTAAGCGACGGAGCTAAAGATTTGCTTTATGTGTAGCTCTGTACACCAAGCGTTGAATGGCTTATCAGCGAACGGTTTGCCATTGTCAGTGATAATTTGTCCTGGAAGGACGAAGCAACATATGATTTGTTCCCAAACGAAGTTTATCACCTGTTTGGAAATAGTTGTTATAGTCTTGGTCGATGCGACTGAATTTACAAATGATTTGATTTTTAATCAAGGAGATTACCTGTTTACCCGCGATCGAAGCTAGTGGCTTGACTTCGGGCCACTTGGTGAAATAGTCGACTGCTCCTAGCAAGAACTTGACTTTTCCTCTTGCTCCGGGGAACGGTCACTAGGTCGTGCTTCGGGCTTGCTTTGATTGGTGCATGCAGCTGGCATCCTTCACACTTGTGTATTTCTTCTCAAGCATCCTTATGCATCGTTGGCCAGTAGTAACCCAAGTCCATCAGCTTTGTGACCAATGATCTAGGACCGGAGTGAGTCCCACATATTCCCTCGTGTACTTCTCTGATTAAGTAGTTACTTTGATCCGGTCCGACACAACGAATGAGCGGTGATAAGTAGGACTTCTTGTAAAGATAGCCATCTTCGATCAAGTATTTCTTAGCTTTTATCTGCAGCCTTACTGCTTCTGCTTCATCATCTGCCAACTTTCCTTCTTTCAGGAAGTCTATGACCGGAGTCACCCAGTTCTTTTCCTCTTCAGTTATGACATGGTGTATTTCTTCTTCACAGATGTATGGAGCTTTGAGTACCTCCACTAGGACTTTCTTGGTTAGGTGTGCAAAGGTAAGTGAGGCCAGCTTGCTGAGGGCGTCAGCCTGCTTGTTCTTAGATCGTGGTACTTGCCTCACATTGCAAGTCTCAAAACATTGCATTAACTCTTGTGCTTTAGCTTTGTATTTTTTCATGCTCTCCTCTTTAGCCAGGTACTGGTTGTTGACCTAGCTGGCTATTAGAAATGAGTCGACAAACACTTGTATCTTTGACACCTTCATCTCTTTAGCTATCCTTAGGCCTGCAAGCAGTGCTTCGTATTCAGCTTCATTATTGGTGCTTGGGAAGTCTAATGTAATATCCCGAAAACCCGTAAGATAGTGGTTTGGGTTAGCGGACGACCCGATTTCATATTCAACTTTAATGAGAAGTAAGATTGTCACAAAAAGGCCTGTTGTGTTAACGGAAAGGAGACCGTTAGCCGTTTGAAAGACTAAGTTCTGGATCGAAAAGCATGAATCGATTAACAAGGGGCCCAGATGTAAAATTGTATCATTAAAAACAAGTTTAAGGAGAAACCCTAGACCATAATCGGCTTAGGGGTCGCGCGACGGCAGAGAGAGAGCACGAGGAGGAGAAGGCGATCGGGAAGAGGTAGTTCCACATTCGTCTCGAGCAAGAGCCTCACGTCTCGTCAAGGTATTTCTCGTTTAATCTTTGTTCATGTCTTTCGTATTGGTTACGTGCATTGTATGGCACACCGTTTAGAGTTTAGTTATTGTTGGTCGTGAACGTCGAAGGTGATATGGTGGCCGGAAAAAGGGTGGTCCCGGTTGGGGTTGAACTCGACAGGGAAGACGATGGTGGTGGTTACGAATGGTGAGGTGACAATGCCAAGGCGGTAGTGATGACCGACTGTCGAAGGCAGGGGTGGGGGAAAAGCTGAGGGCGGTGTTTGACAGGTACGGCTACGCTATGGAGGTGCACGATGGTAGCCAAGTGGGTGACAGAGATGGTGATACTCGACGGGGACGACACCCGGAAACGGCATTGGCCTTGGTGATGGCTCCGGTGATTGTGATGGTTCGATGGCAGCCGTTGGGAAGACGGCTGCGTGCGACAGTCTTAGAGGGCGGCTGCGGGTGGTGGTGCCCAGCGGGCGAGAGAAGGAAAAGAGAAAGAGAGGAAGAGAGTGGGAGGTAGGCGACGAGTGGGGGTGGATGTGGCTTCGGGACAACCGGAGACGAAGTGGGGAGGAGTCGTGGTGTTATCCGGTGGCCACTGTTGTCGGCTAAAGTGGTGGCTCACGGTGATAGGTGGTGGAGTGGCGGTGGTTTAAGTGTTCCATCGGGGAAGGAGAGATTGCTTAGGGTTTTCTTTGCATGTGCATGCATGCGTACGTGCATGCATGGGAACCCAGCTCGGGCGGGTGCAGGTTCGTGGAGCTAGAGATTATATGGCACCTGCAAGTGCTTGTATGCAAGTAGGGAGATACATTGGAATGTCAACATGAGTGTTGGGATTAAATTTAGGCATAGACGGGCGAGTGCAGAGCAAGGACTGCGACTCGGTATAACCAGTGAGTTTCTAATCCCCCTCTTTTAAACGTTTTACTATTTTCGGGCTAACGTACGTACATTCACGTGGTGTTAATATAATAAATCATGTTAAGGGTTTCGGGTTCTAACCCGCTATGTTTTGAGTATAAAATGAGTATTAAGAGTCGTAGGGTCAATGGTGTGACAAGGGTAGATCGGGGGTAAGAGTCGTTATTATGTGACGTAATAAGGGTGGATCGGGGAGAGTCGGGTTTTAGGCTAAATGCCTATGATTTTATGGGTGAGTTAAGGATATTGGTTGTTAAGGCGTGACGTGTTAAGGGCCGAACGGGGATGGTCGTGTCCTGTATTAAATGCTAATGAATTCATAATATTAAATATGTTGTTCTAGGGTTATGCGTGATATGCGTGTGTAGTTAATGCGTTATGTATATAATGTGTGATATTAAGTGTTTATATTTAAGTGTCAGGTTTGCTACGTTGTCCTTATGACACGGCAAACGGGATTGTGAAGAACGGGGTCCTTCGGAAAGTCACCAAAGGTGACAATTATTTAACAGGTTAATGATGAGCTCGGTGTGTGTTGATCACCCTTACGAGGGTGCAGCGATGAGGTATGTGTTTGCATGCGTACCTATAAGTGTTAATTTGCATGCTAATGATTAGTTATATTTACCGTGTATGAGATTGTGTTATTGTGACGTGTTGAATTGTGACGTGTAGAGTTAGACTGACCGTTGAGTCAGGACTTGTGACGTGACGTGTACAAGAGTCGTGTCAGTTATTTGTGGGAGCCTTGGTTAAGGCCGTATGTGTTAATGTCGAGGGTAGATTGAGTTAACCCAGGGTCGAGTTAATGTGTATTCTTGGATAGGAGGTGCTAGCATAGTATGTTGAATCTATACAGTTGTGACTATAGGGTTATTACTATTTACATGGGTAGTACGGGTTGAGTCTCGGGTGATAAATGGTTACAGGATGTCATGGGGTGACAAGGGATTAGTCATTCGTTAATAAAGCGTAACTATATTTTATAAGGACCGGAGGGTCCTGGGTAAGTTAAACCGAAGAACTTGGTGTGATGGTTTTTATTTAAATTAAACTATTAGAACTCACTCAGCGCAGCTGACTTTATGTGTACGTCAGATTGTTTGCTGGTAAGCAGTGTATTGACATATCTTGGCTTGGAAGCGTCGTTACTCGGATCGGTGTGCATGCATTCGTAAGGCAAACCTAATAACATTAAATGGTCATAAATGAGAATAGAAAGACTTCCGTTGTATTTTGATTTACAATAAATGTGTTTTTAATGAAAACAACCCGTAATGAGAACCAACTGTAGGATGCCCGGGTTGGGGTCTTACATCTAAACGAAGGGCATATGTGAATTTTTCCCTTCAGGGTCTAATAGTATCAGACCAGCTCCGGAGCCTTCTATGCTAGAAGCTCCGTCGGCAAATAGCATCCATGTGTCAGGAGGATGCTCCTGCTGTTCATCATTCTTTGCTATCTTTGCTTCTTCTTTTGGTTCTTCCGGGACTTCGGCAAGGAAATCAGCCAGGACCTAAGCTTTGATCGCCATTCTTGGTACATACTCTATCTTGTGTTCCCCGAGCTTGATGGCCCACTTTGCTAACCGGCCAAATGTTTCAGGTCTTTCGAGTATTGTTCAAATAGGTTGATCGGTGACAAACTTTATTAGGTGTGCTTGAAAGTATCTTCTTAATCTTCTTGCAGTGAGTACGAGGGAGAGAGCCAGTTTCTCCATTGCAGGGTAGTTTACCTCAGCTTCTTTCAGTGCTCTGCTAATGAAGTATACCGGCATCTGCACATGGCTTCTTTCTATCAGCAGCACAGCACTTACATCATCATTACTTGCTGAAAGATAAACAAAGATTAGTTTTCCAGCATCGGGGGCTACCATTGTAGGTAGTGAGGCTAGACTTTCTTTCAGCTTCTGAAAGGCAGCTTCAACTTCTTCCATCCACCTGAAATCCTTCTTATCTAAACACCCCTTTAGCGTTTGGAAGAAGGGTAGCGGTTTTTCTGCTGATTTTGATAAAAAACGCTTAAGGGCAGCAATATTTCTATATAAGCTTTGCACATCTTTCTTTGTTCTTTTAGGCCTCATCTCCATGACTGCTCGAACCTTGCTAGGATTGTCTTTTATGCTTTGCTTTCCTATGATATGGCCCATAAACTTGCCCTCTTCAAAGCCGAAGGAACACTTTCCTGGGTTGAGCTTCATGCTGATGCTTCGAAGGTTGTCGAATGTTTCTCTGATGTCTTTTATCATTCCTTCTTCATTCTTGCTTTTAATCACTAGATCATCAACATAGGCTTCCATGTTTCTCCCTATCTGATCTGTGAATGTTTTGTCGATCACCCTTTGATAGGTAGCTCCTGCATTCTTGAGGCCGAAGGGCATCTTCTTGTAACAAAAGATCCCTTTGTCTGTATGAAAGGCTGCTTTTTCTTCATCTTCCGTCTTCATGTGTATTTGATGATAACCTTTGTAGGCATCTAGAAAGAATTTGTATTTGAAACCAGTCAAAGAATCAACCTTTAAGTCTATTTCTGGTAAAGGATAACAATCCTTCGGACATGCCTGATTCAGATCTTTGAAGTCTACACACATACGCCAGGAGCTATATGATTTTTTTTTACCAGAACTGGGTTTGCCAACCATGATTGGTATTGCACTTCCCTTAGGATTTCTGCTTTTACCACTTTATCCACCTCCATACATGCAGCTTGGCTTCTGTCGGGGGCCAAACTTCTTTTCTTCTATATTATGGGCTTTATACCAGGTGCTATGTTGAGGGAGTGTTCAGCTATATCCCTTGGTACTCCCACCATGTCAGCGGGACACCAAGCAAACACGTCCTTGCTTTCTCTCAGTAGGTCTTTCAGTTTGCTTATCTCCATGGGTGAGAGGTCACTGCTTATCTTCACTTTCTAATCCGGGTACGAAGGATGTATGCTTAACTCCAAGATTTTCTCTTGCTTCTGCTCCTCGTCTTCTTCTGCAACAACGATGAGTAGAGCTTCCTTCTTTGGCTTGATTGTTGCTATCCCTCGATCAGTGGGGAACTTCATTAGACCTTGCGTAATGGAAACTACGGCTCCAAAGGTGCTTATACCCGGCCTTCCAATGATTATGTTATAGCTTGATGGGGCTCGGACCACGAGGAACGTAAGAAGCTCCGTTCGGGAGAGTGGTCTGTCCCTGAGACAAACTGTCAGCTTTATATGGCCCAGCGGGAACACTCTTTCTCCCGAGAACCCTATGAGTGGAGTGTCTACTTCTTCCAATCTTGCCTTAACTTCCTCTTTTAGCTGTAAGAAGCATCTTTCATACATGATTTCAGAAGCGGCTCCGCAATCCATGTATATTCTGTCAACAAATGTCCGTTCTATTTTATCTTCCACAATGATTGGAGTAAAGATCAGCTCTGCTTCCTCCGTTGGGGGAAGCATATGCATTGCTTGTCCCAAGATTCTCTCCTGTATCTTTTTTGTGTCTCGCTTCTAGTGAGGTGTATCATGTTCGTCCCCTTACCTTTTCCTTTTCCCTTCGGATCTTTCTTCTTTTTAATGTCCTTTACCAAATGAGCGAGCTCTCCGGATTTCACTGCTTCTTCTATCCGCTTCTTTAGCTGGTAGCAGTCATTGGTGTGATGACCTCTGCAATCATGGAATTCACAATACTTGCTCGAGCTTCTTGCTTCGGAATATTTTGCGAGGGGACGCGGAGGTCTGAAGCTGTACCTAGCTTCCTTGGTTGCCATTATCTCTTCTGGTGTGTTAGTCAAAGCTGTGAAGGCAATGCACTTTTCTTTTTCCGGCGTGCTCTTGTGGTACGGAGGACGGTAGCGGTCGTCCGTTTTTTCTCGAATCACGATGGCGGTTGGACCTTCTTTCCACGAAGGAATGAAACTTCGGCTTCGAGCCCGAAAAGTGGTGACTTTTCCAAGGGTCTCGCCTCTTGGATTCTAGATTTTGTAGTGCTTCTTTTCCCCCTTAGGTATGCTTCTGCTTGTTCAAGAGCTTCAACCATGGTTTGAGGGATGTTCTTGTTCAAATCTTCGATGAGTTGTTTCGGTCGTAGTGCGTTCATGAAGGGAAGATACTCTCATCTTTTATGTTGCACCTGCGTAGGACAGTCCTTTTTTCTTGTATCTGTCTATGAACCTTCAGAGACCTTCATCTTCCTTTTGCTTGATCTGATACAGCAAAGTAGCGTCCTTCGGGTATTTTTTCTGCTGGGTGAAATTAGCAAGGAACCTTTGACTGAGGTCGTCAAAAGAATTAATGCTTCTTTCAGGAAGGCTGCTGAACCATAGGCGTGCATATCCAATGAGTGTTTGCATGAACATGTGGCAACACTCGACATTCGTCCATCTCTCAACGCTGCTGCACCAGAGAATACCTGCAGATGGTCTTCGGGATTATCAGTCCCATTATACGTTTTAATGTTCGCCGGCATCTTTATTTTTGTCGAAAAGTCAAAGTTGGCTATCCTTTTAGAGAAACACGACAATGAAGTAGACCGGCATGGTCAAAATATTTCATTTCTCTCCGTCCTGGTGGCGGCGGGAGCTTCCTGCGTCAAGAGTCTCACTTCTGGTGCCACTGGGCCGTTCATCATTGGAGCCACGTGTTGTCGAAGCTGATCCTCACCTGCTGCGGACTGAACCGCAGGCATGCCGCTGGCTAAGTGTTGCCAGGGGTAAGCGGTTTGCCATGGGTTAACGTATTGGGCCATCATGTACGCAGCAAGCTGGGGATGCACCATGTGTGGGTATATGAACCCAGGGTGTTGAGTTGTGGGAATAGGGCAGCTTACATTCATCGGGGCTTGCATTCCCATACTTCGTGCAAGTGGCAAGGACGCCATAGCTTGGCTCATCTGTAGTGACATAGGAGAATATATCATAGGCTGTGTGAGCTGCATCAGCTGCTCAACCGTGTACTCTGGTGTTTCGTGCATCAAGGGAGTCTGGTTTAGAGGAGAAGGATTCTCTCTCTAGACACTAGGTCCTGCTTCTTCTGCGGGAACCCTGTTCTGGTTCGGACCGAAGGTGACAGCTACTTCCTCATGGACAACATTGATCCCATAAGGAGGAGGTGGAATAGGTGAGAATGTCACCTCAGGTTCGTCTGCATACGCCAATCGAACCTTGACACCTTTTGCATGCTCTTCTTGTACGTAGCTATTCATCAAATCCCTCAGTCGAAGGAAGTTCTTCTGCACTCCTTTGGGTGTAACATCCATCCTTTCCATCGGTAACAAGGTATCCGTCAGAGGGGACGTGCTTGCTATTTTGAAAGGAGAAGGAGTCTGAAACGGAGAGTTATTCTGCAACAGTTCGACAGGAGGTCCGTCTGCTGCAGGAGAGTTTCTTCCTGCTTCTTCTCACGATGTCTGGCTAGAAGTAGATCGTAAGTGATAGGGAGGTGTACTTGCGTCCACCCCGGAGAAACGTCATCACCTGACATCAAGAACACTTAGGAACAGAAGGAGCGGAACTACGAGTGAAGCTCTGTTCTAAGTAGCGCCGCCCCACGGTGGGCGCTAACTTGTTGCTACAACGAATATGCTAGGGGTACTCGCTGCTTCAACAAATACAAGTCAGAGTGAGGGTCTTGACGTTCTCGCTTGAATCGGCTGCTTGAGGTACCTGCTAAGAACAAAGCACCGTTAGTCTCACCGCATGTGGGGGCCTCCTGCGATCAGCCTCCGGCGTGAGAATAAGATAACGGTTCTTTGGGAGTGATAGGGATCTTTGGAATGAGAATGATAAGTGTAAGAGTGTATGAGTAAGTAGTGAGAATGGACTTGGGATTTGGAGAGCTCAAGTCCCTCTCTTATACCTGAGTCTTCTCTAGCTTCATGTTATGTGCGGGGGTACCCCCTTCTCTTTCCTGTCCCTGCAGCAAGGTCCTTTCCATTTTGGTGTAAAGAGCCAAAGTCCTTTATAGGGACAAAGGTCTCCTTCTTCAAGGCCATTAAGACACGTTGTCTTATAGCCTTGACTTCCTGGATATTCCAAACTGGTCGCTATCACTTATGCCACGTAACCTCATTGTTGGGAGACGTGGCTTCGTGGTTCTGCTTAGTACGTGTGCTTCATTGATGAAGCTGAGCTTCGTGATCGTACCCACGTCATCAATGTTCACAAGGCAAGTTGGTAGTGTAAAAAGACAATATCGTCCTTATCAAATGTATTATAATATAGTGTGTATATATATTCTAATAAAATCATTTTATATTATTTTAGAAGAAAATAATATTATTGTCATCTAATCGGGAGATCGTGCGATGGGCGGTGCAAACCCCGGAGTAGAATACTTATACACTTTACAGCCATACAAAAGCTTTAATCGAAAATAAAAACACGTAAACTCTAATAATTATTGCATTATTTATCAATTAATTAAGTCGTTGTATGCGTTTTTTATGGTTTTGAAACAAGCTCAGTTAGGACGCGTAATCTCAATAGACATGGAAGTCGGCAGATCTTGCGGGGGTCAATTGTCATGCAATGACCAAATTCAAGTAACACGTACCGGGAAAATTCCATTCCAAGAATTTTTTTTTTTTATACAGTTTTCCGTTTCAAGGGTTCGTTAATGAAACTTAACGATATTGCTTGATTGTGTTATACGTACCCCTTTTCGCTGATTTTACTTGTTGCACCCCCTCTAAGTTTTTAAATAAATATAATTCAAACCTTTTTTTTTTTACTTTTGTCTTTTTGTTAATAATTAATTGTTGTTTAAAAGTTATTTTCTCAGGTGGGGTATGAACGGCCAAACCTGTTTTTATTTTATAGAAAGTGCTTTTAAACTTAAAAACAGTTTTATAAATAATGATTTTTGAAAGGGGTAAAATGAGGAGGAGGGTACGACAAATAGGATGGGGGAGAGGAATACGTTTTATATTTTAGAAAGTGTTTTTAAACTTAAAAGAACGATTTTAGAAATAATAACTTTTCGAATAGAGTAAAATGACAAGCTTAAAAATTATTTTTTTCATGGGGGTGCGACAATTAGGAGCATTGGCGTACCTAGTATGATGTCAGCGGGTTGGCCGACATCGTTAAATTTTTGTTTTGTTTTGTTATATATATGGTATATTTTCGAGCGACCCCCATAAAATTTTGACACCGACCCCTATAAAATTTTGACATCGACCTCAAGAAATATTTTTTTAGGATTATAGATTTTGTAAATAAAAACCAATTAAACCAAACCTTTAACCCTATAACAATTAACCCATAACCCATTAATTATAAAACTCTTAAATTAAACCTTTAATAGTTTAACCAAATAACCTTTAAACAAAATAGACCCAAATAAAATATAAACTTATAAATAAACCCAATACCCATTTAAATATTGTAAACCTAATTAACTATTGAAAAAAAAAGAGTTAATATTTGTGTTTGTTATATTGAAAAAAAGTTTCTTAGAAATGTTCCTATAGATGATGTAATGGTTCGGTTTTAAAAAATGAAAACCCGTAGAAAACAATTAGGTATATTATTTTTTAATTATGCATTTCTACTGACAAATATCGTACTATTATTGTTCGTTTATAATTTTGTTAGTTTTCATCGTTTTATTATGTGACCCGACCCGCCTCGGGCCGAAAAAAAATTAATTATTGACAGTCGACTCCAAAAAATCTCCGACCCCCATAAAAAAATTATGGATCCGCCACTGAGTAGGAGGGGGGATATGTATCACCTAACTTGTTTTTATTTTATAGAAAGTTTTTAAGCTTAAAAAAATGTTTTATAAATAATGATTATTAAGGGGGTAAAATGAGGGGGTATGACAAGAAGGATGGGTTACGACAAGTAGGAGTTAGGATGAGTAAACGTTTTATTTTATACAAAGTGTTTTTAAACTTAAAAAGAATGGTTTTAAAAATACTGGATTTATCAAAGGGAGTAAAATAACAATTTAAAATTTATTTTTTAAGGGAGAGAATACGACAAATAATAGTGAGGGGGTATGTATAATCTAATCCTATTGCTTTTATCACCTTATGAATAAGATCTACTTTCTGTTTCTGTTTGTGTATCATCAGGATTGTGTTAGAACATAAAAGACTTTTTTTTCTTTATAAGTGATATTATGCATAAGATCCACTTTTCTGTTTCTGTTTGTGTATCATCAGGATTGTCTTAGAACTTAAAAGACTTTCTTTTTCTTTATAAGTAATATATATATATATATATATATATATATATATATATATATATATATATATATATATATTTGAGTCTCAACTTTTCTTTCATGTATCTACCTTTTAAGTATTTACATTTCATGTGTCTACTAATTTTTTAGTATTCATTTTTCATATATCTACTTTATTTTTACATAGACTAGATTACATTTTCCGTCTTGTAACTATGTATCAAATTTCAGATGTCGTCGTTAACTAATGAAATAACATAAATTATCGTTTATGTTCATAGTTTGTAACAATTTATATAATTTCCACTGGGCGTTAACTTTTTTAATTAAGTCTGGTCATGTGTCCACAATCCAAAACCCCAATTCCGCTGGAATAAGTTTAATTGGAGTTCGTATGAGCCGGATATCAAGTTTTTAAAAACCCTTTTAGACAACTTATTAGGCAAAACCCACTTTCTATTTGATCATCTCTCGTCATTTGTATTTGTATGTATATATAGTTTTGTTAACATTAACTCTCACTATGTTTAAAAGAACTAACTACGTGTATAGACTATTATAATTTGATCATTTATCATTAATACATGCATAGTTTATTGATTATAACAATTGATTAAACAAATGTTATTTTTCGATTACGCTTTTATAATTAATTAGAAGTAGATAATACTGTATATTGATTTGTCGGTAGGGTATATGAATTTTTATAATGTTTTCTATATATATTTAAAGCGGCTATTATGTATCATCTCCAAAATATAAACACGTTTAACATAAGAAGAATCCTCATTTAAAGAAAGAGAGAAACCGACAAATTGTGGAAGAAGATATAGAAGTCAAATGCAAAACCAGTGAATTGGTTTAAAAAATGCCAGAATTACGAACACTTTTATAAACTTTAAATATAAACACTGTCGATAATAAGTGTTCCTTTCTCTCTATATATATGACTTGTTTGTGTACTATTTTTATCTAAAATATTATAAGCATGTTTGTAAGTCTAGCATTTCTTATTCATTAAGAGCAAAATGAGTAATTTTAGAAAAAGAAAACTATAATCCAATTCAAATTTGTTAGAATAGCCTCTATCATGCTCTTTAAGAAGTGTATCTGTAACTGGCTTATTGGATTCACAGTAAATTATGGTTCATAATCAAAGTTATGAGAGTATCTAAATATGGAAGTATCTAACTACAAATGAATATCTTTCCTTATTATTGTTTCAAAATATTTAACACTTGCATGTTGCTTTAGTTTAAGCTCGTCTTAAACCCTCTAAACTTTCTATATTAGACTAATTGTTTAATGAAGGTTTATGTTATCTATTTTAAACTAATTGTTTAAAGAAATTTGAATAAGGTGTGGTGGTGCCCCATGGTGGTCGCTCTTCCATTCTTTAAACGACATTTGGGGCACTCTCCACGTAGCGTCCTGATGGACGCCACTCGCGTCTCTTTTGCACATTTGGTCTATGCTTCATTGTTCACGTGCAAGCTTTAGTTGGTGTGCAAGAAGCATGGAGGCCGAATGCAACTTCAATGGTAACCGTTTGGACTAGCAATTTGAGTCATGGTGTGCAAATGGGATAAGTGACGGTGCTCGTTTTGGTATCGATGTCGGTTTCAATGTAAAATATGTAGTTGTGAGGGCTCGTTGAGATGGTGGTGCGGATGTTGAAGCAGATGGTGTGGTTGAAAGGAGATGATGTGGTAGCTGTTTAGAGCCCTAATTGGCTAGTGATATGTCATTATTTATACATATTTTACATGCATAATAATCCCACATTAAGGTACTAATTAAATAATAATCTTGCAATTTGTGCTTAAAACACTTATATATTGTGTTAAGGGTCATTTTACAGCTAAGGATCATGGATCTTTAACATACTTCGGTATCCTGACAGGTTTCGGTATCCTTAATATATGACCGTTATATCTTTCTTCTATGTTGACTAAAACACAGGTAAAGCGTGCAAAGTCAAGTTAATCCCTGAAGAATCGCTCTAGAAGCCAGGAAGAACGTGTTGAAGACGCGTGGAGTGGCCTCCAACGGTCATATTAGAAGACTTGGTCGATTCTGGGATTCTAGGATAGTTAGTTATGTTCAAATCTGTATATAATCAGCAGCTTCATCGAATAGGAAACAAACACAAACACTTAGCATTATCAAATACTCGCAAATAAGCTCTGTAACACCTAGATTTTGATCATTCATTGCTCTTACTTGTAATAATTTTTGTTATTCTATCAAATACTAGGAGGCAAGTGATTTTCGGTCACTTCTCGAGGTTTTATGCCGGCAATCCTTAAGGATTAAGTGTTTTCCTGGTAAACATTTGTGTCGATTTATTGCTTTATACTCATTGTTCATCACGAATATTACAAGCACACTACCTCACAAGCTAAATTTGATCACTTGATTATTGTTAGGGCTCAGTTTTTACCTCTGGTATCCCGGATCCTCAGATAAGTATCGGTATCCCTGATCCTTACTATGTTTCAGTATCCTGATTAACTGACCGTTGTAACAATTAATATTACGTGTTTGTCTGTGACTTGGTCATGCAGGTAACACCCATTTGACGTTATTACTAGCTGAAGACGTGGGATTACATTAACTACAACGGATATATGCTTGAAGGAAGGCTTGTAACTGTCCATTAAAGGCATTTCTGGGATATTAGCTTAGCAATTAATGTAATGAAATGTATTTATAGTAAGCAATGATCATTAGGGAAAGGAAGAATACACACAACACACACTCGAAAACCTCTGTAACACTTAGAATTTGATCTCTTATTTCTCTGATTGTACTCATTCTTAAGGTTTTATAAAAGATAACAAGGTAGCCCGACGTTTAGTCGGCTCCCGAGGTTTTATGCCGGAGATCCTGAAGGGTTAAGGGCTTTCCTCATAAACACTCGTGTCATTTTATTGCTTTACATATTTTATTCATCAAGAATCTTATAAGCACACTACCTCACTTACGAAGTTTGACTACTTGATTATCTTGTGTAATTTTTGGCCGAAACAGTTTGGCGCCCACCGTAGGGCCAGTGGTGCATTTCATCTTAAAATATTTTTAAAATTTGTGTTCAATCACTATTTTTCCAAACTAATTTCGAAAATGTCGCCCAATCCAAAATGGTTTCTGTTTCAACACCATCTTCAAGTTATAGGGTGAACAACCCTCTTCCTCCTCCTTCATTCCAAAAGAGTGCTAATCAGCCAAAGAAAACTACTTCTGCGGGTTTTTCGGGATCCAGAATACCTGCTGGTGGACCTGTGATTGTATCAAACAAGGATATCCTCGATCCATTCTCGGAGATGAAACAACAAATGGAGCAGCAGAGGAATACTAACCAAATATTGTTCAGGGAACTTGATAAGGTCAAAGAATCAAAGAAACCATGGGGCAAGTGGTGCTTTTTATCTTAAAATCTTTGCTAAAATTTGTGTTCAATCACTTTCTTTCAAAACTAATTTAAAAAATGTCGTCCCAATCCAAAAATGTTTCTGTTTCTGCTCCATCTTTAAGCTCTGGGTTGAACAACCCTATTCCTCCTCCATCATTCCAAAAGATTGTAAATCAGCCGAAGAAAACTACTTCTGTGAGTTTTTCGGATCCAGAATACCTGCTGGTGGACCTGTGATCGTATCAATCAATGATATCATCGATCTATTCTTGGAGATGAAACAACAAATGGAACAGCAGAGGAAGACTAACCTTATGTTGTTCAGAGAGCTTGAAAAAGTCAAAGAATCGAATAAACTAGTGGAAGTGACAACCCCGCTACAACCAAGGATCCTGGACTTTAATTATTCGGGATCCTCAGGAATCCATAAGGCAGACTTCATCCCCATGCAGACTGCAACCACTACAGTTGGCCCGACTCCAGCTATTGGAATCACCGCAAACCAGAATGTTGGAATCACCCCAGGATCCTCGTCGCAGGATCCTGACATTGGTAACAGTTTCAATCAATTTTTAAACACTAACGAACTTATGCATGATACAGGGATCAGTCCAATCATGGCCAATGAGTTGAAAAGGCTGAAGGATATTATCTCCAGCGTATCAGGTGTGGTCCAACCAATACCGGAAGCATCCTCAGCCAGTCACAGGATCTCCAGATTCACTCCTTCGATATGCGATGCAGAGATACTGAAACGCTTTCAGACTCCCAACATGAAGTTGATTGATGGAACTACAGATCCCGAAGAACATGTCGCGCAATACAGGGAGAGAATGGAAATCAATCCCATTCCCATAGATTTAAAGGAAGCTTGCTTATGCAAAGGCTTCGGTTCCACTCTGACAGGATCAGCCCTAAAATGGCTATTAAATGTTCCTCCTTATTCTATCACTTCATTTGCCCATTCAATTAATTTATTTAATAACCAATTTTCTTACACCAGAACCTTTGAAATGCTAACTAGTGATTTATACAGAGTAACTCGGAATGCTAACGAATCCCTTAGGGATTATGTAAGCAAGTTTGGCCGGGAATCCATGGATATCCCAAACCTTGACATTGCTATGGCAGTTCACGCTTTCAAGATGGGATTGCTGAAGGACTCCCCATTTTACGAAGATCTTGTAATGAATCCTTACATGAACTTGGACGAAGTCAGGAATCGGGCTCTGAGATTCATAAGACTTGAAGATGACAAAAAGATCCAGAAAATGATTGATGCACCTTCCAGCTATGATTATCCCAATAGGAAATCCGAATCATCATCTTTCAAGCCTTATAGATCAAAGCCTTACTCGAGAGATGACAATCATAGAGTCAACGTTGTGGAGAACGATGGGGAAAAACAAAATTATCATATACTGACTAACTATTGTTTTTCTGTTGATATTTCAGGACTCGTGTATGCTATGCAGGATCTTGGGAACAAGACCAGATGGCCTAGGAAAACTGACAAGGGATCCGAATGGAAGAACAAACCCAAATGGTGTGCATATCTTGAACATTTCGGACACATGACTGAGGATTGTATTGCCCTTAGGAAAGAAATAAGCTATCTTCTTAGCAAGGGCCACCTGAAGGAACTCTTAGGTAGAAAGAAAGAAAAGAATCAGAATCCTGATCCTACCCCAAGATGAGCAGCATCCCCACCTAAGGATGCCAAGGTAAACCTTGGATTCATGACATGAAGGGAGTACCTTCAACATACCATCAATGTGTCAAGTTACTAACCCTTTGGGGAGTGGTAAAAATTAACAGTGATCAACAGGAAACTAAGGATTACTATACTTCATCAATGAAAGCCTCTACCAAAATAGGGCAGGCATAGCATTTAAAGAAACGAGTCCGAGACGTCTTGGAGGCCAAAAAGCAAGATGTTACAGAAATATCCCTAAGTACGGAGGATCATGACGTCAAGATGCCTGTAGGAACCCATATCCCCGGAGATATTGAGCAGGAACTCATAGAACTTCTGAAAAGCAGAATCTCAACCTTCGTTTGGAAACATGAAGACATGACAGGTATCTCTAAAGACATTTATTACACATAAATTGGGTGTTGATAACAGTTTCAGGCCAATACAACAAAATAGAAGGAAATTCACACCAGAAAGGGATATTGTTATCCAAGAAGAGGTTAAAAGATTGTTGAAGGCAGGAATGATAAGGGAAGTAAACTTTCCAAGTGGCTAGCTAATGTGGTGGTGGTCCAGAAGAATGGGAAATGGAGAGTCTGTGTAGACACTACAACATATCCCAAAGATCCTTTCCACTACCACACATTGACTCAATGGTTGACACTACAACAGGCCATGAAATGCTGACATTCATGGATGCTTCATCAGGATTCCAACAAATTCAAATGGAACCCTCGGATCAGGAGGATACTGCATTCATGACTCCATCAGGTATTTATTATTATATTGCTATGGATTTTGGTTTGAAAAATGCAGGTGCAACATACCAAAGGCTAGTGAACATGTTGTTCAAAGAGAAACTAGGGGACACCATGAAAGTATACATAGACGACACTGTGGTAAAGTCAAAGAAAGTTGAAGAACTTCTCAGGGATCTCATGTAAAGTCAAACATTTGATATGCTAGACCAGTACAAAATGAAGCTAAATCCTTCCAAATGCCACTCGTAGTAAGGGCAGGAGAGTTCTTAGGCTATATGGTGACCAAGAGAGGGATAGAGTCCAGTCCAAAGCAAATCAAAGCGATCATCAATCTAAAATCCCCAACAAACACTAAGGATGTCCAGAGACTAACTGGTAGAGTAGCAACGCTCAACCGGTTCATATCAAGATCCTCAGAAAGGTGCAAAGAGTTCCACAATATTCTAAAGAAGAACAAGAGATTCGAGCAGGAAGAGAAGCATGAACACGCACTCCAATCATTAAAGGAATACTTGCCATCAGCTCTCTATTGATGAAACCAGAAGACGACGAACCAATATCCCTATACTTGGCGGTATCCAGAAATTCAGTAAGCGCCAACTTAGTCAAGGATTATGAAGGCCAGCAGTATCCAGTATACTATGTAAGTAAAAGCCCACTCGCAGCAGAAACCAGGTATACTCATTTAGAAAATTTAATCTCAACTTTAATAATGACATCCACAAAACTCAGACATTTTTTTGAAACTCATGATATTAATGTTAAGACTAACTACCCTATTAAGTGTGTCTTAAGAAAGCCAGAGATGTCAGGAAGGATGGCTAAGTGGTCAGTCAAGCTCAGCGCCTATGACCTCATATATGAACCTAGAAAATCGATAAAGTCTTTGGCACTTGTGGACTTTGTGGCTGATTTCAGTAGTGACATCCAACATGAAGCAGACCTGGAAGTTCAACAATTAGAAGAATCCAAGGATAAGTGGACTTTATTCACTGACGGTGAATCAAATGTTAGAGGAACAGGTCTAGGCATCATACTGAAATTGACACAAGGGGACATAATACCCCAATCTATAAGTTGTGAGTTCCAGGCAACTAATAACGAAGTGGAATATGAGGCGCTGATAGCAGGATTACAACTAGCTTGGGATATGAAAATCAGGTATCTCCAGGTATATGTACACTCATTGTTAATTGCTAACCATTTTAATGGCTCGTATGCAGTGAAGGGTGAAAGGTTAGCCAAGTATTTCACAACAGTTATGCAATTATCTGTGAAATTCAAAATATTTAACATCACACAGGTACCAAGAGAAGACAATGCTGAAGACAATGCCTTAGCAAACCTTGCTTCGGCCCTCAAGATACCAGAAGGAATTACAATACCAATCATACATATCCCGAGTCTGGCAATTGAAAAAACAAACAAAGTATGCAACACAGAAGAAGAAGAAGAAGAAGAAGAAGAAGAACCACAAGGCTTTTTACATGAGGGTATCTCGTTTTATAATATTACACGATGTCTTGTATATAAAGTGTATTGAAGGTCCATACTTAAGATGTTTGGAGGATCCTGAAGCACTTGAAGTTCTCAAAGACATACATGAAGGCGATTATGAAAATCACACTGCGGGCAAAGCATTATTCTCGAAGAACCTGAGGACAGGTTACTACTAGCCTACCATGAGGAAAGATGCTATGACTTACTCTCAAAAATGTGTTGCATGCCAAAGACATATCAACATACTTCACCAACCAGCAGAACCATTATATCCAGTTATCTCTCCATGGTCGTTTATAAAATGGGGGATGGATATAGTTGGCAAGCTACCCAAGGAATTAGGAGGAAAAGTATTTATGCTAGAAATCATAGACTACTTCTCAAAATGGATTGAAGATGAGGCATTTGTCCAAGTGAGATAAAAAGAGGTCATCTCCTTCATCAAGGGCAATATCTTGCCAAGATCCAGGAACGTCATCCATCTCAAAACCTACTTTATGTACGTTAGAATTTATATTCTAACTAAAAATGGTACGTCTTCTTTTCATAATTATTTTTATATTTATTATTTTTTTATCAAAGTAATGACTTGAGCGTTGGAGAGGTGTTAGCCAGTCTAACACCCACCTTCACCAAGGTTTCATGTTTTGCAGTAAGGATCCTGGAAGATCCTAACAGAAGATAGAGATTGGCCATCTCTTCTAAGTATATGGTATTCAAAATCCCTTCAAAGGTTTAAACGGCTTTCGCCTTTCTAAGTAGATTGGGTTTCTACACCCCGCCAGGAGCAAACGATATCTAAGTATAATTCGAGGTGGTGCGACAAGTCCATGTAACAGTGGTTGATAATTTCATCATTGTTGGCCATATGTTGGACCTTATGAATATTATCAATGGAGTAATACGGACGTGTTATACAGCCGGGCATGACCCAAGCAGTTTAACAATGACATGTTAACCAAAGGTTATTGGCATTTACATGTCGCTACGGGTATAAACCACTACGTTGGCATGTCCCAACTTAATAACTCAAGATCCTGGGGACACCCCTGAGAATCCTGAGGTACAATTACTAAGCAAAAAATTTGTTTGACAACTATACACAGGGGACAACTAAAAGTTATCATACATCGAGTCTCTCTTAACTCCCTATCGCTATCTGGTATGTATATCTACCCAGCCTGATTCTCGATGAAGGTTCAGAATCCAGGATACTAAAAGTATATTACCAGATGACTGAGGACATGAAGCTTCTTATAGACATCAACATAGTCCAGGCCTTCGTAGATAGCTACATCGGCAACATCACAGAGCTTTCTCGTTTTGTCAACGGTGATCTAAGGCCGTGGAGTAGGAGCATCATTTTTGGGAGCTTCGGCAGGAGGATGAGCCTTTTCCTTTTTGATGGCTTTGCTTTTGGAGAACGTGCCATCTATGTCGTCAAGGGCAAATCGAGAGCTTGACCTAGAAACGTATGCTATAGGATAATGGGTTAGACTCCTAAATATACGTTTAACTAACATATAGATAAAAATTTCTTTTTTCTTACCAGACAAAGCTAATTGGGAATCATACTTCAGGATTCCTATAAAGAGTCGGATAATTCAGAATTATGCAATACTTGTAAAGAAAGAGGCGAAGATAGAAGTAAAAAGCTTTACTTGTTAGCTTTGAGAAGATCCAAGTGAGACAAGCGTGAATGATTATGATTATATCCTGCCGAAGAAACGGTCATTTCGTATTAGAACCGGAAAGAGTCCTATCGAAACCTTATCATCAATTTACCATTTGACTTTTAAAATTTTTACAGATGTCGATGAAGCTAACAACTGTTAAAATTTGGGGACAATTGTTAGGGGTCATTTTACAACTAAGAATCTTGGATCTTTAACATACTTTGGTATCCTAACAGATTTCAATATCCTTAATATATGACCGTTGTATCTTTCTTCGATGTTGACTAAAACAAAGGTAAAACGTGTGAAGTCAAGTTAATCCGTGGAGAATCGCTCTAAAAGTCAGGAATAACGTGTTGAAGACGCGTGGAGTGGCCTCCAACGGTCACATTAGAAGACTTGGTCTCCGGAATTATCGGATAGTTAGTTATGTTCATTTCTGTATATAATCAGCAACTTGATCGAATAGGAAACACACACAAACACTTAGCATTATCAAATACTCGCAAATAAGCTATGTAACACCTAGATTTCGATCATTCATTGCTCTTACTTATAATCATTTTCGTTATTCTATAAAATACTAGGAGGCAAGTGACTTTCGGTCACTTCCCGAGGTTTTATGTCGGCAATCCTTAGGGATTAAGGGCTTTCCTCGTAAACACTTGTGTCAATTTATTGCTGTATACGCATTGTTCATCACGAATATTACAAGCACACTATCTCACAAACTAAATTTGATCACTTGATTATTTTGTATAATTTTTTGTCAAAACATTTTGTAATTGCATATTATTCGGTGTTGAAAATATAAATCAATATAAATCCTACCAAAAACACCAAGAATTCAAGCTTCTAGAAGATTCATTCACGAGCATTGACCCCCAAGAAGTCAAAATTGGTCAACAAGGCAGTTGAAAGACAAAACTGGGAGAAAGCAGGGGGATGCACGGTCGTGCATCCTAATGCACGGTCGTGCATCCCAATACACGGTCGTGCATCCTAATGCACGATCGTGCATTGTTGTCCTCTGTACCCTGTTTGATTCCCTAGGTTTTTGCACGACCGTGCAACCCATTGCACGGCCATGCATTGCCCATTTTGAGGCCTATAAATAGGAGCCTTGAGTTCTTCATTCCACACACCAATCCAGACCTAAAGAACACTCAAGAAGAAAGCATTCTCGTAGTTAGAGTAGAGATTGATAAGCCAAGGCTTGGTATATACTTCTAAGATCGTACGTCTTTATACGAGATTATTGTACGACCAAGAATTGGTGAACTCATGTTGGGAACGGTACGTCTTTCTACTTGGTGCCATTGTTACACCGTCTCTCGGTGAGCAAAATAAAATCACCTATTTAACTTTAATATAAAGCATTTTGAGTCTGATGTCTTAAACCAACCCGGAGATGACCATTTGATGGGTTAAGGGTAAATGATGTCCCTAACGGGAGGCACTACCACTTTTTAAAGAATATAATTTGCAAATCAAATGTAGTGAGGACGATGCTCTAGCGGTGACACGAGTCACAAGTTTGTAGTTGTCATACCACTGAATTAGTAAACTTAACATTATCACGTACCAAGCTGATTCGAATCTCGAAGCAATACATTCCGTATTCTGATCATTTTCGCCTTATGTACTTTTCTGCTATTTACTAATTTGTTATTTACATTTCTGTTACACACTTCACACACATTTTTACTTTTATGCTATTTACTTTACCTTCATTTACTTTTCTGATTCACACGCACACAAAACCCACTCACTAATTAATCCAGCTAAACGATAACAAAAGTTGAGTATTGGAACTCGACCGTGTCCATTGGTTGGATACTTGGTTCTTGCCTAACTATATTACGTTGCGATAGGTACACTTGCCTATTGTGTGTGTTTTAAGTTAACGTAATTATCATTTTAATTTATAAATTTAAAACCTGATCTTTTGAAATCATCCTAAAAGTATATTTATTTATATTTTTATATACTTAATTCATAGACGCATCAAGTTTTGGCGCCGTTGCCGGGGACCCGGTGATTTCAAGAAAAATTTGAGTTAACGGATTAGCCTTTTGTTTTCCTTCTATTTTTCTTTCACCCTTTGTTGTAGGTAATGTATGATCCAAATTTCTACTACTAGTTTATATCAACCTTTAGCAGAACCTGAAAGATTCTTTCACCGCCGACTTCGAGAAAACCGTGCTAGAAAAATGGCCGTAGAAAACCGCACTATCGTTGATCTTGCAAGACCGTCACTTGACGCGTTGGGGTCTAGTATCACATGACAAACCGTCGACGCTAACAACTTTGAGATCAAATCTCATGTTATTCACATGATCCAGTCATCATGCACTTTTAACGGATTACCCAATGAGGATCCACATGCCCATATCGTAAATTTCCTCAAGATTTGTGATACCTTCAAAGTAAACGAGGTTTCGAATCACGCCATTCATATCTGAATGTTCCCTTTCTCCTTAAGGGAACGAGCTAAGGCATGGTTGAATTCTCTTCCTACCGGGTCAATCACCATTTGGGACGATCTCACCCAGAAGTTCTTATCGAAGTATTTCCCACCGGCCAAGACCGCTAAGTTAAGAAATGATATCACCACTTTCACTCAAGACGATGGTGAATGACTATATGAGGCATGGGAACGCTTCAAGGACATGATAAGGAAATGTCCTCACCATGGGTTAGAGGTTTGGCTGCAAGTATCATCTTTCTACAATGGGTAACACAATCAAGCCCGTCAGACACTTGACGCTACAGTGGGTGGCATATTTGGAAACAAGAGGCCACGAGAGGCTTACAACCTAATTGAAGAGATAGCTATGAACAGCTATCAATGGTACAAACCACTGACTAGTAGGGGAACAAGGCAAGAAGTTCACGCCGTCGATGTTGTCACATCCTTGTCTGCTCAAGAAGACGCCCTTACCACAAGACTAAACCAAATTAGTAAGGGTAAAGCAACACCTGAAACAATGGAAGAAGTGAAGAGCATCACAGGCGACGTTGAACAAGTTGACTTTGTCGAAACAAATCGGCCTCAAAACAAACCCTATAGCAACACCTATAACCCTGGATGGAGGAATCATCTAAACTTTGGCTGGAAAGACAATAACAACCAGGGACAATCTGGTTTTGGATAACAACAACAGTTTCAGCAAAGGCAACCTCAGAACTTTCAAACTCGTCAACAATTTCATGGAACAAACAAGATGGCTAATGGGATGAGCCTAGAGGACGCAGTAACTAAGCTAATCTCCACTACTGAAAGTCAAGCCCTCGTAGCAGATTCTCGTTACAAGCAATACGAGGAAAGGTTTAGTCTACATGAAGCTGAGTTCAAGACGCAGAAAGCAACCCTTCAATCCATTGAGACACAATTAGGACAAATAGCAAAACTATTATCCGAAAGGCAACCAGGATCTCTCCCGAGTAACACCGAGACTAATCCAAAAGTCAACGTAAGTGCTATTACTCTAAGGAATAGCAAAGTCTACCCAGAGCCACCAATGCCAGCAGAAGAAGTCCAATCACCTAGGAGAGAGATATTCACCGGAGTGCCACTTCGTCCACAGCCCGCAAGTTCATCCACCCAAAAAGCGCAGCCTAGTGTGATCCAACCTCCTACGGCAGACCTTCCTCCAAAAATTCCAACAAAAAGAACGTTCAATTCTCACATACCATATCGAGGAAGGTTGGTGAAGCAGAAAAGTGATGACCAATATGACAAGTTCATAGAACTCTTGAGCCAAATCCATGTCAACATTCCTTTCTTGGATATTATACAAAAAATGCCAAAGTATGGACGTTTCTTGAAGGATTTCCTCACAAACAAGAGAAACATGGAAGAAGCGATAAAAAGAACAAATTATTGTGTCGCTCTTATTGAAAGGAATCTCCCAAAGAAACTTTCAGATCCTGGGAAATTCTCTTTACCATTTTCTATAGGGCCGCTACAAGTTACATATGCGCTCGCTGATCTAGGGGCAAGCGTAAATGTTATGCCCTCCACTATGTTTCAAAAGCTCGACATTGGACAACCGCGACCGGTTAATGCAACCATTGAACTTGCGGATGGATCGGTTAAAACACCTATAGTTATCAAGAACTTATTGGTGAAAGTTGGAAAGTTTGTCTTCCCTGTCGACTTTATGGTTTTAGAAATAGGACAAGACTTCTCCGTACCATTAATCTTGGGTCGTCCATTCTTAGCCACCGAAAGAGGAGTCATTGACATGAATGAAGGAATTTTAACGCTCCGTATCGGTAAACAATCAGTGACATACAACATCGGAGGACATGAATGCATGTCAAGTGACCCTCTTGAAATCTCTCACTTTATCGATTCCAATCTGGACTATCAACTACATAAAGCAAGGGACTTGAAAAAAGGAAAAGCACCTAATCTTACCAAACCAAAGACACCAGATCCTACGGCAATAGACCTTACCAAGGATCTTGACAACACTAATTGGATCGATGAGTACTTTGATAAATTACCAAAGATGAACGAAGAGATAGGAGACACGGGAGAGGTTATTTACTCCCACCTTAAGAAAGATAAATGTAGCACGTACGGGTCAGGCTAAAGACCCATAAATAAATGTAGCGCTTCCGAGAGGCATCCCGATAATCATAAATAAATTGAGAAGTTGGTGCACATAGGAGAAAGCATGGACCTCAGGTTTGGTTTCTTCAAATTTAAGTTTCTAATTACTTCCGCCCCCATGTATGCCTTCTCAATACTAGGACCTTAGTAGCTTAACTACTATATTTTTATTTTCCTTTTTCATTTTTATGTTTTCTTTTATGTTTCAGGTAGAATAACATCACCAGATCATCTCTTTACTTTGAGGAGTTACACTCCAACTCTACGAGCCTGGAGCCGGAAACCACATAAAATTTCTGAGAAATTCGATGGAGTCTTTGAAGCAACAATTTGACAAGCAGCTGATAGGCACAACCTGATAGCAACAATAATTTTTGGCCTTAGGTTATACACCGAATTGTGACAATCCGACTTTTCAAGATTTAATCTGTTAGCAATCTAGTTAAATATTCCGTTAAGTCCTAACCCTGTTAACCTAAACCCAGGGACTTATTCTGTCATTTGTTAATCTAGAAATACAAGGACCAAAGCTGTAATTAACCCAAAGTCAAGCCTGCTGACTCTGAAAAGTCAAAATCAATTGATTTTGATCATGTTGACTTCTAAAAAGTCAAATTTGCAATCTGGCAACCAAAGTTCAAATTCAAAATCGGATTATGCTTGATTTCGTAACCGATTTGAACGTTTACAACATTAATCGACCATCATTGAGCAATTAACACCATCACTACGCAAGAATTAAATCGAATTATGGGTAATCAAGTTGTAACCGTCGAAATTGTCGCCCCCTTTATCAAAATCGACGAATTTGAGTATTGTTTTCACAAATCGAACTCAATCTCACCTAAATCGCTCGTCTCTGAAGCTGTTGCGCACGACTATTCGATCGAAGAAGCTGTGGGAATCACCGGAGGCCAACCCCATCAGCGTCGGCACTCGTTCTACTCGTTCGTCACCAAATCGATAACGTTTAAGGTAACAAATCACTCCAATTGTTTCGTTTATGTGTCTGGATCAAAAGCCCTATACCAATTCAACCTTTAAACATCGAATCTGTCATGATCCTAATCTAGAGTTCTTCATAAAATCGATTTGGGGGTTTCGACCTTAAACCCAATCTCAATCAAATTAATTTACATCAACAGTTTCGAAATCTCGTACTTATTGAAAACCCTCTATCAATTTCATCTTATAACATCGGATTTTTCTCGATTTATAAATTAGGGTTTGTTCATATCAAATTTGGGGGTTTTGATCTTTAACTTAATGTCAATGAAATTAAACCGCATAGGCAGATTCGAAACCCCTCGTTTAGTAAAAGCCCCATGATTTCAACAGTTTCCAACATCGAATTTAATCAAATCAATTTTGAGTTTAACCTAGGGTTTTCGGTTCCTAAAACGAGTAATTAATCTATCCTAAACGCGATGATTTTTCAATTAAACCTAACCACGAAATCGCATATGCTTGATTAACAAAACCCCTTTGTATTTTACATCGATTGTTATAGAAATTGTGGGATTCGGGGACGGGGTTCTGGATCAGATTCGATGGGGGGATCACAGGGACTTGTATGATAAAATCATTTAAATCCGATTTCTGTTGTGATTCCCTAGCGAACACGATTGGTTAGGTGTGTGTGCTGATGGGAAAGAGACTCGGGTTCGAGTCTCCCCTCCCCTGTTCCCCTCCCCTGTTTTTAGATTTTTATGATTTTTAAGCATTATTTTAATATAAAACATTTTCCACTATTATTATAATATTAAGCTAATATGTTTAAACCGAAAAAACTACCCGTGGACTCGGGATTGATTTTATAAACCCTCGTTGTTACGTATTTTATAATAATATTTATATATTATTATTTAACCTTCAAATAAAATAATAAAAACTATATTATTTTTCAAACCGTAACTCCTATTAAAATAATATATTTATATATATTATTTTCGACACGTCTCTCGGTATTGTGAAACATTTTAAATTTATAAATAATAAAATTATTTATATCGTATAATCGTAAGCATATTCTCGAATAAAAATAATGCGTCATTATTTTTATCACTTCAATAGTATCGTAGTAGCTATGCGAGTTTAAAAATAATATAATAATATTATTTTTCTAAATCATTACATAATATCGAAGACGATTGGAAATATTTATTTATTGTAATTATCGTTTTCGTCGCGTATCATAACCACTCGAATTACTTATCCTAGAAATCCGTATTCCCGTAGACACGTTCGTCTACTCTTTTAATCATTAGAGCGTTTCTTTAGGACGTTCAATCTTCCTTGTTGTCGTCACAAGTTCCCATTGTATCCCTAATTGTTATGTGTATAATTCTAGGGCATATGTAAGCCGTTGCAGGCTAACACTCGTGGTTTCAATCTTATTCTAGTATGAACCTATCTACGCCGTTCAGGTGAGTTTTCACGGCCCCTTTTACTGTTTACAATTTGGGGGAGAAAACATGACGTAAACATTTTTGTTATGTAATTCATATATGTTATCACTTGTTTAACTATGCGTACACATCTATCACTAAGTCCTCACATCGGACCGTTAATATGAACATAGCGAGGTAAGTTGAGTAGTACTACTGGGTTTGACAAACCTCACCCGTGTTAGTCACGCTAACCCGACTGGATATCGAACGGGTGCATTCTTGACCTAAACATGCACCATGGTTGAAAGGCCTGGTGGGAGGCAAAAACATAAACAGTCAG
Source organism: Smallanthus sonchifolius (assembly GCA_023525975.1). Lineage (NCBI taxonomy): Eukaryota > Viridiplantae > Streptophyta > Magnoliopsida > Asterales > Asteraceae > Smallanthus > Smallanthus sonchifolius. Next base: position 77,709,417 of record CM042034.1, read on the forward strand.
CTGTCGGTTGCGAGCGCATTAGTTAACATGTTTATGGGTTAGCTACCTATTGATTTATATATTGAATGTACATTAACCTTTTCAACTTTCTTACAAACTGAAACCTGTGAACTCACCAACCTCGTGTTGACATTTTCTTTCATGTTTTCTCAGGTCGCTTAAGATAAGGCACAGGTGCACGCATAGGGCATGCATGGAGTCTTATGATTAAATTATAAATTATTATTGTTGATTTGCTTTGTACTTTGTTTGGACTGAACACTTTGGGACTTTTCTTGGGCGCATTTGTTTTGTGCATTTACTTTCGTTTTACGCTTCCGCACTTACTTTGATCATTTATGATATATTTTCATTTTAGTCCCATAAAGTGTCGTTCAATGTAACTAATGACTGATGGTTTGTCACTTCCCAAACGGTAAAACTCCGTTAGTTGAAATTGGGGGTGTGACACGAATTGACCGGGGGAGTACCAGTTTCTTTTCCCTTAAAACTCCATGCATTTAAATTCCTGCATTGCATTCCATTACATGCATTTGTACACTGAGGGCAATGCACAATTTTAAGTGTGGGGTGGGGAATTAGAGATTCAGGACTACTTGTAAGCTTAGAGCAGTAAAATTTAACTTGTGATTTTCTACCCATTTGACGAAAACATTACAAAAATCTACCTTTTATAAAAACCCAAAAAAAATTCAGAAAAATTAAACCGTTTTTAAACTAAACCTCTTGGAGTTTGCACCTATTAAATAAAATGAAGACATGGCAAGTAGAAACAAACGGAAAATATGCATAACAAATCACAAAACCTTATTACATCCGTTTCCATGTGAGAATAATCTGAGACTTTTCACGAACATTATTATCATTATTTTTGCATGCTCTTTCATTTGGTATATTGAATGTTATGCATAATTAGAACTTGTTTGACTTATACATATCAAGACCATGAACTAGTGGAAGCATGGAAATGATTGAGGTACCTTGGACTTTTATCACCCTTATTATCCATAAAATCCCGAAAATATTATCCGCCTAGATAACCCTCTGAACCTTAGCCTTTTCTTTTCTATTACCCATACTTATCACCCAACCAGCTTCTCACAAACACCGGTTATTGGCTAACTGTCTTCAAAATGGGAAAATTATCCTATCTTGTCATTTTGAGTTTATTATCATCAAGACAATTTTGGAAAGAATCTGTCTTACTCAGAAGAATTGAAATATACAAATGGTGGATGAATTAGGAAAAATCCGAACTATCTGCAGGAAATTCACAGAAACATTGTTTTAAGGAAATTGAGGAAGAAGGATTAATGAAGGATTTGTCCTGTTAAAAAAAAAGACAAAGTTGGTCTTTTACCAGGAGAACTTAAAGAACTGGACATGCATCCTTTTGATTTCAATTTGCTTTTCTGCATTTATTTCGCAAAGCCTGAATTACTAACCGAACTCCGAGAAAAGATTTTTCAAACAACCAGTGATGTAAGAGAAAACGGTGGCGCAAGAAACAACAATTGCCACCATTCTGCGGCTTGTCAAAAAGTGTCGCCAAAAGAAGAGCCAAAAGATACGATAAATGTAAAAACTGTGGTAACTGGAGCCACGATGGAAAGTGTAGCAAGAATCAAACCGACTCTCAAAATGAGTATACACACCAGATCGAAGTAGGCGTTGTTAGGATATGAGCCAAAAGAACCATACGAAAAGGCAGCAATGTGTATTACGCAATAAGGAACAAGTTAGCATTGATGAGAAATCTTGGTCTTGGCAATATGACCATAAACGAGCCCTCAGATTAGTTATACCCTCATAATCTGAGTACTGTAGAGGGACCATTTTAGAATTTTTCATTTTAAGGCATGAGGCCATAGCTGAGTGTTTCGCGATAGCTGCAGCCCTTCATACCCCTTTAAAACCCCTAAAAATCCAAAAAGATTTTCATTTTCACCCTTAGTTTTACTTTAGCCACATTACAACCCTTTAAAGTCCTCTTGATTCATGCATACTACTTAGTTAGTTGTTGGAGACTTGATTTGTATATAAGCTTATGGCTATTGCATAATTCGATCCGAACTTGAGTGTTCCACTTCACTTATATTATCCATACATATATAAACTTAGAGTTGAGTGAACATTATGAGTAGTGAGGAGTTCTAGCATAATCAAAGTTCTAGTAGGCTTGTCATGGATTCCATCATCTTAAAACAGAAAAATACAAAAATAGAATAAGCAGCTCAAGAGTTATCCCGGAGTTTCAACACTAGTTGAAATTCCATTACCCTTATAAAGTTTTTATTTATGGGTGTAATCATGCATAAGTTTGCTTGAGGACAAGCAAAGTTTAAGTGTGCGGTGTTATGATATGTCATCATTTATACATATTTTACATGTATAATAATCCCACGTTATGGTACTAATTGAATAATAATCTTGCAATTTGTGCTTAAAACACTTATATTTTGTAATTGCAGATTATTTGGTGTTGAAAATATAAATCAAGATAAATCCTACCAAAAAAAACAAGAATTCAAGCTTCTAGAAGATTCATTCCCGAGCATTGACCCCCAAGAAGTCAAAATTGATCAACAAAAGTCAACAAGGCAGCTAAAAGACAAAACTGGGAGAAAGCAGGGGGATGCACGGCCGTGCATTGTTGTCCCTTGATTCTCTAGGCCTTTGCACGACCTTGCAACCCATTGCACGGTCGTGCATTGTACATTTTGAGGCCTATAAATAGGAGGCTTTGAGTTCTTCATTCTACACACCAATCCAGACCTAAAGAACACTCAAGAATAGAGCATTCTCATAGTTAGAGTAGAGAGTAGAGAGGCTCTTCCTCCTTGTTCCACAATAGGGGAGCCTACGAAACTCATCATTACGCTAGTCGTTATGGCCATTCGTGGCTAAAACCTCTTTGTATTGCTAGGGTGAAGATGATGTTCGATGCATGTTAATGTTTAACCTATTAATGAAGTGGTATGTTTATGTCTTTAACTAATTCGTTCTCAAAAACCATCTTTTGATGGGTTGTTATTATTGTTTAAATCCGTCTTTATATTTGTGAGTGTCTTGATTTTAAAGAGTAAGATCGTAAAACCCTTTTAAATCAAACTTCCTTTGAAACTCGTACGTCTTTATACTAGCAGAGATTGATAAGCCAAGGCTTGGTCTATACTTCTAAGGTCGTACGTCTTTATACGAGATTATTATGCGACCAAGAATTGGTGAACTCATGTTGGGAACGGTATGTCTTTATACTTGGTCCCATTACACCGCCTCCTGGTGAGCAAAATAAAATCACCTATTTAACTTTAATATAAAGAATTTTGAGTCCGATGTCTTAAACCAACCCGGAGATGACCATTCGATGGGTTGAGGGTAAATGTTGTCCCTAACGGGAGGCACTACCACATTTTAAAGAATATAATTTGCAAGTCAAATGTAGTGGGGATGAGGCTCTAGCGGTGACCCGGGTCACATGTTTGTAGTAGTCATGCCACTGAATTAGTAAACTTAACATTATCATGTACCAAGCTGATTCGAATCGGGAAGCAATACATTCCGTAATCTGATCATTTTCGCCTTATTTACTTTTCTGCTATTTACTATTCTGTTGTTTACATTCCTGTTAAACACTTCACGCACATTTTTACTTTTATGCTATTTACTTTACCGCGTTTACTATTCTGCTTCACAAGCACACAAAACCCACTCACTAATTAATCCGGCTAAACGATAACAAAAGTTGAGTATTGGAACTCGACCGTGTCCATTGGTTCAATACTTGGTTCTTGCCTAACTCTATTACGTTGCGATAGGTACACTCGTCTATTGTGTGTGTTTTAAGTTAACGTAATTATCATTTTAATTTATAAATTTAAAACCTGATCTTGTGAAGTCATTCTAAAAATATATTTATTTATATTTTTATATACTTAATTCGCAGACACATCAACTAGTATGTTGAAGATTTTGGAAACAGTTTTGGTTTGGGTACACAAGTGTGTTTACTAGGGTATTGTTCCGATTGGCAGTGACAGTAAAGATGTTAACAAGGGTTTGAAGTTGTTCTTTACATGTAGGGATTTCATCATCGTTCTTGGATTCACAATATGGTGGCAATGGAACGATCTATGAAAGCACCAATTGTTGGACAGCAATTCGAGATGGTCAATCTACCAAGAATTAGAGAAAAAAGAGAGACAATCCATGTTAATTTTCTGCTATATTCATTCATTTCATGACTAACTTGAAGGATAAACATGCTACTTATAGCCTAACAGGGAAATAACCAACTACTAACTAATACTACCACTAACGTACTACTACTTGTCACACCCCGTCCCATGCACCTCCGACACTAAATAAGTTTTCAACAAGACATCTACTTTGTTGAAAATTAATAATTTCTTAATTCATGTGTCAGTCAAAGTATTTAGTGTATTATGTAAAATTTATAAAGTATAGGGGTTTAGTATACCAAGAATAAAGTTAATAACTGTATATGACAGTTATGGTAGTTGGATTGAATAGTTATGTCTGTTAGGAATAGTCACGATGGTTCATGTAGAGCCTATATAAACAAGTGTCATGTGATTGTAAAGATCAATAGATTCAATATACAGAAAATTTGTGTACATGAGTTTTGTTCATTTGTGAGAGATTTTTATTCGGGTCAATGAAAATCCCAAAGGTAACAAACTTTAAGGCCGTTGGATATACAAGTCACGCAGTGCCCCGCACACCAGGCGTGGTTTCCTGCAACCCCACTCATCCCACAACCCTACTCGCCACTCGCACCTCCTTTCTCATTTGTTGTCTTCCTCACTAAGTGGTGCTTCCACTAGGGCTGGCAATTACTGAATTGTTTAAGCCACGATTAAACATGTTTAATGAAAAGTACACTATGTAAATTAAACTTGTTTAATAAAAGATACAATTGTTTTATAGACATGAGATATAAACTAGTTAAACGAGTTGTATTCATGTTTGATACTTGTGTTATTCGCGTCGTCTCTAACCTGTTTAACACGATTTGAACTATTTTGCCAGCCCTAGCTTCCACCACGCACGGGTTATCTTTCATCGCCGGTAGTTTGCCACGTCGGCCCTCCTTGCCACATATATGTCTCCCTTCCTGCAGCCCCTCTTGCCACGTAGGATGCCACACCCTTGAGGTGCTTGTCACTACTAGAAATCTTAGCAGTTTCGTCGAGTCAATCTCGACGACATGTGTCGTCGAGATAGGGCACCTAAATACGGCGACATGTCGTCGGTGATGGTCCCGGTCAATTTTTTTTGACTATTTTCACCTTTTCTAGACGACGACATGTCGTTGAGATGGGTCACCTTTTCTCGAGGGCAGTCTCGACGACATAAAAGGGCAGTCTCGACAATATGTCGTCGCAATTGCCCATTTTATTTTTTTTTATTTTTTTTGTCAGGTAGGTGTGTATTAAAATATCATATATTTTTTTGTCGTGTTTGAAATACCTAGTCTTGACGACATATCGTAAAGATAGGTGTGTATTAAAATATTATATTTATTTAATAATTAAATTAACATAAAATAATTAAAAAAGACCCAATCTTGACGACATATCGTCTAAACTGGTCTTGGCTGGCCTTATCTACGCAGGAAACCCTTTTTCCTCCTCATTTCATCCCCTTTTTCTCTCTACTCTTTCTTTGGCTTTCACCATCAAATCCGACCATTTTACTTGAAAATCCACCGTGTTCCACCTCCACCACCACCATTACTCATCTTCTTGAAGTGGTGAGACTCTATTTTGACTCTTTTTTTTAGTAATTTTCCATTATAATTGAAATTTTTTAATATAAGTCTTGTGTAGGTGAGATTTTTGGTTAAGTGAACGGATTTGAAGCTAGATTGAAGCTTATAGGTATATTTTTGTTAAATTTCGTTTTGCATAGTTGTTTTAGTTGTTATTTATTTGAATAATATAGATGAATATATAAATGTATGTATTATTTTTTAAATTGATAGTTAATTTGTATAGATGTATGTATTATACTTGTGTAATACTTTGCCAATAGGTATATATTTGTTAAATTTAGTTTTGTATAGTTGTTTTAATTGCTATTTATTTGAATAATAGATATATAAATGTATGTATTATTTGTGAAATTGATGGTTAATTTGTATAGATGTATGCATTATTTATGAAATTGTAGGTTTGTATAGATGTATAAATATATAGATGTATGCATTAGTTGTGAAATTGGTGAAATGTAGGTTTGTGTAGATGTATTATTGGTGGTGTTATGTATGTATTACTTGTATGAATTATATATTGTTATTTATTTTTTGTGATGTATGGTTTGTATGAATATAGATGATTGTATGCATGTATATATGTTAGTAATTCAAACACGAACCGTTTCACTTGTTTTGACCCGAGTATTTGTATGTATTATTTATTTGGGTATTTGTATGAATGTAGATGAATATATTATTGTTATTTATTTTTTGTGAAATGTATAATTTGTATGAATATAGATGAATGTATGTATGTATATATGTAGATGAATATATTGTTGTTATTTATTTTTCCATTATAATTTAAATGTTTTAATATAAATCATGTGTAGGTGAGGTTTTTGGTTAATTGAACAGATTGGAAGCTAGATTGAGGCTTTCCCGACGGCATCTCGTTTACAAATTCGGAGGTAATATGTATATATTTGTGTGAAAATTAGTGCATTTTGGTGTGTAGTTTTGTATGGATGTATAAATATATTTATGTAATACTTTGCTAATAGGTATATATGTGTGAAATTTAGCTTTGTATAGTTATTTTAATTGTTATATATTTGAATAATATATATGGATATATAAATGTATGTATTTTATTGTGAAATTGATGGTTAATTTGTATAGATGTATAAATATATTTGTGTAATACTTTGCTAATAGGTATATTTTTGTTAAATTTAGTTTTGTATAGTTGTTTTAATTGTTATTTATTTGAATAATATAGATGAATATAAAAATGTATGTATTATTTGTGAAATTGTTGGTTAATTTGTATAGATGTATGTATTATATTTGTGTAATACTTTGCTAATAGGTATATATTTGTGAAATTTAGTTTTGTATAGTTGTTTTAATTGTTATTTATTTGAATAATATAGATGAATATATAAATGTATGTATTATTTGTGAAATTGATGGTTAATTCGTATAGATGTATGTATTATTTGTGAAATTGTAGGTTTGTATAGATGTATAAATATATAGATGTATGCATTATTTGTGAAATTGGTTAAATATAGGTTTGTGTAGATGTATTATTGGTGATGTTTTGTATGTATTATTTGTATGAATTATAGGTTGTTATTTATTTTTTGTGATGTATGGTTTGTATGAATATAGATGATTGTATGCATGTATATAGTGTTTTTATTTTTATACGCGAACTGATTCCTACAATCCTAAAACAAATTTTTAAACACCGTTCGTGTATTCAAAACCATATCGTTTGACTAAAACTAGTTTTGTTTCTATGCGATTTGTGTTTAAAAAAACATTTTTTTCTTCGTTTCTTTTCAAATGAGTACTTTGATTGAAATGGAATTTCGGGTAAAATTCATTGAAATACATTTTTTTTGCACCTCATTTCTGAAAAAAAAAACTCGTCGTTGGTCCCTTCAAAGTTGGGCTTAGAAAACCCACGGTTGGTTATTTTATAGAATTGAGGACAATCTAAACCTTATTATAAGGATCTTGGATTCTTGAAATGGTTATAAATAGATTTCTAGTTAGAAAAATTTTCTTTATAATTTTTCAAATAAAATTTGAGAATTCTTGTATGTAATACAAACGAGTCGGATTAATTATTGGAAAACAATATAGAATCCGAAAATGAATGTTTTGATTCAACACTTTCGAGTTCATGGGTTTTGGTCATGTTTTGTTAAATCGAATCATATATAAAATTATAAGTGTTTTAAAATGCGTTTTGAAGTATTTGAATTTTCTAATGAGCGTGTTAGAAAATTTATTTTTTGTAAAACCCATAAAATAAAACGTTTGTCAACTCTTTACCATTTTTCTTCTAATGAGCGTGTTAGAAAAAGTGGTTTTTGTAAAACCCATAAAATAAAACGTTTGTCAACGTTTTATCTTTTCTTTCTAACGAGCGTGTTAGAAACTATTATTCGGTTAAATAATATTGGTTTCAAATGTTTTCGAACATGTAGTTTCTAATGTATGTATTAGAAAAGATGTTTTCTAAACCATAAAAACGTTTGCGTACGTTTAGCTATAACAAGCGTTTAAAAAATATTATAAAATAATAAAGGCTTATACATTTTTACTTTCTAACTGGTGTGTTAGAAGTGGTGTATTTTATTAACCCACATCGGTTAAAATGTTTTGTAAACGTTTAACAATATAACATGCACGTTGGAAACGGTTTAATTTTTAAAATAAATAAACATTTTGTGTAAATGTCAACGTTTTTAACATGCGTGTTAAATTCATATTATTTTATAAATCAAAGCTTAAAACATTTGTCTAAATGTTTACTTTTTTCTAAGGAGCGTGTTAGAAACGGTTTATTATGTATAAACAAAGTTATTAAAATGTTTATGTCTAAACGCTAATTTTCTGATGAGCATATTAGAAACGGTTATTTTGTATTAACCAATGTATGGAAACGTTTTGTCTAAGCGTTTTAATTTCTAAACGAGTGTGTTAGAAACGTTTTATTTTATAAACTAAAAGCCTTATAAATGGTTTTGTCTAAGCATTTATATTCTCTAACGAGCGTGTTAGAAATGATTATATTTGTATAAGACATCGGTTATTTTCTAACGAGCGTGTTAGAAGAGATTACTTTACGAAGGTTTAAAAATTTATAACGAGCATGTTAAAACGGTTTAATTTTATGAAGCCAAAATTTTTAAAACAGTTTGTCTAAACGTTTTTTTTTTCTAACAAGCGTGTTAGAAACGATATAAAGGCTTCAAAACGTTTTATCTAAACGTTAATTTTTTTTCTTCTAGCAAGCGTGTTAGAAACGATTTAAAGGATTCAATACGTTGTATCTAAACGTTTAATTTTTTTTTCCTAACGAGCTTGTTAGAAATGATTTAAAGGCTTTAATACGTTTTATCTAAACGTTTAATTTTCTAACGAGCGTGTTAGAACCAGTTTAATGTATAAATCAAAAGGTCTTTAAAAAGAATGGTTATGTCAAATCGGTTAATATTCTAACGAGTGGGTTAGAAGTAGCTGGAATATTATAATGAGCGTGTTACATAATATTTTTTTTAAACCTAGAGGCATAAAAGCGATTTTAAATAACTTGTTGTTGTTGTGAATAAATTAATTGTTCAAATGTAACTACGTGCGTGTAGTTTACTTTATAAGCATCTTGTTGTTGAATAGAGTAACAAATGTTCAAGGTGGGAGAACCACTAAGGGAGAACCTCAAACGAGTGATGTTGTGATTGCATGGAGTTCCTGTGCGGGGGAGCCTAACTGCATTAATTGAAGACATCGTGGGAACGATTTCGGAGATGTACGAAATCACGTGGACATTTGGTGTTCATGGATATTTTGTTACTGTTTGAAGCATATGTTCATGTTATGACAAACGATTCAACATTAAGAACTATCCCATTGCTGAGAGAAGCATGAGACTTATTAATGGTCGTTGGACGTCAACAGGGAAATGTAGAACTAAGATTATCTACATTTAGTACCCTAGTTTTGAGAGTTACTTTATATGTTCCCAAACATCTCAAACGGGTATAATATCATCTAGTAAGCCTACTAGTATTGGATACTCAATCTCACTATGAGATGAGTTTGGGATTTTAATCCTAAGAAAGCCTTTCTCATCGAATGATATCGAAGCATTGTGGGGGAGTTGTGTTGATTCGGTCCCTCAGATAGGTCTAGAGATATTATTAACATATTGGATAATAGTAGTGTTCAAGATAAGAACACTAAGATATTTGATGTCTACAAATCATCCAATTACTCATTGAACTATAACATTTTATTGATTTGCTTTCAAATATTGTTTGGGTCCAATATCTTCGGATAACCCATACATAGAAATTAATCAAATGTTTATAGTATAACAGATAGTGCAAGAAGGTATTTGCACAAAGACAATTTGTGAGTTGTCAACATAACTAAATGTCAAGGATGAGACATCACACACCATGTGATGAGTGTATTAACATGGATACAAGATATGTTAAGAGTATCAACATTATGAAGATTCACATTTGTGAATTATAACATATGAAAGAAATATATGTTATTATTGTATAGACTTTAATAAACCGTGCGAGATTTATTATAGGAGACTTACAATAACGATGGATTTGTAGTTGCGTCTACCACCATCAATGTTGTTTGAACTATGTGGAGAATTTATCCTTTATTTTGGGAGAGTATCCCAATACATGGTTTCAAAGAAACAACAATGGAAATGTATACATCACTTTAGGCAAATGTGATTGTCTTGTTTGAGTGTCAATCTACTTGACTATATTTCAAACTTTAGTGATTTTATATCGGTAACATTCATCGTGTTGAATGTGTTCACCAAACTAACTCGTTTTAAGACTCATGTTTGAAGTTCTTATGAGTAAATGGTGAAGCTTTTGGAGAATAAAGGCATATATCCTAATTTGACTGAGGAAGTTAAGTATGTTTGATTAACATACTTTAACTTTTGAGACTTTCCTAAATACCGAGGTGTTGGGATGATGAATAAAGTCTCATTAATTTGTCTAAACAAAGGAATGAATGTTGGCAAGAGATAGTGAGGTATCTCTTAAGGCTGTGAAGAATCAGAATGATGCATCTTCTGTTCACATGCTAGAGTATTTTAGTCTAAAGCATGTTAGACTAGTACTTGTTAACACTTTGAGGAGATTAAATTAACTTGAAACATTCATAATATGTGTAAACACAAGAACGAAGTTGTGTATAGACAAAACCATTCAGTCATAAGGGGATAACTTATGAAAGACGATTAACTAGATCATGAGGAGAACTCATACACTAGTAAGTGTGGGAAGGTCACACTAAGGCATATGTTGCCTAGACCTTATCAAAGTGCAAGCAATGTGGGGGGATGAGCCATTTAAGAAACAACCCATTAGGATCTGTTGAAATGGTATTTGAGAATGCTTTCTCAAACCTCGCGTGAAAGAGAGAACCTTTCATTACCCATCTTAGTGATTGGATAAGTTTATCCAATAAGACTTAAATGTGGGGATAACTTGCATTTGATAAGAATCTGGAATGCTTGGCAATAAGAATTTTGGTAATTCAATTAAAGATTGCAAACATGTGACCAAGTGGAGTACACAAGGTCATAATGAGTCTATCTAGAATACTAGACTTGGATGCCAATTGGTAACATTCAGAATCTTGGTAGATTTCTAATATAGCTTACCAAAGGCATGATGGAAACGTGTTTAGCCTTGAAGAGTGTTTCATGTAATTCTACATACTAAACGATGTAACTAGATCCATGTAGAGATCATGGGTTATAGTCTTAGAATTGACAAAAGGCAAGAATGACTTGTGAGTCAATAACACGTTAAAACAACTTATCTCAATTGCAAATTATCGTTGTTGACTTTACAAAGTCAAAAATAATGTCTATGGATCCAACAACCTGAGGGTTGATGAGAGATCAAGTTGTGGAATGAGACTAAAGCTTATGAAAAAAAGATATATGGAGGTAACCTAACCTAGTTGACTGGAGATCCCAAAATCTAGGTTCAATAGGACAACTAATCTATATATATCTAAGGGCGGTCACTGTAGGGGCAAGCTGATATATATGTTTATATAAAAGCTAATATATTCGGTAATATATCCCCATAAACTATAAGGGTGTTTAAATACGTCCTAGTCCATTCCTATGACAAGCAGTGACAATGTTGTGAGGCTAAGCATGACAAGGTTAATGATTTGTGGAAATCAAGATAACCTATTGCTTTTAATGATTCGCGCGGGAATCACCTATGTGAGAGAGAAGTAGGGTCGCTTAAAATGGATTTTGGGGTAAAAATCTTAGAGCTCTCACAGAACCAGGCTAGTGTTCCAGGATCATAATAGGACACGATAGTGAGGGGTTGGCTAGACTAGGGTGAGTGTTGTGTGAAGTGTATTGCCGTCTACATAAATGGGGGGTATGTTCAAAGACATCGTGTCTACACACCGCTAGGAGACTAAGTATGCTTCACAAAGGAAGGTTCAAAGGGTAACACCTTCTTATCCTGCAATTCTCAACCGTTGAATTGAATCTAAGAAACATGTATGTATAGATTGATCTCAATGTGAAAATGAATGAGTTTTGTTTTCACATGTGGAGGATTGTTGGAAAATATGTGAAAATGAATTAGTTTTGTTTTCACATGTGGGGAATTGCTGGAAAATATTTTATGAAAATAAAACTATGTAAACTTCTATTATTTTTTTTTATTCAAGTTTGCTAGTTGAAACACCATTTTGAATGAGTAAAAATATATTTAACATGTTTTTTAAGTTTTAGTCAAATACTTAATGGTTTTGGTTAATGGTGAATTGGGTGTTTCAACTCATGAGTTGATGGTGAATGTGATGTTTCAACTCTTTTTTCAAGTATAAATACCAAGGTGAGCCTTGGTTGAAAATGCACCAAACAACACAATCTTTAGTGTTCTCTCCTTCTTTCTCCCTAAAGAATTCCAACAATTCTTTGATCATGTTCATCATTTTCTTTAAGGTACAATTCGGGTGCTAGAGCCTTCCCCGGCAGTACATACTGCTTAGGCCGTTGTACCCTGGGAAACAAAACGGGGAGAGACCCGGAATTTGTTTTAAGGGCCCCGTGTCAAACACGATCTTCGGTCAAAATCGGAATTCTATTATTGTATTTTTTGATTTTTTAGTTGTATTCGTATTTGTAATTTACTTGCTTTCCTAGATAGGTTTGATTCTTTGTATTGTAATCGTAATATTAATAGTGTTTTTATTTTTATACGTGAACGGATTCCTACATATTGCGTTTTGATACCTTTATTGTAGGGTTATTGTAGTTTGAGAAATTATTTACGTATTATGTTTGTATACGATTTGCAATAACTTACACATTTTGTTTATTTGCAATAACTTACACATTTTGTTTATTTGCAATACTAATACATGTATATATTGCGTTTTGATACATTTATTGTTGTGTTATTTTTTATACCTTTATTGTAGGGTTATTGTAGTCGATCCGGCAACCAAGATGATGACGATGAAGATGATTAAACTGTTTTGTAACATTTTATTTGAACGATTTGCAATAACTTACACAATTTGTTTATTTTTGTTGAATGTTTTATGTATTATTTTGTGTAATGTTTTAATTTATATAACAGGTTTGACAGGTTTTAATTTTTGTTTTGTATAAAAATCTGGAAAAATTTTAAAATTAAAAAAAAATTATAATTTATACCAATCTCGAGGACAGGACGTCGAGATTGGGTCGTCGAGAAATGGTACTTTCAATTTTATTTTATATTTATTTTTTAAAAGTAAAAACCTTTTCCGACGCCCCAATATCGACGACATGTCGTCGAGAAAAGGGTTACCTATCTCAACGACTAATTCTCGACGACATTTTAAGCAGTCTCAACAAAGCTTTGCCGACGGAAACAATATCGACGCCATGTCGTCGAGATAGGCTTTCTCGTCGAGACAGGTCGTTGAAATTGCCTAAAATTCTTGTAGTGTGTATAGGCCAAATAGTTCAATGGTAAATTGTGCCTTGGTGTATTCATTCAACTGTATATTTTTAAAAAGTTCAAGTTTATTAAAAAAATTAATTTTGTAATGTACTTGTTTTTTATTTTTGTTTGTAAGAGAGTGGAAGATCTTTGTGGGATACTCTATATGGATTTGTTGTTTAGGGCATCTCTGGGGACAAAAACCACCCTTCGTGCTCCCATATGTCGGCTTTCCAATTCTTAATTATTTTTCTTAAAGAATGTCAGACTTAAACGCACGACGAGAACAGCCCTAAGTTTCAAACAAATAACAAACATCATATTGCACCTACATAACCATAACAGGCCAATGTGAGGCTAGCCTATTGGGTAAAGGCATATGTTTTTTAGAAGGAATGTCTCAGGTTCAAACCTGAGCAGTGGTGTAATTTAGGATTGTTAGTGTAAAAGTAGAATAGGGGTAATATTTGTCGTTAACTTAACCATAACAGGAAATTAACATATTGGAAAATATTTTGTGTTTAAAGTTCTATTAGACTTCAAAGAATACTTGAAGATTTGTTTTAGTTATCTTTTTTTTCTTAAAGTTCCTATTATATATCCTTCAATAATTTTCATGTTTTTTTTAATATACAGTTTCTAGTTTATATGCTTTTGTACTTGAAATTCTCATTTTAACGGCTAATTTTTTAAAAATAGTTTTGACTTTTAACTTATATATTTATACCAGATTTTTAATAATAGTTTTTTATGACATATTTGTTATGCCATTTTATTTTATTAACAAAAGGGTAATTTGATCATTTTTTAAAAAAAAACTATTAGAACTTTTAACAGACATCCACTTCAAGGACTACATGTGTTACTTTTTTAACAAAATAATGTACTAAACATGTAATTTCTTATCTCTAGGGGCCATAAATAAAATTCGTATAAGCCACAAGGCTCATCCGTGTAATTAATACTTTTTTCTTTGTTTTTTTGTTACTTTCTTTACGTATCATTATGGGTGTGTCATCAGATTTTAGATTTCTAATAACCAACTACTAGATGTTGCGTGTTGCGACGGTGATATTGATGTGGTTAAGCACGTAAAGATAGGCGTATAAAGTTGTGGCGAGTCGATTGTAAATATCGAAACGTAAATAAAAAAAAATATTAGTAATTCAAGAAAAAGTTAGGTCCTAGTAAAAATGAGCGTTAATGAAACACGAAACTAAATTTAAACGAAAAGAAGTAAAAACATATCGTCTTTGATCTAGCTTGTTTTGAATAAAACTTATGTCGAATGTATAGCCGAGGCTCAGGTTAGTCGTGACAGATTGAATCAAAATACACGCACCAAAATAAAACAATGGAAGCTTAAACAACAGTATGCAAAAAAAGTAAACTTAATACAAAAGAACCTAAACTGTTATTAACAAGCTAACATAACTTGGATGTTGAACAACGGTGGATTCCCCCTTCGTTAACACACAACAAGATGAAGCTAACTTGGATGTTGAACAACGATGGATCCCCCTCCGTTAACACACAACACGCTATCAAAGGACGGTTCCAGAATCGAGATGCTCGGTTTGAAACACAATCTTCCGGACCAAGAATCATCAGGGCAAACAAAGGCACAATTGTGACCAAAGAGGATGCATACCTTTGATTTTGACGAAAAAGAGGAACATGTATCGAATCAGAAAAGTGACCACATCCGTTGCAGGCTCCGTCGAGCCCTTTTACACCGTGCGCAACGCCACCGCTACCGTCACGGCCGTCGCTTAACACCGCAACTGCTCCATCGTCGACCCACAATCTCTCTATCATGATTCTCTGGCGTGAAAGTGTGAAACCCTAATGCGTGGAGTGAAAAAGTGGAAAAGGGAAAGATAAAACAAGAAGGAACACATGTTGTAAATAAAAAATATATTAAAATAATACCAAAACACTATTCATTTCGTTCTCTAATAAATATAGAGTATAATTCTTGCTAAAAACTTAAATTTTACGTAGTTTAAAACTACATCGATTTCTAAGTTAAGATGTCACTCACTTCACAATCAAACTCAAAGTGTGTTCTTCAGAATATGAAACATCTTCATAAGGAATATATTTCAATCAAAAATGCAATATCTTAAATTAAAGGTGAAAAAATGGGCGGCTCCAGTGGATGGCTTTGATGGTAAAGTGAACGTTGGAGGGGATGGAGGATGTTTTAGCCGCGTACACAAACAGGTGATCCAGGGGATTGAAGAAAATGAGGCCGTCCGTTGCTATAGTTGTAAACCAATATATCGATGGCAATGTGCGGTGGAGGTGGCCGTGGTTGTGGCATTGGGCAGTGTGCAATAGTAGTGGTTGTTTGTGATGGTAGAGGGAACAATGATGGGGTGGCAGATTACAATGGCGATGTGTGATGGTAGTGGGGGTGGCAGTGTTAGGGGGAGGGTGTGTGATGCACATGCGAGAGCGTATTCAAATGGTTTTCACGAACATTGATACAAATCAAAGGTTTTCTACCAAATAATCGGGACGAAAGCAAGTAGCTCTTTGATTTCATCGATCAAAACAAAACTAATTACAATTATAACCTATAACCCTAATTTATAATACACTTTAGATAAACTAAGAAACTAAATCTCTATTATTCAAATTTCAAACAAACAAAATAAATACAAGATAATGATAATCTCTGAGATTATCCAATGCCTTCTAGCACACTCCATCCGATCCATAGACTTGAATCGGGCCTAAAACATCCAGATGGATCAATACACTGAAAAAACGGTCCGCTTAATGAATGTTCATGCCATTGACCGAATACCTGCATTAAGATCCATAGACGCTCATGCATCAGGCCGAAAGGAAAGTAAAAAGGGAGAAAACCAGCAATAGCGGAAAATGTATTTTGTTTTGAGTTGATTTTCTGATGCGTTGTCGACAGAAAATATCATCGGTAAAGAGTTACTTTATTCCGTTAGTGTTTGCTAACAATTTAGCGACGAATGACTAAGATGTTGGTCATTTGTCAGTGATAACCGACAGATTACCGAGTACTAGCTTTATTTTTTGGGTTTGTTAGACCTTAATCGACCTTAGTACATTACTTTTGTTTACACAGACCTATACCGGGTCATACTGGGTCTTGATGGGCCTTACAATGTGTGTTGCCTTGTGTTGCTTACACAAACATGTTTTGGATAAAAATTAACAAGACTAGTTTTGTAACAAAATTTAGAATGTGAGGTAGTGTGCTTGAAAGAATCGTGATTAAAATATAAAGGAAAACTGTAAACGGCACGATTGTTTACGAGGAAAGCCCTTCATCCTTCAAGATCTCCGGCATAAACCCTCGGGAGCCGACTAAACGTCGGGCTGCCTTGTGTTCTTTAATAAATCGATGAAAAAAGTACAATATGAGCAACTAGTGATCGAATACTAAGTGTTACAGAGGTTGAATGTGAGTATTCAGTAATGCTAAGTGTGATTGTGTGTGTTTCTAATCGACCAAGTTGCTTATTATATACAAAAGATAAAAATAACTAAAAAGCGAGGATCCCGGCTAAAAATCAGGTATTCATGGCAGTTACAAGCCTCCATTAATTCTTGACCGTTATGATTTGAATTCCACGCGTTTTCCTAACTGTTTGAACAGTTCTTCAGCCATATTTTTAGTCATTAATGACGTGTTAGTTACCTGTATGACCAAGTCAAAGAAAAACACGTAATATTAGTTGTTACAACGGTTAGTTAATCAGGATACTGAAACATAGTAAGGATCATGGATACCGATACTTATCTGAGTATCCGGGATACCAGATGTAAAAACGGAGGCATAACAAAACCTACATCGGCACATTACAAGTCAGTTTACAAAAATTCACTGATATTTACATGTACACACATGCATGTGCAAGTAGCTAGACGCGGGCACCACGAGGTATACGTTCCCGTATATTGGTATGTATGCCCACGAAACCTGGTGTATAACACATGGGAACAGATATAGAAAAAATAACTTTACATATGTGCACATTGGAGAACAAATGCAAAATGGGAAACCAACTCCTGGCACGAGCATGCTTATATTATATGTTACGCGTAAGGTAGAAAACACACCGGTGATGAAGTGTTTAAATTTCAAGACCACCAATTTCATCAAAAGCTGCTAACAACTTCAAATATAAAAAGCAATGAAACTAAAATAAATATTTTTAATTTAATGTGTTGAAATATACCAATATAAAAACTTGTTTAATCCTTAATATAATGCATTTCAGAAGTCATTCGAAGATGCCAGTGATATCAACTTCCATATATTTTGTAGCTAGTTCTTTTAATTTATAAAATTACATGTCTATTTAATGATTTTTAAACAACTAATAAAGACCTATACTTAATGGTATTACGATATAAGTATTTAACATTAATAGAAACGAATTAATTAATCTCATCCAATGATTGGAGTAGAGACTCATACCATCACATGAGATATAATTATCTTTTTCTTTTAGAACATTTGCCATTTTATTAACTAATAAAACAGGACAAAAGGGTCCGCGAAAAACCGAAAATCCCAAACAAAAAACTAAACAATAACATGTATCAAATTAAAATCACACAATCTCTCCCAATCTAAATTACCAATAGCATCCTCGAGAATGTCATATCCCGACGTAGCCGAACCATGAAACGGAATGAGATATAATTATATAAGTATTGGTTTTCATCACAAAATTGTATTTATATATTTTTATAATTTACGCTCCTTGTTACAATTATTTAATTTAACAAAAATGTTTAAACCATTTAACGTCTTTTATTAAAGCGAAAGAAAGTTTTCTTTACAATTGTTAAATTTAACAATGTTTAACATTATTCACTACCAAAAAACTGATAAGTTTGCGACAGCAGATTTCGTCGGTAATTTGTCGGAATTGGCCGTTAGCGACAAGTTTCCGACAAAAACTGTTTGTCGGAAAACCCCTCGTAGGAAAAAAAATTTCCGACAAAGTTCCGACAAAATTTCCAACGAATTAGCGACAAAGCTCTTTCGTCGGTAATCTCCGACAATATTCCGACGATTATATTCTTTAAGGTCTGTGACGAAATTGCGACGAGTTTCCCACAAAACAGTTTTTTAAGTATTATTATTTTAATTATTAATAATAATACAAACAATAATAATAATAATAACTAATCAGTATTACTAGTATTTAATTTTTCATTTATTATGATAACGACAAATTTCCGACATTTTTCCGACAATTCTAAATTTTATTTTATATTTTTTTCTAATAATACAATTACTACAAATTTCCGACAACTTTTTTAAAAAATTTCTGACAATTTTCCTACAATCTTAACCTCTTTTCTGGTTTACAATACCAACAAGTTTCCGACAATTCTAAATTAAAATAATAAAAAAAACTAAAATTGCAGAAAAATAGCAAAAAATTTGCAGAAAAATAGCAAAAATAATTGCAGAAAAACAGGAGAAAAATTCCAAAAAAAATGTTTCAATATATCAATCACAGTTTACAACCAAAAAAAATATTTTAACAATTACTATTACTAATCGGCTAATTTTTTCAAAATTTCTTCAAGTTGTTTTTGTAATTTTTGCTCCTTTGCATCTCGTTCGGCCCGCTCTTGTTCCCTTTCAACTCGTTCTCGTTCGGCCCGCTCTTGTTCCCTTTCAACTCGTTCTCGTTCTCGACCTCCCGTTCTTTTTGTAGTTCAGACAGATCAAATATCTTGGACCTAAAATTTGTTAAAACATATATAATTAATACATAATACACACTTACATACATGCATATGCTCAAAATAGGTACGGGTCAAGGGTTGTGCTCAAAATATGCACGGATCAAAACGAGTTGTGATCAAAATAGGTATGGGTCAAAATGAGCCGATCTAAGAAATATCAAATAAGCAACTTTCAACTTAAATGGGTCAAAATTACCCGAACCCGTTTTATGAAACTATAACAATCAATTTTCTTTATAAAACTATAACAATCAACTTTTAGTTTAAATGGATCAAAATAACCCGAACCAACTTTATAAAACTATAGCAATCAACTTTAAATTTAAATGGATCAAAATGACCCAAACCCAATTTATGAAACTATAACAATCAACTTTCAATTTAAATGGGTCAAAAATGACCCGAACCCACTTTATGAAACTATAACATTCATCTTTCAATCTAAATGGGTAGAAATGACCCAAACCCACTTTATGAAACTATAATAATTAACTTTCGATTTAAATGGGTCAAAATGACACAAACACATACATATACATAAAAACACACATACACATACATACTTATAAACCTAACAATTTAAGATACACATACATACAAACACAAACATATAATAATCATAATAATAGTTTCCTAACCCGGCAAGAGCAATGCCTAAACAAACCATGCAATGCAACATGAAAACAACGATTTCCAAAACCGGTCCTCCTAACCCGGAAACAATAATGCCCATCTATAGTTTGCCTTTCAATGTTAGTAACAATACTGAAATTAATGTACCAAACATGCCATTTAGACATCAAACTGCCGCAGTAAATTTAACAATTGGAGTTCTTCAAAAGGTTCTACTGTTCCAAGAAAAAAGCTTTATTTGACCTTTTAAAGTCAAACCTCCTACTTTCCTATGCACAATTTTTATGGATTTTATTGTTGCCAACAAACTGCTTATAGCACACAAACTACAACAAAAATCCCCAAAATTTTCTTATATAGGTAGTGACTTTCCCCGGAAAAATCCCCAAAATTTTCTTTAATGCATGCAACCTATTGAATCAATTTTAATCGTATTTAGCACACAAACTACAACAAAAAAAACTTGGAAACAATATATACCTGATTTGACGGTCTTGGAATACACGCTCTGTAGTGCTTGCATTTTCTTCCATAGTTTCCTTCAACCGGATAGCATTAACCTGTACACTCATTTTATAATGTCAAACTTGATTGTGTATCTAGGAAAACAACAAGATCAGTTAATAATTCTTTTAAGGGTAGCAAAACAATTGTAAGAAACTGAATTCAATTAAATTAAAAATTAAAAAACCACCTTTTGTAGAACACGGACTTAGATCAACGCAAGCACATCCAGACCCATACAAAAAGAGAAAACTTTTGTATTCTTGCTTGCATTAAAGGTATGGTAAAACGAAATCTGAAAGTAAACAAATCATAAGGACTTTTCCACTTATTTGTAGATTAAAACCCTTAAAATTGCATACCTGAACTGGTATTAGTCGAAAGAGTGAGGGGTTGGGGTACAGGTCGTCGACGCAGTCAGCGCAGTGAGAACGGAGATGAGCGGAGATAAGCGGCGATGAGGGTTCTGCCCTAATTTCTTGAAACGAGAATCACTCCTAAACGATGAAAGAGATGTAGTAGCTTCGATTCTTTGGAAAACTGAAGCCATTTATATGAAACGGGAGAGGGATTGCTGTGAATCGAGATTTGATAGAGAAAGTGAGCGATAGATAGGGTATAGAATTAGGATATGGAGGGAAACTGAAAGTATTTGGGGAAAAGCAAGAGGGGGAAAATTATTTGGGGAAAAGCAAGTTAGCGGTATTTGGGGAAAAAACTGAATTTATATATATATGTTTTTCATTTTTTTAAAACAACGAGAAATTTTTTTAAATATCGAATATACCGTTATAACGTGCTTATTTCTACCTATGTTTCGGTTAGATGTTCACAACCGAATCGTCACAACATACCACCCGCCGCAACGCACGGGGTATAATACTAATTAACGTTACAAATGAAAATTATATTTTTAAGATTATGATTTATGACTGTAGGGCTTAATGGACCCTATTTGACCATGAATGACCATAATTAACTAACAACAACCCTATGATGAAGTGTTTTGACTAACATGAAGAGTTCTTGAGATAAGATCGTAAAGGTTATGATGACATAACAGTCAAAGACATCTATCTTTAGAGTTAAGATAAGAACACCAAAGACTATCAAAGTTACCAATGAAAGACTTCTATTAGTAACTACGTATTCTGCGAGTTGGAAAGGGTTTCAAAAGGTTTTCCTTATAAGTTTCATTAATAGAATCGTGAAACTTGGAGACACTGTGTTAAATAAAGTTCACACATATCAAAATCTACCTAAACCATTCACTAAGCCTATACCTCAAGCTATACGTTTTAGAATCCTTGAATATTGTATTCTAAAAGTCCGTAGTCGATCAGATTCATGGTAATCAATTTGAACGTGAGTAGTTTGTTTAGACCACTTTGAATTAGAGACGAGAACAAGAATGGTTAAACAATATATGAGAAATGACTAGTATCCATGTCTCATGTTCAAAGTTTACCCTAAACAGTAATGATATATAAATAGTTGACAATTGTAATAAGTCATACATTGTTAGGGGGAGTGAGATGCAGCTAGGCATCTACCATTATCTAAGTTGAAATGATCAATCGATGAATCGTCCAAGTGGGAGATTGTTGGACATTAGATGTCTGATCGTCAATTATATCAATGTTGATATCGAGGTATGATCCAAATAGTTACACTTTAGACAACGTGCAATTAATAATATTTAATCATAAACATTATACATCACGAAACACGTATATATAAATTCAATGGATAAATATTTAAACAGTAAATTCAGTGATTAATTATTTAAAAAAATAATTAGAGGTAAAAGACTTAAATAGTAACACACACATACACACATATGCATATACACATACAATAATGCACACCCTCATACACATACATACACTAACACATATGCATATACACATACAGTAACATACATATACATATGTTAATAATAATTTCAATCCTTAATTATTATAAAAGTATTTAATTATTAATATTATGTTAAATGATAATAATACTAATAATTACTAATGATTTTCGTTACTAATATTATAAAATTAAAAAAATGACATATTTATTTTTTTTAATAAAATTTAGTAAACATAATGTTACATTATTTATAAGCTACTTTACTTAAAAAAAATTTATAAAATAAATAGGGTAACTTCCTTAATAAATAGTCGAATATATATATTTTTGTGGGAAACTTGTCGAAAATATTTATATATTCCGACGATTTTCCGACGATTTAAAAAAAAACCTATCTTTAAAATATTAAATAAATAAAAAACCATATTTAAATAAATATATTAAATGAATTTAAAAATAAAAAATTACATTTGTGGGAAACTTGTCGAAAACAATTATATATTCCGACGATTTTCCGACCATTTTGAAAAGGTCTATTATTTAAATATTAAAAAAATAAGTTAACTTTATTAATAAATATGTTAAAAGGATAAAAATATAAAAAATTAGTTTTGTGGGAAACTTGTCGGAAATATTTATATATTCCGACAATTTTCCGACAATTTTGAAGAAAACCTATTTTTTAAAATATTAAATAAATAAATAACCTTATTTAATATATATATCAAACTAATTTAAAAATATAAAATTATATTTGTGGAAACTTGTCGGAAATAATTATATATTCCGACGATTTTCCGACAATTTTGAAAAAGCCTAATTTTTAAATATTAAATAAATAAGTTAACTTTATTGATAAATATGTTAAACAAATTAAAAAAATAATATAAATACTTTTGTGGGAAACTTGTCGGAAATAATTATATATTCCGACAATTTTCCAACAATTTTGAAAAAGCCTAATTTTTAAATATTAAATAAATAAGTTAACTTTATTGATAAATATGTTAAACGAATTAAAAAACAAAAATAATTACTTTTGTGGGAAACTTGTCGGAAATAGTTATATATTCCGACGATTTTCCGACAATTTTGAAAAAGCCTAATTTTTAAATATTAAATAAATAAGTTAACTTTATTGATAAATATGTTAAACAAATTAAAAAAAATAATATAAATACTTTTGTGGGAAACTTGTCGGAAATAGTTATATATTCCGAAGATTTTCCGACAGTTTTGAAAAAGCCTAATTTTTAAATATTAAATAAATAAGTTAACTTTATTGATAAATATGTTAAACGAATTAAAAAACAAAAATAATTACTTTTGTGGGAAACTTGTCGGAAATAGTTATATATTCCGACGATTTTCCGACAATTTTGAAAAAGCCTAATTTTTAAATATTAAATAAATAAGTTAACTTTATTGATAAATATGTTAAACAAATTAAAAAAAATAATATAAATACTTTTGTGGGAAACTTGTCGGAAATAGTTATATATTCCGACGATTTTCCGACAGTTTTGAAAAAGCCTAATTTTTAAATATTAAATAAATAAGTTAACTTTATTGATAAATATGTTAAACGAATTAAAAAAATAAAATAATTACTTTTGTGGGAAACTTGTCGGAAATAAATATATATTCCGACGATTTTCCGACCAAGTAAAAAAAGTTATTTTTAAATATTAAATAAATAAGTTAACTTATTTAATAAATATATCATATGAATTAAAAAATAGAAAAAAAATATTTTTGTGGGAAACTTGTCGGAAGTAGCTTATAATTGGCGACGGAATAGCGACAACTTTATTTTTGTTGGAATTTTGTCGGAAAATTGTAGGAAATATTATGGTTACTTTTTTTTTTTTTTTTGTTGGAAAATTGTCGTTAACTCGTGGAAAATTAGTTTTGTTGGTAATTTGTCGGAAACTTTTGTAGGAAAAACCCATGTTTTCTAGTAGTGATTAAAACTTATTTGATAATCTAATTTGACCTAGTTTCTTTTACTAGATAATTTTTAACTACTTGATAAATTAAAAAAAAAAGTTGATGTAATCTGAGAAAGAGTAAAAGGCAAATAATAAAATAAACTCAAGTCATCTGTATTCTATCATCTTTTATACAAACATATGACTATCATGAAGATTTTATACAATCAAGCAGAAACTAATAACAAGTTAAAACTCAGAAATCTTACAAGTTAACTTTGATTTACAAACTTAGAAAATAGCATATCATTTCATGTTTTTAATTCCAAATACACAAATGGATAGGTCCCACTTATGAGTTGTACTTTACCTGTGTCACCTTGGCCCACAGTGGACTACTGATTTTAAAATACACAACAACTCTATGATTAGGAATTAATTAACCTAGTCGATACACAATAACATTCTTGAAACCCTCATAAATGGTATAAATAGGTTTCATTCTTCCTCTATCTCCCAATCATTTCAAAACCATCTTTT
The DNA here is from genome assembly GCA_023525975.1 of Smallanthus sonchifolius. Classification (NCBI taxonomy): domain Eukaryota; kingdom Viridiplantae; phylum Streptophyta; class Magnoliopsida; order Asterales; family Asteraceae; genus Smallanthus; species Smallanthus sonchifolius. The sequence continues at coordinate 77,734,397 of CM042034.1, forward strand.
TATCATCAAAACCAAAAGAAACAAAAAGATGGAGTCTTTTGGAAACTTCTTTGATGAAGAATGGCACAATTTAGATAGAATGTTTTGCATCGACGAGGGTTTAAGATTTAGAGTTGATGAATGTTCTGATCACTTTGTAGCTGTCGAGGATTTAGGGTTTAGGGTTGATAAATGTTCTGATCACTTTGTAGCTGACAAAGAACATTTAGTTAATGTGTCCGATATTGTTAACCCTAATTTCTACCACTTTTTCTCTCAAGAAAATAGCATTAGTAGTAGTGATGTTAGTAATGGCACCATCTCTAATCTCTATCCAAATCAAGAGAGTTTCCCATTTTTTCATTCTCATATTGTTCCTTCATTATCAAATGATGTGTGTGATCAATCCGTCCACTTTCGTATGATGAACGAGATCAACAACTCGACAACCCAATTATTTTCTGAAGAAAGTCTCTACTTGACACAAGATCTAACATTGGAGAAGGTTGGAATGGAGAATCCACTTGTTTCAAGTCGGGAAACCGCTCTCAAAAGGAAGTTTAAAACACATGATGTTGATGATGAAGTTGACAATGAGGAAATCGATAAGAACCCCAAGAAAAGAATTCGAGTTTCAAGAGAGAATGTAAGTATATTATTTTGTTTATCTTCAAGAACACGTTATAACACAAAATATTAACCCTACTTAAAAAATAAATCTTATAGAATCTTGTTTTGTGTATGATATCAACAGAAAAATAAGAAGAGTGTGCAACTAAAGAAGAATCAGAAGATGAATGACACAGAAGAGAGAAACAAGAAAAACAATGGCGAAATGAATGGGCAAAGTTCAAGTTCTTGTAGCTCCAATGATGATATAAATTTATCTCAAGACTCGAATGGAGCAAGTAACTTAAACGGTAAAACAAGAGCGAGTAGAGGAACTGTAACTGATCCCCAAAGCCTCTACGCAAGGGTAAGTACCTCATGAGGGATTATTTGTCCATCGGTGAAAGTCCTTTTTGCATTTCAATGATTTCTATCAACAAAAACATGATTATCCTTTAACTAATAATCTTGGAAACCTTTGATTTTACAGAAAAGAAGAGAGAGGATTAATGAGAGACTGAGAATCCTTCAGAACCTAGTACCAAATGGTACAAAGGTTGACATTAGCACAATGCTTGAAGAAGCAGTTGAATATGTGAAGTTCTTGAAGCTCCAAATTCAGGTAAATGGACCAAAATGTCATCGTTTTTCCTTTTAAGTAATTAAGTTGGGAACTTTTGAAAAAAAAAATAAACTTAATAAAAAAGAGGGAATATGTAGCGACGAGTTATCGTTGCTACGTGATTTTCATATGCCGCTTATTTTTCCCTCCATCCTGCTAAGCCCTATATATAGAGACGATATATATTGCAATAGAGTTTGAAATGTCAACTTTATGGAATGCCTATAGGGAAAGTAAATCGTCGATATAGACCTCATCCCTGAAGGTTGTAGTGAGTGATATAATTTCGTTTTTCAAATTTAATCAACTAATTATTATTATTTTATTAATTGTTTTACAGTTGTTGAGCTCTGACAATATGTGGATGTATGCTCCTATAGCTTACAATGGAATGGACATGGGTCTCTACCAAAATATTTCACAAAATCTAAGAAATTGTTAGGTTTTGGGGATTTTGTTTTATCACATTTTTTATATAAAAGAGAGGATGAAATTTATGAATAATTATATATTTATATAAACTATATATTACTGATATTTGGAAATTCAAATATATATGAAATATGCATGTATCCAATATTTAGATGCAAAAGTGAGTTTCCAAAATTTGATGTTATGGACATTGAAATAAACTTTAATAATAGATTTCGAATTTGGAAATAAGTGTAGCAAAATTCATATTTAATTACCAATTCCAATATATCTCTACATGCGTACAACATAGAGAAAAATATTCATACACGATGACATTCTTGCATGTTGTGTTTAGTTGCTTTCTATATCATGATGGGCCAAATATAATTTTAAAGTCAACTAATATAATATATAAAGCAAGTGTAAACTTATGGAACTAATTTTTTTAATAGTAATTCTTATCTCTTGTGTATTTTAATTAAAAAGCAATAATTCTTGCATTTTTTATTCTAGATTGACATTTAATTATTAACTACAAAAAAAAATTAAATATCAAGTATATCGAATTTCACATATAATTAACTATTTCCAGATATTTGGCTAGTATTTCACCTTTTACTGCATACGAGCCATTAAAATGGTTAGCGATTAACAAAGAGTCAACGTATACTTGGAGATACCTGATTTTCATATCCCAAGCTAATTTCAAGCCAGCTATTAGAGCTTCATACTCAGCTTCGTTATTAGTCGCTTGGAACTCACAACTTATAGATTGGGATATCATGTCCCCTTGTGGCGATTTCAGCATGATCCCTAGACCCACGTTTGATGCCCCGTCAGTGAATAGAATCCACTTATCCTTGGATTCCTCTAATTGTTGAACATCAAGGTCTGCTTCATGCTGTATATATCACTGCTGAAATCAGCCACAAAGTCTGCGAGTGCTTATGATTTTATCGCTAGTCTGGGCTCATATACGAGATCATATGCGCTGAGCTTGACCGACCATTTTGCCATCCTTCCAGACATTTCTGGCTTTCTTAAAACACACTTAATAGGATAATTAGTCTTTACGTGAATAGTGTGTTTCAAAATAGTGTCTAAGTTTAGTGGATGCTATTATTAAAGCCAATATTAATTTTTCTAGATGAGAATACCTGGTTTTTGCCTGGAGTAGGCTTTTACTTACATAATATACCAGATGTTGTCGGCCTTCATGATCCTTGACTAGGACGGTACTTACAGAATTATCGGATACCGCCAAGTATAGGGATAATGGTTCGCCATCTTCTGGTTTCATCAATAGAGGAGCTGATGATAAGCATTCCTTTAATGATTGAAGTGCTTGTTCATGCTTCTCTTCCCATTCGAATCTCTTGTTCTTCTTTAAGATGTCGTAGAACTCTTTGCACCTTTCTGAGGATCTTGATATGAATCGGTTGAGTGCTGCTACTCTGCCGATTAGCCTCTAGACATCCTTGGTGTTTACTAGGGATTTCAGATTGATGATTGCTTTGATTTGCTCTGGACTGGCTTCTATTCCTCTTTTGGTTATCATATAGCCTAAAAACTTTCCTGCCCCCACTCCGAAGTGGCATTTGGAAGGATTCAGCTTCATGTTATATTGGTCCGGGATATCGAATGCGTCTCTGAGATCCCAGAGATAATCCTCGGCTTTCTTTGATTTTACCACCATGTCATCTATGTAGACCTCCATGGTGTCCCCTAGTTTCTCTATGAACATCATGTTCACCAGCCTTTGGTATGTAGCACCTACATTTTTCAAACCAAAAGGCATAGCCATATAACAATAAATACCTGTTGGAGTCATGAAGGCAGTATCCTCCTGATCCGAAGGTTCCATCTGGATCTTTTGGAATCCTGATGAAGCATCCATGAATGTCAGCATTTTGTGGCCTGCTGTAGCGTCAACCATTGAGTCTATATGTGGTAGTGAAAAAGGATCTTTGGGACACGCTTTATTCAAGTCAGTGAAGTCTACACAGACTCTCCATTTCACATTATTCTTCTGAACCACCACCACATTAGCTAGCCACCTTGGGAATTTTACTTCCCTTATCATTCCTGCTTTCAATAGTCTCTCGACCTCTTCCTGGATAATTGCGTTCCTTTCTGGTGCAAATTTTCTCCTCTTTTGGTGCATTGGCCTGAAACTATTATCAACACCCAATTTATGCGTAATAATATCTTTAGAGATACCTGTCATGTTTTCATGTTTCCAGACGAAGGTTGAAGTTCTGCTTTTTAGTAACTCTATAAGATTCTGCTCAATATCCTTGGGGATATTGGTTCCAACAAGCACCTTGACGTCAAGATCCTCCGTACTATGGGATACTTCTTTAACATCTTGCTCTTTGGTTTCCAGTACGTCTTGGGCTTGTTTCTTTAATTGCTATGCTTGCCTGGTCTTGGAGGAAGCTTTCATCGAAGAGGTGTAACAGTCCTTCACATCTTGTTGATCGCTGTTGATCTTTACTACCCCCAAGGGGTTGGCATCTTGACACATTGGTGATATGTCGAAGGTACCGCTTTCATGTCGTGTATCCAAGGTCTCCCTAGAATAATATTATAACAAGATAACGAATCTATTACACAAAACTTTTGTATAGTGTTTACCCCATCGATATATATCGGAAGCTTTATCTCTCCGACTGTGTTCTTGACCTCTCCGCTGAATCCTACTAGTACCGCAGTCTTGGGGATAATTTCGGAATCCGGGATCCCCATTCTTTTTATAACATCATGCTGAATGATGTTCGTTGAGCTTCCTCCATCGATCAATATCCTTCGAATAAAGTGATTAGCAATATACAGAGTGATCACCAGTCCGTCATGATGAGGATCCTGAACGTTATCTCTGTCATCCTCATCGAATGAGATCACCTTCTCTTCAGTTAAGCTGGAGGTTCTGATGGGCTTGTCTCCTTTTTCTGTCTTTGCTTCTTTGGCATTTCTTTTTGCTGCAGAGTAAGAAGTAACACAAATATCAGATCCACCAGATATAAAGCCTATTACCTTAGCATCCGGAGGCAGGGATTTTTCTCTTTGCGTGATCCTTAGTCTTATTCTTTCCTTTGCCTAGGAATTCTTTAAGATACCCCTTGCTTAAGAGATAGCTTATCTCTTTGCGCAGGGCGATGCAATCTTCGGTCACATGGCCAAAATCCTCATGGAAAGCACACCATTTGGACTTATCCTTTCCTCCGGTATTCCTCTCAAATTTGCGAGGCCATCTAGCCTTCTCTCCGAGATCCTGCATGGCATATAACAAACCAGTTGTGTCAAGTGAAAAGCAATATTCAGATAACTTATGATATTCTTCCTTTTCCTCGTCATCTTCCACAACGTTCACCCTGTGATTATCAGGCTTAGAATATGGTTTGGATCTGTACGGCTTGAAAGGTGCAGACTCAGCCTTCCGGTTAGGTTGATTGTAACTGGTTGGAGCTTCTACCCTTTGTTGGATTTTCTTGTCATCCTCGAGCCTGATAAATCGTAATGCCCTGTTCCTGACTTTGTCAAGATTCCTACAAGGATTCATGACAAGGTCTTCATAAAATTGAGAATCTTTCTTCAGTCCCATCTTGAATGCTTGGACTGCAGTGGCTACGTCAAGGTTCGGGATGTCCAAGGATTCTCAGCCAAACTTGCTGACATAGTCCCGGAGGGATTCCCCGGGATTCTAAATTATCCTGTATAAGTCACTTATTAACCTTTCAAAAGTTCTACTGCAAGAAAATTGATTGTTAAACAGGTTAATAAAATGAGCAAATGAAGTAATAAAATATGGAGGAATATTAAGTAGCCATTTTAAGGCTGATCCTGTTAAGGTGGAGCCAAAGCCCTTGCACAGACAAGCTTCCTTTAGGTCCAAAGGTATGGGGTTAATCTCCATTCTTTCCCTGTACTACACGACGTGCTCCTCGGGATCTGTATTTCCGTCATAATGCTTCATGTTGAGAGTCTGAAAGCGCCTAGGGATCTCCGCATCGCATATGAGATGGGTAAATCTGGAGATCCTGTGATTGGTAGTGGACATCTCGGGTATAGGCTGGACCACGCCTGGTACACTGGAGATCATCTCCCTTAGCTTCTTCAGTTCTTTAGCCATGGACGGAGTGATCCCTGTATCCTTCATAGATTCATTAGTATTGAAAAATCTATTGAAAGTGTTACCCATGTCAGGATTTCCAGATGTTGATCCCGGAGTAAATCCAAGATCCTGACTCGTAGTGACTTTAACAGCCGGAGTTGGTCAAACAGTAGTAATTCCGGTCTGCATTGGAAGAAAGTCTCCCTTATGGACTCCTGAGGATCCTGAATAATCGAAATCCAAGATCCTTGGCTGCAGCGGGGGTCGTCACTTCCATTAGTTTCTTTGATTCTTTGACCTTCTTAAGCTCTCTGAACAACGATTGGTAAGTCTTTTTCTTCTGCTCCATTTGCTGCTTCACTTCCGAGAACATTTTGAGAATCTCGTCGTTTGAAACAAGCATAGGTGTGCCAACGGATATTCCGGATCCCGAAAAACCCGCAAGAGTATTTTTCTTCTGCTGATTATCATTCTTTTTTTGGAATGACGGAGGAGGAGGAGGAGGAGGAATAGGGTTGACTAACCCAGAGGTCGAAGATGGAGCAGAAACAGAAACATTCTTGGATTGGGACGACATTTTTTAAATCAGTTTTGAAAGATAATGATTGAACACGAATTTTAGTAAAGATTTAAGGATAAAAAACACCACTTACCCCACAGTCGGCGCCAAATTGTTTTGGATAAAAATTAACAAGACTAGTTTTGTAACCAAATTTAGAATGTGAGGTAGTGTGCTTAAAAGAATCGTGAATAAAATATAAAGGAAAACTGTAAACGACACGAGTGTTTACGAGGAAAGCCCTTGATCCTTCAGGATCTCCGGCATAAAACCTCGGGAGCCGACTAAACGTCGGGCTGCCTGGTGTTCTTTAATAAATCGATGAAAAAAGTACAATATGAGCAACTAGTGATCGAATACTAAGTGTTACAGAGCTTGAATGTGAGTATTCAGTAATGCTAAGTATGATTGTGTGTGTTTCTAATCGACCAAGTTGCTTATTATATACAAAAGATAAAAGTAACTAAAAAGCGAGGATCCCGGCTAAAAATCAGGTCTTCATGGCAGTTACAAGCCTCCATTAATTCTTGACCGTTATGATTTGAGTTCCACGCGTTTTCCTAACTGTTTGAACAGTTCTTCAGCCATATTTTTAGTCATTAATGACGTGTTAATTACCTGTATGACCAAGTAAAAAAAAACACGTAATATTAGTTGTTACAACGGTTAGTTAATCAGGATACTGAAACATAGTAAGGATCATGGATACCGATACTTATCTGAGTATCCGGGATACCAGAGGTAAAAACTGAGGCATAACAAAACCTACACCGGCACATTACAAGTCAGTTTACAAAAATTCATTGATATTTACATGTAGACTCATGCATGTGCAAGTAGCTAGACGCAGGCACCACGAGGTATACGTTCCCTTATCTTGGTATGTATGCCCCCGAAACCTGGTGGATAACACATGGGAACACATACAGATAAAATAACTTTACATATGTGCACATTGGAGAACAAATGCAAAATGGGAAACCAACTCCTGGTACGAGCATGCTTATATTATATGTTACGCGTAAGGTAGAAAACACACCGGTGATGAAGTGTTTAAATTTTAAGACCACCAATTTCATAAAAGGCCGCTAACAACTTCAAATATAAAAAGCAATGAAACTAAAATAAATATTTTTAATTTAATGTGTTGAAATACACCAATATAAAAACTTGTTTAATCCTTAATATAATGCATTTCAGAAGTCATTCGAAGATGCCAGTGATATCAACTTCCATATATTTTGTAGCTAGTTCTTTTAATTTATAAAATTACATGTCTATTTAATGATTTTTAAACAACTAATAAAGACCTATACTTAATGGTATTACGATATAAGTATTTAACATTAATAGAAACGAATTAATTAATCTCATCCAATGATTGGAGTAGAGACTCATACCATCACATGAGATATAATTATCTTTTTCTTTTAGAACATTTGCCATTTTATTAACTAATAAAACAGGACAAAAGGGTCCGCGAAAAACAGAAAATCCCAAACAAAAAACTAAACAATAACATGTATCAAATTAAAATCACACAATCTCTCACAATCTAAATTACCAATAGCATCCTCGAGAATGTCATATCCCGACGTAGCCGAACCATGAAACGGAATGAGATATAATTATATAAGTATTGGTTTTCATCACAAAATTGTATTTATATATTTTTATAATTTACGCTCCTTGTTACAATTATTTAATTTAACAAAAATGTTTAAACCATTTAACGTCTTTTATTAAAGCGAAAGAAAGTTTTCTTTACAATTGTTAAATTTAACAATGTTTAACATTATTAAAACTTATTTGATAATCTAATTTGACCTAGTTTCTTTTACTAGATAATTTTTAACTACTTGATAAATTAAAAAAAAAAGTTGATGTAATCTGAGAAAGAGTAAAAGGCAAATAATAAAATAAACTCAAGTCATGTGTATTCTATCATCTTTTATACAAACATATGACTATCATGAAGATTTTATACAATCAAGCAGAAACTAATAACAAGTTAAAACTTAGAAATCTTACAAGTTAACTTTGATTTACAAACTTAGAAAATAGCATATCATTTCATGTTTTTAATTCCAAATACACAAATGGATAGGTCCCACTTATGAGTTGTAGTTTACCTGTGTCACCTTGGCCCACAGTGGACTACTGATTTTAAAATACACAACAACTCTATGATTAGGAATTAATTAACCTAGTCGATACACAATAACATTCTTGAAACCCTCATAAATGGTATAAATAGGTTTCATTCTTCCTCTATCTCCCAATCATTTCAAAACCATCTTTTTATCATCAAAACTAGGTCTGGCAAACTGAGCGGGTCGGGCGGGTTCGGGTCACGGGTCATAACGGGTTCGGGTCATAACGGGTTCGGGTCAGAATGGGTTCGGGTCAAAACGGATTTGGAGCAAAATTAGTCCGGGTCAAAACGGGTTGTTTTAAAAAAAAACTATCAATTGGGTTCGAGTCCAAATGACATCGCCACCACCCACACCACCCCCACCCGTCACACCCCACCACGCCGCCATCGCCCGATCGCGGCCACCCACCTACCCCACCACACCCAACCCCACCCACCCTACCCCATTCCACCCAACCCAACCCTACCCCACCCCCACCCACCCTACCCCACCCCATCCCACCCACCCCCTCCCCACCCACCCACACCCCTCCATGCCGCCATGGCAAGATCGTCCCAACCCACCCCACCCCACCCCACCCTACCCCACCCCACCCCACCTACCCTACCCACCCCACCCCCGCCATCGCAAGATCGTCGCCACCCACCCCACCCTACCCCACCCCCACCCACCCCGCCATCGCAAGATCGTCGCCACCCACCCACCCCTACCCTACCCACCCCACCCCCACCACCGCCCCACCCCACCCACCCCCTTCCTCAGGCGGTGGCGACGTAGTGGGGTGTGATGGGTGGGGTTGGGGTGGGTAGGGTAGGGGTGGGGTGGGGTAGGGGTAGGGTGGGGGTGAGTGGGGACGATCTTGCGATGGCGGCATGGCAGGTGTGGTGGGTGGGGAGGGGGTAGGGTGGGGTAGGGTGGCGTGGGCTAGGGTGGGGTAGGGTGGGGTGGGTGGCGACGATCTTGCGATGGCGGGGTGTGGTGGGTGGGGTGGGGTGGGTAGGTGGGGTGGGGTGGGGTAGGGTGGGGTGGGGGTGGGGACGATCTTGCGATGGCGGCATGGAGGGGTGTGGGTGGGTGGGGATGGGGTTAGGGTGGGGGTGGGATGGGGTGGGTATGGGTGGCGACGGTGGTGGGTAGGATCGGGCGATGGCGGCGTGGTGGGGTGGTTGTGGTGGGGGTGGGGGTGGGTAGGTCGCCGCAACAGGCGGTGGCGGGTGGTTGGCGACGAATGCGTGTGGTGGTGGTGGCGGCGGCAAAACGTCGAACGCAACAGGACGTCTGTCACACCCCGGCCGGCGGCGGATTATACGCCGGGGCTGACACCGTTGTTCAAAAGCACATGATTGGCTATTAAATGCGATAATATTTATTATTCAATTTAAAGTATTCGTTACATGGGAAAAGGAAACGAAACGATCAAAACATAACGTATATTTAATTAACTAGGTCCATGTCCTATGTGAGCACGTTGAGTCCTTAAACCGGAGCACCTGAAACATGCGAGTAAAGGTCAACTACAAGTAGTTGGTGAGTAACATAGGTTTTGACTCCAACAAAAGTTAAGTAAAAATGTTTTGGAATTCAATATGTTCAAAGCATAACTAAGGCATAAATGTGAAAACATACAAGGTTCCACGCGTACAATTCAATCCGTAGTAAATGGAAAAACTGGTAAGTACAATCCCACTGATTGTGTTTTGGAAAAATAGTAATATGGTACACACAAAACCCGCTAAGGTTTGTGTTAACTGGAATCGGATTCCCCTATAAATGATCATGTTAGGTACTACCTTAGGCCTGGGTAGCAGGTTAATGAATGTACTAGTATGAATACATGTAATGGTCACCAAGCAGTTTAAGACATAAAGCACGTAGTAATTTGCATGAGAACAATGGTATTGAATCTAGTATGTACACATGTTCCACCCCGAGTATTTGTAAACAATAGTAAAAAGAAAGGGGGCTATGAAACTCACTTGAATCAAATTAGGAATGGTAGGAACCGGTAGATATGGGTAAGCCTCGTGAGGATTTCTCACACAAAACCTACACGTGTAAACGTATCTAGCTCAACGTATGTTTAATGGAATTCGGGAAGTTTTGATATCTTAGGGTTTCATAAGGTTTGGGGTTTGATATGGGATTGATATATATTTTTTTGTAAGGAGTCATATGTCTATGACAATTATTAAAATAGTTTGTATGATTAATTAGGATTTACTAAATCTTTAAAAGTGTGTTTAGTAATAATAACGTATAGGATTTATTTAAGTAAAGATAATGAATAAACATGGACTAGTAAAAATATAATAATTATTTAAATTTGAAGAGTCTTATAAAATAATTATTAACAATAATTATTTGGATGTTTATAAGTCTAAAAATAAATATTTAAGTAATTATTCGTACCGTAGTATTTATAGTTTTAAAGAATTTTAATGGTGTTACCACCTAATTAGAACATAAATAATTAAATTTATTTGACAATTTGTTTTCATAATTTATTCACGAATTAGAAAGGTTTTACAATATGTTTTGATGAAAACAAGATAAATAATTTTGTATTTTAAAATATTCGGTTTTTATAAACCTTTGAAATATCTTTATAGAATTTGTAGAATTTAATTTGGAATTTTAAACATAAGTTAAAGGCTTAAAAATGAGTGAAAGAAATTAATTCAAAAAAAAGAAGGCTGCCGGGGCTCGAACCCGCGACCTCAGCCGGGCCACACACACACGCAACACCATAACCATCAGACCAGGGCTTATGCCTTGGTCTAAAGGTGCCGCGCTTTAGTTTTTAATTAGTAACCCCGAACAGCCATCGTCCCCAAATCGATCCAGAAACCCTAGCTCCCTAATTCGCCTGATCGGACTAAAGATTGAAGCCCGAACCATGGGGTTTATGATCCCTGTATTCATACGAACTCAAAGACCTAAAAAGTACCTGAAACGGACACGTGGAGAAGGAGGACGACTGTCGCGAAATGGGTCGTGTTCGTCGGCTTGATTGGGTGATACAGGGATGGAATTAAACGAACTCGCAGGTATGGGAAGTTTGTATTGAGTGTTGCTAATGATTTAGGACCCCTATTTATAGTCAAATCGGATAGTAAAGGCTCGATCGATTAAATGGTCGTTAATGAAGGTTTCGGTTACGGATTAAACATTAAGTTCATCATAAGAATTCAATTGATTATAGGTAGTGGATCGGCTAGTTGGATTAAACGTATTGACGGTTTCAATTTCGTTTGATAATATCAAACTTACAGATTCGTAAATCAAGGTCTTAGAACCGGTGGGTGTGGGAATCGAACTCATGGTTTGCTTGGAAGAGAAACATGTTTCAGCTATTAGCAGAACAGGTCCCTACAGTTTCAAAGGTTTATCATCCCATGCACAAACCTAGGTTTTTGTTGGACTAAAGTTTCAGAAGTTACAATTTGCACCCTGAACTTTTTACTGAAAGAAAAATTTAGTAAGTTTGTAAATTTACAAAATTTATTAAGTTCAAGTGTTATATTTGAAAGTTATAATTATAATTATACAATCTTTTGAATTTAATTCTTATAAGTTTATATATATATATATATATATATATATATATATATATAAGTTTAGAACAAAACTTAGTATGTACATATATTTATATAAAATAGGGGTGACAATTATTATTTACATAATACTCTACATAATATTTATTACTTTAGGATTTGAAATAATTGCATTAAATGTATGTATAAATACTTATGAAATGTAAGGGATAGATGGAACAGTTTTATAAATGAGAATCACCAGATACTGGTATTACAAGTGTCGGAGTAGTTAAAATAAAGCCGGAATTTTCCTGGGGATTACAACGTCGGGTGATGGTGGTGGTGGTGTGAAGGGGTGGCGTTAGTGGCGCGGCAGCGGTGGGGGGAGGAGTACAGCGGTAGGCCGCAGCAGCGGGAGAGGGGTGGTGAGGGGTGCCGATGTGGTGGTGGTGGGCGGCGGGGGTTGTGGCGGTGAGGCGGCGGTAGAGTGGGTGGCGGTGGGTGGTGGCGTGACGTTGGTGGGGAGGCTATCCCATTTGCATTATTTTTAATTTAACAAGTTTTATAATACATTTTGACCCATTGACTAATTTTAGGTGACCCAAATTGACCCGTCAACTAATATGAGATGACCCAAATTGACCCGTCAACTAATATGAGGTGACCCAAATTGACCCATTAACTAATCTAATATGACCCAAATTGACCCATTCTTTGAAGAATGGGTCAAGATTGCCACCCCTAATCAAAACCAAAAGAAACAAAAAGATGGAGTCTTTTGGAAACTTCTTTGATGAAGAATGGCACAATTTAGATAGAATGTTTTGCATCGACGAGGGTTTATGATTTAGAGTTGATGAATGTTCTGATCACTTTGTAGCTGTCGAGGATTTAGGGTTTAGGGTTGATAAATGTTCTGATCACTTTGTAGCTGACGAAGAACATTTAGTTAATGTGTCCGATATTGTTAACCCTAATGTCACACCCCGACCGATGGCGGAATCATCGAGGCGGAGAATGGAATGATTGTTCAAAAGCACATGATTGCTAAAATATTTCATAATTCATTAATCTAATTAAAAACAACAAATATTCAAGTACAATATAATTCAAATAACCTAGTTTATTCCAAAACATTGATTTAATTAACTAGGTCCATAAATTCTTAAGTGGAGGAATCTTCAACAAGCAATCACATATCCAAACCTGAAACATTATTTAAAATCAAGTGTCAACTATAAAGTTGGTGAGTACATAGATTTAGTGGAACCGATAAATAGTAGATAAAAACGTTTTGCAACTCATTGTTTATCTTGTTAAACATAGCATATATGGTTGTATCATTTATCTAAGCACAATTCAAACCTTGATTGACGCGCTTGAACATAGCACAACAGCTAGGTCCGGTATGTTTGAATATAGTTACCCATTATATCCGATATGTTTGAATATAACACGCGGCTATATCCGAGTATGCAGTAATAAACACCCTAACCGGGTGGGCTGGTCAGGCACAATAGATCTATTAATATTACTGTTGGTTTTCTTGTGTTTAAAATAAATAAGTGTACACCCAAGATAATAAGCATAAAATCCACATGAATAACACGTATAAACAATTTGATTGAGTAGCATGAAATAATGTTTCACCCCAAAGTATGTAAAAATATAAAATAGGGGCTATGTAACTCACCTGGCTAGCGGATGTTTTAATCCACGAGTGCGGGTGATAAGGATGTTGAAAACTAAGCACGATGAAATCCTATGTAGATAAATATGTATTATTGTATGTTTTTATATGTGATTTCGTATTTAAATGTGTATAGGTTTATAATAACATTCCTTAAAATTATTTGTATAAAATATTGTAGTAAAATAATAATGATTTTTAGTAAAATTTAACATCTAAAAATATATATTTAATCTTGTTAAATATTTATATTTTTAAACAAGTAGATATTATATTTATAAAAATTTCTATTTTGTTTATTTATATTATTATTATTATATATATTTTTTTTTGTGAATTAAAACTTATTTAAACAAGTTTATAAAATATAGGGTTTGTTATTTATTATTTTAAAACTTTGACGGGTTAAATATGTGTAACGAAAAATGGTTTAATTGTTTCCAAAATAAACGAACGATTCAACCAACTCGTAATAGTTTTCATTGTATAGGGAAAATATTAAAATAAGATAAAATAATTAAATAAAATAAAAACAGAAGAAAAATGGGTTGGGCCGGAGGCCACAAGATTCGAACCCGCGACCTAAGACTCAAACACACACACGCATAACCAGTCGGGCTACTGCCCATCGCTGGTTATGTGTGTATCATTTAATTGATAAGCATATACACGAAACTGGTCGCTGGTCCTCGGCAACTAGCTTGGGCCGCCGGTCAATGGGGAAGACGGCCGGAATTGCGAATTAGGATTTGGTAATTTTGGTCCCTGGAGTTTACTTCTGAATTTATTTGGTCCCTGAGATAATTACGGATGAGTCCTTGTGGTTTGATTTGTCCACATTTAGTCCCTTAACTGATTTTTGTTTTAAAACCTTGTAGTTTAATTATTTTCAAAATAGACCCTTAACTTTTTATGAAAATAATTAATTAAATTTCTTTTTAATTTCAATTATATTTTATAAACTTATATTATTATTATAAATATATTTTTATAAAAGTTAATTATTATTTAGATAGATTATCATATTTATATATGAACCTTTTTAATTTAGATTTTTATATAAAGTTTTATATAAGTTTAAAACTTATAAAATTTTAATTATTTTAAATCCATGAAATAAAAATATATATTTTGTACGAGATTAAATAAAAACACTTGCATTTCATTTAATAAAAATGATTACATGATATATATTACAAAAGCGTAAATTAAAAACCCGAAATGTCACAATCTCCCTGTGTTAAAGGAATTTCGCCCCGAAATTCAACTAGTGGAGGCTATGAATAGAGATGCGGATATTTGGATTTCATTTGGTCTTCACGTTCCCAAGTGAACTCGGGTCCACGTTTAGACTCCCAACGGATCATGACAATGGGGATGCGGCTACGCTTGAGTTTCTTGACTTCACGGTCTATGATTTCCACGGGTTTTTCAACAAAGTGCATTTTCTCGTCAATGCGCACTTCATCAAGAGGGATGTGAAGATTCTCGTCGCCTAGGCACTTTTTCAAATTAGACACGTGAAAAGTTGGATGAACGTTGCTGAGCTCTGAAGAAAGATCGAGTTTGTAGGCCACTTTTCCTACCCTTTCGAGTATCTTGAATGGACCCACATATCAAGGTGCAAGTTTTCCTTTCTTTCCAAATCGGACTATGCCTTTCCAAGGTGATACCTTTAGAAGAACCATATCCCAACTTGAAATTCCAAGGGTTTTCGTCGATTATCGGCATAGCTCTTTTGCCGACTCCTTGCTACTCGAATGTTGTCACGAATAAGAGACTTTATCGGTGGTCTCTTGGATAAGCTCGGGACCGGTGATTTGTGCTTCACCAATTTCGTTCCAACAAATCGGTGAACGACATTTTCGTCCATAAAGAGCTTCAAACGGTGCCATGTTAATACTTGTGTGGTAGCTGTTCTTGTAGGAAAATTCAATCACCAAAGTCGATGACACAAGCTCTAAGCATATCCTTGAGAGTTTGGATTGTTCGCTCGGTTTGTCCATCAGTTTGAGGATGGTAAGCCGTACTTAAATCCAAACGAGTACCAAGCGCAGATTGTAATGATTGCCAAAATCGGGAAATAAAACGCGAATCACGATCGGAGATGATGTTCAAAGGGATTCTGTGACGACTTACGATCTCATCAATGTAGACCCGAGCTAATTTCTCGACTCGATAGTCCTCACGAATAGGCAAGAAATGAGCAGACTTTGTGAGCCGATCGATAATAACCAGATACTATCGTGCCCACTAGGAGTGCGTGGGAGTTTGGTGATGAAGTCCATAGCAAGGTTCTCCCACTTCCACATGGGAATTTCAGGTTGTTCGAGGAGTCCGGAAGGCTTCTGATGTTCGGCCTTTACTTTAGAACAAGTTAAGCATTTTGCCACAAAGAGGGCAATATCCTTTTTCATGCCTGGCCACCAATATTGTTGACGAAGACCCATGTACATCTTATCAGCTCCGGGATGTACCGAATATCGAGTTATGTGGGACTTGTTCATAAAAAATATACGAAGGTCGTCGCGATAGGGAGCCCAGATACGATCCAAGTAATACAATAGGCCGTTGGCTTTAGTTTCTAGCAAGAGTTCTACACCACATGCCATTTCTTGGTACATATTTCCCTCGGTAACCGAGGTGTGTTGTGCTTAGAGAATGCGGGCTTGGATATCGTTATGAATATGAACACTATGAAGCATGATACGTTCCTTACGACTCAAGGCGTCGGCTACAACATTGGCTTTGCCGGGGTGGTAGCGAATCTCGCAGTCGTAGTCGTTAAGAAGTTCGACCCATCGTCGTTGCCTCATATTAAGTTCTTTTTGATTGAAAATATGTTGGAGACTTTTGTGGTCGGTGAAAACCATGCATTTGGTGCCATAAAGATAGTGTCTCCAAATTTTCAAGGCGAAAACGACAGCACCAAGCTCAAGATCATGGGTCGTATAGTTCTTCTCATGGATTTTGAGCTGACGTGATGCGTATGCAATTACTTGGCCACGCTACATAAGAACACAACCAAGACCTTGGTTGGATGCATCGTAGTAAACGACAAAGTCGTCATTGCCACTAGGAAGAGTTAGAATATGAGCGTTGCAGAGCTTGTGCTTGAGAGTTTGAAAAGCTTCCTCTTGTTTGGGTCCCCACTCGTAAGGTTTACCTTTGTGAGTCAAGGCAGTGAGCGGAACCGCAATCTTGGAGAAATTTGAGATGAAGCGACGATAGTAACCCGCTAGTCCAAGGAAGGAACGAATCTCGGTAGGAGTCTTAGGAGTACTCCAATTCTTTACCGCTTCGATTTTTGCCAGGTCCACATGAATCCCCTTATCGTTGACTATGTGTCCCAAAAATTGAACCTCCTTTAGCCAGAATTCACACTTGGAGAACTTGACATATAGTTTTTCTTTCTTCAAGAGCTCCAAAATCAAACGAAGATGTTGTTCATGCTCCGCTTTCGTTTTAGAATAGATGGAAATGTCGTCAATGAAAACGATCACGAACTTGTCCAAATAAGGTTTGCATACACGGTTCATGAGATCCATGAAAACCGCAGGTGCATTAGTCAAGCCAAAAGGTATGACCATGAAATCGTAGTGACCATATCTAGTCCGAAAGGCAGTCTTTGAAATGTCTTCATCGAGAACACGAAGTTGATGGTATCCGGAACGAATGTCAATCTTGGAGAAACATGTTGAACCTTGAAGTTGATCGAAAAGATCGTCGATACGGGGTAAAGGATAACGGTTCTTGATTTTAAGCTTGTTGAGTTCATGATAATCAATGCACATTCGAAACGATCCATCCTTTTTCTTTATGAACAGCACGGGAGCACCCCAAGGTGAATGGCTTGGTCGGATGAATCCTTTGGATGAGAGTTCTTGTAATTGACTTGCAAGTTCTTGCATCTCGGAAGGTGCAAGACGATAAGGAGCTTTTGCCACCGGGCACAAGGTCAATACGAAACTCTACTTGTCTAGGGGGAGGAAGACCGGGTAAATCCTCGGGGAATACCTCGGGAAAGTCTCGAATGATCGGAATATCTTGAAATTTCTTACCTTTGTCTTTCGTGTCAACTACGTGGGCCAAGAAGGCAATGTACTTTTTCCGCAAGTACTTTTGTGCCAATGTGCAAGACATGAGTTGAAGACCACGACACGGTTTTTCACCGAAAATAACTAACGTGTCGCCCGAAGGGAGAGGTATACGAATGCACTTTTCGTAGCAAATAACCTCGGCATGGTGCTTGGATAACCAGTCCATGCCAATTATAATATCGAAGCTTCCCAATTGCATTGGAAGGAGATCAACAGAGAATTCATGATTATTAAGCTCGAGATTGCAGTCGCGGATAACCGAATTTATAGTAATAGATTTTCCGTTTTCTATCTCCACGGAATAAGAATTGTCAAGTTTCGTTCTTTGTTTAGCAAGTTGAGATTCAAAGGTAAGAGACACAAAACTCCTATCGACACCGGTATCAAATAAAATGAATGCATAATGATTGTTTACGAGAAACGTACCGTTTATCACGTCGTTGATTGCTTGTGCCTCATTAGCGTTTATATTAAACCCTCGTCCTTGGGGACCACCTTGATGACGAAGTTTTGGGCATCGGTCCCGGAAATGGTTTGGGTCTCCACATTCGTAACATGCCCGACCATTGAGAGGTGTCGGATAGTTTGGACGGTTGGCTGGAGCAGCTTGATGGACGGGAGGACGGGTACGGCAAGTAGTGACCACGTGTCCATATCGTCCGCAGCTTGAACACAATCGGCATGGTAAGTTGGCAGGATGGTGGTACTTGCAGGTCTGACATTAGGGATTTGGACCCAAATAAGGTTTCGGGTTTTGACCCAAAGGGGCTACTTGAATAGCAGGTACGGTGGGAGTTACAGCTGCGAAGTTTCGACCCTTTCGTTTCTTGTTGCGGTTTGAAGACTCGGGCTTTACATCTTTGACGGCCGCAAGAGTAGAAACAACCTTCTTGGAACCCTTTCTTGTTAAGGTTCCGGCTTTGACGTGGTTGTCGGATAGCGTAGCGGATAGACGAATAGCAGCTTCAAGTGTAGGAGGATTGCTTCCTAACACAGTATCCTGAATTTGCATAGGCAGCCCGCCTATGTATTTTTTTCAATTTCCCAAGCAAGGGGAGTGATCATATGAGGTACCAGTAGGCTCAGCTCTTGAAATCGGGTGGTGTAAGCCAGATTATCCCCGCTGTCTTGGGCAAGATCCCAAAACTCAGACTCGAGCTTCCTCATTTCATTTCGAGGCAGAATTCATCAGTCATGGTTTTCTTCAGATCATCCCATGATAAAGATGTAGCAACCTCAACACCACGAGTGCGTTTCTCACCGTTCCACCAGGTGAGGGGTCTCTTTTGAAGTACACTTGTGGCATAGCGAACCCGAAGATTATCGGGACAGTCACTGTTTAAGAACGTGCTTTCCATGCTTTCAAACCATTGTAGTAGGCATGTAGCACCTTCAGTCCCGTAAAATTTTGTAGGGTTGCATGAGTTAAAGTGCTTAAACGTGCATTGAGGCGGGTTGGTACCACCATTTCCCTGGATGTTGTGAGACCCGTCACTGTTGTTATTGGCTTGGGTCATTTGTCCTACCAGTTGGGCAAGAAGAGTAGCAAGATCCGGGTTGGAAGTGCTAGAGTTTGCACGTCGAGGAGACATTCTAACACCATAAGAAAAGACAATAATTTATGATATTTTAGATAAAGTGGATATATATGAGCTATAGTGGGAATAATGTAAGCAGAAAATGCGGGATTCATCACGTCGCGTGCCAATGTATGTGTATTTATTCAAGATTGATGGGGAAAAATAAGCCATCTATTCCGGGTAGGAGATGATGTCATAGATCATTATTCGCGTAATAGGAATTGCCGGGATTCGCATGCACTATAAATCGTTATTACGTGTGCACCCGTAATAATGATTTGTTTTGCATGTTCATCTAGTTCTTCCTATCTTACTATAATGTCCCCAAAATTTTGAGTTTAGGTTCGGATCGTATTCTTGCGAATACAATGACTTATCAACGTTAAGTAATTCCTCAAAACTTTCAAGGAGACATGCTTTAGCCTATAGGTAAACACTCACTTCAGGAATTCCAAGGAAAGCATACGGGTCCGTTTATTTGGATTTATACGAAATGCTTTCCTAGACAGAAAACCCAATGTACAGGTGTCACCCTTCCAAATTGCACATGTCCTTTACTAGTTTTCAAGATATTAAGTCGTTGACGAGATTTTCAAGAATTTAATACACTTGTGAGTCTATGAGTACAAAATATGTAGGAATGTTGCAAATAGTATGGATGAGGAAGGAGTATGGATAAGGATGTGTAGTGTATTTGTTTGCATATGTTTATTTGTCAAATGTGTATGTAAAGTATGTATTGTATGTTTAAGGCCTTGTATGTATGTGTATAAGTCTCATGTACTAAAATTGGGAAAATTCAAATAATACCTAACTACAAATAATTCACATAGCAAATAATCATTTAGCACGTAACATGTAAAAGGGAGTCCTAGGGTTATAGTCTAGGTCATTGTGTCTAATAACTTAATTCCCTATAACCATGGCTCTGATACCAATCTGTTACACCCCGACCGATGGCGGAATCATCGAGGCGGAATCATCGAGGCGGAGAATGGAATGATTGTTCAAAAGCACATGATTGCTAAAATATTTCATAATTCATTAATCTAATTAAAAACAACAAATATTCAAGTACAATATAATTCAAATAACCTAGTTTATTCCAAAACATTGATTTAATTAACTAGGTCCATAAATTCTTAAGTGGAGGAATCTTCAACAAGCAATCACATATCCAAACCTGAAACATTATTTAAAATCAAGTGTCAACTATAAAGTTGGTGAGTACATAGGTTTAGTGGAACCGATAAATAGTAGATAAAAACGTTTTGCAACTCATTGTTTATCTTGTTAAACATAGCATATATGGTTGTATCATTTATCTAAGCACAATTCAAACCTTGATTGACGCGCTTGAACATAGCACAACAGCTAGGTCCGGTATGTTTGAATATAGTTACCCACTATATCCGATATGTTTGAATATAACACGCGGCTATATCCGAGTATGCAGTAATAAACACCCTAACCGGGTGGGCTGGTCAGGCACAATAGATCTATTAATATTACTGTTGGTTTTCTTGTGTTTAAAATAAATAAGTGTACACCCAAGATAATAAGCATATAATCCACATGAATAACACGTATAAACAATTTGATTGAGTAGCATGAAATAATGTTTCACCCCAAAGTATGTAAAAATATAAAATAGGGGCTATGTAACTCACCTGGCTAGCGGATGTTTTAATCCACGAGTGCGGGTGATAAGGATGTTGAAAACTAAGCACGATGAAATCCTATGTAGATAAATATGTATTATTGTATGTTTGTATATGTGATTTCGTATTTAAATGTGTATAGGTTTATAATAACATTCCTTAAAATTATTTGTATAAAATATTGTAGTAAAATAATAATGATTTTTAGTAAAATTTAACATCTAAAAATATATATTTAATCTTGTTAAATATTTATATTTTTAAACAAGTAGATATTATATTTATAAAAATTTCTATTTTGTTTATTTATATTATTATTATTATATATATTTTCTCTTGTGAATTAAAACTTATTTAAACAAGTTTATAAAATATAGGGTTTGTTATTTATTATTTTAAAACTTTGACGGGTTAAATATGTGTAACGAAAAATGGTTTAATTGTTTCCAAAATAAACGAACGATTCAACCAACTCGTAATAGTTTTCATTGTATAGGGAAAATATTAAAATAAGATAAAATAATTAAATAAAATAAAAACAGAAGAAAAATGGGTTGGGCCGGAGGCCACAAGATTCGAACCCGCGACCTAAGACTCAAACACACACACGCATAACCAGCCGGGCTACTGCCTTATGTGTGTATCGTTTAATTGATAAGCATATACACGAAACTGGTCGCTGGTCCTCGGCAACTAGCAAACCAGTGTCCGAGACATTGGGTTTGCCTGGTAATCGATGGTTTGGGGTCGGGCTTTCGATTGGCATAGTTTGCCATATGATAACAGAAGGTAAAGAAACAAAGTGGAGGTACCTACTTGGTCGCGAAGGGTCTGGTCGACAGGGGCGATGGTCCGAAAATTTCTAGATCGGTTAACTATGCTTCGGGATGAATTAGGTTCTGAAACTTTGGTCACAGCTTCACACAGTGGCGACGAACACAATGATAGTTTCAATTTTGAGTGAGAGTGGGTGAAGAGGGGATGACGAGCTCGTGCAGGTCCGATAATAGCTATTTATAGCCGAGCTCGATCCCGATAATGGGACAAGCAATTGAGCATGTCCAGACACTCGTCTGGACGAGACGAAACTGTCGAGCCATCTTTCAGGCGTGGAGGTCTACTGTCGGGGCCAATTGCGTGGCGTGGACTTTCGGCCACAAACACGATCACGCTTTTCGTATGTTTAAACGATAATTTGGTCGGGGGCTTATGCTCGCGTGGGGACGACGGGGTCAGGGAGACCAATTTCGGCTGTCGAGGTGCAGAGGACCGGCGTGTCGAGTGGGTCGTCGGAAATTAGCTTGGACCGCCGGTCAATGGGGAAGACGGCTGGAATTGCGAATTAGGATTTGGCAATTTTGGTCCCTGGAGTTTACTTCTGAATTTATTTGGTCCCTGAGATAATTACGGATGAGTCCTTGTGGTTTGATTTGTCCACATTTAGTCCCTTAACTGATTTTTGTTTTAAAACCTTGTAGTTTAATTATTTTCAAAATAGACCCTTAACTTTTTATGAAAATAATTAATTAAATTTCTTTTTAATTTCAATTATATTTTATAAACTTATATTATTATTATAAATATATTTTTATAAAAGTTAATTATTATTTAGATAGATTATCATATTTATATATTAACCTTTTTAATTTAGATTTTTATATAAAGTTTTATATAAGTTTAAAACTTATAAAATTTTAATTATTTTAAATCCATGGAATAAAAATATATATTTTGTACGAGATTAAATAAAAACACTTGCATTTCATTTAATAAAAATGATTACATGATATATATTACAAAAGCGTAAATTAAAAACCCGAAATGTCAACCCTAATTTCTACCACTTTTTCTCTCAAGAAAATAGCATTAGTAGTAGTGATGTTAGTAATGGCACCATCTCTAATCTCTATCCAAATCAAGAGAGTTTCCCATTTTTTCATTCTCATATTGTTCCTTCATTATCAAATGATGTGTGTGATCAATCCGTCCACTTTCGTATGATGAACGAGATCAACAACTCGACAACCCAATTATTTTCTGAAGAAAGTCTCTACTTGACACAAGATCTAACATTGGAGAAGGTTGGAATGGAGAATCCACTTGTTTCAAGTCGGGAAACCGCTCTCAAAAGGAAGTTTAAAACACATGATGTTGATGATGAAGTTGACAATGAGGAAATCGATAAGAACCCCAAGAAAAGAATTCGAGTTTCAAGAGAGAATGTAAGTATATTATTTTGTTTATCTTCAAGAACGCGTTATAACACAAAATATTAACCCTACTTAAAAAATAAATCTTATAGAATCTTGTTTTGTGTATGATATCAACAGAAAAATAAGAAGAGTGTGCAACTAAAGAAGAATCAGAAGATGAATGACACAGAAGAGAGAAACAAGAAAAACAATGGTGAAATGAATGGGAAAAGTTCAAGTTCTTGTAGCTCCAATGATGATCTAAATTTATCTCAAGACTCGAATGGAGCAAGTAACTTAAACGGTAAAACAAGAGCGAGTAGAGGAACCGTAACTGATCCCCAAAGCCTCTACGCAAGGGTAAGTACCTCATGAGGGATTATTTGTCCGTCGATGAAAGTCCTTTTTGCATTTCAATGATTTCTATCAACAAAAACATGATTATCCTTTAACTAATAATCTTGGAAACCTTTGATTTTACAGAAAAGAAGAGAGAGGATTAATGAGAGACTGAGAATCCTTCAGAACCTAGTACCAAATGGTACAAAGGTTGACATTAGCACAATGCTTGAAGAAGCAGTTGAATATGTGAAGTTCTTGAAGCTCCAAATTCAGGTAAATGGACCAAAATGTCATCGTTTTTCCTTTTAAGTAATTAAGTTGGGAACTTTTGAAAAAAAAATAAACTTAATAAAAAAGAGGGAATATGTAGCGACGAGTTATCGTTGCTACGTGATTTTCATATGCCGCTTATTTTTCCCTCCATCCTGCTAAGCCCTATATATAGAGACGATATATAGTTGCGATAGAGTTTGAAATGTCAACTTTATGGAATGCCTATAGGGAAAGTAAATCGTCGATATAGACCTCATCCCTGAAGGTTGTAGTGAGTGATATAATTTCGTTTTTCAAATTTAATCAACTAATTATTATTATTTTATTAATTGTTTTGCAGTTGTTGAGCTCTAACGATATGTGGATGTATGCTCCTATAGCTTATAATGGAATGGACATGGGTCTCTACCAAAATATTTCACAAAATCTAAGAAATTGATAGGTTTTGGGGATTTTGTTTTATCATATTTTTTAGAGTAAACTGTCATTTTCGTCCCTGTGGTTTGGTCAAAATTGCCACTTTCATCCAATAGTTTGTTTTTTTGTATCTGGGTCCTCATGGTTTTAAAATATTGCCATTTTCATCCTCGTGGTTTTAAAATATTGCCACTTTCATCCAGTCAGCTAACACCGTCCGTTTTTCTCAGTTAAATGAGGGGTATTTCAGTCCTTTTACTTATTTGTTTTATTTTTTCATCTTTTTTACTCTCACTTTTTAATCATCCCCAATTTAACCTCTAATTTAATCATCCACCTGCTGGCCTTCTTCCTCTTTTCCTGACCAGTTTCCGACGAGCACCACTGGAACACCTCCGTCGCTTGTTTCTATGATTAAAAAGTGAGAGTAAAAAAGATGAAGAAATAAAACAAATATGTAAAAGGACTGAAATACCCCTCATTTAATTGAGAAAAACGGACGGTGTTAGCTGACTGGATGAAAGTGGCAATATTTTAAAACCACGAGGATGAAAATGGCAATATTTTAAAACCACGAGGACCCAGATACAAAAAAACAAACTATTGGATGAAAGTGGCAATTTTGACCAAACCACAGGGACGAAAATGGCAGTTTACTCTATTTTTTATATAAAAGAGAGGATGAAATTTATGAATAATTATATATTTATATAAACTATATATTACTGATATTTGGAAATTCAAATATATATGAAATACCAATATTTAGATGCAAAAGTGAGTTTCCAAAATTTGATGTTATGGACATTGAAATAAACTTTAATAATAGATTTCGAATTTGGAAATAAGTGTAGCAAAATTCATATTTAATTACCAATTCCAATATATCTCTACATGCGTACACCATAGAGAAAAATATTCATACACGATGACATTCTTGCATTTTGTGTTTAGTTGCTTTCTATATCATGATGGGCCAAAGATAATTTTAAAGTCAACTAATATAATATATAAAGCAAGTGTAAACTTATGGAACTAATTTTTTTAATAGTAATTCTTATCTCTTGTGTATTTTAATTAATAACCAATAATTCTTGCATTTTTTTTATTCTAGATTGACATTTAATTATTAACTAAAAAAAAATTAAAATTGTTGCATTGAACTATAAGAAAAAAAAAAGTAAACAAAGGTTAACTTCTATAGCCAAACTTCGTGAAAGTTGGCGAAAAAGAAATCCCAATGCTGCATAAGCAAATCCGGAACAAGTTAGGATGGATATGAACATGAAGATCACAAGCAATGCTAAACTTTAAACACTTTTGAATCTTGTTATTTGGTACTTTTGTTTCTGAATTATGTCTAAAACTTTTTAACTTGATTTGTGGATCATGTCTAAAATTTTAAACTTTATTTGTGGATTATGTTTAATATAATTTTGGATGTTTTATGGGATTTGGTACTTTTAGAATATTATTAATGAATTTATAAAATGGGAACAAAAATTGGAAAAATGTGGTTTCTAATCCAAGGGGAAAAGGTCGTCCTAGCCATGATGTGTCATAAATCCGTTGCAAAGTTATACATAAAAAGGCATCGTAAAATGACTCATTTGTAATCCTTCGGAATAGGGAAATCAGCGCGAAAAACGTTTTCTTTCAGGCCTTTCAACCAATCGATACGCCACAGGGGAGATGTTTTTGCTAAAACTCGAACGGTTTCTTGAAAACTCGCTTCAGATATCAAACTTTGAGTATTCATGGATGCTCTTGTTATTCCCAATAAGACGGCTTGGTAACAGATCGCTTCTTCCAAAGCGCACCCCATTCGTTCCGCTCACAACAATCCAATTAGTTCTCCGAGGGAAAAAATCATGACATTTCAAATTCTAAAAGCAACACTGTTGAAATTATTTGACGTACGATAAATTCTAAAACCAACACTTTTGAAATTTTTTCAAGATTCATCGGTATTGAATCAATCGAACGCACTTCTAACACGTGTTTTACTTTTGGAAGACCTTGCGTTATATCACCACATCTTGATTTTTCATATATAAATGTAACTCATGTATCTCCTTCGTAAAGGATTTCCCCATAATTTACATGAACATCTGCTCCTAGATTAGCCAAATAAGTCTTAGACAGAAACTCATCGGTAGTAAGTAATCGTGACGAAAATTTTTGTCGTCCCTTCTTAAGGTGCTTAGCTATCCTTCATTTGGGAAGGATTCTGACGGATTCATGTGACACCGAAGCTGCAGTTTCAAGTAATAACCCTTAGAATTCGTGGTACCATATCATAACTTAAAACATATAGTGAAATGAAGTTGAAAATAATATAATAATAGTAATAATAATACCAATGTGAATGAAATTCATAAGATCAACATTAAATGGGTGGATTGGTTACAACAACTCACGCATGAACATGTTGATACTCCTTCGTTCTTTTTTAATGGGTGGATTGAAGTTGATACTCCTTCGTTCTTTTTGGTAACCACCGGAGAATTTGAGATTTGGAAACCCCCCTCACCTGCACAATCCTTTTTTTTCTGCTCGGGTCCGCTCCAAAATTCGAAACTCGTTTTCTCCCCTATATAAAGCCTCGAATTTAGGCACGCAGCCCCTCTTCTTCCCCTCTCTACAAAAGCCTAGACTTCCAGCCGTATTGTCATGACCCCAACCGACTTTATAGCGACTTTGAATCCATTCGAAATCCAAAAGAAAGTACACCAATGTTCTTCTCCATCTCTAACGACCATACAAAGAGCTTGTTGATGTTTGTTTAAGGTACGGATAACTACCCACTTAATTACTTTTGGATCATAATTTTCTCAATGAGGCAATTTCATAGACAGTGGCGGATCTAGAAGTTTTTGTGAGCGGTTGCACAAAGTAAGTCTGGTCAAAGCGAGTTTGGTCAAAACAAATCGGTTCAAAATGGGCTGGGTAAAAACAAATACTTCTTTACATAACGATATAATAAAAATATTTATACCTATTTACTTAAAGATATTGTAAAACTATTCATACTTATTGTACAATTAATTGATTAAACACAATAAGATGTCACAAATAAGAAGAAAAAAACATTTGTAAACCGTAAATAAGAAAAAAAAAATGTACTTATAAACCAAAAATAAAAAAATACAAAAAAAACTTATAAATCAATTGAATAACCAATAATAAAACATATTATTTATCTACAAAAATTAATTTGTTATGATTAATGTATATTGTTTATATGTTTAATATAAGACTATTTAAAATCAAATAAAAGTAAAAGGTTTAATGTGTAATTTTAGTTGTATTACAAGGGTTAATATGAAAAAAATTTATTCTTTTAATAATAAACGAACACTTTGGGTTTCCCACTTTCTCACAAGCTAATATCTCCCCGTCTAACGGATACGAGAAATACTGAAAGCCAACAACATCTTTTTTTAAGAAAGTTTTGAGTCTGCGACCTTCACCGCCAGACACACCCTTCATCACTAATCGCGTTGTCAAGGTCAATAAAAACAATATTAAATTCTAATCTCTAGCTACCTTAAAATATATTATAGTGAAGTAGAGTGTCGTATCCACAAGGAATTGGTGGACAATATTGTTTAAGAAAACTGTTTGGGTTTAGATTAAAAAGCAATTAAGTTTAAAACTTTGAAAACAATTGAGAGAAAACAGATCGCTTCCGGGTTAAGATTGCAAGTTCTGTGATGACTGATTTGTACTTATTGGAAGTTACATAGACATAACTCGTTTATTAGACTTGATAAAAAAATAATAATCAACATAGTGACTGTGTTGAGCAACGATTGTAAAACCAGATACTTGACCCAGATTAAAACTCAATAATCAATTACCAACTTAGAACATCAGATCTAGACACTCAATGATTCACGGTATAAAATGGGGAATTGATGAATGTATTAAAACTAATCAACCAAAACTGTTTAATTAAACCAAACAACTATAGCATTCAAACAATCGAATGATTACAAGAACACTAAACCAAACTAAGTATGAGCCATAAAATATCACTTACAAGCAAATCCTACACCCGCAACAACACACAAACGAATTAGCCGCTCATCGACATCATCGTTGATTCTTTAATGACTGGTGTAACTCGATCTAGCATCAAAAACACAAATAGATTGAAACTTTATCCTTGGAAATCGCCTCTGGGAAGCTCTGGAATGAATGTATGCTAATTAATTCGACAGTGGATCCTCCATGGCTTATAATTGGATTTAGGTTTAAAAGAGTCGTAACCCATTCTCTCGCGTGTCGCAAAGCAATCCTAGCCAACCTTCGCGTACCGCGAATGCCAAAATGTCGCGCATGCTTTTACTTTCCTCACGTACCGCTAAACTTTCCTTCATGTTCTTCGCGTACCGCGAAGAACCTAATTTCCAATAATTTTGACTTTTTGATCTTTGACTTCTTCGGGACCCGTGTATGCTACTATCCTCTTGATTTTAAGCTTGTGTTTTTTCGCTCACTTAGCATATTAAACCTGTGACACTCAAAAACACCAAATGTACATAAAACAGACTCGATATACAAAGCTAAATGCTTAAAACCTAAATAAAACGACTCTTATACACGAGATATTTAACAACACATCAATCACCATCGGACCACCACTGATCCGCCCTGATTTGAGTCCTTCACCATCGTAGCGCAAGTCCAACACGATTAAAACCCTAGATCCAAGGGTCTGTGAGAGAGAAGGGGAGCTGATGCCGAAAAGTTGAATAACCGGCCTAACAACGTCAACCGGCGCGTGTGTGTTGGGGGAGTACAGATTGACAAGTGGTGGGTTGGCTGGTTCGGGACGATTACCGGTGGGGAAGGAGAGCAAGAGGAAGACGACGTCGACGGGGACCGACAAGTGGTGGATTGTGCTGAGTCACGACGATTTTTTTAGTTATTCGGAATACATTAATTAATGTAAACACAGACTGTTTAGTTCGTTTTTATTCTAAATAAAATTTGGGAATGTCCATGGCCTTCTAGACTAGTGACATTTGGTAATTACCCCTCACAAAAAATAGTGTGGGTTCAAGTTCTGCAAGCGAGAGGTTTATATGACATTTAAGAGAAAATTTTTCGCTGTTAAAAAAATTAAAATAAATAACTAAAATAAAATTTGAGAAATATAATATCCTAAATGTGGCATCTTTATATTGTTATTTAAATAAATATATTACAAAGTATTTATATTACCTGATTTTTTTTAATGACAACATCTAGATATTCTAGGATAATTGGGTTTCCCTGGGGTAACACCAAGAACATCTAAGGCAATCCACATCAGGAGGAAGCCTCCAACGGGTCAACCCGCTGATCTGGCCACAACCCTTTTTTTTGTTGTGGTCAGGATTCGAACCCAAGACCTCCACTATGTGAAATCTTGGGGCTACCATTGCATCAACTGGCTAATGGTTATATTACATAATAGATTATAAGATTTTTGTACCTTGAAGTTTGGCCACAGTTTTTTCGCCCTCAACGTTGATTAATCTTTATAATATAGGGATGTTTTGAACCAGTCTTATCATACATTTCAAAGTTAGTTTTAATCGCTTTTTAACCGTTCTTATCATACGTTTCAACTTTAATCTAAACACAAACATACAAGTCATCTAAGCAACTTCACAACGTCGTTTTTTATATAAAGTGTCGCGATTTATCCTTCTTAATTTTATTCGCTACGACGTTCTTCTTTACATATACCTCTCAACGTAAATTCTATTCTAAACCAAGCGATACATATTTTTTATCTACGTCTTGACATAAATTGTTAAACCAAACGTTACAGACTTTCCGCTGAAAAGTGTAGGTTTACGTCCGCTAGTTTTTAGAAAAAGTAAGGACTCGGTCGAACAATTATCGGGGAGTTTATCTGACATAAGTTCAAAGTTAAAGGTGCTTAAAGTAAACAAAATGTAACTAATTTATTGGTTTTTATGCTCAGAACAGAAATACCATTTATAGTGGTTTCCAGAAGCAAACGTCAGGCACCACCACCGCCATGGCTTCGACGGAGCAGCCTCCGAAGAAGCGAAGACCGTACGACCCTTCGCAACAAGCAGCAACGCCACCGCCGGTATCAACACCACCACCACTACCACCGGCCACTCCGGATGCCAGTGCACCTGCTACAACCCTAACCCCGGAAGAAATCGCCCAAAAACGGAGAAATCAAGAAGAAATTAGGAACTTTTATGAGTCCTACAAGAAACTTAAGTATTGTATTTCTCAGAAGGATGCTCATCTCATGCCGGAACTCGGACAGGCGTATCTATCACTGGTTACCGCCTCCAGAGGTACAGATTTTGAAAATTTCTACCTCAAAACCCTAAAATTAGTGTTTGGATGATTAAATTGAGCCTGCATAAGTAACACATTTTATGAATATTGCTAACATTACATGATTCCTGATTTGATAATGCTCTAAGATTGTTATTGTCACTGTATGTAAAGTTTTCTATCTCAAAACCCTAAAATTAATGTTCAGATGGTTAAATTCAGCCTGTATAAGTAACCTATTTTATGAATGTTGCCAACATTACTTGATTCCTGATTTGATAATGCTCTAAGATTGTAATTGTCACTGTATCTAAAAGTGATATAAATATGGCTTGCGGTGATAAGTAACTTATAATTAGTCATCATTCCATAGAAACCGATTTTTTTTACTGTAAACCTAGTACTATCTGTACGCACTGATATAGTGATATACAGCCAACATTGCTCAATTGGGAGTACTTATATGACATTGATGCATTTCACAAGTTTTTTTCTACAAAATCTTGAGGGTATCAATTTGAAGGGGAAGACAACTCATTTGACATCTTGAGTTGAGATATTTCTGTTCATTTGGAGCGGATGAAAATAATAGGTTTTGTGTGGTCAGTTTACCTTCTGTTCTTAGATACATGCAATTCTTGTAGGTATTCAGGCTTCAGAAAGTAATCTGTTTTATTTATTATTGATGGTGGAAAACCCCTTCTAATAGGCAGGAATATATTGAAGATGTAGTTGAGTATGAGCAAAACATAGAGAGAACAATTCAAATAGATGAATTTTATAAGAAATCTAATTAATATGACACCCACTTAGTCTCTTGATATA
Source organism: Smallanthus sonchifolius (assembly GCA_023525975.1). NCBI lineage: Eukaryota > Viridiplantae > Streptophyta > Magnoliopsida > Asterales > Asteraceae > Smallanthus > Smallanthus sonchifolius. The sequence continues at coordinate 77,765,784 of CM042034.1, forward strand.
TGACAGTTAACCTCAATGTGTTTGGTACTGTCATAGGAAAACTTGACTCTTGATTGTATGGATGTTAGACTGATTAGCATATTATAATTTCTTTAAAGTTTCAATTAGAGGATATTTTGAGTATAGTTTTTGTTTGTGGTGCAGGTTGTGTGAGTGTTCAGCGTCTTGTAGCAGAATTTGTTCCCAAATATGCATCATATTGTCCAACCGCTCTTGAAGCTGCAGCAAAAGTGTGTATCAATATACATAACTCGAGCATAGCAGTTATAGAAAAAGGCGACGATGCTGATGATTTTTCATTTGAAATTGCTAAAACATGTATATTTGGTCTAGCTAATATCTGTCAGGTTGCTTCATCAGAGACGCCAACATCTTCTGTTATTCAAGGAATCTGTTCAGCAGTATTTCTGAATGTACTAAATTTCTTCATTTCTTCCTTAGAAGGAAAGGATATCTTCCAGATTGTAAATAAAGATGTTTTAAAGATGAATGGCTGTCCAAAGACCTTTTCTGAGCTCAAAAAGAAGTTTTCTGGTGATGATGAGGCGCCTCCTGTCAAATTATCCAAACTTCGTGCCTTAAGTATTCTCTGGATTTTCCTTAAGTGTCCTAGAAATTCACTTGCTGCTTGCTTTGAGCTCTGCAGTTCCAATTCAACAGATTCTGGTTCTAATGGAGGACAGTATTTTCTTACTCAGGTGACAGCTAGACTTGACACCTGTGATGGGCAAGTTTCAATAGACAACAGTCTTTCTGAAGATTCATCTAATGGGTCTAAAAGCTGCTTATTGGGTCTGGTAAGATGATATGATTAAAAATCACACCTTCGTTTTTTGTCAATAACATCTCAATTCTCACGCCCGTAATTTTTATTGATTACCTTGTATTGTTGTTTAATCTTCTGAACAGATTCTTGATAAGGACCCATCTATGAAAAAATGGATATTCTCAAGGGTCAAAAGTTTTATTAAATCGGCTTCTCCTAATGCCGTGTCTGCTATCACCTCTGCTTTTGAGAGGATATTTAAATCATTTACAGAACAACTGAATGAACAGTATAAACAAGTAGACAACAATGTAGATGATTCCAGCCCTTCCAAATTAATTCATAGGCAGTTTTCAGTTCCTAGAACTCCTGGTGGTGCTGCTGACCAGCTCTCGGGTCTGCATTTAGAACATCATGGCTCGATAGCTTCTGAAACTGATATACGAGAAAACACAAGTTCTAATAACAGTGGAGGCCCAAAATCTATGGACCTAGACCCTGTGGATCACAGAGAGTTGTCTCGTGCCAGCTCATCAACGCCCAGTACTGTTCATGCCAGCTCATTAACGCCCAAGACAGAGAACCATGCTTCAAGACAGGAAAATGATGTACCTGTTTTGAATGCCTCTAGTGGAGGCCAAAATAGTAATTTTGAATCACCTAGACATCATTTTCCAAGTTGGCACTGTGATGGGGATCGAACTGCAATGGATATTTATTCAGCTTCGAGTCATCTTTGGGTGGGCTCAGTGGGTCCCGAGTCATCTGAGCCGCTTATAAGGTATCAGTTTGAACGGTTTGGTCCCATTCATAAATTTTTATATGTTCCTTTTAAAGGATTTGCAGTGATCGAGTATAGAAACATTATGGATGCAATTAAGGCTAGGGAAGTTATGAGGGGGCGCTCTCCATGGGGTGCCTGCCTTATTATAAAATTCCTGGATATTGGGTTGGGTACACGAGGTGATATGAATGGTGTGGCGGTTGGTTCTTGTTGCCATGTGTATGTTGGAAGCATTTATAGTCAATCAGATAAGGACGAGATATTGTATGAATTAAGAAAAACAGTTTTAAAGGGCCCATTTGGAGTTACTGACCTTGTAAATGAAGGCGCATTTTTGATGGAATTTGGGACTCCTGAAGAAGCTGCCACAGTAATGGCATTTCTTAGACAACATCGCAAGGAAAAAAGGGATTTTTATGCATCATCAGTTGATAGATCAAGTCATGGATCTGGTCCTCCTCATGTTGATTTGAGAAACAATAATCTTGGAAATGGTGTTGTTACTTCACCTCATGCTCAAAATGTAGTTGGATTCAGGTATGAGATTATTTCTTTTCTTGATATTATAGAAAAAGAAGATAATTTCGAAATCATAAAAAACATGCAAAAAAGTTGTTGACTAGTTCCTTGTATTTAGCTTAATATGTTCAGATTTTCCACTTGCTAATTTCACTAGGCTGTTTCTGTTTGCATCTAGTAGTACCACAATCTATTCATTTTTCACAAATACATTGTAATGTTTGTTTGCATCTGTGGTTTATTTTTTTCCCCCATTACTTTCTTGATTTAGTTATTTTTATAACGGAGACTGGGAGTATGACCTTTAGTTTTTGTTTCTTTGTTAGTGGTTTTGTAGCCTGTAGGACCATAAATTGGTTGTACAATACTAATTCAGTTAATGAGTTACTTGAATACTTGATAAACCAATAATTTAATTTGTGTAGGTTTATAGTGATTACAAAACATCTTCCCTAATATATTTATGTATTATAATCTTTAAACAATTATCTTGTTTGATTGGAAATATACTCCATTACTATCTCATGTTTTACGATAATGTTCATGAACCATATCATGGGATATTTATGGCCATATGTTTTAGCAGTCATTATGGACCCCACAACACTAACACCATGGAGCTAACATCTCCAAGAATGAATATGGTAAATCAAGGAGCCGCAATGCAAAGTGGATACCAGTTCCAAGCAGGTTTTTTCAATAACCAAGGACTTGTGAAATATCATGTTAATGAATTTATTATCTCATTTTTGGCGTTTGTTTTTTTAATGAATTAATAGGTGCCCCTGAACAAAGTTGGACATATAGAAACCCAGCAACTGTGCCACATTCAACACCAATGCATGGGCATAATTATGCACCATCACAACCAATGCCCCCATCTTCATACCATAGACCTATGTATTATCCTCCAAATAGTTCATGGGATGCACATGGCATGATTCATCATGTGCCATTAATTCCTAGCAATCTTCATAATAATGTTGTAGCACCTCCTTTTATACCTGCTTCTGTTACCCCATTGGCTCAAATACAAGGGAATTCATTGCCACATCATGATCACATGTTTTATGTGCCACCAGGTGCGCCGCCATTGGCTACCATACCAACTCCTCAGCCTAACATGCCTCCTCCATTACCTCCTCATCTGAACATGCCACCCTTGCCGCCTCCATTACCTATTCATCCTGAATTTCCGCCACCATTGCCTCCATGTCCACCTCCTTCTCTCGAGTCTCAACCATCTCCTCCGCCACTACCTACCGAATCTTCAATGGTGGGAAGTGGTGGTTACTGGCAGGGCACATTGAGTAAAAGTGGGGTTCACTATTCTGCAATACAGGCACGTAGACTGCATTCAGATGTATGCAACTACGGAGATAATATCTCAGAGCCTGCAGAGTACTGATTTTTTTAGTATGAGCTTTTTCCAACATACTTGCGCTTATTAGCTTCTGATGATATATGTTGTTCGGTTTTGCAGATGGCCTGCTAAACTAGATATAACAAAGCGGACTGATTTTAGACATGTGATGTCAACATTTTCTAGCACCCCACCAAATAAAGTGAGTTTCTGTCTCATATTAAATCTTTGTTAGACTTGTTCGTGTTCTTCATCACTGCTTGCTATTTTTGCTATCTTCGACTTTATTTCCTGAACAAAATAGCTAATTGGCATATTTTGTCATGTGAAATGTCGGTGTATATTTGTTGGTTAGTATGGAGCAAGAGACCGGACCACCTACTGGAAAATGGATCAAACATTAATGAGAAATCTAAATAGTATATAATTATGTTTCAGACATGGATAAAAATTTCAAACTGTAAGCCGAGTTGTTTTACTGAAGTCCAATAAATAGAAAGAGGTGTATCGTAATCTTAAGGTTTAAAGTATATGTGGTGTATATTCTATGGTTACTTTATCTTTCTACTAGTTTGGGTATTTTTCTATCCTTTTTTCCAGTCATGTACACTAGAGACGTGTACATGATGATGTCTACTTATTTGTTTCTAATCCTAGGATAGTTTTGTGTTTGAAGCAACACGTGGATAGAATGGTGTTTTCTAAGTTTGTTTTAACCAATAATGTCCATAGAAGGTCACTCGATGCGAGTCTTAGTAGAATGAAATATTATCAATGGAAGAAGCATGGAAATAGCTTATAGTGCCATTTAACCAAAGCCGTGTATAGTTGGATTTGGATTACGGCTTATATTCTTAAATGGTTTGTGAATCAACTAGTTTGGCCAACGGAACCAAAAGGATGGAAACACTTCTATGAGTGGTCTTAGATTTTGGGAGGTGCTAGGAAGACATCGAGAAGCATGGCAAATCCGTAGGATACATAATCACACACGTTAGCTGTAAAACACGGTTGCAAGAAAAGTGGTTGCCTTAAAAAACAAGATACCACACATATTACCTACGTCCGTGGCCACTAGTGTCTCTTTTACTAATTCCACATTTGGGCTTTATAATACACGGGATGCATTTGTAGGTGAAAATCGGGCAAAAATGGCCGTATGAGCTAGGCCCATAATCTTAATTTTCTCTTTAGTTTCACTTCGAAAACCTTGTAGAGGTGGTCATGCTCTTGGACTTCTGCATGAATGTATAGTGGTTGCTTGGATGTTGGATGGAAAATCAGAATCTATAAGGTGGTTATGGATAGAGGATTATGCATTCTTTTGATGATCGAAGGTTCTAGTTCTACAAATGGATAAGTGCATGAGTTTTGTGGACTTAGAGGCAAGTTAAACAAATGCATTAGAGAGAGAGAGAGAGTACTTTGATTTGTTGTAACAAGGCCTTTATGGGAAAAAAATGTTACGATTACTTAGAAAGGCTACAGTGAGAAGTAAATATGTGAAAAGAAGGCTAAGGAAACATGAGCTTTGGGTAGAGGCATCAACTCATGTGGTTAACTATGTTACATGATTTGGGAAGGGGAGACATTTTAGCATAAAAGTATATGATTGGTTTACCTGCATTGGTCTAATTCGTTGTAGGCAACGCTCTTCACGAATGACAACCAATGATCCAATAAATCCCAATTGAGTGGATCCATCATTTTTGGGTTTGTCCCTCCCTTAAAAGTCATAGATAATCCTTGATTACATCTTTTAGGAACCAAAAAGGGTGGACACACTTTTATGAGTGACCTTTGGGTTTTGGGAGAAAATTTGGGTACGAAAGTTTTTGGGAAATAAAGCATGTTGTACAACAAAGGTACATGAAAAGTAGAACATGCAAAAAAAATATTACAAGTATATACCTAGTTTGGTGTAAGAATGGATGCCCATGACCATACTAGCGCGCCTCTTTTATTAATTCTAGGTTAGGGCTTTACTATTACAAGGGATATTTTTTATAAGTGGATAGTTTGGCCATAATATGCATATGGGGCGGGCTTTTTAGAGGCACATAGAAAACCTTGTTAAGGCACTCGTGAACTCACACTTTAATGTCAAGTGGTTTTTTGAACATTGCCGGCAAATCATACTATGTTGAAAAGGACATGTGACAAACTAAATGTTGATTGGGTGACGTTCTCCATTCTTTTAGGGTTCAAAGCTAGTACGCTGGGTTAGTTCAAGTCTATGGCAAGGCAATCAATGAGTTAAATAGATATTATTGGTGAGATCAGATGGAATTGTTGAGATCAAAAGGCTTGGGAAACATGAGCTTCACAGAGAGAAGCATAAGCACATGTGGTTAAGCATAGGCACATGTGGTTAAGCTTAGTCTTTATGTTGCACAGACACATTAACTATTCTACATTATTTTGAATAACATTTTTGCATAGATTTTCCATCACCACATGTATGTACAATTTTACTTGCCTTGGTCCCGTTCAAGGCTCCCATTAAATGGATGAGTTTGCATCTTGTTTTGGTTGTAGTTGCACATGCATTTTGTGAATCAATTAAAAAGATATTTTTTTGGTACATGAAAAGTAATAGTTTGCAAACCAACCAAGAATCATGATTTGCAAAATGACTTTGAGACACATTACATCTTATGAAGATAAAGAGAACATAAATGTATTCGTTACTCCGTGCATCGTCACATCTAAGTGTGAGTGGGATTGTGCAATATACTGAAATAATGGTTCAAATCACAATCATGAAATAGCCATTTATTGTACTTGCAAGATTTACTTGTGATGTTCAAAAGATTTTGTATTTGGAACGTGTTTTTTCTCCTACTTCATGTCTAGTTGGAACAAATAGATTTGCCAACAATTTTGTTCAACATGAGTGTGTTGTGAGCGGTTCGTTGTTCATTGTTGCCTTGTTGGGATCAAACCCCCCATATAGAACAAAATATTAATCTGAAATCATAAGCTTGGTGGGCCACTCCTTGAATTGCTAATTATTTTAGAATGAACCCCGTATGGGCCAATACCGTGTTGGGCTTAACGAGGCCTGTGCTAGAAAAAAGTCCTAACATTCATGTTTTACCACCTTGCTTTGGTTGCTAGCTGTATCCACCGTTTCCTATTCTACAAAGAGTGAAGGTAATAGAAGCTGTGGTATCTAAACCGGTAAGAAATGAACTAGTTGGATAAATGGAGGGTGGGCGGTTATTTTAGTGACATGGCATATTATTTATTATGCATGATGACAATTGACACTTGTTGAGCAACATACACATCTTCGCCAATGGCCCCTCTGACACTCCAATAAATCCCAATCGACTTGGTCAACCCCTTCTTGTTTTGTCCCTAACAATGTCTGTAGCTTTGTCTAGACAAAAAGTTCATCTTTCAGAAACCAAATTGTGGCTGTCGAACATCATCAAATTCTCCTATTCTGGAATTTGGGGCAAAACCATATGAATACGTGTATCCATGTGGAATGAGTTGTTACAGAATCCTTAGTGCTGCTCATGTAATGCTTATATTTCGTCATTTGTACTTAAATCGGCTTTGGTTTCTCATAGATTTAACATACAATTGTCCTTGGTTGATTTAGATCAGCTAGAGTGGTGTCTGTGTTGGGTTTTGGAAGAACATTTTTGTTATTAAAAAGGAAACAATGTAAATCTTTATAGAGAATTGCTGTCTTTATGGATATGCAGTCCAAATATTATTTGATTTTATAAAGTTTTCTGGAGATTTCTTACCTTATTGTGCTCTTTCTGTGAAGAGTTTATGGAACTTAACTGTTAGTAGCCGAGAGAACGATTTATTATTTTATTTTTTCTATTTATTGTTCAAGTTTTATTAAAGAAAGTTTAGATAATTTTGACACACAGCTTTTATGTAACACACCACTTTTAAAAACAAAACTTTAACGCGCGGAAGACTAAATCCCCAGAAATTTTTTTTTTTTTTTTTTTTTTAACTCTCGCGTACCGCGAGGTATTTTGACCACCTCCCTCGCGTACCGCGAGGGAGTTCCAAAATAGCCCTCGCCAGATTTCCTTGTCTCTCGCGTACCGCGAGAGAAACCTCTCAGGTTCTTCGCGTACCGCGAGGCACCAGATTTCCAGTGAGTTTCCCCAGTTTCAGCAGATTTCCTACTTAACCATTTTTTCCCATTTTTTTCAAACCCAACAACACCAAAACTCTCCCAACACCTGGGTTTTGACCAAAAACACATATGACCAAATAACATATCACCAAAACACAATTTAAGCATCAAATCACCATATACAAGTAATTTCCCAAAATCCTCAAAACCACCAAAAACATGTACGATAACCCGCGATCACCTTGGACTTGACTTGGACTACTTCGGAGCTTTTCCTACAACCATATAAACATATCACCATTAGTAATGAGATATATATCATAACAATAAGTAATTTCTACTTATTTCATTCATTCACCCATTTTGACCCGTTTACATTCAAATTGATGATTGTTTGCATACCACTTGTATTTCACCTACAAGTTTCATTTACTCTTTACATTATCTTTTCATTTAAGACACAAAGGTCATAACATTCTTTCCATTCTTCATCTTGGTACATAGACCAAGATCTTACCCCATTTCCATTATGGTTCTTTGACCATAACCTCCCCCTTTTTCCATTATGATTCTTGATCATAACCTCCTCTTTTCCATTATGATTCTTTGATCATAACCTCCTCTTTTCCATTATGATTCTTTGATCATAACCTCCTCTTTTCCATTATGATTCTTTGATCATAACCTCCACATTTTCAATATAGTATTATAACTATATTCACATTCATACATACACTTATGCATAATCCATACTTTTCATGTATCATTCATACTATGCACAACATAACACATACATCACATATCACATTACTAAGTAAGTGCAAAGGCACTTACCTTGCGGATTTGAAGATCCCGCACTTCCTTCTAGTTTAGCAATTTGATTACCTAAACATATACACCTAGTTTAGTAATCTAAACATACATAAAAATTCACTTTAAAACTGAGTTCACACCCAATTTCCCATTTCCAACCCAAATTGACCCGTTTGGGTTATCCTCATAACCAAACACCCTCTTTCACCACAAACTCACCTACTTGAGTTTCATTAACTTAATCTTAACACTAATTCTTCTTTCAAAAATCATTATTAAGTTAATTTGGTGTTTGTTCAAGTGTCTAACATCTTAAAAACACTTATTCTTCATTAATTCAACATTCTAGCCTCATGATCCAAACACCCCAATTTTCACCATATGAACCCTAACTTCTCATAATCAAAATCAAAGGGTTCTAGGATGTAAATCATCATTCTTTAACTTTAGTTTAGCTAGATTATCAATAATCTAACACTAATTCATCACATGCATACTCGATTTTCGGATTTCTTCAAAACCCACCAAATATCACATTCAAAGTGAAATCAAAGGAAAGAAATCACTTACTTGATGTTAGGAGAGTGATGTGCAAGCCAAAACCCCCACAAATCAAACTCTAAATGCACGATTTGAGCTTCAATTGAGATTTCTCCTTTTTCTTCTCTTGAACATAAACGACCTCAAACACAAATGAGGTTTATTTTGACTTTTGCTAGTCAAAATGGCAGATTTTGCCATTTACACATTTGGCCCCTTAACTTCCATTTCACTCATTTCATTCCATAGTTAGTTAAAACTAACATAACTTCATTATTAACTTGAAACCCACTTATTTCAACTTATTTCATAAATATTATTTTCACCATAATATTTATTAAAATGCTTTATTTATTTGAAAACGAAACCCGGATTTTGGTTCGTTACAAATCACCTCCCCTTATTTGGGTTTCGTCCCCGAAACCCGACTTCACATAAAAAGGTTCGGATAATGTTTAAGCATTTCTTCCTCGGTTTCCCAAGTCATTTCCGCTCCCTTTCTATGTTTCCACCTCACCAAAACTTGGCTAATCTCTTTATTGCGCAAGCGCTTCACTTTTCTATCCAAGATTGCCACCGGCTCTTCCACATAATCCAACTTTTCATCTAATTCGATATCGTCCAAAAGGACAAAAGTAGATTCATCCGCCAAACACTTCCGCAAATGAGACACATGAAATGTGTTATGAAGTCTACTTAGTCCCTCCGGTAGCTCCAAACGATAAGCTACCGTACCCACCTTTGCTATCACCTTAAACGGTCCGACGAAACGAGGACTTAACTTCCCCCGTTTCCTAAACCGTATCACCCCTTTCCAAGGAGAGACTTTCAAAAGCACAAAGTCCCCCACTTGAAACTCAATCGCCCGTTTCCTATTATCCGCATAAGACTTTTGGCGATCTTGAGCCGCCTTCAAGCGTGCTCTAATTTGGTCAATACTATCATTAGTTTCCTTGACCACTTCGACACTACCAAGCTCCCGTTGACCAATCTCACCCCAACACACGGGTGTTCGACACTTTCTCCCATACAATGCCTCAAAAGGCGGCATACCAATGCTAGAATGGTAACTATTATTGTATGCAAATTCCGCCAACGGTAAATGGTCGTCCCAACTACCCCCAAAATCCAAAGCACACGCGCGTAACATATCCTCGAGCGTTTGAATCGTACGCTCGCTTTGCCCATCCGTTTGTGGATGATAAGCGGTGCTGAGGTTCAACCTTGTCCCCATATCCTCATGGAATTTCTTCCAAAAACGAGAAGTGAATCTCGTATCCCGGTCCGAAATAATTGACACCGGCACCCCATGGCGTGACACAATTTCTTTCACATAGATTTCCGCCAATCTATCCGAAGAATACGTTTCCTTTATAGGAAGGAAATGTGCACTCTTCGTCAACCGGTCCACTACTACCCATATCGCATCATAACCCTTTCGAGTCTTTGGTAGTTTAGTGATCAAATCCATGGTTATATTTTCCCATTTCCAAAGCGGTATTTCAAGCGGTTGGAGCTTTCCATACGGCTTTTGGTGTTCCGCCTTCACTCTTAAGCACGTGAGACACCTCTCAACATACTTAACAACATCACGCCTCATTCCCGGCCACCAAAAATGACACTTTAAATCATAAAACATCTTCGTGGCCCCCGGATGGATAGAATATTTGGATTTATGCGCCTCATCTAAAATAGTTGTCAATACACTTGACAACCTAGGAATCCAAATCCTATCAAAGCATGTCTTCAAGCCCATGCTATTTTCACCAAGCTTATCAACATAAGCAACCATCCGCTCTTTCTTCAAGTCACCACCAAGTGCTAACACTTGGGCCTCCCGGATTTCATCAATAAGAGATGATGAAATTGTCATCTTAAATGACTTCACCTTGATAGGTGAATGACTTGACTTTCTACTAAGCGCATCCGCCACAACATTCGCTTTACCCGGATGATAAAGTATCTCACAATCATAATCCTTAACCAATTCAAGCCACCGCCTTTGCCTCATGTTGAGGTCCTTTTGGTCAAAGAAGTACTTGAGACTTTTGTGATCCGTGTAGATCGTACACTTAGCCCCATACAAATAATGCCTCCAAATCTTGAGTGCGAAAACCACGGCCGCAAGCTCTAAATCATGGGTAGGGTAATTCACCTCGTGAACCTTCAATTGCCTAGACGCGTAGGCAATCACTTTCCCCCTTTGCATCAAAACACACCCCAACCCCGAATGTGAGGCATCTGAATACACAACAAAATCTTCGGTCCCGTCCGGCAAGGATAAAACAGGCGCCTTAGTCAACTTTTCTTTCAAGAGTTGAAAGGCAGATTCTTGCTCGGGACTCCAAACAAACTTTGTCTCCTTACGAGTCAACTTCGTCATCGGCAAAGCAATCCGAGAGAAGTTTTCGATGAACCTCCGATAATAACCCGCTAACCCCAAGAAACTTCTAATTTCCGAAGGCGTCTTCGGTGATGACCATTCTTTAACCGCCATAATCTTGGATGGGTCAACGGTAATTCCTCTTTCATTAATCACATGACCCAAGAATTGGATCTCGCGCAACCAAAATGCGCACTTGGAGAATTTAGCATAAAGCTTCTCCTTTTGCAAGACTTCAAGAATCTCACGCAAATGACAAGCGTGATCACCCTCGCTCCTTGAATAGATGAGAAGATCGTCAATAAATACAATGACCGAACGATCAAGGAACGGTCTACACACCCGGTTCATGAGATCCATGAAAACCGCAGGTGCGTTGGTCAAACCGAAAGGCATAACCGTAAACTCATAGTGACCGTAACGAGTGCGAAAAGCTGTCTTATGAACATCCTCTTCCTTCACTTTCAATTGATGATACCCGGACTTCAAGTCAATCTTAGAAAACCATGACGCCCCTTGTAATTGGTCGAAAAGATCGTCAATCCTAGGTAATGGGTACCTATTTTTCACTGTCAACTTGTTCAACTCCCGGTAATCCATACACATTCTCATGCTCCCATCCTTCTTTTTGACGAAGAGAACGGGCGCACCCCAAGGTGAAACACTTGGGCGTATGAAACCCTTGTCAAGAAACTCTTGTAATTGCTCCATGAGTTCTTTCATTTCTGGCGGTGCCAATCTATAAGGCGCTTTAGCTACCGGTTTAGCACCCGGCATCAAGTCAATTCCAAACTCTATCTCCCTATCCGGCGGAATCCCCGGTAACTCGTCAGGAAATATATCTACGAATTGGTTCACGACCGGTACATCGTGAATCTCCTTTACTCTTTCATTCACATCCGCGACACAAGCCATGAACGCCTTGCACCCACGCGCCATGTACTTGGTCGCCTTCACATAAGTGCACAACCTTACTTTACCCTTTTTATCACCTTCTATGTAGATGGACTCTCCCGACGGGGAAACAAGTTGGATCACCTTTGGTCCACATAAAATACTCGCCTTATTCTTTGACAACCAATCCATCCCCACAATAACATCAAAGTCTCCCATAGCCATAGGAATCAAATCAATAAAGAAAGTTTCGCCCCCCGCTCTCAACTTACAATCTCTAAAAATGTCGAAGACAAGGAAACTCTTATCATTAGCCGCTTCGATTTCTAAGGGTTCATCTAACTTGCTACTTACAAAAGAGGAATGCTTAACAATTTTCAAGGAAACAAAAGAACGGCTAGCCCCCGAATCAAATAGAACTAGTGCAGGTAATGAGTTAATCTTGAATGTACCTGACACCACCTCCGAGTTGTTCTTTGCCTCTTCCGCCGAAATGTGGAAGGCTCTTCCTTTTGGCTTTGGCGTCTCCACTTTCTTTCCACTTCCACCTTGCTTTAACTCGGGACAATCCGCCCTATTGTGCCCGGGTTTATAACAATTGTAGCATATATGCACTTGGCTTGAACACTGGTGAGCAAAATGCCCCGACTTTCCACATTTATAGCAGTTTAGAGATCCCTTCCGGCACTCCCCAATGTGCTCCCTTCCACAAATTTTGCACCCCCGCGACGAAGGCTTGATGAACTGCTTCTTACTAGGGCTCCCGCCCTTTATCTTATTCACCACTTGATCCACTATTTCACGTTTTCTCTTTTCTCCCCTAGCTTCTTGCCTCCTCAACTCCACCTCTCTTTCCCGACACCTGTTTATTAAGTCTACAAGTGTGGTAAATGAGGATGGAGATATGCTATCCCTGAACTCCACCGTCAGCATAGCATAAAACCTGTCAATCTTGGCTTTCTCGGTCGACACCACATCTGGACAGAACTTGGCCCGATCGAAGAAAGTCCCAGCTAATTCATCAATAGTCTCTGTCGTCTGCCTCATGAGGAGAAACTCCTCGGTCATCCTGTCAATAGCGGCCTGTGGGCAATGGTACTTTAGGAATGCCGCTTTAAACTCCTCCCATGACATGGAGGTCACCCCTCTTTCACCCCTCTCCTTTCGGAGATTTAGCAGCCACTCCTTAGCCCGCCCAGTCAATAGTGGCACGCTAAACATCACTCTATCCTCGGGTTTACACCTTGTCGTCTCAAAATTTGACTCCATGTCTACCACCCACCTGTGGCTCAGAATCGGGTCCACTTGCCCGTTATATTCCTTGGGCTTGATCACCATGAAATCCTTCAGTGTACAACCCCGAGGTTCCTTATCTTTCTCTTTCATGACCTCTTCGAGAGAGAGCTTTATAGTTCCCCTCATTTCCTCCATTAAGAGATTTGTGGCTTGCTCAAACGCCTTGGCCACTTCTTCCTTTATCATATCTTGGATCCTCGGATCCAACGGTTCTTCGTTCACATCAACATTTTCGTGGTGGTCTCTCTCGTCCGTCATCTCTTAACTGAGAAATAGAAACAAACACCTTAACACCCTTATACTATCAATACCTTAAATACTTATCACACTTACACCCCTATATGTATTTAGTATACGTATACTTATCTACTTATATACATACATACATATATAATCACCTTCACCTAATCCTTGTAAATGTTCATTGTCATATGGTTATTATAAAGACCCTTGCACATCTCGTCCTATTAATCATATTGGCCAGACATGATTAATAATACGTTATGCCCAATTGTAATTATCATATTCATATAACAAGTCACAAGACAAGTTTCGGCACACATAACACATTGTCATTCAATCGTGCACATACATATACACCATATGTAACCATCATTAATCATAACATTACTAACCTCTCATTTCCGAAAGCTCCGAGTCTTAGTCAAGTCCTTCTTGGATTCTCGTATCATTCCCCCCCCTCCATATCAAGAGCATCCGGTTTGAGTTTGGTGCCACCCACACCAAATCCCTCAAACCATTGCTCTGATACCAAGTTGTAACACACCACTTTTAAAAACAAAACTTTAACGCGCGGAAGACTAAATCCCCAGAAATTTTTTTTTTTTTTTTTTTTTAACTCTCGCGTACCGCGAGGTATTTTGACCACCTCCCTCGCGTACCGCGAGGGAGTTCCAAAATAGCCCTCGCCGGATTTCCTTGTCTCTCGCGTACCGCGAGAGAAACCTCTCAGGTTCTTCGCGTACCGCGAGGCACCAGATTTCCAGTGAGTTTCCCCAGTTTCAGCAGATTTCCTACTTAACCATTTTTTCCCATTTTTTTCAAACCCAACAACACCAAAACTCTCCCAACACCTGGGTTTTGACCAAAAACACATATGACCAAATAACATATCACCAAAACACAATTTAAGCATCAAATCACCATATACAAGTAATTTCCCAAAATCCTCAAAACCACCAAAAACATGTACGATAACCCGCGATCACCTTGGACTTGACTTGGACTACTTCGGAGCTTTTCCTACAACCATATAAACATATCACCATTAGTAATGAGATATATATCATAACAATAAGTAATTTCTACTTATTTCATTCATTCACCCATTTTGACCCGTTTACATTCAAATTGATGATTGTTTGCATACCACTTGTATTTCACCTACAAGTTTCATTTACTCTTTACATTATCTTTTCATTTAAGACACAAAGGTCATAACATTCTTTCCATTCTTCATCTTGGTACATAGACCAAGATCTTACCCCATTTCCATTATGGTTCTTTGACCATAACCTCCCCCTTTTTCCATTATGATTCTTGATCATAACCTCCTCTTTTCCATTATGATTCTTTGATCATAACCTCCTCTTTTCCATTATGATTCTTTGATCATAACCTCCTCTTTTCCATTATGATTCTTTGATCATAACCTCCACATTTTCAATATAGTATTATAACTATATTCACATTCATACATACACTTATGCATAATCCATACTTTTCATGTATCATTCATACTATGCACAACATAACACATACATCACATATCACATTACTAAGTAAGTGCAAAGGCACTTACCTTGCGGATTTGAAGATCCCGCACTTCCTTCTAGTTTAGCAATTTGATTACCTAAACATATACACCTAGTTTAGTAATCTAAACATACATAAAAATTCACTTTAAAACTGAGTTCACACCCAATTTCCCATTTCCAACCCAAATTGACCCGTTTGGGTTATCCTCATAACCAAACACCCTCTTTCACCACAAACTCACCTACTTGAGTTTCATTAACTTAATCTTAACACTAATTCTTCTTTCAAAAATCATTATTAAGTTAATTTGGTGTTTGTTCAAGTGTCTAACATCTTAAAAACACTTATTCTTCATTAATTCAACATTCTAGCCTCATGATCCAAACACCCCAATTTTCACCATATGAACCCTAACTTCTCATAATCAAAATCAAAGGGTTCTAGGATGTAAATCATCATTCTTTAACTTTAGTTTAGCTAGATTATCAATAATCTAACACTAATTCATCACATGCATACTCGATTTTCGGATTTCTTCAAAACCCACCAAATATCACATTCAAAGTGAAATCAAAGGAAAGAAATCACTTACTTGATGTTAGGAGAGTGATGTGCAAGCCAAAACCCCCACAAATCAAACTCTAAATGCACGATTTGAGCTTCAATTGAGATTTCTCCTTTTTCTTCTCTTGAACATAAACGACCTCAAACACAAATGAGGTTTATTTTGACTTTTGCTAGTCAAAATGGCAGATTTTGCCATTTACACATTTGGCCCCTTAACTTCCATTTCACTCATTTCATTCCATAGTTAGTTAAAACTAACATAACTTCATTATTAACTTGAAACCCACTTATTTCAACTTATTTCATAAATATTATTTTCACCATAATATTTATTAAAATGCTTTATTTATTTGAAAACGAAACCCGGATTTTGGTTCGTTACATTTTATGCATATCAAGCCTGCACAGAGTAATGTAATTGTATTGTTGCATGTGATACAGAGAGAGGTATGTCAGCTACTCCCGCCTTCTGCTGCTGACCACAAAGGCGTAAGTTATCTTCTCTTTATTATTCTCTTATGCTTATCGTATACAAAAGTAACATCATCATTGACAATGGTATATAAATTGTATATAGCTTTTTTTTACATCGCCTATCACGGTCTACACTATTTCTTGCTTTCAAGATTTCTCAACTATTCTCCACACGACAATGCACACAGATAAACATACAACTACATAATCGATAATATTTTTTTAGTTTCAGGATTTTATATCATACTTGAAGCAGAGGGAGTGTGCAGGAGTGATCAAGATTCCTGCTACAAAAACCGTCTGGGCACGACTTCTATTCATCCTCCCGTACTCCCAAGAGACGTGTTCTCTTCTCTCGGTCAATCCCGATACAGCAGACTGCTTAATTGCACTTATTTTGCCCAAAGAAACAAATTTTGAATGGGTATAATTACCAAAAAAACCCATTTCTCAAGCTGGATTCTTGCACCTGAAGATCTAAGTTTTGGGTAAAATACTAATTACAAGTTTACAACCACTTACGGATGTCAGCGTGTTGCATATACGACTTTATAGGTAGAAAACGTTGGTCGTTATGTTTTAGGTTAACCGTTTTCAGTTTCATTTCGATCTTTCAGTTGTATATCAATGTTAGCTTTCACTTTCTTTTGTACTTTGATAACATGAACATCAGCTTTGGTATCATATTCGCCTTCGAGCATATTACCAGTTAGAGAACCATATCCATGTATATAGAAATATCAGTGCGATCGCGGTTGTTATGTTTGAATCAGTAGAACCAGTTAATCTTGTTATACACATAGCTACAAAACTGTAATTATTGAAAAATCTTAACTGAATAATCATATTCTTAATTGATATGCTATTTTGTGTCAGTTATGTTGTTTAAGTTGAAACTGTATTAAAATTATATTGCAGGCAGATAATATCAGTCATCAGAGTGGCGCAGCGGAAGCGTGGTGGGCTCATTACCCACAGGTCCCAGGGTCGAAACCTGCCTCTGATAAGAGTGGCTTCCGATTCTTTTTTTTTAAACCAAGTTATACATTCTTTTCATTAAGTGCGCCGCACAAAACAGGATATTTGTGAAAATAGGTATGTATTTTTTAGCTTATTTCATCAAATAGTATTTATGGGACCTATAAGTTTTCTGGGTTTCTCACGGATATAAAGAATGCTGATCCGATACGACACGATTAATATGACATCAAACCCGTAACATGGCACGAGTAACAAGGGTATTAGAACATGACACGTTTAACTAAATGTGTTATTTACTTAAAAAGTAACACTCACATCATACTACTCTAATAAATGAAAATCTTTTCAGGACACGTATCACTTTCTGGTTACTCCTCATATTTATTTTCCCGTCTCTCTTTCCTATTAAATACTAGGTTAACACCCATGTATTACATGGATTGAATAAAGACAACTTGTTGTAAGCCATCAATTTTTATAAAAATGTTCTATAATTAAACCTATTTTCATTAAATATATGTTTTATAAAAATAATTATTATTTAATACGAGAGAGGCGGAAAACAAAAAATTATAAAAAATTAAAAAAACTTGAATATATAAAAGGAGAGAGAGGTGGGAAAAAATGTTGAGGGTGAACATGAGAGTGACAAGTGTTCCACTAAAACTTTTATATATTATATAGTATAGATTTATAATATCATTATTATTTAATAGAGTAAATGCACAGATGGTCTATGTGGTTTACCAAAATTTTGGATTGGGTCCCTAACTTTCCAAAATTACACGGATGGTCCATGGAGTTTGCACTTTGTTACGCATTTAGTCCTCAAACTTTGCCAATGGTACATGTACGGTCCCTGTGGTTTGCACTTTGTAACACATTTCGTCTCTAAATTGGACCTTCTAAAACCTTTGGATTTGTTGGCTGAGGACTAAATGCGTTACGAAGTGCAAACCATAGGGACCATCCATGTACTTTTGAAAAGCTAGGCACCAAATCCAAAATATTTGGTAAACCACAGGGACCATCCGTGTACTTTACTCTATTTAATAAGATAGATGCACATTTATTAGGAGAGAGGCGGGAAAACTAATCTGAGAAGCCACGAGAAAGTTACAAGTGCCCAATTTAAACCTTTATTTATTAGTATAAATTAGATTTTCTATTTCTCTCTCCTATTAAATAATAATCTTTATATTAATAAATATAATTACGAATACTTATTATTTAATTATAAATAGTTAATATATCATCAATTAAATGAACTTAATATAAACTGACATTTATCAATTAAATTAAAAAATTAATATTCAGTTAAAAAAAAGTGTTTTAAAAACTAACTTAACACACCTTATAACTGTCACGACAAATTACATTTTTTAAAAACATATTTTGACAAATGTGTTTGTTAACAAATTACATTATATTTTATTCAACCGATGTAATATACTGGTTTATTTAACCGTGTATTACACGGGTTTTTAAAAATATAAAATTTTTATTACCAAATATATAACATTTTATTTATTTAACCCGTGTAATACACGGGATTTTAACCTAGTCTATACTATATAATAAATAAATGTTTCTCAATGCCACGTGTCGCCTCAATATTCATCCTTATAAAATTTCTCTCGCCTCTCTCTCATAATAAATACAGTTCCATATTTTCAATAATAATATATTTTTAAACAAATCTATATCTATACATATTAATAAATAAATATTTTTTGGGGACACATGTCCAATTTCTAGAGCACCTAGATTGCCTTTTCCCGCCTAAAACATTTTTCTGGAATTTGGTACACGCGGGTCGTAATACCCGACTTGCTCCACGCATCATAACCCGTTCCTTTTGGACGCTCTTCTCTCCAATATAGGGTTTCTCCCCCAGCCTCCTCTACTTCATCCGTTTCGGCAGCCGCCAGGAGCGTCCTCTCCTCCACCCATTCCTTTCGCCTTTAGCTGCCAGGAGCGTCCTCTCCTCCACCGATATGCTTTCAGGTCCTTTCATCCACGATTCATTCGCCGCCGTCATTCATCGCTCCTCCTCCAGGGTCTCTTTCTGATATTTGTGCAATCGTGTTATCGTATTTGCCACTGTTTGTGTTTGCTACTCTCTCCTACTAAACAACCGATCTGCTTTCGGGTGCTCTCATCCACGATCGTATTCGCCGCAGGGTTTCAAAGGTATGTAGTTCGTTGCCCCTTTTTTTCAATTTGCATCAGAATTTGATTGAATCCCCTTTTTATACGAAATATTGCATAGTTGTCTGTTGATTGGAAAGAAACTGTATGTGTGTATCGGTATATTTGTACAACATGTTTTATTATGTATATTGGTTAATAAATTGTTAACTCATTATACCTCACAAAAACATGAATTATGCAAGTTTTATGTTTTGATGCTGTTATGAAATGTTGGTTTTAAATCTCCTTTGATGGATGTAATTATTATCTTATCTTAGATTTTTTGTTAATAATAAACGATTAGTTTGATTGGCTTCACTGATCGTTTATACATATTTGAATTTTCATTTTCCATAATCAAATTTGGATGCACAATACATCCGCATAATGAATATTTGGATCGCCCTAGAGTTTACTCTTCATTTATCTGATTCTCATCTTTTTATGATGAGCACTTTCGAGAATACCAATATGAAATCTTCATACTTTATTGCAGATTTAGGCAAAATGTACTTAGCTTTTCTATTATTCGTAATCTTTTGCAGGCGATAGAACATGTAATCAGCTCTGTTAACAACATAAACAGCTCATGAAATCTTCATACTTTAGTGTGTCTGGTCATCTTATTATTATTAAACATACACTTTGACTAGACACACTAAAGTATTTTTCTTAAGTTAATGTCTATTTTATTCGATACACTTTAGTCCATTTATCATTTTAATAATCTGTATCGAATAACAAATACCGTTAATGTCCATTTATTATTCTCCAAGTCATATGCTTATATCATTTTAATAATAATCTTATTTTTTGCATAAAATTATTTAGAAGGTTTTATGGATTAAACATACACTTTGACCAACCTTCGACCCGTTTGACTCGTCTCCCTTTAATAGATAAAGTCATTAAACATAACCCGATTGATCCACTCATAAGCCACCGGGTTGAAATTGCCACATCTAATAACTGCATGTATATTACATTCTTTTTTAGTTACACATTAACTGTATTTGTTGAACTTTCAGTTGAATATATTTGCAGGCTTCAATAAACTGTCACTTGCTATGCAAAATGAAAAAAAGATGTAGACTTGAAAGTGAATATAACATTCGGAACATCTGTCAACATTAACTTGCCACCTTTTAAGATACCTGCACATGGGACTAAAGAGGTATAATATTATTTGCAGCTCTCTTGTTTCTTGAAAGCACTAATGTCTCATGTTTGCAAAAGAAGTTTAGAACTTTGAATATATTTTAAGGTATTGTGACATGGATATAGTTACTTCATAACATGTTGATTATGGATTAGATTGTAAGAAAACATGGATGTGGATGTCCTTAACGTGCTCACAAGCGGAAATAATGGAACTATCGAGCTGCTTTACATGCAGGTTAGCACATGCAATAGAAAATTGTATATTAAAATGACTTTTGTACGAGTTTTGTTTTTGACAATCCTCACTCTATGTTGACCTTTGACTCTTTTGTATGTCCATGTTTTTATAGCTTTATACACCAACTACTTTAGCACCAACACGTGATATTTGGTTACTGCGTTATACGTCTGCTTTGGAGGACAGTCCCTTGTGGTACGTGTGAAAACTATTTTTTTTTCTAATTTGTATTTAAATTTGTTAGTTTCAAAGGAAGTGTCATCAGTTTAACTTTGTTAATTTAAAGGTTTGTGAAGATCACTGAACAACACTCAAAATGACCCTATTATGCCACAAGTTTCTCATTTTGTGAGAGCTAAAATTTTGTCAAGTGGGTTCCTCATATAACCCTCCGATGATGTTGGATAATTCACATAGTTGACCATGTTGTCTTTGAGGTATGAGAAAGAAAATTAACTTTTTAATCCAACAATAGTGTCTTGTGTTTTGTTTTCTTATATTAATTTCTAACTAAAAACATTACATTTCATATCATGCAGTTCTATGTGGCGCTATCAAGAGTAGAGACAGAGTAAAATTACTAATATTGGATAGAGATGGTAAAGTTACTAATCAAACAACAAATATTGTATATAAGGAAATATTTAGAAATTTATGAAAAAAATTTGGTTTTGTGAATGTAATTGTAATTTCATTTTTTTTCCTATGTAAATTAAGCTTTTATTTTATTTATGAAATTGTTTTAGACAATTATTAATGATATATGTTTCTTTTCATCAACCGTGTAGTACACGGGTACTAACCTAGTTACTTAATAAACAAGTAAAATTATAGGACACGTGTCACCTTCTGGTGTAATCTTAGTATATTTTTCTCGCTTCTTTCTCCTATTAAATACTATATTAAAAAAATATATTTTTAAATATTTAATATCAATCTAATTATGAATACTTTTTATTTAATTATAGATTGTTATTATATCATTAAATAAATAAATTTAATATGGATTACCATTTATCAATTACATAAAAAAATAATATCAAGTAAAGAAAATGTTTTAAAAACTAACTTAATATAATTTATAATTGTCACGTTAAAGTAGACATATTTTGACGAGTATATGTGTTAAAAAATTACATTATATTTTATTTAACCCGTGTAAAACACATGTTTTTGAAAACGTAATTTTTTATTTAATAATTATATAATATTATATTTATTTAATCTATGTAATACATGGGATTCTAACCTAGTTATTAAATATACTAATAAAATACATTTATTTTAAATTATCTCATATTATAAGAAACTTCGAAATATAATTATTTAGCTTATGTTTTCAATCAAATAGTAAATGAAAGTCAAATTACATTTAATAATATTTAATTTATTTTTTAAACTCAATTATATATTAATTTTTACATATATTTTTTTCTATTGTTAGTATATGTAATACATTTTCCACTTATAAGATACATATATAAAAATTTAAGAATTTTATGTATTGATATTTTTCACCATGTGTAGTACACATGTTCTTAGCTAGTTTTTAATAAACGAGTGATATGACATGTTTAACATGATTAAATATAACCATTTAGTAACATGAATGACATGACACGGCCCGTTTAACACAAATGACTAATAACATGATAGAATAAAAGTGACCTAAAAAATATAATCCATACTTGAAAGAAAAACACATAAATTCTTATAACTATAGGAATTAGGATATATTAATATATTTAGTTGAGTAAGCTGTCATTTTTATTTATATGATTTTTATCACTTTTGTTACTTTCATTTAAAAGGTTTATGTTTTCTCTTATATATCCTCGTGCTTTCCAAATTTGCCATTTTTATCCGATTGGTTAATCCTATCCATTTTTTAATGTTAAATGATTTTATTTGTGTCTTTTTTTAACGTTAAATGAGGGGAGTAATTAAGGTTTTAAAATGAATAAAATAACAAATATATAAAAAGACAAAAATATTCCTCATTTAACGTTAAAAAATGGACGAGATTAACAAATTTGATGAAAATGACATGTTTTGGAAAACACGAGGATGCACAGAAGAAGAATAAACCTTTTGAAGGAAAGCGACAAAAGTGACCAAACCACAGGGACGAAAATGACAGTTTACTCTATTTAGTTATACAAAAAAATTACAAATTTTGATAAACGGATTATAAAGGTGTCGTGTTGACATTTAAACCGTTCAACACGATTAGTTAAAAATATTATTCTTCTCATAAACGGGTTGAACCCATTCAAATATGATTTAATTCGTGTCATTAACGTGTCGAGCAGTTTATGATCCGATTCCGTTTAACTCAAACCAGAACCCGTTTAGTTTCGTGTTAACAGGTGATGTCAAAAATCCGTGTTAACGGGTGATGTCAAAAAGCGTTCTTAATTTTAAGAAGGTGGAGTGAAAATAACATATAAACAAGCTATATTTAAAATGAAAGAACATTTTGTTTGTGTTCATTGCTATGAGTGTGATCTCTCCTACCTAAAACAAACCAAACTGATCCCACCATATTGTATGTGGTCACACTTAATATAAATACACACTAATTACCTAAAAACAAGATGTTTTGTTCGAGTATATGTTGACAAAACAATGAAAATTAACTACCAACAATCATTGTGAGCCACGTGTCAATATCAAACAATCTATTAAAAAATTGCACTCGTTAACCTTGATTTGTCTTGATATCAAACATGTTTAGAGTTTTTATTTTTTGGGTTTCTTCTAAATTATGTTTACCGTGACAGGTTGGTCTAACTGTTATCAATTCTTGTAACATGATAATAGAAAACAATAATATAAATCATACCTGATAGGCTAACCGCAGAGAGGGAAGACGTCATGATCCGCTAGGAAGATCGGGTTCCCGTTTAGGGTGTACGTTTAGGATGGTATTAGGTGAGTTCGTGAGAGCTCACGGTTTAGAAGAGAGAGAGGGACGATTTAGTGGTGATGGAATAGAACAGTCGATTAGTCTATTCTCTCTAGTAATCTCTCTATTTATATGTACACCCAAGGGGAAACCCATTAGTGGCCCATTAAGAGTAATTAGGCCCATCGACTAATTACTAAACATAGGTTATTAAATAAATATATTTGATCATTTAATAATAAGATAAATGATTATAAGAGCCACATATTAATTCTCGTCTTACATTCTCCCACTTGGCTGGGTAATTATTTATTATGAGCATTAGTAAGTATGCATAGATTTAATACTCATTTTAGTTTTAAACCAAAACTGTAGCAGAGAAATACAGTAATTGAATCGGTATGCAACTCAAGACCCCCATTAATCATACTACAATCCCAACTTAAAACTTAAGTAAACTTAGGATCAAATTTATAAATAAGCCATTTAACGTTGATTTGTATAGTTACTTGTCTATACGTCTTTAGGCATGCATGATCGTATTTAGAAATAAACAAATTCAAATAAGTGAGGAAATTTTAATAATTAATCATTCATAGTACGATATGCAATTACGTATGGTCATTAGTAAACCCGTCTTAATTATAAGCGCTTACATAAGACTTATGGGTGGTAGACCTTCAGTTATATGGATCCATAAGCATATCATGAATGTATTTGATACAAAAATTTAGTTTCCTCAACTTGTTCATAATTCATAAGTGAACAATAATTTCGTATCAAACATTAATGCAACTCCACTCGAACTGTTACTGTTCGAGAAATAAGAGTAGCTGACTTATCACAATGAGTATTCGATATGGTATTTATGTGGAGTTACTAAATTATGAGTCCACTAATAATTTTTCAACAACATTTAGTGACAATTATGTCATTTAAACTTAGGTTGTTGTTAACAATTCCTTATGACTCCTCCACTAGATAGGTTTGTCTACTGACATAAGGATAAACCCACATGAAATTTTGTTACCTTTGAATGCAACAAAGTTAGAATAAGAGTAGTCAACTGTTTTAAGTTCTCATTTCTTCTTTAACTTATAGTCTCTCGTTCTTATAGATATTGCAATATTTCATTAGATGCTTCACAATAATCTAGACTAGTCTAGTGTTCAACAATGTGAGCAATATATAAACGAGTATAGACTTTAACCTTCATGAGGCTTTTAATTAATGAAGCATAAGGAAATAAGTTTTCAATTATCCCATTAGCCTATAAAAGAGAACAATTTAAATGTTACACGTGTAAGGATCCACTTAGTGTAAAGCTTATAGGACGAAACTAATGTCCCATTGGATCTATCTTGGTGTATTTTGATACTTATCACATAAGAAGTATCTCCGAGATCCATCATGTCAAAATATGATTAATCAGTGCTTTAACTCATGTAACATATACTTGTCAATAGAATGTCATCTATATAAAGATAAGTTTGCATTAGTTGCTCCCACTCATCTTGAGGTAGGTATATAAATTCACTTAGTTATTGATGAAGAAAGTTGCATTATGATTTCAATCAACCCATACATGGATTTCATTTTCTTACAGAATAAGTGTTCTTAACCTTCAGTTTAAAACTTTCAGGTTATTTTTATGAACATGTAGGTCAATGTTAGGGAAAGTTGTTTTAATGTCCATCTAATGTAGCTTTAAGTTATTGTAAGCTACTAGAACAATAATGATCCTTAAAGAAGCTTTTTGTAAAACAGGTAAGAAGGTTCTTTGTTAATTTATTCCTTCTTGATTATAACCTTTAGCGATCAATCATGCATTTTCATTCCAATTTAGTTAAGTTATGAATACCCTTTAGGTAATTCAAGCAAATGCCAAATGTTATTCTAATTCATGGAGTCAGGCTTGTTAATAATAGCTTTATTCCATTTAGAATATTGATTGATGCTAATGGCTTAATTAGAAGAAGTAGGATCGGTAAACTTTCCAACATCCATTTTAAATTCAGTCAGATAGGATACATATTCATCAAAGTTAGTAGGCCTTTTGAACCTAGATGACATCCTGAGTTAATTATTGGGTTTATTAGGAGTTTCAAGTTTATAGAGTAGCTCTTGGTTAGGTGCTTTCATTTCAGGTATATTAGGAGCAACATTAGTTTCTAAGTGTGTAGGAGTTGATGCGGTATGGTGTACAAGAGGTGTATGTGGAGTTAAATTTAACGAGTCTCTCCCCCCGCCTCTTGTACTCCTGACAAGTCATGATAAGGACTTTTACTGCTCCCACTTAGCTTAGAAATTATAAGTAATTCAACATGCTTAGGGTCAACAATGTATAAAACTTTTGAAGACCAATACATTCTAATAGAGAAACAACGTAATGATGTTTATGTTAGTTTCTCTTGTTGAGGATTATATTAGTTTTGGTAAGAAATCTAGGTTTGCCCACATAGTAGCATTTATGAGACTTTGTTAGGAGTAGTATTATATTCTAAGGAGACAAGATGTGATGGAGCAGTGTCGTGTGCAAGAGGTGTAATTTGAGGTAAGATCAAGATGTTACTCCCCCACCTTTTGCAACTTTTACAAGCTATAATTAGGACACTTGGTGCTCCTACTGATCTTTGAGGTCTCTTGAAACTACACATGACAAGTTTCAATGATGTGCGTAACGTGGGAACCTTTCATATATTTTAGACATTTTAGAAACTTTCATAAGAAATTTTAGAAACAAATTTAGAAGGAATTCTATCAAGTGTATATGAATTGATATCTTTAAAGTTTTGGGTCGTAGGAAACAGATTAGATACAAGTAAATATTCTTCAAAATGATAAATGAATTATGTTCGAATATTCCATTTGGGATAACATCTGGTGGACCCTCAGTTATTCCCTTAGCCAATTGATATTTAGGGCGTTTAACACATGATTTAAAGTCACTGAGAATAAGATTTGGTAACAATTCATCTGTATTGACCTGGTCATGATTTCTCATAAATTTTGGTCATAATGGATGAAGTGCATAGGTCTCATTTATCTTTTGCTAAATTTTTATTTTCATGATAACAAAAGTTGTGAAAGTTTATTGTATAAGCTAGTTCTATGTCATAAAGGTTTCTATCCATATAATGATAACCAATAATATGAGAGTTTAAGATAATGGTGACTTTGTTTTGGCCACGCAAACCTCATAACTGTCAAAGTGTAGCTTTATTATTAATACTAAATTTTGAGTATTCTTCAGAATATGTAGGGTATCATAAAGCCTAATACAAAGACAATGGTTCTATGTAGCCTTAACATTTAAATCCACCACTAACTTCTCATCTTATTATTAGTTGAATTCTAGTAAGAAAAAATATTGGAATTTTAATGTTAACGGACTCAAAAAAATATCAATTAGTTAGTGACTACCTTATATTAGCCAGCTAATCCCTTGGCTTATGGATGATCTCACTTATTATGCCTAGTATAATGGCATAATTTTTACCGTGAGACTTCTCCTTGGATAACTTAGAGCTGAAGGTAGTACTTGTATTTTGTTTCCAGACCTTAAAACTATCCTCTTATTGGGTTTAGTGGTAGTGAGATGAATAACATCCGGTTTTCCAGTTTTAGGCGTTTCTTTTCTTGTACGTATGTTGCTATCAATACACTCATTTTCCTTTGGTACTTCTGAGTGTTATATTTGATTTTTAAGGCAACTAATCGTACTAGTGGAAAAATTATTATGTACGCACTGAAAAAAATTTCACTGATTTCCATGTATAAGCCCTTAGTTTTATGAGTCATGTCAGTATATTGTGATGTGTTCACGGATGTCACTTAACCTTTTAGTTAGAATTAGAAAGTTTGCATGCATCGTAGGAATTATTTTGATTCTTTCATTTCCACAGATAATAGATTAGTCTTAGGATTTTTAGAATCTGGAATAGCTCCCCTGATAGCAATCATGAAAGGAGTTCTTGATTATCATAAGATACATTGTGATTGACTTATCCTATTTCTTATGTTCTAGTTTTCTTCTGTAGTACTTTTATCAGAAAGAGCAGTGAGAATGTCATGTCTTAAGAGAAAATCAAGATTTAATAAGAGCAAATATTTAAGGAAACTCTTAATTAAGCAAAGCTCATCTTAGAAACTAGAGTGAAAATAAGGTACAAATAGCTAAAGAAGAACTTAGAGTAGTCTATGGGGTAATAATCTAAGACAGACATAAATAATAAAATTAAGTAAGGTTCTACTTAAGAACAATTATTTTACGAAGATGTGATAAAAATATATTATAACACCAAACTAATAGATTAATTAGGTTCTACTTAAACAATGTAACACATCACCTTTGGGTAGAAGTGAAACATTTGTTTAGTATTAGGAACAATTTAATAGTGAGTATGTGCATTAAGAATGTAACACATCACCTTTGGGCAGAAGTGAAACATTTGTTTAGAATGCACATAATTAGCTTCGCGAAAACTAAATGTGACACATCACCTTTGGGCAGAAGTAGAAACATTTAGTTGTATTAGGCGAAGTAGTGCTTAATAAGACTTAAATAACTTTACAAGCGTGACACATCACCTTTGGGCAGAAGTGAAACTTTAGGTGTTATTTAAGTTAATCATGTTTTCTAAGTTAATATCATGACAAGCACTAAGTTATAATGCTTATTTAAGCTTGAATAATTATACACGTGCATCACATTACCTTTGGGCAGAAGTGAAGCATTATGTGTTATTCAAGTAAGTTTTAAAAGTTTTGAAAACATTTAATTTTAAGGTTTACCAAAACTAAAACTACAACATTTATTTATAGCAAACCCCCTGTTAGTGAGTTCGCTGGGGGTTGCAGGGGCAGCGCGCCCCATGAGGAAATTTTTTTAGGAACATATAAGTCTAGGTTCACGATCAGATTAGGGTTCACGGCTCCAAGTAAGTTCCCGGGAAATCGAGTAAGTTCTCGGGAAAAAATAAGTTCACGGGAAAAATAAGGTTCACGGCTCCAGAAAAAAAATTCACGGTTTTAGTAAGGTTCATGGTTTTCAAAAGGTTCACGGTTTCAATAAGGGTTCACGGCTAATGTAAGGGTTCACGGTTCATTAAGGGTTCTCGGCTCACGTAAGGGGTCACGGTTCAATAAAAGGTTCACGGATCCTGGAAGGTTCTCGGTTCATTTTCACAAACCGTGAACTTTAAAACAACCCGTGAACTTAAACCGTTAACCTTACCCGTGAACTTGAACACTCGTGAACTGAGATAGTCATGAATAATAAAAAAACCGTGAAGTAAAACATGAAACCTAAACCGTGTAATCATAACCCATGAGCAATACCCGTGAGCTATACCCGTGAAGGTTAAGACATGTTAAGGCAATGCTAAATTTAAGGGATTTTGATTGTGCTTTAAATTTCAAAATCTTTTTAAGTTATTTAGTATATCCAAGTTTCTTTATTTAAAATAATAAAAATTAATATTTTAATTCGAAACTTGGAGATAAATTTACAAGATTTTAGGAAACACAATCAAGATCCTAACTAATCCCAAATTACGGGGAACTTCATCAAAATAATGATGAACACGAAGAACAGTTTATGAACATCAGATAAATTGTTCTTCAATAATATCAGATTTAGGACTGGAATTGAAATCTTGAAACACTATTTTAACACATATCGAAAATTTAATAGATCTCGAAATTTATGAGATCAAAACGTGATATTATTTGTAAAACAGAA
The DNA here is from genome assembly GCA_023525975.1 of Smallanthus sonchifolius. NCBI lineage: Eukaryota > Viridiplantae > Streptophyta > Magnoliopsida > Asterales > Asteraceae > Smallanthus > Smallanthus sonchifolius. The sequence continues at coordinate 77,795,300 of CM042034.1, forward strand.
AACCGTGAACATTAATAAGGACGATTTTCTAAACGGTTTTAATAGTACTTTGTTCTCCGATTTTAATTCCAGTTTAGGGAAAGAAACAAGAACCGATTATTCAACATCTGCTCTGATACCACATGTTGATCAATTCTTGTAACATGATAATGGAAAACAATAATATAAATCATACCTGATAGGCTGACTGCAGAGAGGGAAGACGTTATGATCCGCTAGGAAGATCGGGTTCCCGTTTAGGGTGTACGGTTAGGATGGTATTAGGTGAGTTCGTGAGAGCTCACGGTTTAAAAGAGAGAGAGGGATGATGTAGTGGTGATGGAATAGAATAGTCGATTAGTCTATTCCCTCTAGTAATCTCTCTATTTATATGTACACCCAAGGGGAACACATTAGTGGCCCATTAAGAGTAATCAGGCCCATCGACTAATTACTAGCCATAGGTTATTAAATAAATATATTTGATCATTTAATAATAAGATAAATGATTATAAGAGCCACATATTAAATCTCGTCTTACACTAAGGGCACCCTCTTTTCGATGTAATCTCTTTATTCATTTTTTTATAGTCCAGTAAGAAACTCGCGTGATGTAACAGGGACGCGGTGGATGAGGAGCGGGGACGCAATGGTTGAGGATGCGGTGGATGATTATTTGCATTGCAGTTATTGACCCACTTCGTTACAATATTATCCGTTTGACCAACTGGAAAAGATGAAACATCTATATCTATATCTATACTTCTATACTATATAATAAAGGAAAATCATGGGGGGACATGTGTCACTCTCTGGTTACTCCCCACATTTATTTCCCGCTTCTCTCTCATATTAAGTATTAAATTTTCTGTTTTTCTCTCCTATTAAATAATAATCTTTATATTAATAAATCTAATTACGGATACTTATTATTTAATTATAAATAGTTATTATATCATCAATCAAATTACAAATTACATTTTTTAAAAACATATTTTGACGAGTATGCTTGATAACAAATTACATTTTGTTTTATTCAACCGATATAATATACTGGTTTATTCAACCCGTGTATACACAGGTTTTTAAAAATATAAAATTTTTATTACTAAATATATAACATTTTATTCATTCAACCCGTGTAATACACTGGATTTTAACCTAGTAATATTAATATAATTAGGAATCTTGAATGTTCAGAATGTTTAGTAAAACTGATTATGATTCAATATGTCAGAATTACTAAATTTTGAAACCAAAATTGGTTATAAAGTTAAATGTAAATTAATTTGAGAATGCACATCAAAACTGATTTCAAATCTTGCATTATCCATTAAAATTGATTGTTTTGATCCTAAAAGACCACATTCATAAAATGTTTTTGCCAAACACTCTAAATTGGCCATCAATACGCATGCACATCTAATTATCCAGACTTGATCTATCACAGTTTGTTGATTTTGCGTCATATTTTAGTAGCAACTTATAGCCATTGATCCAAAGCTACCACACATTTGCATGTGCAACCATTTTGGTGATGACCCCCAACTGAATTCCCTAGTTGGTTGTGACCTAAATTGCACCCTAACCATGTCAAATGTCTGTTGACCAAACCAGGCAATTTCGCTTCCTTTGATGTTGTGTAAAAAATAATATAATGCCATTATTTGATGGTATCTCCCATTTTGAATTAATACTATCTACGTTACCAAAAGCTATTATTAGTTAATGAAGCTTACCCAAGAATGCAAATTCATGTGGTCTAAGCGAAACTAGACAATTTTGTTTCCTGTGGTTCTAGCGAAATTAGGTTAGTTTTGCTGCGCATGATCTAAGCGAAACTAGATAGTTCGCTTTGCTATAGCTTTATTACAGAGTATAGAAGTATAGATGTTAAAGCAATAGTTATTTATCTCTCTCTATTTTATTAACATCATCATCTATATATAAGTTAAAAGAGCTTTTAGATGTTTACACTAATACAAAATAATGCATATGAGTTATTTAATACACAAATGTAATACACTCCACTACAAATTCTTACCTTAACACCGTGCAGCTATGCCATCAAGGTTCTGCCTTGGTGGTCAGGGGGGTTTTCTCAAAGGGTTTCCCCTCTGTGGAGGTCATGAGTTCGAACTCTTGTAAGGTGCACTTCATAAAAACTAGGAACACCCTCTGCAGATTCGAATTCCTTGGGGGTTGTATGAGTAGACTGATGTACGAGCCTCTCCTGGTGGGATGTGCCGGTTGAGCCCACGTCGCTAAAAAAACAACACCGTGCGGCTATGATATCCACTTGTTGCATCACCAAATATCTTGCTTTATCTGTGTACGTGTCATTATTTCGTTGAACATGGATCAGAATTTACACAAGAGTAGGCCAATTACGTATTAGAGTTGTAAATGATCATCAATTTCGACTTTGACACCTCGATCTCTTCTTATTCGTTATTTTAGCTTAAATATCTTTGAACTTTATCTTAATTAATCAAGGCTTCAAACTTCAAAGCGATTTTCATATATACATGATAGGAAGAATCAAATTAAAAGAGTTTTTAGCACAAATAAAAATTTTAATAGTTTGAATATAATCGGTTGTCATTATTATTTTTTTTATTTAAATCATGTAAAATTTTGATAGTTTAAATTGAATCGGTGTAAACCTCATACTCAGAAGAAAAGAGGATTAATTAGTAGCTATATTTAGGGGTTGCTTGCAGATGTGCGAAGACATGACATGTATGAGCGGCTGATCCAAAAACCTATCAATCATATGTAACATTAGGAGTTGTTTTGTATAATGAGATGGATTATCAAGAGAAATGACCGGAAGTGGTGAAAATGAATTGGGAAGATAACAAGAATAGGTCTAGATTGGGGATTAAGAGATTTCAAGGAAATAGGAATTGAGATCAGGGTAAGAAAGTGGTAGGAGATAGTGGTAACGCTAGGAAGCCATTTTGTTATAATTGTAAGAATGAGGATCATTGGACCAAGGATTGTACAAATTCTATGTGATCAAAAGATAGTTAAAATACGCAAACAGAACTTGATATCGTTCTTAGAAAATACATAAACCAAGGATCATAGATATATGTGTGTAGATCTTATGCCTAGGACGTTAAGAGAACTTGATATCGTTTTAGGAACGGATTCTATGTGATCAAAAAGATAGTGAAAACACATAAACAGAGTGGTGAAATAATAGAGGTTCAGGATAGTGATGAAGCTTAGAATGATTTCGGATATTAAAGCTAAAGTTATAACCTTCATGGCTTATGCCATCAATGCTAAACTGGAAGATCAACCCATTTATATTACAATTATTCGCGACTTCATGGATGTGTTTCCAGAATAATTGCCTGGCGTCCCTCTCGACCGTCAAATTGAAATCACAATCGACTTGGAACCCGAAGCAAAGAAAATGGCAAAAGCATCGTATCGACTTGCACCTATATAAATGAGGGAATTGGTTGCTCAAATACGAGATCTTTTAGATAAGGGGTTTATATGCCCTAGCACATCGCCTTGGGAATGACCATTCAGTTTTGTGAAGAAGAAAGACAGGACACTGCGTATGTGCATTGACTACTGATAACTGAACAAGATCATCATAAAGAACAAGTATCCACTACCAAAAAATAACGACTTGTTTGACCGGCTCCATGGAGCTAGTTATTTTCCTAAGATCGACTTGAGATCAGGATATCATCAGCTCAAAGTTTGCGAAGAGGATATCCCAAAATGGCCTTTAGAAACAATATAGACATTACGAGTTCCTAGTAATGTCATTTGGATTGACCAATGCCCTCGCAACATTTATGGATATGATGAATATGGTCTTTAGCCCATATTTGGATAAGTTTGGCGTTGTGTTAATAGATGACATGCTGATTTATTCTAAGAATCTAGATAAACATGTTGAACATTTAGGATTGATCCTAGAGTTGTTAAGAAAAGAGAAACTATATGCTAAGTTATCTAAATGTTAAATTTGGAAACAAGGAGTACACTTTTAAGGCCATGTTGTAAATAAAAATGGAAGCCAACTTGACCCAACAAAGACTTAAACTATTAGAAACTAGGAAACCCCCTATGAAGTAAGAAGCTTCTTAGGTTTGGTTGATTATTATAGGAGATTTATTAAAGATTTCTCTAATATAGCCACACCACTAACCGCATTAACCCAAAAGGCGATATAATTTCAGTGGAGTGCGAAACAAGAAAAGGCATTCAATACCATTAAGCATGAACTTAACAAGACACCTATCCTAGCATTACCCGAGGGAAGATTTTTAGGTTTGTTGTGATGCATCCCAGATTGGTCTAGGATGTGTATTCATGCATAGAGGTAAGATAATAGCTTACACATCTAGACAAGTTAAAACTCATGAAAAGAACTATGCTACTCATGACCTGGAATTAGGAGGTGTAGTGTTTGGCCCAAAAATGTGAAGGCATTACCTATATGGCACTAGGTATATTATATACACATCATAAGAAGTAATTGATAAATGATTATGATTGTGAGATTAGGTATCATCCTTGTAAGGCCAATGTTACCGCTGACGCGTTGAGCTGAAAGAAAAGAGAGAAACCTATAAGGGTGAAAGCCTTAAGGTTAGTTGTGAAAGTATACTGTTTGATTATGATTAAGGAGTCTCAAGTAGAAGCATTGAAAGATGACCAAATTAAGAAAGAAAGAATGGTCAAAAAATTTGAGTAGTTAATCGAAAGACATGATGGAATCCCGAGGTTTGATGAATGGATTTGGGTACCGAAACATGGTAATGTTTGGGATAACATTTTTGATGAGGCCCCCAAGGCCAAGTATACCCATGAGCATACAAGATGTATCAGAAGTGGCAAGGGATGAAAAAATGATAGCTGTGATAGTGGACTTCGTCACAAAGCTTCCCAAGACTCAGAAGAGGAATGACGCAATATAAGTGATAGTTGACTAATTAACTAAGTCAACCCATGCGTACCAATTAAGGAAAACTACCCAAGGATAGTTAAGATCTATCTAGATGAAATAATTAGCCAAAATAGAGTGTCACTCTCTATTGTCTCTAATAGGGATAGCCGATTTAAATCCAAATTCTGGACTAGCTTTCGGAAAGGATTTAAGCATGTGCCTTAACTAGAGGTCAACTTAACACCCTCAAACGGACGAGCAAAGTGAACTAAGCATTCATATACTTGAATACATGTCGAGGGCATGCGTTATTAACTTTGGTGGAAGTTGGAATGAACATCTTCAATTGGCATAATTTGCTTACAATAACAGTTATCATTCAAGTACCGAAGTTGCACTCTTTGAGGCATTTTATTGGCAGAATTTGCTTACAATAACATTTATCATTCAAGTACCGGAGTTGTGCTCTTTGAGGCATTTTGTTGAACAAAATGTAGGAGTGTGGTTTGCAGGACTAAAGTGGGAGAAAAGTGGGAGAAAAGTAATTGTATGGACCCTAAATTTCCTAGAACGACGGAAAAGATTGTACAAATGAAGCAGAGGCTCAAAGTTGCTCGGGATCGGCAGAAGAGCAATGCTGATAAACAAAGGCGACCATTTAAATTTATGGTCAGAGACTTCTTTATGCTGATAGGTTTGCCATGAAAATGCGTTGCTCGTTTTAGAAAATGGGGAAATCTAAGCCCTAAGTATATTGGACCGTATACAATAATTACGAGGGTCGAGCGGTAGCTTACAAGTTAGAATTACCAGAAATATTCAAAGGGATTCATGACATTTTTATATGTCAAATCTGCAGACGTGTTTGCCAGATCCGAGTCTAAAATATTTGTGTTGGTTCCACGTGTTTTGGTTAAGTGGAAAGCATAAAAAAGACCGGATAATACATGGGAACTTGCAGATGAGATTAAAACAAAATATCTGTATTTTTTAATAACACTTATAAACTTGAGGATGAAAGTTGTTTGTAACCCTAAACCTTAAGCATGAACATGTCGATTAGGGTGAGAGAATGGTTGTTGGGCTTGTATCCGAGATCAGAAAGTCCAACTAGGAATTTCAAGCGGCTGACACACCCGTACACAGGAAAGCATGATCGTGCATCATACCTGGCAAACATGAAATAATGTGCTTAAAATGTGTACATCTCCTTCAAAATGAAAATCTTGTCGTATCCACCCTAAATTGACTTTCTTGATCCATTTTCACAACCTTTAGACTCCCTCTCACCATACAAAACACACACAAGATCTCAACCTACCCTCTCTTGATAAATCCTTACCAATTCTTGAAGACTGTGAGTTGCATGATAAGGAAATATGATTGTAGATGTATTAAGATTATCCTTGAAGTAAAATTAATCTGAATTCATCCACAAATCATTGTGGTAAGGGATTGGAACCCTAAACCTCCATGAAAATTAGGATTATAGGAGTTTAATGGATTTTGAATGATGATTAGGTGAATCCCAATGAATTGAAGGTGTAACAAAGGCTTGATCATCATCTCCGATCACCTAAAACTCGAATTGGGTAAGGTCCTTAGACTGAAATGATGTTATAATTTGAAATTGAGATTGGGAGTTAGATGTTCTTAAGAAAAATTGGGGATTTCACCAAGTTAATGACATGCAATGGTTTTTGGAATAAAAAATGGTTTGGAGACATTAGTAAATGAATACACAACTTTGGCTCATAAAAATTCGAAGGAGCATGAGAATTTTTGGTCAAAATCGTGAAAACAGAGTACTGCTTAGTAGTTAGGCACGACCGTTCCTCAGAAAGCACGACTGTGCTACCCGATGACTTGATGACTTGATTTGTTACCAAGAACATTGAATAGTGACCGAGTAGGACTTGGTTTCCATAAGCATGCCTCATTAGGCACTGTCGTGCCTTTTTAAAAAGAAAGTTGAATTTGACTTTGAAAAAAGAATTCGTTAGGGTTTAGTTTTATTAAGTAGAATAAGTTAAGAGTACTGCTAAACATTAATGGAACCCTAATTTGAAATCTATTTGATAATTAATTATCATAGGTTTGTATGGAAACAAGGGCTAGTGTCGGTGTTATTAAATTGTGAATTTTGAACGCTTGGCTCTAAAGGGGAGTTCATCTTAATGTGATTTGAATTGAGATGTGTGCAAGTTGTTTGAGTTCAACATATTTAAATGCATGATGAGAACCTATCATGACCATGATGGAATTGTGAAATTATGTGGATTGATAAAACTTGCATGGCATGTTAATTTGTATTTGCATACATCTAGCTAGCTAGCTAGCAATTGATTGAAAAGGTTAATTATGTGAGGTGGAAGTGACTACTAAAAGGACTGATAACTATATCTCTAAGTTCACAATTGTGAGTCCCGAAAGGACTGACCATCGTATTATGAGTCCCAAAAACACTGTTAACTACGAGTGGACTTTATGGTAGTGCTTGAAAATGACCCTACACTATCTTAGAACGTGAAAATTTTTGTACATCATTTTCTGATCATTTCTAGGACATTTGATTCAATTTATGAGTTGGCATGAATAAGATTTAAGAACTCACTAATATGAATTGGCTTTAAAATATTTTGAGCATACATCTCAGTTGGACAATATTTGAAGTGATGGGATTGGACTAGTAGCTTCTTAATGGAGGATGTTTGATAGTAGATTTGGAGTGACGAATGTTGTTGGAAGCTAAAAAAGACTAGTCAAGTTGGAATGTTTAGCAATATACTAATGGTATTGTATTTGTATAACTAAGTATTGTAATATACTTTGGTTTAGATGTAATGTTATGAAAGTATTTATATTTATGTTGCTTTGGTTGTGTATCAATCGGTCATGATAAACTAGGTCTGGGCGAGGTATGAAAAAATTTAAAACAAAATGTAACCAACATTTGAGCTATGGTTCAGTGGTAATGGCACCCATCATCGCAAAACTTCTCAGAATATGGTTGCGTGTTCGATCGTCACATCTAGCTTTTCCCCCTCCCCATTTTTTTTCTTTTCTTGGTTCACACACGCAACCCTTTATCGATATTGTCCATGTGGCAATCATCTTTTTTAATTACTACAGGGAGGATTTTAATTTAAGAAGATGATGGTCATAAGGACTATCGGGATTAAGAAGATGATGTTTACAAGAACGAGCGTAAACAGGTAATGAGGGTTGATACGGTTTGAGGGATAACTATGTTTAAAATATTAATGGTGACGAAAATACCTATATATGTGTGTGTGCGCGTGTGTTGCAATAATATACTCAAATACATAGAATAAAATTATCGATTTAACGATATAACCTTTTTTTTAAATAATAAGTATATAAAGGGTATCCTAATTTAAAGAAAATAATGAAACTAGATAAATTACTATCGCCTTCATTGAAGTGTTGAGATCTACTTAATATATTTCGCATTAAACTTTAACTTATTATTTAATCAGCCTCTTGTCCTTATATGCATATCATCAGATATACTTGTATAGATTTTCATTGGTCTATGTCATTTTGTAAATATTAATAAAAATAAAAGTTAAATTTATAATATATATATATATATATATATATTGACCAACAATAATAATCACTTAGTGGTAGTCTTCCTTGTTACATGTTTAATTACCGGTGTCATCATCAAGAACTTGCTATAAATTGGGACTAAGCATCCTACAAGATGTAGGCACACCAGCTCCTAAAACATACATAGGTAGCCAATTAGCCATATATCATCATTTTAATTTAGCCAAAGATAGTGTTCATGGATTCACAAAGATACGATGAGCTCCATGGAAGCAACAATTGGGCTGGTCTTCTTGACCCTTTAGACCTCGACATACGCAAGCTCCTTCTCGGCTACGGTGACCTCTCATCCGCCAGCGAACGAGCATTTAATAACGACGAGGGCTCTATGTACAACGGCTACAGCTACTACGGCAAAAGCTCGTTTTTCAAAGGAGTCATGCCCCCTTGGGCTGATTCTAAGTACCAAGTCACTTCCTTCATATGCGCCACCGCTTATGTCGACTCTATTCTTCCTTTACTTAGTCCTAACATGTCTCATGAAGGTAGCGAATTCGACTCAAACTGGATGGGGTATGTTGCAATTTCTAGTGACGACTTTAGTAAGTTCATTGGCCGTCGTGAAATATGCATGGTGTGGCGTGGGACGGAGACTACGTACGAGTGGATAGACGACATCGCGGGTGCAGAACAAGTACCAGCGGAGCCACTACTCTGTGGTTCTTATTATGGCAAAGGATTGCATCACGTGAACACTCCATAATTCTCGCCAATCATGCTAATCATTCTCTGTCAATATTGACCATATCAAGTTGTTGTAACTCATTATTAGTTGCCATATTTATTTGCTCGAGCATCCTTGTAATATCTCTATATATGTACCTTATTTGTTCAATAGAATAATCAACTTTTCCATCAATTGTTTTCTATTATTATATGGTATCAAGAGCCTTATACACTCCAACAAGTTTTTTTTTCCGATCCCATTCTCCGACAAACACCATGACATCCAACAGTGTCATTCCTATCACTGCAACCACCCATTTTCCAATCAAGCTAACACCCTCCAACTTTCCGGTTTGGAGAAAACAGATAACGTCCACCCTCATAGGGTTGGATCTCGATTCACACATCCTTGATGTAGCCAAACAGCCAGCGAAATTCCTTGATAAAGAGGAAACAAAACCAAATCCGGCGTACTCGACATGGTTCCGACAAGATCAAGTAATTATAAGTGCCATCCTAGGCAGTTGTTCGGACGCCATACAACCCTTGATCTCCTCAGCGGAGACAGCCCTTGAATCATGGAATCGGCTCAACACGAGCTATGCTAGCGTATCCAGGAGCCGTATCATATCACTCAAAACCAAGCTCACTAAAAATCCCAAAGGTAATCGATCTATTACAGAATATCTCCGTGAGATGAAAAGTATTGCTGATGACCTTGCCCTAGCACAAAGTCCCATAGACGAGGAAGACCTGCTTGTTCACATACTAGCGCAACTTGGTGATGAATATGCCAATATCGTTGCTGCTATCAAAGCAAGAGACACCCAACTATCATATATGAACGATTCCTCAAAGAGACAACAACCGCTACACCACCTGCAATCACAACGGTCAACTTTACTCCGCGGCAACCTACCAACCGGTATTCATCTAGGGCTTCAAATAACTCAAGGAATAATCGGTATTCATCCGGTGGTCAATCCCGTAACTATCGGTCTACTGGTTCTCAACAATATCAATTCACAGAAAGTAACCGTGGTAATCGATCTCAACCTGTTTGCAATTTTTGCAACATCCCGGGACATGAAATACAGGAATGTCGCAAGTTAGCTCGTCTCCTTCGCGACAACAACATTGGAGTCATCAACAATCACTCCAACCCTCCCACTGCCAATGAAACCACATCTCAATTTCCATCTACTGCACCCACTTGGATGGTTGATAGTGGTGCGTCGCACCACATTGCCAATGACCGCTCATCCCTAAACTCCTTCTCGGAATATGGGGGCCCGGATGAAATAGTACTTGGAGATGGTAAGTCCTTAAAAATAACTCACACAGGGCACACTTCGGGGGTGTTTGGGAGTGCTTTTGGAAAGTGCTTATTGACTTATTAGGTTTTTTAAAAAGCTAAAAAACCAATAAGTCATTTTCAAAAGTCAGGATTTCTTGGCTTTTGAGAATGACTTATTGACTTATAAGCTTTTCAGAAAAAAAAATGCTAATTTTTTTTATTTTATTGGCTTTTTGAAAAAGCCAATAAGTCATTAAGCACTTTCCCACCACACTCCCAAACACCCTCTCCTTTCCAACTAACCCTCGTTCTCTTAATTTAACCGATGTTTAATATGTTCCTAAACTGCGTAACAATCTCATATCGGTTGGCAAACTTTGCAACACTAATAAAGTTTCGGTTGAATTTTTTCCTTCTCGTTTTCTTCTAAAGGATCTTCGCACGGCGCGCGCCTACTCCGGGGAGTGAACGTGCATGACGTCTACTATATCACCCACTCACCATCTCCACAACTCAACTCTACTGTCTTGGTATCTCCTATTGATCGGCACCACAAGCTTGGGCATCCATCCATTAAAGTGCTCAAGACTATCCTAAAGCAATTAGACATTAGTTCAAAATCCGTTAAAGTGCCTAATTTTCATTTGCATTGTGATTCTTGTTCTATTAATAAAAGCCATAAACTTCCATTCGGTGCCAATTCGTTTAATGTAACCAAACCATTACAACTTGTGTATTCCGATGTTTGGGGTCCGGTTGACAAATCTATTGACGGTTTTACATACTATGTTCTATTTGTTGACTATTTTTCTAAATATATGTGGTTGTACCCAATGAAAAGAAAATCGGATGTTTCAACCATCTTTCCCCAATTCAAGACTTTAGTGGAAAAATTCTTTCAATCCACTTTAGTATCACTTTTTACCGACAATGGCGGAGAGTACATTGGTCTCTCACACTATCTTCTATCTCAAGGCATTTCCCACTTCACAACCCCACCTCACACTCCGTAGCAAAATGGAGTGGCGGAACGACGTCACCGCCACATTATTGAAACCGGACTTGCACTCCTACATTATGCCAAGCTCCCCCTACATTTTTGGTCTCACGCCTTCCAAACGGTGGTCCACATCACCGTCTAAATCCGCCTATAAGTGTTATGACCCTCAAAACTATCACCTTTATCATTCTCGACATGTGCATTTTGTGGAAAATGAATTCCCATTTCAAACCACAAACTCTAACCCTGTTTCCTTACCCTCACCAGATGCCTTTCTCACATCATTATCACATCATCAGTTCAATTCCCCTTCTGCAATACCTATTCCTACATCTACCATATCCACACCACCACCCCCTGTTTCTCCCCCACTACCTACACCCACATCGTCACCTTCTCAACAACCTTCCATCCCTACTCACTCACCATTACAGTCTCCACCAATATCTCCACGTCTCTTCCATCATCAATCCCCGATCCCGACACACCTAATTCTGCGCCAAACCCGACCTCTACCTCTACCTCTTCTACCGTCTCCCCAACCAGTCTCTCCCCACTACTACCTCAACACCGACACCGCAAACCAAACCCCAAATACTTTAATCCTAATCTTATCAACACCACCACCTTACACCCTATTCATTCCTCCATTGAACCCACAACACACCAACAGGATCTCAAAGACCCTCACTGGCGCAATGCCATGGATTGTGAGTTTAATGCACTTCTAAAAAATGGCACGTGGGAACTAGTTCCAAAATCCACACATGTTCCAATTGGTTGTCGGTGGATATTCCGAGTTAAACGTCACTCGGATGGAACGATTGACAAGTACAAAGCACGACTTGTCGCCAAAGGTTTTCATCAATAATACGGAAAAGATTATTTTGATACATTTAGTCCCGTTACCAAACCGGTAACCATCCGCCTAGTTCTATCCATTGCACTCTCAAAGAATTGGCCCTTACGTCAACTTGATTTCAATAACGCGTTCTTACATGGGACGCTTCATGAAGAAGTATGGCCACCGGGGTATGTTCATCCTCAATACCCCAATCATATTTGACTGAGAAAATCATTGTACGGTCTCAAACAAGCTCCGCCACTACAAGAAAATGACCCTGTGTCAACGGCGCCTATACCGACGACACTTGTCGCCGGCATAGGTTACCCTATACCGACGACATGTCGTCGGGATAGGTTAATTTGGAAATTTGAGAAGGGAGACCCTATACCGACGACATATCGTCGACACAGATGGAGGGAAAACATGGCGCCCAATGAAAAATTGGGAAAAACCTATATCGACGACATGTCGTCGGTATAGGTTAATTTGGATTTTTTTTCTTTTATTTAATAAATTTTCGTCGGTGATATTTTTTTAATTAAAAACAATTATGGGAAAACTCTATACCGACGACATGTCGTCGGCATAGAGTTTTTTACTTTATTGATCGGTCAAAACCCTACGAAGACCTATACCGACGACTTGTCGTCGGGACAGGGGACCTATTGCGCCGACATTAGAGCCTATACCGACGACTGTCGTCGGTATAGGTCTCAGCATGAATAAACCAGGAAACAACTTTTTGCTTCCCATTTCCATGAAAAAAAACCCCAAAACTCTCTCCTCTTCTCTCTTTGGTGATTTCCCGTTTTTTGTGTGTTTTGTGGAGCAATCTTCACCAATATCTCGGGCTTTGAGGTTAGTTAATATCTATGTTTCAATCTTGACAAGAAAATCAACATTTTTGGGTTTTTTGCTTAATTTCTTTGATTTTTGTTAGATGTTTGAAGCTTTGACCATTTTTTGTGGATTTTAAGCTATTCGAAGATTTGCAAACTTGGTTAGTAATTTTTCTATAAATTAGGTTTAGATGTATGTTTGTATGTATATTGTTGTGTTTATATGTATGTATGTATATATGCTTTAGATGTATGATTTTATAAATATTTATGAAATTTTATGATGAAATTAGGTTTAGATGAAAAATTAGGTTTAGATGAAATTTGGGAATTTGGGCATTTATATATGTATGTTTGTATATAATATGTATGTATATATGTGTATGTGTGTTTGTATGTATTTGTATTATGTTTATGTATGGAATTGTGTTTATGTATGTAATTTGGGAATTTAAGCATTTATATATGTACGTTTGTATATAATATGTATGTATATATGTGTATGTGTGTTTGTATGTATTTGTATTATGTTTATGTATGAAATTGTGTTTATGTATGTAATTTGGGAATTTGGGTATTTGTTTATGTATGTTTGTAAAGGCTATGTATGTATATACGTGTATGTATGTATTTTTATGTATGTAATTGTGTTTGTGTATGTAATTTTAGAATTTGGGCATTTATTTATGTGTGTTTGTATATAATATGTATGTATATGTGTATGTATGTTCATATGTATGATTATGTAATTGTATGATTTATATGTATATAATTGTGTATGTATTTATGTAATTGTGAATGTATGTATATATCTTTGTATGTATATGTAACTTTATTTAATTTTGTTGCAAGTTCGGAACTTATTGCGGTTGGAGAGGTGTGAATAACATCTTATTTGTGTTTCATTGAATTTTTTTAAGGTACGCATCCCGACTTTTATACCTTTATGTGTGTCTCATGTTGTGTACACTAGTATATTTATTTAGGATAACTCTTTAGAATATACCCGTCCGAATTTTATCTGATAGAGTTAAATTTTGGATTGTCCCCTTTGAGACTGCTTTTTGAATATTCTATCTTATTTAGGATATGTATACATTTTAACAGGTTGACATTTAAAAAAAAATTGGTAGCTATTTCTACTTACTCCTTCGAGTTTGCGGTTTATCTGCATACTTGGGGAGTTAAGGGGAAATGCTGCTGATTTTTTCTTAAATAGTCAACTCGTTAAAATGTATACATATGAGATAGAATATTCAAAAAGTGGGTTAGGATCCACCGCTTTAGAGTACCGATCAAATCACATACATTCATTTATATCATTTATTACATGCACGTATATGTGTATGCTTATAACACAATAGATATGACACTAGATATGGCAATTGATAAAAGCTGGGTTACACTGGGAAATCGGAATTCTCCGGCTCGCAACTTTATAGAGACGGCCAAGAACCATGTCGACGATCGAGGTAGAGCGTTTTGCCCGTGTAGACGTTGTTGTAATGTGTGTCGACAGGATTTGAACACGATATATGGCCACATACATGACCGTGGGTTTCTACAATCATATCAGAATTGGATTTATCATGATGAACAACATCCTCGTGTGGCGGAGATAGCATCACTTTTTGCCCCAAGAACAACACCGACTCCTCCAATAACTACAACAACAAATAATGAGATGTTTGATGCCATAGATGATGTGATGGCAGAGCAAAATACAAACGAGGATAATATAGATGAAGATGGAACTGGTTTAGACACAGAGTTTGATGCGTTGTTTGAGGAGCTAAATAAGGAGTTATACACCGGTTGTAGTCAAATGTCTTCCCAAAACTTCATAGCCAAATTGATGCATATCAAAGTTATCAACAAATAGACGAATAGTTCATTTGACCAACTGTTAGAGCTTTTACAAATTGCAATGCCAAAGGAAAATCACGTTCTAGCGTCACACTATGAAGCTAAGAAGAAACTGAGTAAGATTGGGTTAGGATATCAGTCTATCCATGCTTGCATTAATGATTGTGCATTGTTTTGAAAGGAGAATAAATCAATGCAAAACTGTCCGGTTTGTAATGAGAGCAGATGGGTTGATAAAAACACAAAGGGGAAGAAAGTACCACATAAAGTGTTGCGCTACTTTCCTTTAACTTCACTACTTCGACGAAGGTATAGTTCAAGATTAACGGCAAAAGAAATGATCTGGCATAATACTGGACGCTCAACGGATGGTATGATGCGACATCCGTTTGATAGGAAGGCATGGCAAGAATTTGATGAGAGATATCCGGATTTTGCTAAAGAACCAAGGAATGTTCGCTTAGGTTTGGCTGCCGATGGTTTTAATCCTTTCGGTAACATAAGTCAGACTTACATTATGTGGCCGGTAGTGTTAACAACATATAATACACCATCGTGGTTATGTATGAAAGAGTCTTCTTTCATGTTAACCTTGCTAATTCCTGGGCCTAAATCACCTAGTAAGGACATTGATGTATTCTTAAGGCCTTTGGTTGATGAGTTGAAAATGTTGTGGGCTGAAGGAGTCCAGGTGAGAGATGCATAAACCAAAACTGTATTTAGGATGCATGTTGCACTGTTATGTACTATCAACGATTATCCTGCTCGTAGTAGCTTGTCTGGATGGAGTGGTCAAGGTTATAAAGCATGCCCTACGTGTAACGTTGACACACCTTCGTGCGCTATAACGAATAAGATAGCTTTTGTTGGACACAAAAGATTCTTGCCTAGAAAGCATAAATGGAGGAAAGATCTGTCGTTTGATGGCAAGAAAGAGACAAAACATCCTCCCCGATGATTGACTAATGCTCAAATATTAGAACAACCAAAAAATCTCCCATATCGTGTTCCGGGGAAACATCTAATGTATGGAGGGGTAAAAAGAAAGCGCCTTACATCAGAGTTGAATTGGACTAAACGAAGTATATTCTTTGAGCTGGATTATTGCTCTTCTCTGCTTTTAAAACACAATCTTGATGTTATGCACGTGGAGAAAAATATGTGTGAGAGTTTATTGGGTACTTTGTTGATGAACAATAAATCAAAAGACACACACAAAGCCCGTAAAGACTTGGAAAATATGGGTATTCGACATAACCTATGGCTAACACAAAAAACAAGTTGTAGCAACCACAAGCTCCTTACTCTTTCACACCCAGTGATCGAGAACGCTTTTATCAGTTTATTCTAGGAGTGAGACTGCCTGATGGATTTGGATCGAATTTCAAAAATAAGGTACTTCCCAATGATTCAAATATAATTGGGTTAAAGTCCCACGATTATCACATCCTCATGCAACGATTGCTGCCAATAGGGGTACGATCGGGTTTGCACAAAGATGTTTCAACAACAATCAATGACGTTTGCACATTCTTTCAAAAAATTTGTGCACGATCAGTAGATGTGAAAGACATATATGAAGCAAATGAGGAAGTTGTTAAGATATTATGCAATTTGGAAATGATATATCCTACTGCATTTTTTGACATAATGGTTCATCTCATTCTTCATTTACCTGAAGAAGCTATTCTCGGTGGCCCTGTGTATATGAGATGGATGTATCCTTTTGAAAGATACATGAAAAAGCTCAAAGCATATGTTAGAAACAAAGCCAAACCTGAAGGCTCAATTGTGGAGGGTTATGTTACAGATGAAGCCTTGACATTCTACTCTATGTATCTGGACGGTATGCAGACCAAATTTAACCGACCAGATAGAAATGCAAATGCTGGCATTCCCAAAAGGCAGTTTCAAGTGTTTTCTTCACAATGTCGACCAATATCGAAAAAGAAAATCAAGGCGCTCTCTGAACATGCCAACACATCATTACAATGGTTTGTGTTAAACAACTGCGATGAAATCAAAGCCTACAAATCGTAAGTTTTTTTGTCCATATACCCGTGATAAACTATTATTATATTTTCATTTAATTCTACTAATTTAAATTTGTTTTGTCCATCTACCAGTGAATTTGAATCTAAATTTTCTGAACGCAATATGCAAACCGATTTTTCTTCATGGTTAAAATATGAAGCAAATGTATTTTCATCTTCATCTTCTACACCCGATAACAAATAATTAAGGGCATTGGCACATGGTCCCTTGTACGCATATTCTTACACTGCTTGCATAGTCAATGGTGTTAGATTTGTGGTACAAAATCATGATTCCCGACGTACTACTCAGAACAGTGGTGTGGTTATAATAGGATAAGACGATACTTCATTTTATGGTCAACTAGAGGAGATCATAGAGTTGAACTACATAGATGGTTACTCGGTTGTACTATTCCATTGTAAATGGTTCGACACGAGAGGTAGAAGATTAATTAAGCAAAACAATACTACTATAATTGACATTGGCCGTGATTGGTATGTTGGCATAGAATGGTATGATGATGTCCAATATATATTATCCACACAGGCTAAACAAGTGTTCTATCTTCGAGATCCTTGTCGAACCACTGCCAATGGAGGGTTGTTGAGGACGTTCACCATCGGAAGCTTTGGGATCATCCTAGTGTTGTTAATAAGATAGATATATTGCACGACACTTAATCAAATGATTATATTTTGGTTGTCGACACCGGATGCGAAGGTGGTGAATCAAGTCACGTAGGTGGTGACCAAACTCCAATTCCCCATGTTGACAGTCAATCTATTACACGGGAAACTCAATCATTTTTTGGTAACTTGGTTGTCGACTTAGGCTACTTGCCTATGCGTACAACTTCAAATGAGGGTGGTGACCCAAGTCATCTTGCCTCGATTGATCTCGATGAAAGTTTTATTAATGATGATGAAGAAGATAAAGAAGATGCATACAATTCAGATGATGAAGACGAAATAAATGACGACGATGATGATGTTGTTGACACATGTTATTTCAGTGATGATTCTGATTGAATGTATGTTAAAAATGTACTATTTGTATTTGTTAATTAATAATTATTTGTGCTTACTAATAAATTTTGTTGTAGGAAAAATGGCAACAATGGTGCAATCACACGGTGGAGATGGTGGAGACGGTGGAGACGGGGGTCCTTATGACTTTGACTCGGGTTGTGCGACTGATCTGGTGGTAAGTTACTTGTTAGTGTTTAATAGATGTCTTTATAATTGCCTAACTTTTGAATGTCATGTGTCAATGTAGGTAGTGCCTCCCAAAAAAGACGATCTAAATGCAAAAATCTAAAATTATATAAGAAATTTGAGCAAAATGGGAGGAAGCCTCTTCCTATTGATGTTGAACTTCATAGAGGGGGGTACAAGTTTGTGGGTCCCAACGCTTCGGATTTTATCCTTGCTATCTCGTTGGCGGTTGAAAAGGTTGTTCCTCCATATTATCCAAATTGGGCTAAGGTTCCAAATGAGAAGAAACGGGTCGTATATCCCACTCTTATAGTAAGTATAGATGTTTTATAATTACTTACAATTTCATAACTATTAGATTTATAATTAGTTTCCATTTGTAGGATTATTTTGATCTGGACTCCTGGAGTAACATTGATAAGTGGCGAGGCGTTGAACTCGGAATCACCCCCGAGTGTCAGAGGGCGTACAAAGATCACAAGAGAGAGTTGAAAGTTCACTTCGAGGAGAATGGGGGATACGATGATGTGGAGGCGGCGATGAATAATCCACCAAAAGATCTTGATCATGAAACTTGGGAGACTTTGATTAATGAGCTGTTTTTAGATGCGAGCTATAAAAACCGCTCGAAAAAGAACAAACAAAACCGATCACAACAATGTTACCCAAGTTACCATGACAACAAATCATACGCCCAGCGTCGACACATGGAGGTATGAAATACAATTGTTAGTATTATATAAACATGCTTATTAATTTTTAGTGATATTATTTTTGTTTTTCACAGGGTACCGGCTCAATTGATGTGTTCAAATCGACCCATTATAAAGAAGGGACCGGTTGGGCCAACACGACTGCATCATCAGATTATGTAAGTCAAATGATTTTGTTGTTAGACTTACTAGACTTAAAACATCCAACTGTAACTTTAAACGGGTCAAAATGACCCAAACACACTTTAAGAGACTTAAAATATCCAGCTTTAACTTTAAACGTGTCAAAATGACCAAAACACACTTTAATAAACTTAGAACATCCAACTATAACATTAAACGGGTCAAAATGACTCAAACACACTTTAATAGACTTAGAACATCCAACTCGAGCCCAATTGTTGAATATTTTTGCTAGTATTATTAGTATTTGTTGTTATCAGTGTTGGTTGGTTGGAATTTGTGAATTTGGGTCGTTTATAACTTATAGTTTAACAGGTTGGTTACCAATTTTACAGCAGTTATGCTGTCGAATTTTAGTAAAATAGTCAAGTGATTGTTTATTACAATGTTTAATGCAGGACCGAATACAAGAGGAGTATACAAGATCCTCTGTTGAGTCTGGTGGTGACTCGTCTGCTGTCGATGAGTTTGCATGCATGGAGCGTGCATTGGGTCATCGGCGTGGCCATATCCGGGGTGTCGGTCGTGTGGTGAGTAATCCCACACCGGATTTGTTCAGTACCCCCTCCATAATAACATTGGCAAGAAGTGGATGAGCGTGTAACTCAACTTCAATAACAAGTCCAAGATCAACAACAACGCGAAGCCCAACGAGAGGAAGAACGTCGTGTGCATAATCAACAAATGCTTGAAATGCAACGACAAATGGATGAAATGCGTCGAATGTGGGAACGCCGAACTAGCAGCGACGATAATTAGCTTGAAGTTGTTGCACCTTTGCCTTTGTTGTTGGTGTTATTGTTGAATGTTTGAATAATTTTTATGTTTGTGTGTCGGACAACTTTATGTTTGAATATTTGGTTTGTGTGTCGAACAAGTTTTTGTATCGAACAATATGTTTCGGATTTCAATTTTTGAATGGTTTGAATTATCTGATTTGCAGGTTTTGATAATTAGAAATTAAATACTTCTGGAAAACTTTGACAATTTAAAAAAATAAAAAAAAAAACAGAAAAACCTATCCCGACGACATGTCGTTGGCATAGGTCTTTTTCAAATTTAATTAAAAAAATTGGAAATAGCCTATACCGACGACATGTCTCCGGGATAGGTTGGGTCTGTCCCGACGACTTGTCGTCCAGATAAGTCCAGAACCTATACCGACGATATGTCGTCGGTATAGAATTTCTTTTTGAATTTTTTAATTAAACCCTATAGCGACGACATGTCGTCGGCATAGGTCGACCTATGCCGACGACACCTATATCGACGACTTCTTTGACCTATTGGGACGAGGCAATACCAACGACATCTATACTGACGACATGTCGTCGCTATAGGGTTAAAAAAATCGTCGGGATAGGGTGATACTGTTGTAGTGCGCGGTCGTGGTACATCAAACTTACCACCTTTTTACTTGCTTTCGGTTTCAAGAAATCTATAGCCGATCCATCACTATTTATCTACACGCATGGCACTATTGTTTGCTACCTTATTGTCTATGTTGATGATATAGTGCTTACGGGCAACGACAATGAATTTCTCACCACATTTACATCTTCCCTTGCAAAAAGATTCTCTATCAAAGACCTTGGGGAGTTGCATCAATTCCTTGGCTTGGAAGTTATTCATACATCAGAAGGATTATTTCTATCTCAACATAGGCATATAAATGACCTTCTAGTTCAATTTAAAATGATTTTTTTTGCTAAAATAAGCTATAGGAGATTGTGTAAACACATTTGGGGTTGTTCTCTCTAACTGACCTGACAAATCAAATGATTGGGGTGAGAATTTGGGGAAGCTGTCACCCTTCCAAATGGCGACAACCCCAAATGTATAAACTTATAGAGAACAACCCCAAATGTGATTACACAATCTTCTATAGCTCATTTTAGCAAAAAATTCATTTAAAATGGATGGTGCTAAAGAGGTTGCTTCCCCTCTCAGTTCGTCTGATGTGCTATCCCCACATGATGGTTCACCAAAGGTGGATCCAACTCCTTATAGAAAGCTTGTGGGCTCTCTTCAATACTTGGCGTTTACCCGACCGGATGTATCATTTGCCATCAACAAGTTGTCACAATATATGCATGCCCCAACTCAAAATCATTGGCAAGCACTAAAACGAATACTCCGATGTATCATTTGCCATCAACAAGTTGTCACAATATATGCATGCCCCAACTCAAAATCATTGGCAAGCACTAAAACGAATACTCCGGTATTTAAAAGGGACGATTCACTATGGTCTATTTCTTAAAAGAAATTCCTCTCTTGAACTGTCAGCATTCTCGGACTCCGACTGGGGTGGCACAACCGATGGGGGTCGAACCACAACGGCCTATATTCTTTATCTCGGCTCAAATATCATATCGTGGAGGTCTAGTCGTCAAAAGTCAGTTTCCCGATCCTCCACCGAAGCCGAGTACAAGGCGCTTGCGAATGCGGATGCTGAATTGGCAAGGGTTCAAAACCTTTTGCTAGAGTTGGGCGTTCCCGTGATTAATACACCAAAGCTTTTTTGTGACAACAATGGGGCGACTTATCTTTGTGCCAATCCCATATACCATTCGAGGATGAAACACGTGGCACTAGACTATCATTTTGTCCGGGAACGAGTAGCTAATGGTTCACTTCAGATCCTTCATATTAGCTCGCGGATCAACTCGCTGATGTACTCACCAAACCGCTCACGAGACAACCATTATGCAGAATTCGCTCCAAGATTGGAGTATCCGATGGATCCTCCATCTTGCAGGGGCGTATTATGGCAAAGGATTGCATCACGTGAACACTCCATGATTCTCGCCAATCATGCTAATCATTCTCTGTCAATATTGACCATATCAAGTTGTTGTATCTCATTATTAGTTGCCATATTTATTTGCTCGAGCATCCTTGTAATATCTCTATATATGTACCTTATTTGTTCAATAGAATAATCAACTTTTCCATCAATTGTTTTCTATTATTATAGTTCTAACTCAATAGATGCGCCCAGCAAGGAGCCAACAGGTTTGATCCAAAATCTCCCAAAACCATGAAATTCAACGAAATGCAAATTGATTTTTAACCCACTAAAAAATAAAGATATCCAAAACCATTCAATTAGAAAACATAAACTAACTCGGCTGGACTTCGGTTGACAAAAAAAAAGCAAACGCATATGGGTCCATAAAACACCAATCAGAAAACGCCGTGTAAGCTAAACCAGTTAAAATTTGGCCGACTTCTCCCCAACCTGGCTAAAACAGACGCTTGCTAAAATTTAGACGGCACACAAAACCAACCAATCAAAACTTACCGGCTAAAACGTAGCTCACTTCTTCCCAACCCGGCTAAACCTTAGATGACAAATAATATTCGAACCAATGCAAAGCTATCACGTGGCAATTTTTTATTGTTCTGATGATTTGCGACTAATATTTAGCCGGGATGGGAAGAACCCGGGTAGATTTTAGCCGGGTTAGCTTACGTGGCTTTGTTTGAATGGTTTGTTGTGTGGACCAACTTATATTTTATTTTTTTTGTTCCGGCTAAAATTGTCGGTAAGCTGGTGAGTTCTTATTGATTCTTTTTCAAATGTTTAGTTTTGTTAAAGTTAAAAGTCAATATTCATTTTACAAAACAGGTAACATGTCCATCTCAAACTTTTGTTATTAATCAATATGTTTAAACGTTTGATTGATTAGCTTGTTTTTTTTTCTTTTCTAATTATTAATTTAACATACAATTTATTTTTCTCTAACCAGCTTATAATATTTAATATAAAAAAATCTAAATACACAGTTTTGTTTTAAATACAAATATTTTCTTTATTGTAAGCGCAAAACTTATTGAGAACTGACGTGTTATTTTAAGATATAAATTTAATTGTTACTTTTTCATAAATTGATATCCGGATGCGGATGCGGATGCGGATGCGGATGCAGATGCAGATACAGATACAGATACATATATACCACAAGTCATGGGAAGATGGCTTACAATTTACAACACAAGTGACCCGAACTCCGAGTTCATTCCATCAAGTGCGCGGACACAGCTCTTGGAACGTATGAAAGATTTACTAGCCAGGTACAAAAGCGAAAAAGTAAGCATAACGTGCACGGGACACAGTCTTGGTGCATGTCTAGTTGTTCTATCCGCTTTTGACCTGGCTAGGAACGTTGTGACACCGGGTATCAACGTATCAGCTTTCGTTTTTGCTTGTCCGCAAGTCGGGAACCAATCTTTCAAAGCAATGATGGAGGAACTACCAAATCTAAAGGTACTAAGGGTAAGGAACAATCCGGACATCATCCCATTATGGCCAAGCAAGATACTGAAATTGGTTAGTGACAACATATGGGAGAGTGTGTCAAGCGAGTTGCTGGAGTATGTTGATGTTGGGGTCGAGATATTGATCGACACGAAGAAATCGCCTTACTTGAAAGATGTTGGTAAGTTAAATGGCATGCTTCATCCCTCGGTTTTTCAAAACTTGCAAGGCATGTTACATGCTTTGAGTGGTTGGAATGGAAAGAATGGTGATTTTGATTGGGGTTTAGTGAAGAGGAGTTTAGGGTGGGCTAACATGTCAAGTGATCTTCTGAAAACAGAGTTCAAAATACCAGTGAGTTGGTGGGCTGAGAAGCACAAAGGAATGGTGCTTAATGAGCATGGTGATTGGGTTTTATCAACATTAGACCGTCTTGACCATGACTTACCGGTATGAATTCTAGATGGTATAAACATATATAGTCACAAGACCTGATTTATGAAGAACTACTAGATGTTAATGTTGTTGTTAGTAAATAAATGATGTCTAAGCAATAAGTATAGGGTTGTGATTGTGTTTTATTGTATGGCATTTCAATTTGATTGTAACATGTTTTATAACTGTGATCATACAACCTTGTCGTGTGTCTAATATTTATGTTCAATATACTATTATTATGTAATTCGTAGTGTGATCTGGTCTTTGCCTAAGTAAGTCATCTTAGTTACGTTTAATGAAACAAATAGTCCTTTTAACAAATTGGTCTTGTCTAGTATAAAGTTAGTAAGGGTGGAAGGGGTGGGAGTCGGGTTGGGGCTCGGGATTAAAAGTTAAAGCTTGATAGGTTTAAATGGCTCATATATAATGGACAATTACCATTTGGTGCCGGTCCATCACAGGCGATATTTTCCAAATTTTCATTTGTAGTCCTTGGCTTTGGTTTAGTTGTCGTTCTTATTCCCCGGTCTTTATCTTTTTTTAAAATTTGGGGGTGTTACACATCCTTATTCTTACTTGGCACATGTTTAATTGTGCTTATATCTATATCTATACTACTATGTAAAACATATTGGAAGCACATACTTGTAATTTATCAAAAATTTAAGACACCTAACACAAATTGTTGTGCATAAGGTATACCTTACTGATGTAGAGTCACATATCTTATGTTTAAGATTTGTTTTTGTATAGTTTTAATAGTTTTACGTTGTATATAGAGTCGGTTTTACGTTGGTATTTGTGTTTAAGTCTATTACAGGTATTGAGTGCTAAATGAGCGGATAACGAAGCATAAATAAGAAGGCACGAAAGTATAGGGGGTGAAAGTGTAAAAATATGAAAGTTTTCTGGAAATTGAACTCTTCATGGTACACGAAGAGTGGGAGTAAAGAGTTCATGATACGCGAGGGAAGGAAAAAGGCCCGCGACTATTTTGGCCTTCGCGCCATGCGAAGAACTGAATCTGGATGTTCGCGACACGCGAAGAAAGGGATTACGGCAAATTTAAACCTAATTTTAATTATAAACCAATTATGATCCCACTGTCGAATGACCTTCTTTCTACTAAGGCGATTTTCATCATTATTTGGCCCGTTGTTCTTGTTTTTTAATGCCTGTAAGTTGTAAAATAGTTATTAAGATGTTTGCTACAAACATGAGCGGCTAAGCCCTTTGTGATCCCTACGGGTGAATGATTTATGCATGTATTCGTATAATTTTGGTTGATTATCAGTATTGGATTGAAGTTTTGTGAACCTATTAAGTTCTTTGAATTCAATTGTATGTTTGATTTATGAACAATTGCATGTTTTCAAATTATCGCATCTATTATCGTTTCTTGGTTTTCTTGCATAGGGAATAATATGATTTTGTGATTGAATTGACTATTGTGTGATTTGGTTGAACAGTTAAACAAGGTTATGTCTATGCAATCTCTGATTTGATTTGAAACTGAAATTGTGTGTGTGTTTTGCTGAATCAGAAACCCGGAGTGGTCATTCTTCCCCAATTATTTTTACATCTCATATTAAGTTGCTTTTTATAATTCCAAGTGCTTTAAGTAATAAAGTTTTAATCTTTAGTGGTAATTGAATCGTTTTAACTTGAATAGCATTCTGCACGAGTTTCCTGTGGATTCGACAACCCTACTTCCCTATCTATAGTCTAAGTAGATAAGGAGTAGTTTTTAATATAGTTTTTGATTAGCCATCGACACACGATCACTTACCAATGCATAAAATGTGTTCAATTATCATTTAACCTTAACTTTACAATTAAAGCTCAACACTAAATAATTGTCATTATTTAATGCACATGAGATTATTTAATTCACTACACTAAGTATTATTTTATTTATAATACTTAAAATTAAGATTTGAACTTACATTTACTATTTATATTTTTATAACTAAATACTATTTATATTAAGTATATTAAGTATTATCTTATTTAAATGCTTAAGTATACAATTAGTAAATATTTGCGTAGTTATAATAATAATATTAATAATAACAATATTACTAATAATAATAACAATAATACCTAAATATTATCAGTGTTTAAAATAGTTCGGGTTAGATTGAGCTCTCAAAAAAAGCCTCGGTGATACTCGACGCTTTACGCGAGCCAACCTACTAGTTTAAAATAAAGACCAACATGTTGCTTTTAATAACGGTTCTTTGTTTATTAGGCCATATGGAATACTCAAGTGAGAGGGGGTAAAAAAGCGTATGTATGGTTCTCCCCTCACACTCGCTTAAATTAAAATTTTAATACATTGCATTACGTATATTTAAACGTCTTATTAAAAAAATTAAAAAAATAATTTAAATTTTATTTTTTTAATCATTACATAATAAAACCATCAAACAACATCATAAAAATACAAAAACCTTATTTTCCCAAATTTCTTGTTTCATCCCCTCGGCGAATTCACGATCCGGCACCGCTAGATAATAGCCCAAAGTATTTTCATATCCACTCCCTTTTCCTTCTAATAGGGTTTAGGGTTTAGCTAAAGGATGTTGCTTATTTTCTTTTACTTGTCCTGGGAGGGCGATTCGGTTCTTCTAAGGATTCTAGCCCTTTATCTGTCGTTGACTTTAATTTGACAATGGGCATTCGAAGTAGCCGTGAGTCTGATGAGGCATCCGGCTCTCTCACGGTCACGTAACACTACATATAGTATTACTATTTGCATTAGTTTTAAATTTTATTAAAAAAATATGTAAGTTGTTAATTTTTTTAAAAGAAATCTCTAAATGTTGCAACTTTCACTAAAATATGATGATTACATAACATTTGAAGTTTTCACCAGTTAGGTTATTGCTCCATAATATTAAATTATGAACAAACTTTTTCAAACAAACGTCTGAATTCAAGGAGAGAACAAAAAAAAAAGAACCTTCATATTTCAGGAAATGTGGGAATGTGTCATCATCAAGAAGTTGCTATAAATTGGGACCCATCCTACAACATGTAAGCACACCAACTCCTAAAACATACTTTGGAAGCCATATATCATCATTTTAATTTAGCCAAAGACACACTTCATGGGTTCACAAAGATACGATGAGCTCCATGGAAGCAACAATTGGACTGGTCTTCTTGACCCTTTAGACCTCGACCTACGCAATCTCCTTCTCGGCTACGGTGACCTCTCATCGGCTGCCGAACGGGTACAGCTACTACGGAAAAAGCTCATTTTTCAAAGGAGTCATGCTCCCTTGGGCTGATTCTAAGTACCAAGTCACTTCCTTCATCTATGCCACCGCTCATGTCGACTCTCATCTTCCTTTACTTAGTCCTAACATGTCTCGTGAAGATAGCGAATTCGAGTCAAACTGGATGGGGTATGTTATTGTTTCTAGGGACGAGTGTAGTGAGGTTTTTGGCAGTCGGGAAATATGCGTTGTGTGGCGTGGGACGGCTAGGACATACGAGTGGATAGATGACGTAGTGGCTGCAGAACCGGTACAGGCCGACCCACTACTCCCTAGTGAAAACTCAATAGGATCACCCAAAAAGGAGCCAACAGGTTTGATTTCTAAACAAATTCGTTGGATGTTGTGCTATAGACGAGCCGAACCAAACCGACCGAAAAAGACGTTCATGTTCGTTCGTTAAGGAAATAAATTTGTCCCTGTTCGTTTATTACATTATAAATGAATAGAAACTATCATAAAACGGATACAAACGAACATAGACGATTATAAATTAACATAAATGAATACAAAAGAAGCATATAACAATTTATCTTTAATGCTAAAAAATTTAATTAGAAATGTTAAAAACTTGTAACAAACGTATATAAATGCACAAACATTAAAGACAAATTATCGAATAGTTACGAACACAACCTGTATTCATGTTTGTTCATTTAATTATTGAGTGAGCCTTTTCACCTACGGAATTTATTAAGTGTTTTTGTCCAACCAACAAATGAATTCCCTAACTCCCTTATAGATTCAAAAAACTACATACATTAACAATTTAAGAATTGATGTGTTATTTTCTTTATTATTAGCTCAAAATCTTTTTAAGAATTGATGTGTTATTTCTAAAATACAGATACACCACAAGTCATGGGTGGATGGCTTACAATTTACAACACAAGTGACCCGAACTCCGAGTTCATCCCCTCAAGTGCCCGAACACAACTATTGAAAAGCATAAAAGATTTACTGGCCAAGTACAAAACCGAAAAAGTAAGCATAACATGCACGGGACACAGTCTCGGCGCATGTCTGGCTGTTCTATCCGCTTTTGACCTTGCTAGGAACATCGTGACACCCGATATCAATGTATCCGCTTTCATTTTTGCTTGTCCCCAAATCGCAAACCAATCTTTCAAATCAGAGATGGAGAAACTACCTAACCTAAAGGTACTAAGGGTAAATAATGATCCGGACATTGTCCCATTGTGGCCAAGCAAGATAATGAAATGGGTCAATGCGAACGTTTGGGAGAGTGTGTCAAGTGAGTTGCTAGAGTATGTTGATGTTGGGGTCGAGATATTGATCAACACGAAGAAATCGCCCTACTTGAAAGATGTTAGTAAGTTAAACGGCATGCTTCATCCCTCGGTTTTTCATAACTTGGAGGGCATGTTGCATGCTTTGAGTGGTTGGAATGGGAAGAATGGTGATTTTGATTGGGGTTTAGTGAAGAGGAGTTTAAAGAGGGTGAACATGTCAAATGATCTACTGAAAAAAGAATTCAAAATACCAGGGAATTGGTGGGATAAGAAGAACAAAGGAATGATGCCTAATGAACAAGGTGAGTTGGTTTTATCGACACTAGACCGTCGTGACCATGACTTACCGGCATGAATTCAAGCGTGAGTTCACTCTCGCGAGGACAACAGATGGGTTCAAAACATAGTCTTAAGACCTGATCATGAAGAACTACTATATGGTAATGTTGTTAATAAATAAATGATGTCTAAGAAATAAGCATAGGGTTGTGATTGTGTTTTATTGTATGGCATTTCCATTGATTGTAACATGTTTTATAATTGTGATCATACAACCTTTTGTTGTGTGATTAATTATTTATATTTGATAATATTATTATGTAATTCGTAGTGTCTGCATCTTGAGTATTTTTAAACAAATTGGTGTTGTCCAGTAAAAAGATAGAAATAAGCTCACATCTTTAAAAGATGAAATCTAAATTTTAGCTTTTTATATCTTATTTGCATTGGATAATTTTACCATGTCGTATGATGTAACCTAAAATAATGGAACAATTTGAAACACAAAGAGCCATAATGTAGAGGTATTTCTTACTGATTTATAATTGGGAAATCCATGTAGGTAAAATTAAATGGTCATTGTGTAATTAGTTTAAAATTATGTTTTGAGTCATTTTATACTATTTAGGAGTCAAAGGGGGTATATATGTCAAACCCTAAACTTGGAAACTGAAATTGATAAAACGGTGTGTCGATTAGAAAGGGGTCACGAAGATTCAATTTAGGGTTATAAAACCCAACGTCAAAGTCTGTAAATTTGTGACGATCATTTGTGATTAAAGATTAAGTTTGTGATTATCATTGTTTGTTCATTGAAATCTTCAGCAACAGTGGTAGTTAGAGTATATGGTTTACTCCCACTTAGGAAAGTCAAGTGGGAATACCTTTTCTGTCACAGTGGCATAACATCAGCATGATAAGTTCCTCACTTGGGTCTCACTTGATAAGAAATACACAAGTGAGTGAAATACCTCATATTTAACCATGAAAGACCCACCCAACACCCACACCCACACCCACAATGAAGGACCCACCCACACCCACAATGAAGGACCCACTCAACCCCCCTCTTCACGCCATAGGGGTGGTGTTCCATTGTTGGTCACACCGTGATATTGCTCACTTGGGGTACCCCCTTACTATTTCACATGTAGGCACACAAAATTCGATGGCTTTCTTGTCACACAATATATGGGATTGGTTGGCTGATAACCAATCCTCGCCAAATCTAGTTTTCGTAGGTCAATAATAAACAGAGTAAAACTTGGGACTTAGTTACTTTTAACGGGGGTAAGGGTAATTAAGGTAGCATCGACAAGGATGTGGTGGAAAGTGTCAAGATTATCTTAATTACTTAACTATTAAATTGAAACTTGGATTTTGAATTTTTTTTGAGAACACTATTGCAAAAGCAATAAACTTTAATTACTGATTAAAAACTATTAGAGAAAAAAACAATTGCTTCTAGGGTTCAAGTTCAAGAGATCCACAAAAGGTTTAATTAACTTTGAAGGAAATCAATTAGACATGATGTTGTAAAACATTTGCTTAAAGTGATAAAATTGGAAAAGCTTTTAAAGGCTCGCTCATGCACACACTGATCAATCTATAATTGCCAAACAAGACACACAACATGTACTACAGTCTTGGTCCTGATGATAGGGTCCCTATGCTAGAATGATTCTAATCAGGAAACAACTAACAAATCAGCTATAGAGAAGCTGATTGTTGATAATAATGAGAAACACAAAATAAAGAGCAACACAAACAAGAACATAAACCACTCGATTCTATTAGATCCACAATGAAACGATTACAATTCAACACATGGATTAAAAAGATAACGTCAACAACCTCTTACATGCTCTCAGAAAGACTATAATAACAATGTATGATGCAAGAGCTAATTTGCAAGATTTTTTTTCTTCTATTTATGGGAAACATAAAGAGAGTCGACATGCTGATAGCCGACTCTCATAGAATCAGTTGGACACCGACATAACGACTCTCAACTCTTGACCAAAAACCTAGATTACAAAAGCTTCACTTATAGTTATAAGGAATACAACGATTTAACAGGTTCCGACACAACCAGTGAGTTCACGAATCACGATGCAAGAAAACCAAAAACTTATGGCAATGCACCAATGAATAAACAAAAACAAATCTTTTAAATCAACCAAACAAACACAATCGAATCCATATGGCTTAACATTCTAACCAAAAACTCAATCCAAATGTTTCATTCATCAAGACTATCCCCACAAAGTGATCGCGAAGAGACTAGCCACGCATCATCATCATCATCATATCTTCAAACTTGATCTAGAGACTTCAATATTGAATGGAATGGTGAACCGAACGATTAAGAACTGTAAAAATCAGCCCTCGCCTCTGGAATCCGTCCAAATTAAGTCCAAACCATAAAAATCCCTCCTTTAAATATGGCAAAATCCAAAGAAATTCTGACTTTCCTAGCCGTTGGTGTATAGTACGCCCAAACCCGGCGTATAGTACTTCCATACCCGGCGTATCATTCGCTGACCAATTCCAAATACCCTGCCAAGTTCTGCCTACGCTGATAAAAACGCCAACCTGCACGCTGCCCGGCGTATCATACGAAGAGCTAGGCTTATGCTACGCCCATGACCAGATTTTCATGAGTTTGCTTCTTTTCCTTGTCTAGCTCAATTCCATGATTAACATGCTTCCCACATTCTCAAAATCGCCTCACAACCTCGCCACTATAGTTCCTTTCACGCACTCTTGAGCAACATGCTGAAAATAGTTTTTTAAGGAATTGATATATGGAATTTTTATTTTAAATTGGGTCAATATACAATAAAAG
Organism: Smallanthus sonchifolius; assembly: GCA_023525975.1. Taxonomy (NCBI): domain Eukaryota; kingdom Viridiplantae; phylum Streptophyta; class Magnoliopsida; order Asterales; family Asteraceae; genus Smallanthus; species Smallanthus sonchifolius. The sequence goes on from CM042034.1 coordinate 77,826,864, forward strand.
AAATATGTAATTATCCCTACACTGATCCTACGAATTGAAACTTCATCTCTCAATTTGTCAATGTATAGGTCTTGGGATGATCCCAAGAAAAAACATCAACTCTCATTATGTTTAAAAGAACTAAGTGTATACACAAGTATAATTTGAACATTTATCATTAATACGTGTATATATGTCCGCGGATGATCCCAAGAAAAACATCAACTGTCACTATTTTAAAAGAAACTAGTATTATTCCCGACGCGCGATGCGGCGATGGGATTATGAGATTTTGATGCTATAGAATAGCGCTCGGATAATAAGACATTCATATACATTCATTGAACAAAAGTAACATCTTACAAGAAAGCATTTCCTAAGTTATATTCCAAAAAATATGGTCTTAGCCTAAGTTTTTTTTGTAGGCAAACAAAGAGTGGCCCAAGAACTATTTAAACAAAAGTGAGAGCTGACAGGTTTGGTCCTTCACTTGGTGAAACAATGTGATCCCAAAAGTTGAGCCCATTTTTTAAGCAGTCTTTTTAATCAGGGAAACGAAGCCTTTTCGTCTCACTTATGCCGCCAGCTGCAAGCGTTAGAAGTGGAAATCAGTGTTTATTTTTTCTTAGCTAACAGAATCATAAGTTTTATGTACCTGGTGATTGAAAGAGGCTTCGTTTCACTGATGAACCTATGGTTGATGGTGTCACTGGTTTGGGTGTCGGTGGTGTGATTTTGGCAGCTAAAGGTGTAGCTGAAGTAACTTCTTCAATGACTGGGTCTGTTAATTTGTTTACCGTGCATTTCAGGTCGCCTGTACGCATGTCTTTTTGCACTTGCAAGTGGAAATCTTTTACCTTTCCTTTGATTGCTTGGAGTGGTGGTGGTATCATTGTTGTGTCTGTATAGGCTTCTTCTATCAGCATATCTGAGCATTCTTTTCCAAGCAGTTTTTTCACAGGTTCATCGAAAAGAGTTGCTGTAACATTCACTGTTTCGCCAACGATGGTGGTGACTATGCGGAACCTATTTGTTGCAAGTTGTTAGTGTATATGGTTAAGTGGGTTAGATTGTATATACAAGCCTTACATGTATTTTGGCTCTTTGAACTTTCCATTTGATGCGCATGCCCATACGTCTCCAGTTTCATGGATCATTTGTAAGCAATCCGGGCATGTGTTGTAACACCAATTTTTACGTGTCATAATTTCAATAATTGAAGCGGTACATATGAAGGTTTTGCCCTGCAATAACAGATAATATTTAAGTTTTGAGTTAGCTTTTTTACATAACAAATAGCTTAATACCTTTTGATTTATTTAAAATTAAATATTCCAGTATTCCAAAACTCATTTTTTCCCATTGAAATTTCTTTTACACTGTCAATAAAAATACTTCAAAAATCACTCCAAAAACAAAAAAGTATGATTCATTGTAATGATCTACAAAGTATACTCATGACATTATGTCACCACTCACAAATTCATGCATCAATAATCTTTGCAAAAAGAGAATCAAATATTAAATAGTAGTAGCGAATTGAACCACTCAGAAATATAAATTACACGAACACCTAGGGTTGTAAGCAGTGTTGTAGAAATATAAAGGAAAGGTTCTCACTGCGAGTTCTTGTTGCTGTTTTTGAAGCAACTCTGCAATGTTTATCCTATTTTCTCCGAGTGCAGTCAAGGTGTTACAACCTACCATTTGTTGTAATTTGGTGTGCTGGTTGCAACTGGAATCAGCTTTAAAAAGGGGTGATATGTATGAGGGAAGATGAAAACCATAACTATTGTTGGTTACCTTGGTATTGAACAATTCGCATTGAAGTGACGGCAATGACTGCTGGAAATTCAGAATTTTCAACCGCTTCTTTGTTATATCTGTTGGATGATGTCGTGATTTCTTTCCATAGAGTTGCTTGGATGCTTTGATTGCTGTCAAAAGAATTTAACGTTGGTTATTTCACCTAGTTGCAGCCATTTGTTACATATTATTAAAAAAAATTAACTTTTACCGTTATTTGAGTAAATTTATTTGAGCAATTGAAAAGGTCAATAACTTAGAATCAACTGGGAGCAAATTGTACATTATTGGGGGTGCAATACACTAACCTGGCATTTGTAAGTGTCAAGTTCAAAAATGGCTTGCGATCTTTGGTTGTTTTTTCCTCCATTCCTTGTAGCAACCCAATGAAATCTATGAAGAATAAAACTGTGTTTAGATTTACAGAAACTTTAATTTTTGCGACTGATATTACTGTGGATTACCTATCACTTGATGGCCCTCACTCCGCCTTGTGTCCAGATTTTCATACTCACAAAACTCGAAATATTGATGGGGTAATACGGCGGTATCAGGTATTGACTCAATAGATGTTGCTGCCCCGATGCTAAGTGCACGGAATGTGACATGATATTTATAGCCGAACTGACAGGGACACAAACATAAGATTCAATCTGGTAGCACTTGAGGACATTGAGCTTAGAGTCAACATATTTTTGGTCCTTGTTATGCACTATAGCCTGAATTGCATCACCCTGTGTAGAGAAAAAAAAGTCGAGGTGAATTTTATACACGAAAATGTTAAAATTGTTTATATGCATGTAACAGATTCTTACAAAACGGTCTACGAAAAGGTAGCACGTATCATTTGGTTTTAAATGCGAGGTCCACTTGCGCAGAACACGAACTTCAATTGGTAGACCAGGTCCTCTCTGCCTCCATTGGCTGATACCTGTTGGTGATACATGAAACATTTGTAAGCATATAACGTGATCATTAGTTTTGCGGCTTAGCAGGCGCGTTAAAAAGTAGGAAAATATTGCGAAAATTTAGCACAATGGTTTTGCATATGGGTAATAAACGTAAATAACAAATAAGGATTTCAATCTGTAAGCAATTTTGTAATCACGCCACCATTGATGATTGCTGCAAGGATTAAAATTACAATTTTAGGTATAATTTTTGCATTAATATTTTAAATGCAAATAGTTGTTTAATGTTATTATAGTAACCTCGTGAGCTTCAATCTCGTTTAGCAAATCGGGGAACACGATATTTAAGGTTGTGCTGCCAAAACTTTTTTAAATCTATTTAAATGCCAAGTTAAGAGATAAGATTGTGGTTTACTTTAAACGAATATACACACACAATCTATTGTTTCTCTAGTTTTTAGAGTCAAAGTACATGTAAAAAACATCATAAAGTTCATTTAGCAAAAAGCATGCTAATAGCAAAATCATCATAAAGTTCATTTTACGGGTCGAAGGACCAGAGACAAACCAATAAAATAGTGAACATTACAAAGTGTCAAAAGGATTGGAAATTGGAAACACTGATCGAGGCACATGTTCTATGGAAATCAAGAAATGAAAGCTTGGTAATGTAGTGTCAGGACATGGACTTTAATAATAGTAGTAAGATAATTACTTCAAACATAGGTCCTATTAAGAAAAGCATGTAAGGTGGTGTGGTGGGCCATAACACTGGTTCGGTTAAACTGGTCTTTTGGTTTAGGCAGTTGGAGGTTGGCTCCGGGCTTCAGCTGGCTGTTTTATAGGGAATGAAATGGAAATAGGGTTAACATATGAGGCTAGGTTTACTACACATACCGTCATAAACTTAGCACTACATTAAATATCAGCCACATCAAAACTATTAGAAAATAAAATCATCACTCACCTGTGACAACACTCCTGCCAATAACAAATTATGCAAATGTAATAATTCAAGAGGGTTACTATAAAAGACGCAATCAGTTAATTTGACCTTTTCAGTGGAAGAACTTATCAGCTTGGCAAACCGTCCAATGATAGGTCAGGTAGCTTTGTGAGACTTGTATGTCATTTTTTTTTATCAAGGTAAAGCCATTTGTTTCACATCAATAAGCACTAATCAGACAAACACACATCTCTTGGAGATAAGTAAGTAATCAGTACTAAGAACTAAACATGCAAGAGAAATGAAAATAATAAAATTGGCTTACTTATGAATCACATTTTTTTTTTCTCTCAACAACAGATCAAATTAGTAAAAAACTTTATGGTAGCAATAAGCATATAAAAATAATGGTTATAATAAGCATATCATAACAAACTTACCTACAGATCTAAAAGCCAAAGAACCACCACCAACAAACAAAACTAAGAATAACTTAATAATTACTTGAAACCCCATTAGCAAGCAAAATGCAAGTGATGACCATTTGAAAGGGCTGTAATCTTGATCACCCCACAACCAATAATTTCAATAGGCACTTGTACTGTACAAGGGAATATGTGTCTACCTGATGAAAAAAGCTCTAACGCTCTGTTCCCGAGTTCAATAAACGAAAGAAAAGAAGAGAAAGGGAGTTAAGGAGAGAAAAGTAAGGAAGGGGAAAGAAAGGATAGGATGTAAGTTCATGTTCCCGAGTTAGAAAGAAAGGAAAGGAAATTAAAAATTTTATGTGTTCCCGAGTTGAAAGGAAGAGAAATGAAAGTTACAATTTTACAATAATACCCTTTTAGATTTTTCTACACCAAAAATTATTAATTTCTAACAAAATATATAATTTCATAACATGAGTAAAAGATAGTTTTGCTTCACGTTAATATTAGGTGAATATATAATTGAATCTCAATCAATATCATGAAATAGCGACCTAATCTTGATATCACAGATAACAATAAGTGAGGAACTTTAATTCAAAAACTCAGCTAATGATATGATACAAGAAATTATTAAAATACTTCTAAATGAATAAAAAAAATTATGAACTATTTTCAACCAAAAACTACGTGAATTCAAATTTTGCATGTTTGCAAAATGAAAGAATCGAGGGGAACCACAACATCCCAAAAGAGTAACAAGATAATAACTAGTTTCAATAAAAAATAATCGTGCCAACAATTGTTTTCTAAGATGCATAACCAAAAAATAAAGGATTATTGGATTTTAATAATCCCACCTTTTACCAATTGGCCGATAATAATCCCAACTGAGAATATTCTTACCACTGGTCCCTACTTTGAAACTATTTTTTTACATTGGACCCCCCGTTAAAAAAACTTAACGCCGTTAGAGTTTATATGACGTGGACATCTGCAAACCGCCGGAAAGTCGAGCCAAGCTAGCAGTGGTCTCGTGGTGGCTTTTGAAATTGGCTCTGGTGGTGTTTAACTGGTCTCGTGGGTCCGGAAAGTCCAAACAGAGAAAACGGTGGTGTTTAACGAGACCAGTTAAACACCACCAAAGCCAATTTCAAAAGCCAACACGAGACCATTGCTAGCTTGGCTCGACTTTCCGGCGGTTTGCAGATGTCCATGTCATATAAACTCTAACGGCGTTAAGTTTTTTTAACGAGGAGTCCAATGTAAAAAAATAGTTTGAAAGTAGGGACCGGTGGTAAGAATATTCTCAGTTGGGATTATTATCGGCCAATTGGTAAAAGGTGGGATTATTAAAATACAATAATCCAAAAATAAACTACCCAAATAATGTAATAAAAATGTCATATTCATTACAAATTACCAAACAAAAAAAACCCAACCACGTAAATGCATAAGAATAATCCTTTCACCATCACCTAAACTCGCTTAATTACCTGCTCCTATCATATCTTTCAGTACACCTATTCGTATCTGAAGAGGACAACTAAATAATGTTCTTGCTTTTGCTTGATTGGCTGCCAAAAAATTTAAAGCTCTAGGTATTTATGGGGTTCCAAACCCATCAGCTCCAATTCTTTATAAATTTCTTCACCCGTATACTCGCGATGATAAACTCTATCAAATATTTTATTACCTTCTTGAATAGCATTAGCCACATTGTCAACGCATTTCATAAGCTTTGAACTAAACGAGTCATCTTCTTGTTCAACTTTTCTTTTTTTTACTGTTGTATTTCTTTGCATTTAAAGACTGCTCAGGTGGAGAATATACCACTTGAATATCATCATCGTTGTTGTATTGGTTCTCCAGAGTTACTTCATTGGCAGCTAATAAATCATCCACTTCTGTAATTGTTTCTATTTTAATGCCGTCATTCTTCTGCAATCGTGCATGTCTTTCTTTAGCAGTTTCAGCATGTGCACCAGATGCTCTATCCTTTGCAAATAGTTCTAACATTTCATTGTAGTTTGAAACTTTTCTCGTCTTCAACATTATAGCCTCAGGCTTTGACTATTTAACAGTTGCAAAGATAATTAGTATTGTAAACGATGACATAAATATTTAAGGAAATAACCAAAACACTTACATCTATCAACTTATCCCATACTTCGTCCTCTGCTTCAATTAGTTGAGTATCAGAATTCTATGAGAACCCACTCAATGAAGTTCCTCGAAACATATCGTACCATTGAGAAAAACGTTCTTTCAATGTTTTTAAACGATTCTTCAAATGATTTTTGTTAAAATCCATTCTAAGATTTGTATTCAGCTCCTCAATCATATTACTATATGCTTGTGAAGTAAATGTTCCGTTAATCCTATTACCCTTATCTTGTTGTGTTACCATCGCTTGAATGAATGCATTATCCATGATCTCTGTCCACTTTAATTGTTCTTTCTTACCCGTATTTCCAATAGCTTCATATTTGCTCATGATGACTTTCTACATGGTAACATAAATAAAAGAAGGGTACACCGTTATAATAATTAAATAATTGCAAATGGTAAATACAATAGTTATGATAAATACAAATACTAGATAACATAAATAATTTCAAACACCAATCATTATTACAATATCAAAGAGAAATACTATAATGTACTATTCTCAAACTATTTTGACATATCTATTTCATTGTTTGGATACATCAAATAGTTGGTCCACATTTCATTTGCAATTGAGGTCCTTAGTTGGTCGACTCCGGTACTACCCTCACATATGTCTCTTGTATTATTATGACGCTCTTCCTCTTGTGGTCCATTTAACACCTCTTGTATGACCTCATCTTCAAGATCTTTGTCACGATCTTCCTCTAGTAAAAAGTTGTGTAAAATACAACATGCCAAAAAGATGTCACACTGTGTTTCGCAAGAATAAAATGGCTCTGTTGTACTTCTAATAATAGGAAACCTCTTTTTCAGGACACCTAATGCTCGTTCAATTGCGTTACGCAATGATGCATGACGAAGGTTAAACAACTCCTTTGAATTCTCAGGGGCACGAGTGGAGTACTCTTTCAAATGATACCTAACACCTCTATATGGCGTCATTAGTGTGCTCGTATGAGGCAAACCCGCGTCTACTAAACAATACCTACCTATAAATAGGTTGTAATTAGTATTATTATAAAACATTATACAATTAAGTAAATTCGGTTTAAGAAATTACCCGTTGGAATCACTAATTTATCATCTCTCGTAAGTGCATTCTTTATTATTCTTGAATCTGATGCAGTACCCTCCCAACCGGTTAAAACATATGTAAACTTTAAATCAAATGTACAAGCAGCCAATACATTTGTTGTCGGGTATCCCTTACGACCACGATATCTAGGGGCATCTTTATTGGATACTTTGACACGAACATGTGTTCCATCAATTGCCCCTATACAATCCTTGAAAAAAGGATAAAATCTCTTTTTTTCTTGAATTTCTTTTGAGACAATATCACCTTTAGGTTGTTGAATATAACGACCTTCTAACGAGATAATCGCTCACAGAACTCTATGGAGGCACCTACTGGTTGTTGATCCAGAACGACAGTACAGCCAAGAGGCAAATCGATTTCTAAAATCATTACCTACAATATGCAAAAATCTTGCAACATGCTCTTCAATGGACATGCGTTGAGTAGGTCGAAGACCACCATCGCGCTTTAAGATATTACACAATGTCATAAAAGCTTTCTCACTCATACGGATATGGGCACGACATTTACCACTATTTAAAAGGTCGTGTAACATCTCTTCTCGTACATATCGTCGTTGTAAAATTTCATCTCCAGTAGGTAAGTTAGCATGATTTTTGGTAGACAGTCTATGTCGTGTAATGAAAGCCACCAATAAGCAAATCAGGTTAACTGCGTGCAATTGTCTTGCTCGCATAATAGGAGTTGTGTTGACTATATGATTATCCATTGCAACTGTCAATGACCCATTGAAGAAAATACAGTGTGAATCACTATTGCAGTAAAAAGAGATTGACATAATATGTTTGCTTTGTAGGGCAATCCATGGATATAATTTTTGTGCTAAGCTAAAACAGTTGGTTTATTTTTTGAATTTATTTGATATTAAATAATGGGTTGATTTGGGTAAAAGAATTTTTGCATATGGGTCAATTTGGGTAAACAAATACTATACAACGGGTCAAGTTGTGTCTACTCAAATTAGACAATGGGTCAAGTTGGGTCTACTCAAATTAGACAACGGGTCAAGATGGGTCACCCATATAAAACTTGGTAACTTAAAACGGTCCAAATGAGCCAACACCTACTCGTTGCCCACACCGCACAACGACTACCACCACCGACTCCACCGCCCCCTTGTGATCTTTATTGCTGCCACCGTTGTCATGGCCGCCAGCGCTGTCGTCACACCTGCTCTGGCCACCGTCAACCGCCAACACCAGCAGCACCATCACTCGCACCACTATGGCGCATCGTGCCGTCGCGACCACCTGTGTAGACACGTACCACCTGCACCACAAATGTGTAGGAGTTGCAAATTTGGGTGGTGCTTTATGTACGTGATGGTGTAGGAGTTAGCAATACATGATGCCTAAGTAATAACATGGACAAGAAGTCCAATTGCCATAAGTCAGTATTGCAGCCCATTCCATCCCAACAAGATTATTAGTTATTGTTGTTTAACTTACATCCACAGCCATCGTCACCACCACTGATGTCATCTTCACCTCCACCACGATCGTAAAAAAGATATAGCTGGGGATTATTTTTTTCTAATGTTTCATGTCAGTTCGCGTAAGTGTTTATTGGATTGTAAATTTGCTAAAGAAAGCACGAGGGGTATACAAAATCAAATTCAGACGGCGATTGATCATTGCAAGATTGAAGTAAACTAAAATATACATACATACCTGCTGCTGAAGATGATGATTGCGAAGATTGAAGGCTTCTGTGATTTCGATGATGATGTTTGCGTAGGTTTGTAACAGCAGAATGATTATACATAGGTTTGTGTTTTATAATAGGTTAAGGGTAGTTTGGGAAATTCCACATAATTAGAGTTTGATTAAAATACTCTCTCCAAATCTCTCTAATTTGGAAGGAAAGTGATAAGCCTTAATCTTCCTTCCTTTTCTCTTCCTTTCTATCCACTTCTTTCCCAAAAAAATCTCTGGAACACAACTAAACCCCACAATCATCCCACTTCCTTTCACTTCCCTCCTTAAATTGGACTCGGGAACAGAGCGTAAATTTTACAGATATTTATGAAATTATGGTACCTTTCATTCTAAATTTTGAAGTAAAAACAGAATACTAACAAAGAAAGTTTTTTTTAAGAAGAAGAAACCTACCAAAGAGGCACGTAGAGCAAGATCTTTCAAAAGAATGAAAGCAGGTGAAGGAAAGGCATGTCTGGGCAATCAGAAAAGTGGAGTAAAAAAAGTGAAGGCAGGTGAAGGAAAGCCATACACTATTCACACCTTACCCCTAATATCCACAATTTATATCCTTGACTTTTAAAAGCAATCTATATAACACTAAAAATACAGTATACATACATGCAACTCCATTCACCAAATTAACATTCATAAACCTTAAATTAACATACGGTGCAAAAGATAAACAATTAACAGAAAAAATTCGTGACCTGGCTATGAATACAAACACTTTAGTGAAAACATAAACAAACACCTAATGGAAGCAGATTCTAACTTCATCAATTGTAAATATGGGTGGGGTGGTCGTCTTCATCGATTGGGGAAGGAGCCGATGTATAAGATGGTGGGCAGTGGACTGAGATCAATGATGAGAGAGGACGATTGGGAAAGAAGCAGATGGTGAGCTCGATAGTGAGAGAAGACGATGATGGAGAGGAGGTAGGGCCAAAAAAAAGGACTAAAAGCCCAGTTTAAGAGGAGGGGAAATATAGTTAGTCTCGAAATCGGGACAACCAAAGGAAAAACTGAAGTCTTACCAACAGGCCAAGGTGGACTGGCTTACAAAAGATCACCTTCCATTAGTTGAGGAAACATAAAAAAAAAACATACAATTAATAATAATATCTACGTGTATACACAATTATAATTTGAACATGCATCATTAATGCATAAATTATTGATTATAACAATTGATTAATGGTTATTTTTGGATTATGCTTTTATAATCAGAAGTTGAAAACATTGAATATTGATCTATTGGTAGGGTATACTAGTGTTCTATAATATTCTCTATATCTATTTAACGCGGCTATCATGAATTTTTTTTATAATGGGACTAGTTCTTCAAACTTGTTTCACATGAGGCCCTGGTAACATTTCTTTTTTACATGGGGGCTTATCGTCAACCTGGATGACGAGTAACTTATTATCTAAGGCTGTGTCAGACAAGACCGTTTAAATTTCTACAACATTCTGATACTCGTCATCCTGGAATGATAGAAAGTCGTCTTGTTCGCCAACCGGGAAGGAGAGAAACTTCCCCCCCCCCCCCCACGCGCGGATTTCTCGCCATCTGGGAAGTATGATTTCCTCTACGAAAGTCGTCATTCTAGAGTTTGATTAAGTAGCATTTTTGTTATTATTCATGGAAAAATACTCGCTAAGCCAGTATATTATTAAATCTCATTTTTGTCTTCTACGTAAGCAAATACTCGCCATTTAGGATGTTTATTTTCAGAAAAAGCCTGCGAAAGCAAATAGTGTTTGCATTTAATGAAGCAAGTGTGGCAGTCTTATTAAAGTAAACAAAGATTTGAATACATGTCAGAAAAATTACCATTCAAGTTGGCGAGTATTAGGGGTGTTCAAAAATATCCGAAACCGAACCCGAATTATCCGAAAATCCGAATCCGAATTATCCGAAAATTCGGATATCCGAAATTTCGGATATCCGAAATTCGGATATCCGAATTTTCGGATTCGGATTCGGATAGTGATTTTCGGATATTTCGGATATCCGAATATCCGAAATATTAAATTTATATATTTTTTTAATTGTTTTTATTATTTAAAAATAAGAAAATTTGAATCAAAACCCGATATATTATATTTATATATTTTTATATGTATATTTTCTAATGGTTTTTAAGGTTTTTAATTGTTTTTGTAATTTAAAAATATTATTTTTATATATTTTTTTATTTTTTTTATATTTTCGGATATCCGTTTCACTATCCGAATCCGTATCCGAAATTTCGGATATCCGAAATTCGGATATCCGAAATTTCGGATTCGGATTCGGATAGTGAAATCCATTATCCGAAAATTTCGGATATCCGAAATTCGGATATCCGAATTTTCGGATATCCGACTTTGAACACCCCTAGCGAGTATATATAAATACATTTAGTGTTCGATCGTATTTTTTACAAACATTCTAATTTCTCTCACAATGGGTGGAGGGTATCCATTTCCTGATAACTCTTCACCTTCGGTACAACCTGCAAACCCTACTCCTCTAACTACCTGAACCAATTACCTGGACTGATGAAGACAGGAATTGGACATTTGATCAGGTTTTTAGCCAACTACAAATTGAGGAAGAGCAGGTCCCAGTTCAGATATTGGGCATGTCCCTAATTCGGATAAGGGGTACGATAGTGACCCTGGAGGGGAATACGTACTCGGTTTAAAGAATGGGTCTGTCCCAAACTCAGACGATAGCTATGTTCCCAATTCAGACTTTGTGTTTGTCCCCAACTCAGAGGAGGGGTACGTGACTGACCCCGGAGAAGAATACGTGCCCAACTCGGAAGACGAGTACACTGATGACGAGCGTCCCAATTACCATGATCCATGGGAAGACGAGCGCTCTTGGCATTCAGATGACTCTTTTGATTCATTCAAGCATCGTTAATTTAGTTTATGTTGGATGAGATTATTAAGTTGTTTAATTTCAATTTTTAGTTAATGTAATTTTTAATTTTAAGTTTACTTAATGTAACTTTTAATTTTTGGTAGTTAAAAAGAAATCTTGAACAATGACTCTTAATGGATCATAGTAGGACTTAGAGATATGATTTATATATAATATATATTAGGTTTTTAATAGCCACCTTTATTATTAAATTTAAGATGAATTTTTTTTAAACTCTTTATTAAATTTTATCGAACATTTGTCGGAAAATAATTAATATTTCAACTTCTTTTAGTGAGTGTATATATATCTATTGTTTCTAACATTAAGCCACTAATCACAAAATCCGTCAATATGTTTGATCTAATTTTGATTCAGTTATATTGGGGTGCTAATGTTTCTTATGAAAATGGTGTTATTGTGCTTCATAATAATACTAGAAGCATCACAATTTTTATTCATCGACAAATTTCTTTCCAAGAATTTGTTGACTTAGTTTATCGTCATCTTCAAGTGTCGAAAGAATTCTATACCCTGAAGTTTAAATTATATTACAGTTATCAAGGGTTTTCAAATTCATCTGAAATCTTTAATTACCAAAGTCTTCAAGTGTTGTATTATTTAGCACAAAATAATACAAATTTTCAGTCTAATGTACATGTTAGTATTTTGCCAATTATATCTATCCAACAATCTAGTTGTATGGATTTTGATCGCGTTGTCAAGGTCAATCAAAAACAATTATTCTAATCCCTAGCTATCTTAAACTATAGTATAGTGAAGTAGGGTGTCGTATCCACAGGGAATTGGTGGATAGTATTGATTTAAGAAAACTGTTCGGATTTTAATTAAAAAGTAAATAACTTTAACTTTGTAAACACTATTAAGATAAACGGATCGCTTCCGGGTTCAGATTGCAAGTTATTGTGAAGACAGGTTTGTACTTATTGGAAGTTACATAGACATAACTCGTTATTAGATTTGATAGATAATTAACAATCAAGATAGTCAATGCGTTGAGCAACGATTATAAAACCGGATACTTGACACAAGTTAACAACTCAATAATCAATCAACAACTTAGAACATCAGATCTAGATACTCAATGATTCATGATAGAAAACCAAAAATTGATGAATATAATAAATCAAAGACAAACCAAACTGTCTTAATCAAATCTAAAGACCAAGTATTCAAACAATCATACGATTACAAGAATAGCAAACAAAAACAAGTATGAACCCTAGTCTATCACTTACAAGCAGATCCTACACCCAGAAACGACACGAAGAGATTAGCTGCTCATCGACATCGTCGTCGATTCTTCAATAGATGGTGTAACTTGATCTAGCATCAAAATCTCATAAAGGTTGGAACTTTATCTATGGAAATCGCCTTAGGGAAGCTCTGGATCGTAGAAAGACAAGTTTATTCGGCAATAGACTCCTCCATGACTTATAATTGAAATTAGGTTAAAATTGCCGAATTTTCCAATCTTCGCGTACCGCAAAAGAAACTGGGCCCACCTTCGCGAAGGCCAAAATAGTCGAGTGGGCTTTTCAAGACCTTCGCGTACCGCGAACTTCTCCCTCGTGATCTTCGCGTACCGCGAAGATCCTATTTTCCACAATTTTTGACTTTTTGTTCCTTTGACTTCTCCGGGGCCCGTGTCTACTACTATTCTCTTGATTTTGATCGCGGTGTCAAGGTTAATAAAAAACATTTATAAAAACTACTACTTATTTACCTTAGACTGTAGACAGGGAAGTAGTGCTTGTCGAATCCACAAGAAATCAGTGGAAAGATTGAATTGCCTAGTTTAGTAAATTCTTTTGATTAAAACACAAATTAAATAAAGAATGTAACCTCCTCAAAACTTCAGGTTCTAGGTTTCACATAAAATTCAGTTATTCAATTTAGACATCACAGAGACATAGTGTTGGAAAATCAGTTGAAACAGTAACTGAAGACGGATTTTTTGTCATAAAACATATGCAACTAGTTTCGTCACAAACCAGTATAATCCAATTACGCAATTTATAAATACCAAGTTACCCACTTTAGTCACCCAACCCTGCTACTAGGTTTTATCATCAACCGAACACAGATTGTAAAACAGAAAACTTAAAACACAATAATAAACTGTTTAATTCAACCAACAAATCAATCTACTCAGTTATTGTCAGAAACTAAACAGACTCAAAATTATAAACAACTGAATCAAAACATAAAACCTATACGAACTGTCCGTCGGATGAAGCCACAAGTGATTAGCCGCTCATAATTCTTCTAATTTCCTTCTCCGGCCAAAATCAACATCAACCAGACTAAGTAAAAAGGATGGTGACCTCGTGAAGTGTGGTAGGCAAAAACTAATTCTATTGCAACCGTATTTTTCCAAGTGTTTTGAAACCCGGACCGGACCAGCCGGTCGGACCGGCTACCGGTGGTCTGACCGGTTCGGTTACATATGTTGAACCGGTCCTGCAGCGAACCGGTGGTCGGACCGGACGAACCGGCGGTCGGACCGGAAACGGGTGGTCGAACCGGGCGAACCGCTTGACTATTTTTATTTTTATTTTTGTATCTTTTTTAATTCTATTGGCTTCGTATTTCGTAGGTAGTTGTTAGTTTAAAATTATTGCAATTGACTTTTGGTGGTTTCTGATAGGATTAATGGTTGTTTGAATTGATATATTTTTATAATATTTATGGCGTCGTCCGGTTCTTAAATCCGGTCCGACCAGTGGACCGGTAATAAGACCAGTTTGACGTACGGTCCGGTTCTAAAAACATTGATTTTTCCCTTTGCTTCGTCCAAACCCCAGACGCCAAAGAGGCTTCAGCCTCCTGATGCCTGACTTCCTTATTGGCGTGACCTTCCCAATTTTATTCACAATAATTGCTGACTCCAAAAGCTTCACATGGTCCACGATGGCAGCCCATACTCCCATTCTAAAGAATTAATTATATGGATCATTTATTTGGTTGTTATAATCCAATTGGTTTTCGTGACTTGGCCCATCATTTTCCTACTTTGTTGTAATTGAAAACTCCACGTAGAGGTGCACAAATAAAAAACGGTTTTTTTTTACCCGGTCCAAACCGGCAAACCGGTTCAGGTTAGCCTAAAACCACCGGTTTGAAACCGGTTTGAAGCTTTCTGGGTGTAATCGGGTTGGGGACCAGTTTGTGTGAACCGGTTCGATAAACCGGTTTTTAAACCGGTTTTGGTGCTGAAAAAACTAGCTGAAGATGCAAGGCTACGAAGCTCCATTTCCGAAGACAACGCACAAGAATAATCAATCAATATTCTAAAAAATAAAAATATATATTGTCATTTGTAATGTTTTAGAATTTTATAATTTTATCTTGTCATGTTTTTTAATTTCCGAACTTTCTAAATATTAATAAACGTTGAACTTTATGTTTTATATTTGTTATATTTTTTTTTGATTTTATATTAAAAATTTAAAATTTATTTGAATTTTTTTTAATAAAAACCGGTTTAAACCGGTTTTTAGGGCAAACCGGTTTGTAACCAACCCTAACCGGTTTGACCAGTTAGACATTTTTCACCTCCGAAACCAGTTTAACCCGAACCGGTTTAAGGCCAAACCGGTTTTGACTTTTCATTGACCAAACCGGTTCAGTTCGGGTTGAACCGGTTTGGGTTAAAAAACCGATTTGTGCACCACTAACTCCACGTGAGCTTCATTTATTTCCATTTATTTGTGCTTATATATAATCACATGTATATCTCATTCATAAATCATGACATTATTTCCTTTTTCAATTTACCAATGTCTCGTCCACGCGTTTTAAGCTAAGTTTTATTACGTATTTTTCATTGTATCCTTGAACAGAAAACCGACTCAATGTAAATTAATTCACACGTAATTAGGGTTAAAAACATATAAATATATACAATTAACACGGGTAAAACAATCACTCATCACATTCCCACACTTAACTTTTTTCATCCCGAAAAATATTTTGCAATGGAATCATAATTGTAAACTTGCTTTCACACTCTCATTCATAACTTTAAACAATTTTACACGTTAATTGTAACAATCAGTATTTCGGTCCGATTAAACCCAACCACCGACTCATCAAGCTCCCAATTATGTGATCTATAATATTATACATTACCAATCTAACAGTTTATCTATGGGTCTCACACTTAGAAAGCTACAACTCAACTTAATCCCATCTCAAGTTCATGTTTAGGCCCGGGATAAACCATATAGATTTCCCCACCCCTATAAATACGAATTTATATGTTTTTGAAAATTAGATGAATAATGGATCGATGGATGAATGTTTAGCTTTTATTAATGTTTTATGAATAAACCTAACCCAGTGGTGTTTCAATCAAGCTGGAACCCGATATATGACACGTATGCTACAGTTTTTAAGCAATGAAGTACATAAGATTCGGAATATGGGTGTATCCTTTAAGTCACCATCCTGAAGGGAAACACATAAACCTAACTTAGTCATCCAATATTGGTCACTTAAGCCCCGCCCATGGGTGTATCAACCAAGTTACTATCTCAGAGCGTAACACGTAGGCGGAACCTAAGTTTTCAATTTATTTAATTAAGCTCATTCAATTGATGGATTATGGATTGTGAGCGCCACCAACTTTCAGATTTATTTTCATAAAAAGAAAGTGATGCGCTAAAGAAATTTTGAAAACTTATAATTTTTTGTTTATAGTGATACATATCATCCTATATTGACAGTTTCGACCTTACCGACACCCCTAAGATGTGAACCCACAAGACATTCTGAATTAATTATTCATTTTAAGTAGATTCACTATCAGGTTGTTTAAGTTCTTCAAAGTCGGTTGGGTCTACCAAAACGTTACAAATTAGACGCTCTTTTTATTTTTATTTTTATTTTTCATTTAATTTTCACAAGCAGTTTCCAATTCTATCTATCATCTTCCATATATTTGCAAGAATTCTAATCCAAGGACATTTTTGAACTTTTTATTTTTTATGGATTTTTTAATTTTTTATGACTATATAGACTCAGTCTCCCCTCCCCACACTTAAACTCTACATTGCCCCCAATGTAGGATGAGAGACTATGAAAATATAAAAAATACAAAACTTAAAATATACAGGAATTGGAAATGACTTTGCTGGTTGCAAAATGTAACTGTCGTCAAGCCAAACTCAGACTATCGTATAGCATTTCCTTCGTGATCGTCTTCAACACCTGCTATTAGGTTGACTTTTATATGAATATGAAGCTCGAAACATCACCACCCGAATAGAGATTGAGTACGGATGGATCAATATAAATCTGCAAAGTTAAACTCGAAACAAACCCAAAAGCATCAAACTGACTCAATATATAACAAAAAAAATAAAACTGACTCGATAAAAACTGAACATACTCAATGAAAACCCATGAAACTTCCCCACACTTGGCCAGCTCGCACACAAAACAATGAAAACGAAAAAGAAAAAAAATTCTAACTCACTTTCGTAGGAATCACGATTGCATTTAGCATATGCAACAAGCCTTTTAAACCCCTCGGTAGCCCGAGTGGACGAGTTTAGTCTCGTGAGGGTTTCTAGAGAACACACCCGCAAAGAACTAGACAAGATATTAAACATACTAACCTTAGGGTGCCTCCTTAGAGCGCTAAGTTTAACGTCTTCAGCCAGACGCGGTGTACCTTACTTAGATCATGGTGGTCGGGTGGGATGCTTGCAATCCTCCTTCCCCACACTTAAGTTTCGCTCCTAATTGAATTTCCTCCATGATTGCACAAATAAAGCAAAGAGTTCCCGCTCTACATCTGGAACTTGCGGTTTCTTTCCTTTCCGCCTCCTTTTTCTAACCCTCTTCTTCTCCTTATCCGGAGTCTCTCCATCCTTCCGCTCAGCTGACCTGTTAAACACAACACAAACATTCTCGACTTTGTGATTCACCTTTTCATGTGATCCACATTTGTTAACTTTCGGGATTGGCAAGTTTGAAAATATTTTAAGACTCATTTTCTGAGACTCAAACCTTATCCTTACCGTTCCCTCAGCACAGTTAATATTTGCTTACGCAATGGCCAAGAACGGTCTACCCAAAATAATGGTTAGTTCTGTGTTCTTGACACAATCCAACACCAAAAAACCCACTGGGTAATAAAACTCCTTTACCTTCACAATCACATTCTTTAAAATCCCCCGAGTATGTGTGGGAGTCTGATCAGCCAACACCACGGTGGTGTTAACTCTCTGTAATGGACCAAAATCATGTTGATCATCCAGACTCACTTGAATTATACTCACAGATGCTCAAAGATCCAACAATGCTCTATCTAGTTTAATTTCACCTATTTGTATATAAATAATAGGTGACCATGGATCTTGGAGTTTCGGGGGAAGGGTACCCGTAAACACGGCATTCACACTAACACTCAGCTTTACCTGTTCGGGAAATTTGTGCCGTCGTTTTCGGGTACTCAAACCTTTCAAGCATTCAACATTATCAAGCTCTTGTTTAAGCGTGTTTAAAAATAGTGAGTTAATTTTACGCTTTTCAAACTTTTCCCATCTCTCATCTTGTGTTGGATCTTTTTCCTTTAAAAATGGTTTGATTATAATATCTGGAGAGGGGATTTTTACAGGCTTATTCACCTTTTCAGTTTTCAAGTTATTATGTGAAATAAGATCCTGATTAAGGTCAGACTCAGATTCACTGTATTCCACCGGCTGTAAAAGGAGTGCAGGTTCATAGGCAGGAAATTCAAATGGGGAATTGAGACTTACAGTATTGAGGTGTTCACTGTTTGTGGGTTGGAGATCTGAGGACTGGTGTGTCCTGCAAGGCTTACCTGATTCTTTGAAGAGCATTGCAACTATCTCGCCCAAGTGGACAACTTGATCTAGCAAGGTTTGATGATGCTTTGCCTCGCTCTCCTGTTGTTTCACCACTTCATGCACCACTTTGGCCAGCTCCTTCATATCTGACCGGATGGCATCCAATTCAGACTGATAGTTTTCTAGTTCATGTGGCATGCTCGGGTGGTAGTCTTGCTTGTAATTCTCCTGATAGCTTTGATACTCAGGACCACCACCATGTGAATTGTATCTTGTGCAATCTTGAGTTCAGTGGCCAGTGATGTCACAGTTATTGCACGGCTCATAGTAATACTGGACTTCAATATAATTTCTGTCCATGCTGACTTGCACAAGTAACACAACCAAGTAGTTATGAACAAAGAAATAAACCAAATAAAAAATAAAAACAGAAATAAGAAAAATATTTTTGGGTTTTTGTTAAAAGAATCAAAATCAATTAAACTAGAAAAACAACTAAACTAAAGCAATAAAACTAAGCGCACCGATTCCCCGGCAACGGCGCCATTTTGATCGCGGTGTTAAGGTCAATCAAAAACATTTATAAAAACTACTACTTATCTAACTTAGACTGTAGACATGGAAGTAAGGTTGTCGAATTCACAAGGAATCAGTGGAAAGATTGAATTGCTTAGTTTAGTAAATTCTTTTGATTAAAACACAAATTAAATAAAGAATGTAACCTCGTCCAAACTTCAGGTTGTAGGATTCACATAAAATTCAGTTATTAAGTTTAAACACCACAGAGACATAGTGTTGGAAAATCAGTTGAAACAGTAACCGAAGACAAATTCTTTGTCAGAAAATCTATGCAACTAGTTTCGTCACAAATCAGTATAATCCAATTACCCAATTTATAAATACCAAGTTACCCATTTTAGTCACCAACCCTGTTACTAGGTTTTGTCATCAATCGAACACAGATTGTAAAATAGAAAACTCAAATCACAATAATAAACTGTTTAATTCAACCAATACATTAATCTCCTCAGTTATTATGAGAAACTAAACATACCCAAAATTATAAACAACTGAATCAAAAATAAAACCTATACGAACCGTCCGTCAGAAGAAAGCCACAAGTGATTAGCCGCTCATAATTCTTCTAATTTCTTTCTCCGGCCAAAACCAATATCAACCAGACTAAGTAAAAAGGATGGTGACGTCCTTTGTTTGGTTCAAATCCCAGCCGCCAAAGAGGCTTCAGCCTCCTGACGCCTGACTTCCTTATTTGCGTGACCTTCCCAATTTTATTCACAATAGTTGCTGACTCCAAAAGCTTCACATGGCCCACGATGGCAGCCCATACTCCCATTCTAAAGAATTAATTATATGGACCATTTATTTGGTTGTTATAATCCAATTGGTTTTCGTGACTTGGCCCATCATTTTTCTACTTTGTTGTAATTGAAAACTCCACGTGAGCTTCATTTATTTCCATATGATGTGCTTGTATATAATCATATGTATATCTCATTCATAAATCATGACATTATTTTCTTTTTCAATTTACCAACGGCTCGTCCACACGTTTTAAGCTCGGTTTTATTACGTATTTTTCATTGTATCCTGAAACAGAAAACCGACTCAATGTAAATTAATTCACATGTAATTAGGGTTAAAACATATAAATATATACAATTAACACGAGTAAAACAACCACTCATCATCCACTTAGCTCATTAGACTTGTAGCACTCATAAACAACAAATACACATAAAACAAACTCGATATGCAAAGCTAAACGCTTAAAACTACATACTTAGACTCTTATACACGGTATATTACCTCACATCACATCCCCACACTTGATCTTTTTCGTCCCGAAAAAGAATATTATAATGGAATCATAATTAGAAAACTTTCATAATCTCATTCATTTAATAGCTTAAACATAATCACGTGTTAACTGTAACTATTGGTATTTTTATCCGATTAAACCCAACCACCAACATATCAATCCCCCAATTCTATGTTCTATAATATTATAAATTATCGAGCAGTCAGTCTATCTATGAGTCTCACACTCAGAAAGATACGACTCAACCTAATTCCGTCTCAAGGTCATGTTTAGACACGAGTTAAACCTTATAGGTTTTCCACCATTATAAACACGAATTTATATGTTTTAAAAATTATGAATGGATAATGGATCGATGGATGAATGTTTTAAGCTTTTATTAATGTGATACGATGCATAAACTTCACCAAGAGGCATATCCTCCAAATCACTATCCCGGAGGGTAACACATAGGTTTCAGTTTTTAACAATGACGTTCATAAGGTTCGGAATAGTGGTGTATCCTTCAAGTCGTCATCCCAAAAGGTAACACATAAACCTAGCTTAGAAGTCCAATATATTGATTACTTAACCCATGGGTGTATCATTGAAGTCGCTATCCCGGAGGGTAACACGTAGGTGAAACTTAAGTTCTCAAATTAATTAAGCTCATAAATGATGCGGATGATGGAATGTGGGTGCCACCAACTTTCGAATTTATTTTCATAAAAAGAAAGCGGCGTGCCAAAAGTTTTAAAAACTTATAAATTTTTGTTTACAGTGGTACCTATCACCCTATATTGACAGTTTTGACCTTACCGGCACCCCTAAGATGAGAACCCACAAGTCATCCTGAATTTATTATTCATTTTAAGCTAGATGCACTATCAGGATATTTAAGCTCTTAAGTCGGTTGGGCATATCAAAACGTTACAAATTAGACGCGCTTTTAATCATCTTTATTATTCATTTAATTTCCACACTAGCACAGTTTTCGATTGTACTAAAATTTTCTATTTAGTTGCAAAAATTCTAATCCAGAGACATTTTTTCAAAAAAATTTAAATTTTTATGATTCAAAAATCAAAAACAAAAGACACAAACTAGACCTGGACAAGGTCTCCCCTCCCCACACTTAAGCTCGACATTGTCCTCAATGTAGGAAGAAAGAAACTCACAATAAAAATAAAATTCAAAAATAAAACTTAGCCGGAAAGACGACCGTATAGCATTTCATTCGTGATCGTGCTCCACGGATACAACTGGGTTGCTGTGTACAAGAACGTTCAAGATCGGATTATCGTCTCTCGAATGGAGATTGCGTACGAGAAATTAAATCCAAACCTGCAAAATTAAGCTAGAAACATACCCACAAGCATCATATCGACTCAATAAGACGACTCAATAAAAATTAAAAGACCCGACGAACTCAAACGACTCAAAATAAAAAAAAATAAACAAAAAAATTAAAAACCTTAATTTTGGGTCTTCACGTACCGCGAGGGACAAAATATCGTCCGACCTTTTTGTTAATTCTTCGCGTGTCGTGAAGAACTTCCGTTGGAAGTTCGCGTACCGCGAAGACTCTTCCATCAAAGAAAGATTACTACTTTTTTCAACTTTTTGCCTTAGAAAATACTTTGAGTTTTTCAAGTCAAAATTTTCAACTTTTTCAAAATATGTTCCAACTTTCCAATTAAGTTCGTATATACCTGGAACGAGATTTGTGATGGTTTTTCATGCTCGTACGACCCCAAATCTCCAAGAAAACTTTAAAAATACGCGAAAACATACTGAAAACACTACAAAAGAAGACTCACGACTCTACAAACTCTACACACGGTATATTACCCCCAGAGAATGATGCATGTCCCCCATTGCATTAATATAAGCCTCAGCGTTCCCAGAACGTCCCCACACTTAGGCTTTTCCCAGATTTAAAGCACAATAAACAATCAAAAACTAACTCACTTTCGTAGGAATCACGGATGCATTTAGCACATGCATCAAGCCATTTAAATCCCTCGGTAGCCCGAGTGGATGAGTTTAGTCTCGTGAGGGTTTCTAGAGAACACACCCACAACATTCATTTAAACTAGACACAAAAATAAATCTTAGGTTGCCTCCTAAGAGCGCTAAGTTTAACGTCTTCAGCCAGACGCAGTGTACCATGGGTTATTCATATGCAGATGCATGCATGACAAAGCTCACTGATTCTTCCTTGGTGTCATTGATTTCATCTGTCTCTAAGTAGGGCTTCAATCTGTGCCCATTCACAACCTGTCTGAGGTGATCGTCAAAATCTTCGATCTCGACCTCCCCAAACTGTCCAACTCTGATCACCAAGTATGGACCCATCCATTTACTCTTCAGCTTTCCAGGGAACAGTTTCAGTCTTGAATTATACAGCCACACCTTCTGGCCTACCTCAAAGACCTTCTTCTTTAACTTGGAGTCATGCACTGTTTTCATCTTTGCCTTGTATGCAGATGCACACTCATACGCTTCATCCCTCAGCTCTTCCAACACACATAGTTGCAACTTCCGCTCTTTACCTGCATCGTCATATTCAAGATTAACAACATTAACTGCCTATAATGCACGGTGAACTATTTCAACCGGAAAATGACATCCTTTCCCATAAACTAGTTTGTATGGTGTGGTACCAATCAGAGTTTTGTAAGCTGTTCGGTAGGCCCATAAAGCATCGTTTAGTTTGGTTGACCGGTCCTTACGATCGGGTCGTACCGTGTTTTGTTAAATCTCCTTTATTTGCCTATTTGATACCTCCATTTTCCCACTTGTTTGTGGGTGATATGGAATGGCA
Source organism: Smallanthus sonchifolius (assembly GCA_023525975.1). NCBI lineage: Eukaryota > Viridiplantae > Streptophyta > Magnoliopsida > Asterales > Asteraceae > Smallanthus > Smallanthus sonchifolius. The sequence goes on from CM042034.1 coordinate 77,850,307, forward strand.
ATCTGATGATTCACACCGTACCGTTTAAGTAATTTACCAAATTTAAAGTTCTTAAATTGTGAACCCCCATCACAGATGATCACCACTGTGTGATCATTTGTCTTAGTGGCGATTGTTTCAACCCACTTAGAAACATAATCAACCGCCACTAAAATGTATAGATGTCCCAAAGAATTAGGGAAGGGGCCCATGAAATCTATGCCCCACACATCAAATATGTTGATGACCACAATGGGTCGCATTGGCATCTCATCCCGCTTCGTGATGCTCCCAAGCTCCTGACACTGTGTGCAATTCTTCACAAACTCTGTTTCATCCTTGAAGATTGTAGGCCAAAAGAATCCACAAGTTAAGATCATGTGTCCCGTTTGTCCCGTTTTCTGTCCACTGAAGTGCCCTCCACAAGCATATGAATGGGCATGTTCACAACAAACAATAAGTTTATAAGAACTCAACAACAACCTTTCTCAATTTGAGGTTGCCCGTCTGCCAATAATAATCTTGATGATAGTGAACATGAAGATGAAGATGAAGATGACGCGGATGCCTCTCCACAAAGTAGTGAAGAATCTGAAGTTGCTCCTCAAAGTACCAAAGAGGATGAGGATGATGACGACGCGGATGTCTCCGATCATGAAATTCCGTAACAATATAATTATGTCAACAATCAAGAATCATCATAGTTGTTGGTGAACTATTCTCAAGATCCTGAAGAACTAAAAGATTATGAAGCTGCTGATTTTGATGATGAAAACCACATGGATGTATGGAACGAGGTTTCTAAGGAAATCCATCTTGGTATGTACTTCCCCAACAAAAAAGAGTTGGACCATGCAGTTCGGTTGTGGAATCCTGACCGAAATAGGGAGATGATAATTACTGCCAACAAGGTGGATAGATGGAGAGCAAAATGCTACACGACAAACCTAAGGTTCAATGTGTATCTACTCAACGCCCTTCGTCTAAATGGTTTGTCTACGCCACAAAGAAAAGCTCTAATCACATCTGGCGAATTGTCAGATGGGTGGATTCACATAATTGCTTTGGGACAGTTGTTGGAAACAACAACAGAAGCTAGAAATCTAGAGATATCGCCTTACGTATCATACACAATATTCGGGAAGATATTACATATCCTGTTAATCAGATTCGAGCACATTTAAAAGACCAACTAAACATTGATGTTGGTTATAACAAGGCGTGGCGAGCACGAAGAAAAGCCATTGAGAGGGTTAATGGTATCTGCATGAGTAACTTTCAGGAGTTACTTCAGTATATTGCTGCTTTAAAAGGGTCGAATGACAAAACGATTGTCGACCGGTTACATCATCAGTCCTCCTCGTCGCACTGCTATACATTTAATTATGTGTTTTGGGCATTTGGGCCGGCAATTAAAGCATTTCAACATTGTCAAGAGGTTTTATCTGTGGACGGAACCCACTTGAAGAGATCGTACCGGGGTAAGATGCTTATCGCAGTCAGCAAACATGCAAACAATAACATAGTTCTAATAGCCTATGCAATTGTTGATGAAGAGACTGTTGAAAGTTGGTCTTGGTTTTTTCAGCAGTTATGGATTCACCTTGCGATGCAATGTTGTAGAAAGTTATGTGTTATCTCTGATAGACACAAAGGCATTATTAATGCAATGAAAAATATCCAAGTATGGAAAGAGAATGCAGTTCATAGGTTTTTTTTTGCGACACGTTCAAAGCAACTTAATGCATAAGTTTAAGGTTTCTAGTTTGAAACGACTATGTTGGGACATCGGTAGCACAATGCAACAAAGAAAATATGATCATTCTGTTAGTTTTTTTTGACATATATTAATCCCGACACGGGGGAATATCTAAAAGCTATTAAAGAGAGTAAGTGGACGCTACTTCATGATAAAAACCAGCGTCGGTGGGGAAACTTAATGACAAACATATCAGAGTTTTAACAACACTTTACGTGGGATCCGGCTTATGCCTATAAAGGCTATTATTGAATGTACGTTCAATAAAGCCGTGGAATAGTTTAGAAAATAGACTGTGATTATAGAACAGTGTGGAACACCGTTGCCAACTCGCATTTGGCATATGTTTGAAAACCGTGAACTCTATAGCCAATAACATGTTGTAACAGAATTCGATTATAGGCGTGGTAGGTACCAGGTATTATCAAAGGTGCAAACAAATGACACAAGTGGCGATTATTATACAGTTGAGTACCAAAAAAACATGCACCTGTGGTAAATGGCAAATCGAACGACTTCCATGTTCACATGCCATTGTAGTTTGACGTCAAAGAGAAGATTCCCCAGAAGAAATTGTTAATGAATTTTACACGATGGCCGCGTACAGAGCTTAGTATGATAGCGAATTTTACCCTCTAGCACACAATGCTTATTGGGCTGACCCTGGTTGGAGAATTAAACAAGATTCGTCAAAAATTACCACATCACGCGGTAGAAGGAAGTCGTGACGAATACATAATGAGATGGATGTTCCTTATCCGGATATACGTACTCCACGCAGATCTTCACGTTGTAGACAAACGGGTCATAGAATAAATAATTGTACTAACCCGCATCCGTGATGAATGTATTTTTAACGCTTATTAGTTTGGCTATGTTAAATGTTTGTTTTAATATATTATGTTTCTCTAAGTGTTTGTTTTAATATATTTTATCTGACTTTGGACAATGTTATTTATATTTAATAGATGAATATAATATTTCCCATTTACAAGTCCCCGAAATACCACCTGAGGTCTACGTAACGAACCAACCTATGTTCCAAATGGAGAATATATGAGAAAGTTATACGTCCTAAAAATTGCTTGTTTCAAATTTTTTAATTCATTTAAAAATTCATTCTGTCTCACTTTGGACAATGTTATTTATATTTAACAGATAAATATAATATTTTCCGTTTACATTTCCCCGCAATATCACCTGAGGTCTACGTAACGAACAAACTCATGTTCCAAACGGAGAATATACGAGTGAATATACGAGAGAGTTATACGTCCAAAAATATTCTTGTTCCAAACGGAGAAAATGTTGTGTTTAATTAAATTTGTCTTAATGTCAATACATACTCTTTTTACCTCCTATAAATACCATTAAAACTTTTAAAAACTCACATTCAAATCCTCCTATAATTCTTTGGAGCTCATGGTAGAAGAAAGAAAGAACATTCATATTAACTTTCATATTAACATAATTGTAGAAGAACATAACACGCGTCTAAATGTACAACCTTGACAACCAAACCCTCCCCGGGTTGTGCAACCACCAAACCCTCCCTGGGTTGTGCAACCACCAAATCCTCCATAGGTTGTGCAACCACCAAACCCTTCGATTCAAGTTCTGGTAAACCCTAGGGTTCACACACCTGTAAGCCCTCCAATTCACGAAACACCAAACTCTTCACCTGATTTTGATGAGGAATGGTTATTTAAATATGATTTAAGGCAATATCGAAGTCAACAACGTCGTGAAAAAAGGCTACTCCAGCTCAGAAAACCTCCTGATCATGTGTTTTCCAATCGGAGAATATACGAGAGAGTTATACGTCCTAAAAGTTGCGTGTTTCAACTTTTTTAATTCATGTAAAAACTCATTTTGTCTCACTTTGGACAATATTATTTATATTTAACATATGAATACAATAATTTCCGTTTACAAGTCCCCATAATATCAACTGAGGTCTACGTAACGAACCAACCCATGTTCCAAATGGAGAATATACGAGAGAGTTATACGTCCTAAAAGTTGCTTGTTTCAAATTTTTTAATTCATTTAAAAACTCATTTTGTCTCACTTTGGACAATGTTATTTATATTTAATAGATGAGTATAATATTTTCCGTTTACATGTCCCCGTAATATCACCTGAGATCTACGTAATGAACCAACCTATGTTCTAAACGGAGAATATACGAGAAAGTTATACGTCCTAAAAGTCGCTTGTTTCAAATTTTTTAATTCATTTAAAAACTCATTCTGTCTCACTTTGGACAATGTTATTTATATTTAACAGATGAATATAATATTTTTTGTTTACATGTCCCCGCAATATCACCTGAGGTCTACGTAACGAACCAACTCATGTTCCAAACGGAGAATATACGAGAGAGTTATACGTCCTAAAAGTTGCTTGTTTCAACTTTTTTAATTCAATTAAAAACCCATTTTCTCTCACTTTGGAAATTGTTATTTATATTTAACAGATGAATATAATATTTTCCGTTTACAAGTCCACGTAATATCACCAAAGGTCTACGTAACGAACCAACCCATTTTCCAAACGGAGAATATACGAGAGTTATACATCCTAAAAGTTGCTTGTTCCAACTTTTTTAGTTCTTATAAAAACTAATTTTGTCTCACTTTGGACAATGTTATTTATATTTAACAGATGAATATAATATTTCCCGTTTACAAGTCCCCGTAATATCACCTGAGGTCTACGTAACGAACCAACCTATGTTCCAAACGGAGAATATATGAGAAAGTAATACGTCCTAAAAATTGCTTGTTTCAAAATTTTTAATTCATTTAAAAACTCATTCTGTCTCACTTTGGACAATGTTATTTATATTTAACAGATGAATATAATATTTTCCGTTTACATTTCCCCACAATATCACCTGAGGTCTACGTAACGAACGAACTCATGTTCCAAACGGAGAATATACGAGAGAGTTATATGTCCTAAAAGTTGCTTGTTTCAACTTTTTCAATTCATTTGAAAACTCATTTTCTCTCACTTTGGAAAACGTTATTTATATTTAACAGATGAATATAATATTTTCCGTTTACAAGTCCACGTAATATCACCTGAGGTCTACGTAACGAACCAACCCATTTTCCAAACGGAGAATATACGAGAGAGTTATACATCCTAAAATTTGCTTGTTCCAACTTTTTTATAAAAACTAATTTTGTCTCACTTTGGACAATGTTATTTATATTTAACAGATGAATATAATATTTCCCGTTTACAAGTCCCTGTAATATCACCTGAGGTCTACGTAACGAACTAACTCATGTTCCAAACGGAGAATATACGAGGGAATCGAGAGAGTTATACGTCCAAAAAGTTTCATGTTTCAAACGGAAAATGTTTTGGGTAAAAATTATGTAAACTAACTTTGTAACCAAATTTAGATTGTGAGGTAGCGTGCTTTGTGAAATCTATGAATATAAAAAAGTAAAATCAACACGAGTGTTTACGAGGAAAGCCCTTGATCCTTGATAATCTCCGGCATAAAACCTTGGGAGCCGACGAAAGTCGGGTTGCCTTGATGTCTTGTATAAAACTGAAATTATTGAGTACAAAACTGAGACAAAGAGATCGTTAGCTAAGTGTTACAATTGCTTCTGAGTGCGGGTGTTGTGTGTTTCTAAAAGATCTCATCGGTAATTAAATACAAATCATTTATAACTAACTATCCGAGAAATATGGTCTTGAGCATATCTTCTCCTTGTGACTGTTGTAAGCTGATTTACACGTTTTCCACATGTAGTCCACGTCCCTTGAGCGAGTCTTCAGGTGAGTATTGCATTAAAAATGTTTTGCCTGTCATTAATGAAAAAAATAATAGACAAGTAACCGTTAGTAACAATATTTAGGATACCGAAAATACAAGGATACCGGATTCTGGATTATGCATCATTCAGGATCCTGTCTTGAAATTCAGCCCATAACAATTGTCCCCAAAAATTAACAGCTGTTCGAAGAATTTACAGTAGTTAATTTTTCAAAATTTAAATTTTAAATAAAACCGGCTGCTTGATCGGACTTGGTGCGGGAAACGAGGGAGTGAAACATCGTGGACCGAGACAATTATTATTAGGGCTATATTCATTCTTATTTTTTCATTAATCCGAAGTCATCCTCTCCGATATTTCTCTGCTATCTCCGGGTAAGAAGCTTATCCCTCTTTCATCTTTTCTGTATTTTTGCTCCAAAAATGGCCAAAAAACATACACGTTCTTCTACTCCTTCTGACGATCTCCATAGCCAAAACTTGATAGTTAATCTAGATTCTGAAAGATGCACATTTACGGATCTTGATATCCAATCCCTCAAATCCGGAGGTTTTTCCCTGAAAATACCGTATTTCGGCACTTTGATCGCAAAACCAGAGCCGACTTCACTTTGGAGAGCTGGATTTGCTTTCCGTTCTTCCCTTTTTCTCTGGGGTTCACTTATCCTTTTCCTCCTTTCACTACTGACTTCTTTAGAAAGAGCGGTCTTAGCTTCGCTCAAACCATGCTGATGGTTTGGAGAACACTATATACCTTGGAATTCTTGGTCAAACATCTTGCTGTTGAGTTTTCTGCCTCAGAAATAGCCCATGTTTACAATCTTAGGGGCCATGGTTCTTCTCGGTTCCTTTTCCAAATTAAACCTAGCATGACCCACTTGATCCTAAAAACCACCCAAAATGATTATAACTAGGAAAATAGTTTCTTTTTCGTGAGAAGGGATTCTATCCCAGATGGGGATAAACTGCCGATCAAGTGGATCGTAAAGGGTAGGATTCTGCCTTATAGGATTTTCTTTTAGAAACTTGATTTTCAGGATACTGACTGGTTATTTTTTGTCTCCGCGCCGAAGTTCGATATCCTCGCTCCTCCGACTCCTGACATGGCTAAGAAGGTTGCCGCTTTCTTTGGTTTTGAACCCATTGAGTAGACCTTTCGATTCAAAGCTCCACTGCTGGAAGTCGAACCAGACGTCTCTTTCTCCGAATCAACTATGTCTGGTAAGAAAAATAGCAAGATTCCCTTTTATTAGTTATAAACAATAAGAATAAACTAACCTGTCCTTTTGAAATAGGCCTTCACAAATCAAGCTCTAAGTTTGCCCTTGACAACATTGATAGCATAGTATCTAAGGGTAAGGTCGTCAAGAAGGAGGTCAAACCTATTCCTGCTCCAGTTACCAAGTCAAGTGCTCCCAATCATGATACTTCCACTATTAAGCCCTCTTCTAGCAAGAAGCGCAAGATCTAGGATCCCGTTGATCTAAACATCTGGGATTGGACGGATTTCTTTGATGCTCACAAGAAGTTGCATAACTTTAACCATCTGGTAAGAAGATCTGACTATCCTCGAATTCAATTGTAATCCTGCAATTAGAATAACATTTGTATTATGTGTAACAGGCTTTAGATAAGCTGATTGGATTCGATGAACAACTAGTTAAGGAGATGGAACTGTGCAAATAGAAGCTTGCGGATTCCCAGAAGAGTGAGGCTGCTAAAGGCAAAAGGCTGCTGGATGTCACTAAAGAACTCCACCAGATTAAGGCTGAACTGCAAGAGGTACATCTCCAACATGATCGGGACATTCATACATCTAACGAGCAAGCCCAGGCTTTAGCCGCTATCTCCATCTTTCAGTCTAGAATCAAACTAGCAAAAGAAGCTGAGGACAAAGACTTCGACAGGAGTGCTTGGGATGTTGAAGGGTGGAAGAGGCTGGTGGTTGAGCTGGGAGGAGAGCTAACTTTGGAGAAGGATGCTGAGAAAATGGTGGCCGAGGATCATGTTCAAGGTTCTGTAATGGTGACTGAGGAGCATGAGGTAGCGAATGCAGGTAAGATGGTTGACCAGGGCAATAAAGGTATTGATGCTTAGGCCCGAGCCCTAGTGTTTGTGGTTTTAATTTGGATGTGTTTGTCTAGATAACTCTGAACAATTTACATTTCTTGTTGATGGGATCTCGGTACGGGATAGACAATTTGATAACTCCTGTCCTCGGTGGATGGTTCGTTTTTTCGGATGAAGCCCGAGACACCTTTTATTTTCTGTATGACTAATATCAGTAGCTTTTGACTATCCTACGATGATTGTTTTTGAGATTGAATGTGTTTGTAGAAACTTGAGGTTTGTGTTTAGGAAAAATAGATCTAAGTATTCATCCGGGATTCAGGATCCTTAAGGATAATTTATTAAACTTTGTTTAATAGAAGCATAGTTTAGTTTTGATAAATAGAGCAAATCATGACTTAGTCAAACAAATTTTGATTCTACCTTTAATGTTGAATCAAGAAATAATCTTTAGTTTAAAAATTGAAATATATAAGTATACATACCAGAACTCTGACGAATGTTATAAGAGGTGTTGTAACCTCGAGTTGTCCCCTGTGTATGTTTGCCAATCATATCGTGTGATCAGTAGTGGAATTTTAGAATTGATATAAGTTTTTGATTCGATCACGACTTTTGAACTAGTACACCAATGATAAGCATTTGCTAAGTAAACAAATAAAATTTATCAAGTCAAAATAACGTGGGCTAAGCCAAATTATCGTGGGCCAAGCCCAATATTCGTGGGCCAAGCCAGAATAACGTGGGCCAAGCCAGAATAACGTGGGCCAAGCCAGAATAACATGGGCCAAGCCAGACTTGAGTTAGCATGAAAATGCTAAAAACCTTAGGAGTTACACGTCTGTTACTATCGTAGAGAACACGCTATAACCAACATTGATGAAATTGTCTGCCACTTTTACATGATCTGGTCGCACCACCTTGAACTATACTCGAACATCGTGCGCAACTGGCGAAGTGTTTAAACTCAATTCGTAGAAAGGTGAAAACCTTTAAACCTTAGAATGTTTGCAGGAGACCTTAACGTAGGAGAGATGGCAAATCTCTGTCTTGTGTTGGGATCCCTGGAGATACTTCCTGCAAGACAAGAACTCTTGGTGAAGGTGGGTGTTAGCTAGGCTAACACCCCTCCGACGCTCAAGTCAGTATATTGATATGGAATGATACATAAATTAATTGAAATGGAAAGAATACGTACAGTTCTAAGCTAGAATGTAAATTTTAACTTACATGAAGTAGGTTTTTAGATGAATAGCGTTCCAGGATCTTGGCAATATATCTCCTTCCAGAGTTGCTAACCAGTAAGCACCCTTGCCTGCCTCAGAGTCAATCAAATATGGGCCTTCCCATTTTGGTGCAAGCTTTCCGTCGCTAGGATTGGTAGTATTTGGAATGCTTTTCTCAATACGAGATCATCCACTTGAAACCTTCTGATCCTTATGTTTTTGTTATATGATCTTGCTATCCTTTTTGATAAGTGGCCATGCGAACTTTGGCAAGATCTCTGATTTCATCAATAGTATCAAGTTCATTTGAGAGAGCTTCATTATTATTTTTCTGAGTTTGAAAACTGGTTCAAGCTGTAGGGATGACCATCTCTGTGTCGCATTTTTTGAAGTTGTTCTATCTGCCCATATTGCAAATGACATTTCTTCGGCCCATTTCCTTTTCTTTGCTCCCAATATTTTCTTGAGGTTATTGATGATGATCTTGTTACTGGATTCTGCTTGTCCATTGGCTTGAGGATGCACAGGGGTAGAAGTTATCATCTTAATTCCCCAGCTAGCACAGAAGTTGGTTGTTCTTTGGCCAATGAATTGAGATCCGTTATCACATGTTATTTCTGTTGGAATGTCGAATCTCGTCAGGATGTTGCGCTTGATGATGGATATAACTTCCTTTTCACTGACCTGAATGAATGCTTCGGCTTCGATCCATTTGGAGAAGTAGTCTGTCATTGCTAACATAAACACTTTTCCTCCTGGTGCCTTTGGGAGCTTGCCAACTATATCCATTCCCCACTTAATAAATGGCTAGGAAGAAATAACTGGGTAGAAGGGCTCTGCTGGCTGGTGAAGGATGTTGCTATGTCTTTGGCATGCATCACATTTTTGGGAATACTCCATGGCATCTTTCCTCATGGTTAGCCAATAGTATCCGGTCCTTAGGATCTTTGAGAAGAGTGCTCTGCCCCCGATGTGATTTCCACAATCCCCTTCGTGTATATCTCTGAGGACTTCAAGTGCTTTAGGATCTTCTAAACATTTCAAATAAGGACATGCAATAGATTTTCTGTACAAAACACTATCTAACATTATAAAACAAGATATTCTCATACGAAAAGCCCTGTGATTCTTTTCATCCTTCGGGAATTCTCCATCCTGCAAATATTTTATAATAGGTGGGATCCAGGATCTTTGGCTTAGTTCCGGATCCCGAGTGTCCGCTTCTTCAGCTTCCGTATTGGATACTTCGTTTTTTTTTTCAATTGTCGGACTTAGGATATGTATAATCGGTATTGTGGTTCCTTCCGGGATCTTGAGTGTTGAGGCAAGATTTGCTAAGGCATCAACTTCAGCATTGTCTTCCCTTGGTACCTGTATTATACTAAAAATTTCAAATTTCACAGATAATTGTTTGACTATCTCGAGTTACTTGATTAATCTTTCACCCTTTGCTGCATAGGAGCCATTGAAATGGTTAGTAATCAATAGTTAATCCACATATACCTGGAGATACCTGATCCTTATATCACAAGCAAGTTGTAATCCTGCTATCAGCGCCTCGTAATCTGCCTCGTTGTTGGTTGCTTCGAACTCACAGCTTATTGACTGGGGTAGTATGTCACCTTGTGGCGATTTTAGTATGATTCCAAGACATGTACCTCTTATATTAGATGCACCGTCTGTGAATAGAATCCATTTTCCTTTGATTCCTCTAGTTGTTGAACTTCGAGGTCTGCTTCTTGTTGGATATCACTGTTGAAATCAGCCACAAAGTCTGCGAGTGCTTGAGATTTTATTATTGTCCTGGGCTCATACTTGAGATCATATGCGCTGAGTTTGACTGACCATTTAGCCATTCTTCCAGACATTTCTGGCTTTTTCAAAACACACTTAATTGGATAATTAGTCTTAACATGTATAGCATGGGTCTCAAAATAATGTTTAAGTTTAGTAGATGCCATTATTAAAGCTAGTATTAATTTTTCTAAGTGAGAATACTTGGTTTTCCCTGGAAGTAGACTTTTACTTACATAGTATACGGGATGTTGTTGACCTTCATGATCTTTAACTAAGGCAACACTTACGGAATGTCCAGATACTGCTAAGTACAGTGATAATGGTTCGTCATCTTCAGATTTCATTAGTAGAGGAGCTATGGATAAATACTCCTTTAGCGCTTGCTCATGCTTTTCTTCCCATTCGAATCTTTTATTTTTCTTTATGATATCATAAAATTCTTTGCATCTTTCTGAGGATCTTGAGATAAATCTATTGAGCGTTGCTACTCTACCGGTTAGCCTCTCGACATCTCTGGGATTAGCTGGGGATTTCAGGTTGATTATTGCCTTGATCTGCTCAGGGCTGGCTTCTATCCCTCTTTTAGTCATCATGTATCCTAGAAATTTTCCTACCCCTACTCCAAAGTGGCATTTGGAAGGGTTGAGCTTCATGTTATAATGATCTAGGATGTCCAATGCTTCTTCAAGATCCCTGGGATGATCTTCAGCTTTTTTCGACTTCACCACCATATCATCAATACAGACTTCCATGGTGTCCCCAAATTTGTCTTGGAACATCATGTTTACTAGCCTCTGGTATGTAGCACCTGCATTTTTTAGACCAAAAGGCATGGCAATATAACACTAGATACCTGTTGGAGTCATGAAGGCAGTATCCTCTTGATCAGAGGGTTCCATCTGGATTTGCTAAAATCCTGATGAGGCATCCATGAAGGTTAACATTTCATGTCTTGCTGTAGCATCTACCATTGAGTCTATATGTGGTAGAGGGAAGGGATCTTTCGGACATGTTTTGTTTAAGTCTGTGAAGTCTACACAGACTCTCCATTTCCCATTCTTCTTCTGGACCACTACTACATTGGCTAGCCATCTTGGGAATTTTACTTCCCTAATTATTCCTGCTTTTAACAGCCTTTCAACTTCCTCTTGGATGACTGTATTTCTTTCTGGAGCGAATTTCCTTCTTTTTTGGTGTATAGGCCTGAAACTGTTATCAAGTCCTAATTTATGTGTAATAACATCTTTAGAAATACATGTCATGTCTTCATGCTTCCAAGCAAAAGTTGAAATTCTGCTCTTTAGTAATCTTGTGAGGCTTTGCTCAATATCCTTGGGGATACTGGTTCCAATAAGCACTTTGACGTCAGGATCCTCTGGACTTAGGGATAATTCCTTGACATCCTGCTCCTTGGCTTCTAGGACATCTCTAGCATGTTTCTTTAATTGATATACTTATCTAGTTTTTGCTGACGCTTTCATTGAAGAAGTATAACAATCTTTTGCATCTTGCTGATCGCTGTTGATCTTTACTACTCCTTAAGGAGTTGGCATCTTGACACATTGATGATATGTCGAGGGTACCGCTTTCATATCATGTATCCAAGGTCTCCATAGTATAACATTGTAACAAGATAATGAATTAATTATGCAAAATTTTTGTATAGTGTTTACCCCTTCGATATATATCGGAAGCTTTATCTCTCTGACTGTGTTTTTTACTTCTCCACAGAATCCCACTAGCACTGCAGATTTAGAGATAATCTCAGAATCCGGGATCCCCATTCTTTTCAAGACATCATGCTAGATTATGTTCACTGAGCTTCCTCCGTCGATCAGTATTCTTCGATTGAAGTGATTTGCAACGTATAGGGTGATCACCAGACCGTCATGATGAGGATCTTGTACATTATCACTGTCTTCTTTATTGAAGGAGATTATCTTTTCTTCAGTCAGACTGGATGTTCTGAGGGGTCTATCACCTTTCTCTGTTTTGGCTTCCTTGGCATTCCTCTTAGCTGCAGAGTAAGATGTACCACAAATGTCATAAATCCTATTACCTTAGCACCTGGTGGCGGAGATTTGGCTCTTTGCGGTATTTTGTCATGATCCCTGACTTGCTTCTTTCCTTTGCCCATAAATTCCTTAAGATATCCCTTGCTCAAGAGATAACTTATCTCTTTACGCAGGGCAATACAATCTTCAGTGATATGTCTGAAATCTTCATGGAATGCACACCATTTGGACTTGTCTTTGCCCCCGGTATTCTTTTCGAATTTACGGGGCCATCTGGCTTTGTCTCCAAGATCCTACATAGCATATAACAAACCAGTTGTGTCAAGTGAAAAATAGTATTCAGATAACTTAGGATATTCCTCTTCCTCCTCGTCATCTTCCACAGCATTGACTCTGTGATTATTAGGTTTAGAATACGGCTTGGATCTATATGGTTTGAAAGGTGCAGTCTCAGTCTTCCGGTTAGGTTGACTATAACTGGTTGGAGCATCCATTCTTTGTTGTATCTTCTTATCGTCTTCGAGTCTGATGAACCTAAGTGCCCTGTTTTTTTGACTTCGTCAAGATTCCTGCAAGGGTTCATGACAAGGTCTTCGTAGAATTGAGAATCTTTCCTCAATCCCATTTTGAAGGCTTGGACTGTTGTGGCTACGTTGAGATTCGGGATATCTAGGGATTCCTGATGTAAGGTCAAATATCCGGTGTTTAAGAGTTTAGTTCGTATAGTTTTATGGGTGTTACTTTGTATATCGAATCGGTTTTACATTGGTGTTTGTATTTGTGTCTATTACAGGTGATTGGATGCTAAGTACGCGTTTCGGGAAGCATTTGGGATGAAGTAGAAGGATTAGATGCGAAACTATGCAAAGATGGCGGCTTATCAGGAAGTTCTAGATTGTAAAACTTCACAGAAGCATATCTTGAGTTAGAAATTGAATCACGAGGCCCATAATATATCGATTTGGGGTAGCTCGACGAGCTGGGTATGAATTTTAGGTTTTGGCGTAGCCTACGCCAACCCAACGTAGCTTACGCTAGAAAAAATTTTGGCGTTTGAGTTAGTGTTGATTAGGGGAGTCAGCGTAGGAGTTTGGTTTTGGGAGTAACCTACGCCAAATTGGTGTTGCCTACGCCAAAAGTGAGAAAACTTAGGGATTTTGAGATTTTTGCCATATATTCAAGCCTAAACCCTAAAGGTCGAAATCATTCGATCTTGGGAGCTTCTTGGACGACCAATGGGCGATTTTCAGAGGTAGAGACAGTTCTAGATCATCTATTAAAGCTATGCTCGCGTGTCTAACAAGCATGCGTGGCTAAGCTGTGTGTGGCTTCCTCTCGGCGGATGGTTCGTATAGGTTTTTATGTTTGATTTTGTTTGTTCATATTTGGATCTTGTTAGTTTCTGACAATAACTTGATAGATTGATATATTAGTTGATTTGAACAGTTTATATTTATGCTTTGAGTTTTCTGCTTTACAATCTGTGTTCGGTTGATGACAAAAGCTAGTAGCAGGGTTGGGTGACTAAAGTGGGTAACTTGGTATTTATAAATTGGGTAATTAGATTATACTTGTTTGTGACGGAACTAGTTGCATAGGTTTTCTGACAAAGAATATGTCTTCAATTCTTGTTTCAACTGATTTTACAACACTATGTCTATGTGGTGTCCATTGATCAACTGAGTTTTACATAAGCCTAGAACCTGAAGTTTGGGAGGGAGTTACATCTTTATTTGATCTGTGTTTTAATTCCAATTTACTAATCTAAGCAATTTAACTTTCCACTGATTCCCTGTGGATTCAACAACCTTACTTCTCTGTCTATAGTCTGAGGTAGATAAGTAGTAGTTTTTAATATAATTTATTAGCCTTCGACACGCGATCAAAATGGCGCCGTTGCCGGGGAATCGGTGCGCTTAGTTTTATTGTTTTAGTTTAGTTGTTTTTTCTAGTTTAGTTGATTTTGATTCTGTTAACAAAAACCCAAAAAGATTTTTCTTATTTTTGCTTTTATTTTTATTTTGTTTATTTCTTCGCTCAGAACTACTTGGTTGTACTACTTGTGCAGGTTAGCATGGACATGACTTATATTGATGATCAGTACTACTACGAGCCATGCAACAACTGTGGCATCAGTGGCCACTGGGCACAAGATTGCCCAAGATATAATCATCATGGTGGTGGTCCGAAGTATCAAAGCTATCATGATAATTACAATTAAGACTACCACCCGGGCAGGCCACCTGAACAAAACAACTATCAGTCTGAACTGGATGCCATCCGATCAGATATGAAGGAGCTGGCCAGAGTGGTCCATGAAGTGGTGCAACAACAGGAGAGCTAGGCAAAATCTCATCAAGCTTTGATAGATCAAGTTTCCAAGTTAGCTGAGATAGTTGTAGCACTCGTCAAAGATTCAGGTAAACCTTGCAGTGCACATCAGTCCTCAAGCTCCCAAACCACAAACAGTGCACACCTAAACACTGTAAGTCTTCAGTCCGCATTTGAATTTCCTGCTTTTGAACAGACTCCACCACCGATTATAGAGGAAGTGGTGGAGCACAGTGCATCTAGGGTGACCCTAATCAGGATCTTATTCACATCATAACTTAAAAACTGAAAATGTGAATAAACTGGTGAAAATTCCATTTCCTATTACTTTAATCAAACCGGTTTTAAAAGAAAAAGATCCAACACAGGATGAACGATGGGAAAAGTTTGAAAAGCGTAAAATCAGTTCACTATTTTTAAATATGCTTCAACAAGATCCTGATAGTGTTGAGTGTTTGAAAGGTTTGAGTACCCGAAAACGATGGCACAAATGTCATGAACAGGTAAAGCTGAGTGTTAGTGTGAATGCCGTGTGTACGGGTACCCTTCCCCCGAAACTCCAAGATCCTGGGGCACCTATTATTTCAATACAAATAGGTTAACTTAAACTGGATAGAGTGTTGCTGAATCTTAGAGCATCTGTGAGCATAATACATGGGAGTCCGTATGATCAGAATGATTTTGGTCCATTACAGAGAATTAACACCACTGTGGTGTTGGCAGATCAGACTCCCACGCATCCTCGGGGGATTGTAAAGGATGTTATTGTGAAGGTAAAGGAGTTTTACTACCCAGTGAATTTCTTGGTGTTGGGTTGTGTCAAGAACACATAACCAACTATCATTTTGGGTAGACCATTCTTGGCCACTTCGCAGGCAAATATTAACTGTGTTGAGGGAACGGTAAGGATGAGGTTTGGAGCTCAGAAGATGAGTCTTCAGATATTTTCAAACTTGCCAACACTGAAAGCTAACAATGGTGGGTCACCTGAAAAGGTGAATCACACAGTTGAGAATGCTTGTTTTGTAGGTGACAGGTTAGCTGAGCAAAAGGATGGTGAAACTCCGAACAATGGGAAGAAAAGGGTCAGAAAGAGAAAGCGGAAAGGAAAGAAACCGCTAGTTCCAGATGCAGAGCGAGAGTTTTTTGCTTTGTTTGTACAAGCATGGAGGAAATTTGATGATGAGAGGAACCTGAAGTTTGGGAGGGAGTTACATCTTTATTTGATCTGTGTTTTAATTCCAATTAACTAATGTAAGCAATTTAACTTTCCACTGATTCCCTATGGATTCGACAACCCTACTTCTCTGTCTATAGTCTAAGGTATATAAGTAGTAGTTTTTAATATAGTTTTTTATTAGCCTTCGACACACGATCAATTCCTTACCAAACTTGCTGACATAATCTCGGAGGGATTCTCCGGGATTTTGAATCACCCTGTACAAGTCACTTGTCAATCTTTCAAAAGTTCTACTGCAAGAAAATAGATTGTTAAATAGGTTGATTAAATGAGCAAATGAAATAATAGAGTATGGAGGAACATTAAGTAGCCATTGTAAGGTTGATCCTGTTAAGCTAGAACCGAAGCCTTTACATAAACAAGCCTCTTTCAGGTCCAAGGGAATGGGGTTGATCTCCATTCTATCTCTATATTGCGCCACATGCTCCTCATGATCCGTTGTCCCATCATACAGCTTCATGTTGGGAGTTTAAAATGTTTGGGAATCTCAGCATATCAAATAGGAGGAGCGAATCTGGAAGTCCTGTGGCTGGTAGCGGACATCTCATGTATGGGCTGCACCACTCCAGGCACACCGGAGATCATCACTCTCAGCTTCTTTAATTCTTTCGCCATGGAAGGAGTGATCCCTGTATCCTGAACAGATTCATTAGCATTTGAAAAATTATTAAATGTGTTACCCATGTCGACATCCCTGAGAGATGATCCCATGGTAAATCCAAGATCTTGAGTTATAGTAACTCTGGTAGTCGCAGTCGGGCCAAGAGTTGTGACTCCGGTCTGCATAGGTAGGAAATCTCCCTTATGGATCCGTGAAGATCCTGGATAGTCAAATTTTAATGACCTTGGTTGTAATGGAGTTGTCACTTCCATCGGTTTCTTTAAGTCTTTGATCCTTTCAAGCTCTCTGAATATCGCATGATTGGTCTTTTTCTGTTGTTCCATCTGTTGCTTTACATCGGAGAATACTTTAAGAAGTTCATCGTTTGAAACGAGCACAGGTTGGCTAGCGGGTATTCTGGATCCCCAAAAACCTGTAGAAACAGTCTTCTGAGGCTGACCATCATTCTTTTTCTAGAATGAAGGAAGGGGAGGAATAGGGCTGACTAGCTCGGAGGTTAAAGATGGAGCAGAGACAGAAACATTTTTAGATTGGGACGACATTTTTTTAAATCAGTTTCTAAATATAATGATTAAACAAAAATTTCAATAAAGATTTGAAGATAAAAAGCATCACTTGCCCCACGGTGGGCGCCAAATTGTTTTGGGTAAAAATTATGTAAACTAACTTTGTAACTAAATTCCGATTGTGAGGTAGCGTGCTTTGTGAAATCTACGAATATAAAACAGTAAAATCAACATGAGTGTTTACGAGGAGAGCCCTTGATCCTTGATGATCTCCGGCATAAAACCTCGGTAGCCGACGAAAGTCGGGCTGCCTTGATGTCTTGTATAAAACTCAAATTATCGAGTACAAAAGAGAGCCAAAGAGATCGTGAGCTAAGTGTTACAATGTTTCTGAGTGCGGGTGTTGTGTGTTTCTAAACGATCTCATCGGTAATTAAATACAAATCATCTATAACTAACTATCCGAGATATGGTCTTCAACCTATCTTCTCCTTGTGACCATTGTAAGCTGATTTACACGTTTTCCACACGTAGTCCATGTCCCTTGAGCGAGTCTTCAGGTGAGTGTTGCGTTACAAATGTTTTACCTGTCATTAATGAAGAAAATAATAGACAAGTAACCGTTAGTAACAATATTCAGGATATCGAAAATACAAGGATACCAGATTCTGGATTATGCATCATTCAGGATCATGTCTTGAAATTCAGCCCATAACATAGAAAATGTTGTGTTTAATTAAATTTGTCTTATTGTCAGTACATACTCTTTTTACCTCCTATAAATACCATTAAAACTTTTAAAAAGTCACCATTCAAATCCTCTTATAATTCTTTGGTGCTCATGGTAGAAGAAAGAAACAACATTCATATTCACTTTCATATTAACATAATTGTAGAAGAACATAATCCACGTCCAAATGTACAACCTCGACAACCAAACCCTCCCCGGGTTGTGCAACCACCAAACCCTCCGCGGGTTGTGCAACCACCAAACCCTTCGATTCAAGTTCCGGTAAACCCTAGGGTTCACACACCGGTAAGCCCTCCGGTTCAAGAAACACCAAACTCTTCACCTGATTTTGATGGCGATTGGTTATTTAAATATGATTTAAGGCAATATCGACGTCAACAACGTTGTGAAGAAGGCTACTCCGGTTCAGAAAACCTCATGATCATGTGTTTTTCTACTGTTATCTTAAAGTTGGAATCGGTGGACTCAGAAATATAACACAAATGGTTGTCCTTTCCGAGCGGTGTTGCCGCTAAAACTCCCACTTAGGGGTATGTGTTAGTTGTTCAAGGGTGCTCACCGGATCAAGGGGTTGCCACAAATAAGCCCCCCTCGAGATGACCGGATCATCTCCTTGTAGCCAATGTGACATGGGACATCAGGTGTTATGAAATGATCATCTGCTAGCAGCCAATGTGATATTCATCCAATTTAGTTTATTAGTTTGTAAATATATGCGTGTTTTAATTATGTTTTAATATATTTTTGTAGTTTTAATTAACTTTCATCTTTAAAATAAGTATTTCGGACCATTATATTTAAGATTAATATTAAATATTTCGGACCAATAGTTTATAACAGAGAAAAATGGGAAAGCATAGTCTGTTCGAACCTTTAACATAAAATAACATAAAAAAATAATGAAAATTGGAAAACATTAAAAGGTACGCATTGCGTGTAATTCATCATCCATATATCTTCTGTATCTCAAGCAAGCATCTTGAATATTTACTTTATGCCACGACAATGACATGTGTACTACTAGCCTACACAATAACATACAAATTACCACCCCTGAATCAGGATCAATATGACCACCATTAAGAGGCCACACACTTTCCCCGGACACTACTAATTCAAGGGGGTCGTATTCAAGGAATTGTTGTTAACCCGATTTTTCAAAATAAGATATACATTGTAGAAACCATATAAAATTATCGACAAATTGCACAATAATTAGGTGAACGTGACGATGAATGCACCACAAATAATTGCAGGTGTTTGGACGACATTCAAATGGGAAGAATACATGAATCTCAAGTCTCTCCATATCAATCTTGAAAAGATACCAGTTTTGATCATCATATTGGTAAATATACCTATAAAAACAGTAAAACAATTAGTTTGTTATATTAAAGAGCTTAAATTATAAAATAAAACATAATGTTACCGTATCAACCTCCCACAACGGTGAATATAGTATGTTCGTCCCATCACCATATTCCACTGCATCAACTGACCCATTCAAAATTTGGTGGTAAAATTCAGAGGGTAAAATAGTACAACGATTGGGTGACGGCGGTAACCCATCTGTTCTTTAAATTTCATCAAATCTCCAAAACATAAATCTGTTTATCCAAGCATGAACATGCTATAAATTAAAAAATACATATTTGTTAGCTAGAAATAAAAATATAAAATTCTCCTCCTTTTTTGAAAATAAACGTACAATAGACTGTAGATAACCGTTTCCAGAATACCCGAGTAGGGTACCCCAAAAATCTCTGCTAAGTGCATTAACACCCATATAACTAACCTTGCACCATTGCGAAACTCCGTTGTAGAAGAACTGTAGCACATTTCGTGACCAGTTTTGATGTATACGAAAATCATGGTTCTCCACTGCTAATGGAATTTCATCATTTGAAGATGACATGTTGTGAAAAAATATGTTATACTGGAGGTTATATTGTATGGTGTTATTTATAGGGTATGTGGTAAAAAATGATTAATTATTTATAAAATAAAAAAATTCATACAATATGAAACAAAAGAATATGCATGCATCTTTTTTTCCACTATAAATACAACCTAATACTCCATTCCAAAACAACTTTCTGCATTCATATTTTGGTCCCAATTTCTACCCAAATTCTCAATTCCATCCAAACCAGAACTTATGGCGACTTTTTTAGGGAAAAGTTTCTCATCCAACTTATATGCTTTTCTACTAATACAACACACACATGCAAGTAAAAAATCTCCTGATTATATGTTGTTCTACCGTCGTCTTAAAGTTGGAATCGGTAGACTCGAAAATCTAACACAACATCTTGTCTAATCAGAACGTCGTTGCCACCAAGACTCCCAATCAGCGGTGGTGGCGAAAGAACAATGTTGCGTGTGTTACAATGTTTTCAGAACCGGACCGGACGTCGAACCGGTCTCCTTACCGGTCCACTGGTAGGACTGGTCCGACCGATCGGACCGGATTTAAGAACCGGACGACGTCATAAATATTATAAAAATATATCAGTCTAAATAGCCATTAATCCTTTAAAAAACCACCAACAAGTCAATTCCAATAATTTTAAACTAACAATTACCTACGAAATACGAAGCCAAGAGACTTAAAAAAGATTTAAAAAAAAAATAGTCAAGCGGTTCAACCGGTCCGACCACCTGGTTTCCGGTCCGACCACCGGTTCGCTGCAGAAACGGTTCAACACATGTAACCGGACCGGTCAGACCGGCCGGTCCGGTCCGGGTTTCAAAACATTGGTGTGTTGAAAGGGGTTATAAAACATGTATCAACCAGTTGCTACCAATAAGTCCCCCTCTGGAAGACCTTATCATCCCATTGCAGCCAATGTTGATATGGGAAATGGGGTGATATTTTTTTACCATGATATTGTACTAGATATTATGTATAGATTTTGATAATTATCAATGTATTGTATTTAAAGTCTAAAAACTTCTTGTGTTTGTTATATCCGCTATTCAGGATAGTCTGTCATTTGTGTTTGTTAAAAGAGATATGAGATAAAAAAAAGTGTTCACAACAATTACATTTGAAAAATACAACGAAACTTGATTAATCATAATATGTGAAAAAAACATATAATAATCTAAGGTGGCAAACAATGCCATAAATAAATTTGTTCAGCCATAAACCGTCGATATGACATACATTTTCGTTTAAAATCTCCATTTATATTGAGTGGTTTACCGGTTACCAGATGCTCCATTAACATACAAACAAACACCCCTTCATTATCGGCTAAGTCGTCATGTGACTGAACAAACTCTTCATTAGCTTCGAACGACATTACCTTTTCAGAGTATCTAGTCTTTTTCCAATATCCGATGTTGACCAACAACGCTGTGAAATATACCGATATTTTCATTAATTTCGGGTGAACCAAGCGTAAATATGTATCACCAGAGAAGTTTTCACCCCAATACAATACCATATTTATTATCCTCATATCCACTTGGACAAATATCCATTAATGATTTCGAATACAAAAAGGAAAAAAGACATAGTCTACCTCTCAAAATGGGGTAAAAGGGGTTAATTTTCCATTACCATAACAAATGACGTTTTTGTTAGGTGATTCAAGCAGAAAATCATAAAACTACAGTGGTAGTATTGTCCATCGCATATGAGAGGACACCCCCACTTGATAGCTCTCTATGTTTCCATTTCATTAATCTTCCAACCACCTTCTAAATGCTGCAAAATAAAATCATAATATTAGTAAATAAAAATACTACACCAAAAACGTTATAAATTTTTCTTTAAATTTGCATATTTAAAATAAATGTTTTTTTACTTCTACTAGCAGGCAACCGTTATTTCGATAACCTAAAAGACTACCCCAAAACCTTTTGTCAAGCTTTGGGTAACTAAAGAAAACGGCGGAATAACAGAACGGCTTGTCCCCGTTGTTGTAGAAGTCAACAACATTTTCAGAATAATTATTAGACCCATCGTCTGGAAATGCCCATTTACGTCCACCGACACTATTTCGCGGACGTTGAAACTTATCGGGTTGGTTTTCCGATGGGTTTTGTTGACCGGATGACGAAGATCCCTCGGTGTTCTTTGGACGCCTCCAATTATCAAGTATCCAACTGGAAGGTTTCCGATTAGGTTGAGAACTATATTGACCATCAGTCATTTTATGGTAAATGATAGTTGATGGTGAATGAGAGTTGGATGGCCAATGATAGTTGGATGGTGAATGAGACTTGGATGGTATTTATAGAAAGATTGTAATAAGATGATCTAAATTGTATTTTTGTGTTTTTTATTATAATTTCATTTTTTGAGTGAAATTGACATATTATAATTTCATTTTTTTTAGTTAATATGGTTTAAATTTTATTTTTAATTGTAATAATAATAGGATCATCAAAATATAATTCCAACAAGATTACAAACATAAAATAACACTAATACAACAATAACTACTCCATGCCACAGCGTGGATGACGAGTTAACCGCGTGGGTTTTCTTCTAGCAATAAGTCGGTGACTTGGACAACCTCATCAGCCTCAACATCATCAAATGTCTGTTCATCCTCATTAATATGTCCTGACATGTTCAAATCAAACAAGTTTTGCACCCCTGATAATGGTGAGTTATTGAGTGGCGGTCTCATCGTTTGGATTTGAGGAAATACTACACCAAAAACGTTATAAATTTTTCTTTAAATTTGCATATTTAAAATAAATGTTTTTTTACTTCTACTAGCAGGCAACCGTTATTTCGATAACCTAAAAGACTACCCCAAAACCTTTTGTCAAGCTTTGGGTAACTAAAGAAAACGGCGAAATAACAGAACGGCTTGTCCCCGTTGTTGTAGAAGTCAACAACATTTTCAGAATAATTATTAGACCCATCGTCTGGAAATGCCCATTTACGTCCACCGACACTATTTTGCGGACGTTGAAACTTATCGGGTTGGTTTTCCGATGGGTTTTGTTGACCGGATGACGAAGATCCCTCGGTGTTCTTTGGACGCCTCCAATTATCAAGTATCCAACTGGAAGGTTTCCGATTAGGTTGAGAACTATATTGACCATCAGTCATTTTATGGTAAATGATAGTTGATGGTGAATGAGAGTTGGATGGCCAATGATAGTTGGATGGTGAATGAGATTTGGATGGTATTTATAGAAAGATTGTAATAAGATGATCTAAATTGTATTTTTGTGTTTTTTATTATAATTTCATTTTTTGAGCGAAATTGACATATTATAATTTCAGTTTTTTTAGTTAATATGGTTTAAATTTTATTTTTAATTGTAATAATAATAGGATCATCAAAATATAATTCCAACAAGATTACAAACATAAAATAACACTAATACAACAATAACTACTCCATGCCACAGCGTGGATGACGAGTTAACCGCGTGGCTTTTCTTCTAGCAATAAGTCGGTGACTTGGACAACCTCATCAGCCTCAACATCATCAAATGTCTGTTCATCCTCATTAACATGTCCTGACATGTTCAAATCAAACAACTTTTGCACCCCTGATAATGGTGAGTTATTGAGTGGCGGTCTCATCGTTTGGATTTGAGGAAAGTGGGGAATCTGGGATGTATTTAGTCCAGATATAAAGGGAAAAATAGACTGTGTTGGTGTGTACAAATCTTGCTTATCTGGATTTAGTTGAAAACCCGCCTCGTAATTTGTGATACCAACTTGTTGTGACGAAGTACCTTGAAAATAAGTTGAAGTACATACGTAGTCAAAACTTTGGTTACCCATTTCATCCACATTTTGAGATCGGGTGGAAGACAAAGAGCTTGGGTGATAACTCTCGGGGCTCATGGATGGTTGAATTAAGTAAGGGACTAGTTGACTAGTTGATGAATTTAAATTTTGAGATAAATGGGGTGAATGACCCACTTGGTTCTCATTAGTGTTACCGTCCCCTCTGCCTTGACTACCGGATAAATAGGGTGAATGACCAACTAGGTTATCATTAGTGTTACCATCCCCTAGCCCTTTGATTACATTTTCTTCTACCCCTACAACGCGGACGTTGAGTTATAGGGTGGAGTTCAAAGTTGACAACATCTTGTCACTACTACAAAAACAGGTATTTGCTATAGATTTTTGCTACGGCAAAAATCGGTAGCAAATTTTGCTACGAATTAGCTACGGATTAGCTACAAACATATTTTGCTACGGTTTAGCTACGAATATTCCGTAGCAAATTAAATTCATAGCAAAATCCATAGCAATATCGATAAAATAAATATTTGAAAAATACTTTAATAAAATTCGTAGCAAAATACGTAGCAAAGTCAATAAAATAAATATTTTAAAAAATAAATAAATAAAATTAGTAAAATCCGTAGCAACATCCATAGCAAAATCTAGAAAATATACATTTAAAAATAAATTGATAAAATGCGTAGCAAAATAAAAAAAATATATTTATAAAAATAATTTTTTAAAATCCGTAGCAAATCCAAAAAACAAAATATTTAAAAAATAATTTAAAAAACCTTATGAACATTCGTATCAGGATGGAGAAACAAATATATTGTTAGAAAAGCACACTTTCACCCATGAAAATTTACCAACAGAAATCGATCGCTGCTGTAACATCTCAAAATGGAAAAGAAAACCTATTCTCTTATCGACGTCGAAAAACTCAAAGGTCAGCTTTTTTAAGGATATATAACATAAGGATCCCAAAAATATAAGAGATAATTTGATTTTTCTAATAGTTTTTAGAAAATCCTTTGTTGATTATTGACAAACTTCACGATATTTAGGTAAATGAGCAACGATGGTCAATATTGATAGTTGATACTACAAGAAATTGAGGTGTTTACCCACACATAATTTACCTACACATGTAAACGTGTGGGTAAATACCTACACATGTTTGTATATGTGTTGGTAATACGTTTTATCCACACTTAACGTTGGTAGGAAAACTTCCCCCCAAAATTGACGATAATTAAATGTTAAAGTACACACACACATGTAGCAAATTATCATTATGTGTAGGTAAATTATCTACACACATGTAAAAAACTAATATATGTGTGGGTAATTGATTGTGTTTTACCAACACATAATATTTGTAAATAAATATGTAGATAACGGATAATATGTGTAGATATTGGATGCATATTACATACATAAAAATATGTTAATTAAAATATGTTGATAAATATAGAATAACATGAAAGAGAAAAAGAACACGATTAGGAACACTATAATAAAAGTAATTATCCAGGACTAAAGTATCAGTGATTGATATACCAGTCTGAAATACATACTATCAGGGATTTATTTTTATGACATTTATATTAGAGACTGATAATCGGTCTTTGATATTTTGGCCCCGTATTTAAGACTAAATTTAATTCACAAATATATATGCGCTATATAATGTTGGAGGGAAACTTATTGGATGTTGATGATCATTTAGGACCGCTAATGGTTACTTAAAAACATGTTGATGATCAATCTGCATTAATATTAATTACGATCAAATAGTAGCTATAATGGAAATTAGCGCAAGTTGTTGTTAGTTAGGATTAGTTAGGGACTATTGGGTTCAAATAAGGCTAATATTGTCCAGCTAATGGTTAATAACACTAATTAGGATCAATGAGGTAAATTAGGGAAAGCTAGTACTAGTTAGGTTAATTAGGCTTGATAAAGGCCAACACGAGTAAGTATTTGACCAATAAAGGTTAGTTAGGGGTAATTACAACCCGTTAGTTTTAATTACGGGCAATTAGGGTCACTTAACTTAAAGTAGAGGCATTTAGGACCAATAAGGGTCAATACTGGTAAATGACCATCTATCTAAATCAATTAGGGGAAATTATGAACAGTTAGGATCAATATCTGTCAGCAATCACCAATTAGGATTATTTAGGGCAATTAGACACAATTACTTATGGCGATTAGGGTGATATAGGGTAATTAGGGTCAATATTGGTAAATTAGGACATAAAGGGCCAATCATGATCGGTTAGTACCGATTAGGCTCAAATGCGGTCAGGTAAAGGCAATTAGGGATAACTAGAGGCACTAGAGTCAAATAGGATTAATATTGGTCATTGATCACCAATTAGGATCATTTAGGTGCTGCTAGTGTTAGGGGTGTCAACGAGCCGAGTAGTGCCCGAGTTCGGCTCGTTTATTTTAACATTTTATATCTAACGTAATATATATTATTTGATTATTTTTATCATAATTGTATATATAATAATAAATGTATAACTTTAATTATAAAAATGTATTTTATCATAATTTATATATATTTTAGGCTCAACTCAATTTGAAGTTTTAGCGAGCCGATCCAGAATAGTTTTCGAGCCAACTTGAATCATTTACACCCTAATTACACTGATACTCAAAAAGAAGTGTTGATGAAAACTACCATCACAACTTCAACCCTTTTAATTTTGTTTACCGGCACAAATGACCCTTTAACTTTATAAAATGTTATTTTGATCACCTCAAGTTTTTAAAAGTTCAAGTTTACCCCCTATAATATATATAATTTGACTTATTCGTAATAATTTTCGTTTGTTTGTTTTTTTTTCTTAATACCCCGATATAAATTTTATTAAAAATGGAGTCGTATTCAAAATAGAGTACTTTTTAGGTATCGTGTGTTATATTGACTCACGGTGACGTGCTGGTACCGTGAAGAATGAGACCGATATCGACTGGAAAACATCGATACCGTTATAATACTTTCTTTTATCTTTGTTTCGATCTCCACAACCGAGTCGCTGTAACTTCATACGCTTATTTTATGTATTTTACCGTGTTTTTTTGTGCTTAGCTACGTTACTGTCACCGCCTCAATCGTTTAAGGTTCGCATACTGCCGTGGAGCGCGGGACAAAACTTATTTAACCACGTTTTGTTTTGCTTAGCCGCGTTAATGTCACCGCCTTAACCGTTTAATGTCCGATTTCCGTCGCAGAGCGCGTGCCAATATTTATAGTTTATTTTGAAAGATAAATTTATTAAGTTTTCCGGGACTTGAACCCAAGACTTTGATGTTAAAAGGCTTTGCTCTTACCATTGGGCCACCACCCCAATGGCAACAGTCTTCCTAGTTAGTATTAATATTATTCAAGGATGGTTAGCGGGATTCAATATTCAGTAATTAGGGGCAGTTAGTTAGTGTCACACTGTCACCTACTATAATATCTGAAATAAAAAGAATTTAATAAAATAAATTTGTTAACCCTAAATTGCTACAACAAACTCACAGTTATTTTGGGATTTCAATCCCTTAAAAGTTAAACCCACGTCTTCATCGGTTGATTATATCCCTCAACCGAGCCCACGAAATTCTTTCTTCCCTCTCAATTACAAACGATATTTAACTTGTATCCCTTGTAACTTTTTTATATATTTACCTAACGTTTTAATCTTCACTAAAATTTTGATTTCCCCCCTGTTTTTCATAAATTCCCTCCCAAAAGTTTTCCCTCCCCTGAAACTTATTGCCTCTTTTTCTTCCCCTGAAACCTACTCACACAAGCTTTTTCCCTCACTATTAGCATCTCATCTATCTCTCAATCCTCTTGTTTCTTCGAAACCTTCTAGAGACGATTTCTTTGTTCATCGAAGAAAAATACTCGACTCGATAAAATCCCAAATCGATTGATTGACCAAGCCAGATTTGAGATTTCCATTTTATTCTCGAACCCAAACCCCTCCGCTACACCCTTTTGTATAATCGCATCAGTAAAACACATCGTCAAACCCTAAATAATTTCAAAAGACTTCTTCTGTATCCAACTCTCAACTTTTGTAGCCTTCCATCATGCTTGCTTTCTTTCCCTCTCATGTAGCCTTCATTCTGTTAGGGTTTCAATTGGGTTGTTTTGTGACTTGGTAATTCGTGCCGGTGTTAGGGATCCGGTGTCGAATTTTGCGTAGTTGAAGGACAAATCAGTCATATGAAGAAGTCCTGCAAGGTATTATCACCCTAACCATACCCAAAATTTTGCCTGAGAAATTATTGTTTTTGGAGGTTTTCTTCATAAAGAAACCCTAAATTGTTTGTTATATATATATATATATATATATATATATATATATATATATATTTGTTTTTTATTGTTCAAGTTCTAGGTAAAAAGCAAATAAGCCGGTGGCTGGTGACTAAAAGAAAGAAAGCCATGAAGGCTACAATCTCCTAACATCTATTTCACACCATTTAATCATGCAAAATTCCGGAGATGCCCTCAATCATTCTACTCATGTCTGGTTTACTTATAGCTACTTCTTTATATGTATGATTGTTATTTATTTATGTAAATTCTGCAGTTAGCAAAATTAGGGCTGAGAAGATGTAAGTGGAGAAACTGGGGAAAAAGAAAAGATCTGCTGAATTGAAAGTTTTTTTACAAGGTATGTTTGTACTCATTTTTTTTTATTATTACTGTTTCTTTATGGGATTTTTGATCTAATTGTTGAATTAAAACTAATTATTGTTGTTGTTGAGTCAAGTCTACAGTTCTCAACCGCGGCCATGAACAATCAGACCTTGAATATTCAGTTTCACAATCGATTACTCACTTTTGTAACCGTATAGTATGCTCCTTTAATTTTATTTGACTGCAGGGCTTTTGAACCAATGGATTTTGCATTCAGTAATGGCTGGAAAGATGAAACTGTAATTTATAACCCACATCAAATAATGATTTACCTTTATAGTACTTTCATCATATGAAGTCAAAATCGGCCTTTTAACCATGTAGTCAGTAGTGCATAAATGAACTTATTATTGGTACATAATTGTAAATTCTGATTTGTATTTTAGTCGGAAGGAACCAAGTTCGAGGATATTAATCTAAATGGAGGAGAATCTTTTGAGTATACTATGGGGTTGCTTTCGTTCCATTAGCTTCTACTTCAAAATACAGAAGATGAGTTTGATTCATCACTTGGTAATTTGCTAATTTAGCCTTCTTATCAATATATTCCAATTATATTTATTAGTTTGTTCAAGCTTACGTTTTATTTTATACATAAACTATTATTCAAAAATGGTAATTAATAGGTACAATATGTTCAATGGCTAAATAACCAACTAGGATTGAAAAAGATTACATTCAAGTTGATAAAAAATTATTATAACACCTGCTAGAAAGACTCCTCATAAGCCTCCTTTTCTTTCGTTAGCGTGAACAACTCTTTCATAGTTTTTGAATTTTGTTTATAGGGTAATGATAATGTCTTTTGTGCTGGTGCAGATATGGATTCCGTGCATGACATGATCAAAAAAGGTACAAAAAGAACAACTTTTTCAGGATGTGGTTAGTTTTAGACTTTTAGTTTCTTTAAACTCAACTTCATCTTATGCATGGAATATTGAAGGAAACAAAGAAATATTTAGGAGTGTGTATAGTTTTGCATACCTTTTACATGCATGTTTAAAACCGAATGTAGCCACTACACTACTACTTTTATGCTCCAAGTTTACATCAGTGATTTGGATCATAAAGTAGACTTGTTAGTTTAGTGTCACTTATAGGTGGGTATATTGGATGCGGTTTTACCAAGGTTAGAGGGGCTGCAATTTCTATTCCAGGAACATTTAGAATTGCACAACATAAAACTGTAAGTATATAGTTATATAATGTAACAACCCGTCCGACATGGATACAAGTATGGGAAGTTTATGCATCATATAAGCCTTAAGTTGCATTATTTTGACTGGAATATGGTTCAACCTTGTGTAGATTTGATACCTTGAAGAGGCATCTTCCATTCACTGGATATGAGAGAAAATAGATGAGAGGGTTGAAGAGGAGATTTATACTGCTGCCACAACCCAGGTTTGTTGTGTTCTTTATATTATTTTAATAGTTTTGTTGTTTTTGTTGTTGTGGAATGAAGATTTTGCAAGTCTATAGGAATTAGGACAAGCAGAGGTGTGATATGAAAGAAATTGTAATTATGCGTGATGCTAGGGCTGGGATTAACTACTTGGACATGCTATGATTTTTATTCTGATTTAGTTCTATAAGAGCAAACTTGTGATTGATACTTAATTGCTGTTTTTTAAGGAATAAGTTCCTGCTCTGTGAAACTACAAAGTATTAGACTACTGGTCATTATATCTACTGCCTAAGTTTGGTTTCTTTACTTTTTATTAGTTTAGCAGGGTCATTTTCAATTTTTATAACTTGCACTTTTGCATATATGGGACAAATTCCCACATCTACCGACCACCAATATGCAGTCTACATGGGGTTTCACCTATTTGATTGACTGCTGTTATTCAAATGTTTTTAATATTTTATTGGGGTTGCTAGTTTTATTATGTCGTAGTGTGTGTTCTTGCATTTTGTATCTAAAATTTACATGACGATAGTACTAATGACATTACTATCTTCTTTCTCATATGAACTACTAGTCTTGAGGAGATGAACGTGACAACGAATGATGCATATTGATATCTTATGCTAAAAGGTCAAGACATAAGAGATCAATATTAAAAGAGCTTATTCTTCATATGGGAGGGTTAAATTGATTTGTTGAATGTAAACTTGTGATTAGGTCAGACAGTTTGCACCAGAGAAGATCCTTTCTTTTTATAACTAAGAACAAGATAAACTAGCAATGAGAAGTACTCCATGGGATTAAACATACACATGTACAAGTCAAAGATGAGGAAAAATTTCAAACAAGATGCACATGTAAATATACCTAAGAGTGGTTTGATTTTGGCTTTAAGGATAATTGTACAACTTTCTATTTTTAGACAATTTGTACAATTCTGTCACTTGATATAAAATGTTAGTTTAATTTGTATTTGTATCCCTTTATGTGGTTTTGAATATATTTACGAATAGAAAAAGCTGAAAAATAATTAATATATATATTTATATAAATTATTCGTGGCAAAAATAAAACAAAAATTTGTAGCAAGATCCGTAGCTAAATTCCGCAGTAAAATTGGTAGCAAAAACGTAGCAAATTTTCTTTGCTAAACCATAGCTAAATCTGTAGCAAAAAATTCGTAGCAAACTTCGTAGCTAAAAATCCATAGCTAACGATTCGTAGCAAAATTCTGTAGCTAAGAACATCCGTAGCAAAAAATCGGTAGCAAAATCCGTAGCAAACATTTATGTAGCAAAATCTGTAGCTAAAATAGCTACGCCTAAGTTTGTAGCTAAAACCGTCGCAAAAATATGTTCCGTAGCAAAATCCATAGCAAACCAAATTAGCGACGATACTTGTAGCTACCGACCAAATCCGTAGCAAAATGGGTGTTTGCTACGGATTTGGCCATAGCAAATGCCTGTTTTTGTAGTAGTGTGTGTAACATGGGTCGGCAGATATCCCATATGGTGTTATGTATTTAACAAACCCATATATTGGCTGGCCATGTTTTTGATTAACTCCTGATCAGATGCTTGAAAGATTTGGCTCATTCCATCACACTACAATTATAGTATATTAGATAAATTAATTACAAATATTTGTGTCATATATAAAAAAATGTTAATCATGTAATACCATAAATTGCAACCTAGCCCCATCATTTGGAAACCCGTGCGGTATTGGTCTAGGATCAATTGTATATATAATGGTCTTAGGCAAATACCACTCCATATATTAACGGCTCACAATAAAATTATCATAGACGACTTCAGTAACAATGTTGTTAATCTGGTTAGTTCATGCATAAATATATGTATGGTATTCACCTTTCCAGTCTTTATTCCTTCCACCTACACGAATTTTTTTGTGGAGTGTTTTGTGCTCTTGTATGCTTAAAAGGGTGTTTGTAGGGATTGGTTGAAACATGTCAAACTGTCTCATAACCCTCTCTGGTAAGTGGGGCTCTACAATTTCCCAACATATGAGATAAGTTTGGCATCGCCAACTCTGTTGGCCGTTTGTACACATTTCAGGCAGTTGATCAAGTAGAGCATCATAAGGCTTCCACGTAAACTGAAATAAATTGTAACTATATTAGTGCAGCAAAATATCACATACTTTACATATCAGAAGTTAATGTTAATTGAAATAGTTTTACCATGAACTCACTAATGGAATGAAGTTGAGATCGATATGCGCTCAAGACATGTGTGGGTGTTTCAGTATAACTTAACGGAACACTCCACCTACGAGTAAATAATAGAATAGTACACATGTTAAATAATTGTTTCTTTTCTATAATAATAACTATTTTGTATAATAATTCGTAGACATATTTAATTTGTTTTAAATATAGTTAAAAGGTATAAACACCTAGAAGTTATAAGTGAAATACCTTACACCGTATGGCTTGTCAAAATTGTATGGGGAACAATTTTTAGGAGCGAAACCGGGAAATCTTTCCCAAGCCCATATAGTTAACAAAAACATCGGACCACCAATCTCGGTATTCTTAATATTGGTTGCCTTGCACAGATTTCTATATAAAGATGTCAAAACAGCGCTGCCCCAACTTAGCCCATCACATTCATTTAAATTTTCTATGTTATCTAAATATCGAATGTGAACCAAGTTGCTAGCGTTATTAGGAAAAAATGTTGCACCAATAAAAAAAAGATTATCAACCGAGCTCATTGACTACATTATAGTTCGGATGAATCGTCGGGAAATTCATTCATGATTTGTTCTAAAATAAATGGCAAGCTTATTTTATTACCTTGGATAGCATTCGGTGGTAGGTGGCAACCCGTCAAACACAAGAACTTATCAAAAATTTGTTGACCCTCCATAATATAATCAACGCCATAAACCACATTACCCTCAATAGGTAAACCCCACAACACTTGAATATCTTGTAAGGTTACCGTTACTTCACCAATGGGCAGGTGAAAAGTATGGGTTTTGGGACGCCACCTCTCTACGATAGCAGATATTAGTGCATGGTCAAGCATGCAACTTCCACACTAGATGACCCCATTAAAGCCTGCTAAAGAAAACTTTTTCCATCACATTATCCGGGATAGGATGTTCTTTATACCTCCAGAGAAAAGAATCCCCCCGTCTTACTCGTAAAACACCATTATCATCATCATTTTGTGTATTGTTGAAATAGTAAGACACCCTATGACTCCGGCTTAAAAAAAGAAGATCGTCAATAATCGTACCAGATGTAAAACCACCCGACATTTTAGTACAAATTATACTTTAAAAAAAATACTTTCACTTCAAGATAGTGAAAGATTAGGATGAAAGTTGTAAAACAAAATTGTTGGACCACATCGGGTATTTATATTCTCACCACCTATAATGGAGATTAATGTTATTGATTGAGTTTTGTCTTCAATTTCACAACATTATTTTGAATTCTTCACGGGTTCACATGCACAAACCAGAGAAATAAGATTGCCACAAACACTATTGCCTTTTGCAGGCTTTTTCTGAAAATATACATCCGGCTTTGGCGAGTATTTTCTTAGGTAG
The DNA here is from genome assembly GCA_023525975.1 of Smallanthus sonchifolius. Classification (NCBI taxonomy): domain Eukaryota; kingdom Viridiplantae; phylum Streptophyta; class Magnoliopsida; order Asterales; family Asteraceae; genus Smallanthus; species Smallanthus sonchifolius. Next base: position 77,883,834 of record CM042034.1, read on the forward strand.
AAGACAAACATGAGACTTAATCACATATTTGCTTGGTGAGTATTTTCTTAGGTAGAAGAAAAACATGAGACTTAATCACATTCTTGATGGGAGAGTTTCTAAGCGGTAGAGGACAAAAATAGTAGTTAATCATATACTTGGATGGCGAGTATCTTATAGGAAATCCTACTTCCAAGTTGGCGAGAAAGCAGCGGGTGGGGGACGACTTTCTATCATTCCGGGATGGCGAGTTTCAGAATGTTACAGAAAATGTTAACGGTTTTGTCTGACACAGCCTAAGACAATAAGTTACTCGTCATCCAGGTTGGCGATAAGCCCCCGTGTAAAAAGAAATGTTGACCAGACCCTCATGTAAAACAGGTTTGAAGAACATACCCCATTATAAAAAAAAATTGGCTATCATGTATCATCTATACTTTATAATAAATAAAATTTTTGATGGAACACTTGTTAATCTCATGTGCATTCTTAATATTTTTTTCTAGTCTCTCTCTTCTATTAATTATATAAGTTTCTTTAACTGTTTTTATATTTTTTGTTTCCCTCATTTTTCTCCTATTAAATAATAATTATTTTTATAACTTTTTTTATAAAAGTGTTTTTTATTAAAAAAAGTTTTTCATAAAACATATTTATAAATTGAACATTTCTTTAATTCTTTTTTATAAAACATTTTAAAAAAATAACTATATAACATTTCTAGAATTTGTATTAAAACTATATAATTTGTCATAAATATATAATATATAATTTTTATTACTATGTATATAACGTTAATTTTATTCAGTCAGTGTAATACACAAGGTTTCGAACCTAGTCTTCTAAATATAAACATGTTTAACATAAGATGTATCCTTATTTAAAGAGAGAGAGAGAGAAACCGACAAATTGTGGAAGAAGATATAGACGGAGAAGAAGTCAAATGCAAAACGTGTAAATTGCTTAAAAAATACCAGAATTACAAACGCTTTTATAAATTTTTAAATGCAAACACTGTAGATAAAATTGTTTCTCTCTCTGTATATGACTGGTTTATAAACTATTTGGATCTAAAATGTTATAAACATGCTTGTAAGTCTAGCATTTCTTATTCATGAAGAGCAAAATGAATAGTTTCAGACGAAAGAAAACTAGAATCCAATTCAAAATCATTAGAATAGTCTCTATCATGCTCCTGAAGAAGTGTATCTATGTAATTGGCTTATACGATTCACAGTAAACTATAGTTTATCATCAATCAAAGTTATGGAATATCTAAATATGAAAGTATCAGTAAGACGTTGAGGATGATTACTCTAAAACTGTTTAAGTATAGATGCTACTAATAGAACACCTTTTGCTACGGATGACCATTATGCTACGGATAGAACAAATCTGTTGCAGATAGACATTTTGCCTACTAACAATACAATCGGATGGTGTCTTATGATTTGTGCAGAAGTTAGTGCGCACACCAATATCATAAAGGCACTGTTTCATCAACAGATCATCAGAAGCTTTACAAAAGATCTGCAGTCCTTTTGTTTCAGTTATTTTTCTTGTATTTTGTAACCAATGGTAGCATAGTTTCATGTTTAACAATGTAAATTAGATCAACGGTTTGTGTTGAACCTAAACCCTAGAATCAATGGTTTGTATTTATTCCAGGAAAGCCATCTCATACCTGAGATGGCTAGTAGAGCTCTTATATATGTATTAGGTTCTCATTGTAATATGCTTGCATTCATTACAAGTCTTTTAACCCTTTAGAGAATCAATATAGTAGAGCTTGAAAGTGAATTCCTCTGTTTTTGTTTATTTACGTATCATTCATATACACTAAGAGTAGAGTTAGTTGTGATTGGTTCCACTGATCTTAGCTAATCAATAGGATCATCTTATTCTTATTCTAATTTCAAGCTTTAATCACTACTTAACTTGAAGAACATGACATCTCAAAGCAACTTTGATAACATTGGAAGCACAATAACAAACCTCCAAGACTGTCATCTGATGATGACTATGACATGTGGAAGCTTAGCATGATAAGTTTCATGTGTTTTCAAGATTATGGAATGTGGAGATCTATTCAAGAAGGACCATTTGTTCCAATGATTACTTCTGTAGATACTAGAGGAAATGTTGTTCCAAAAGAGCCTTCAAGTGACGGTGCTCGTTTTGGTACCAGTGTCGATTTTGGTGTAGTAGATGCAGTTAAGTGCTCATTTGGCAGGTGGTGCGACTATTAATGTAGATGATATGGTTGGGGGAGGTGGTGACAGTTTAGGGTCACACGTGTGTGAGTAGGGAGGTGATCCGATTGGCGGTGGCGATAGAGATGTTAATTAGGGTTTGAAGTTGTTATTGAAGTGTAACGATTGTTTCACAATTTTTACACTAAATTAGGGTGTTCTAGTCATTGTTATAGTAGTTTTGATCGTTTTTTATAAATATATGACTTGCCTTACTAATCAATTTTTTTGTTTTTGTTTTTTCGGGTGTACGTTGCTAGAAAATGCAAAAGGTTAATGGAAAAATTAGTGAAAGTTATTTGATGACAAACAAATATATGCAATTGTTGATGACATCATCAGTAGCTGCTAAGCAGGTCGGTTTCACACTCGTTGCATCAAAAATGGTGGATGAGAAAAAAACACAACCACTCGCCACATCAGTCGCCATATCAGATTTACACTCATTCTTTAAAAACAATCATTTTTACACCAACACTAAATCTTATTTCAAACCTCAATTTTTTTTTTAACACGATATCAAATATAGGTGTGTGAGAGAGGCTGGCCCACCAAAGGCGTTTGAATTTCTAGACGAGAATGGAACCAAATGGGTCCTCCAACACGGCTCACGTCTGCTATTTAATATGAACATATTTTTACAAACAAACTTGTAAAATTGTAAATTCTAGGGAAAATGACAATATTTAAAAAAACGTGACAAGGTGTCTTCATCAAGAACTTGCTATAAATTGGGACTATCCTACAAGATGTAGGCACACCACCTCCTAAAACACACCCATTACTTTTAGCCAAAGAAACAGTTCATGGGTTCAGAAAGATACGATGAACTCCATGGAAGCAACAATTGGGCTGGCCTTCTTGACCCTTTAGACCTCGACCTACGCAATCTCCTTCTCGGCTACGGTGACCTTTCATCGGCTGCCGAACGAGCATTCAATACAGATGAGGGCTCTCTATATAAGGGATACAGCTACTATGGCAAGACCTCATTTTTCAAAGAAATCATGCTCCCTTGGGCTGATTCTAAGTATCAAGTCACTTCCTTTATCTATGCCACCGCTCGTGTAGGTAGCGAATTTGACTCAAACTGGATGGGGTATATTGCGGTTTCTAGCGACGACTATAGTAAGTTCATTGGCCGCCGCGAAATATGCATGTTGTGGCGTGGGACGGACACGACATACGAGTGGATAGACGACATCGCGGGTGCAGAACCGGTATCAGCCGAGCCACTACTCCCCGGTACGGTCATCAAGGACCTAATAGGTGATTATTCTCCTTGCTATTGAATAACCTTAGTAAATGAATAAATTTTTTATTTTTTTCTTATTTTTGAGGAAACGCGAGAAAAAAAGACCTAACTCCCGCCGCGAAACGCGGGGAAAAAAACCTAGTTATCTAAATGTATATATATTTCTGGCTTGAATACACAAACATGGCAAGCGGATTAGCTTAACACGTATAAATATTCCTATGAACTAATAATTACCTAGGACATGTAGCTTTATAATCCGCTTGTACAGGAAACAGATTCCCTAATCTTCTTGTCACGTCGGTCGATTCAAGCCAGAAATATTTAAATCTACTACCTTGAGAAGCAGATTGCCGGGAAATCATTTACTTTTTCCTAAATCTCACATTAATTTTCAAAAATTGATATCCTGATGCAGATACAGATACACCACAAGTCATGGGAGGATGGCTTACGATTTACAACACAAGCGACCCAAACTCCAAATTCATTCCCTCAAGTGCCCGAACACAGCTCTCGGAACGTATGAAAGATTTACTGGCAAAGTACAAACACGAAAACGTAAGCATAACATGCACGGGACACAGTCTTGGAGCATGTCTAGCCGTTCTATCCGCTTTTGACATTGCTAGGAATGTCGTGACACCGGATATCAATGTATCAGCTTTCGTTTTTGCCAGTCCGCAAGTCGGGAACCAATCTTTCAAATCAAAGATGGAGGAACTGCCTAACCTTAAGGTGTTGAGGGTAAAGAACGATCCGGATATTGTCCCATTTTGGCCTAGCAGGATATTGAAGTGGGTGAGTGAGAACATATGGTCAAGTGTGCCAAGTGACTTGCTAGGTTATGTTGATGTTGGCGTCGAGATATTGATCGACACGAAGAAATCGCCATACTTGAAAAACGAAGGGTTAAATGGCATGCTTCATCCATTGGTTTTTCATAACTTGCAGGGTATGTTGCATAGTTTGAGTGGTTGGAATGGGAAGGATGGTGATTTTGATTGGGGTTTAGTGAAGAGGAGTTTAGGGTGGGTTAACATGTCAACTGATCTTCTGAGAAAAGAGTTCAAAGTGCCTGTGAATTGGTGGGCTGAGAAGAACAAAGGAATGGTGCTTAATGAATATGGTGATTGGGTTTTATCGCCATTAGACCGTAGTGACCATGACTTACCGGTATGAATTCTAGTGCGAGTTCACTCTCGCGAGGACGACGGATGAGTTCAAACCGAGACATGAGACTTGATGGTAATGTTGTTTCTACTAAATAAACGTCTTTACGATACGATTAGAGATGTATGTGTGTTCGCGTGTGAGCGCAAACTGTAACAATAAGCATATTAATTACGGATAACTTTGTAAAATAGTAATCAATTTCAAAAGTGTTGTAATTAGGTCACTCAATCATCCTTGAATATACTATGATAAGTGACCTAATTGAAACACTTTTGAAACTTGATTATAATTTAGTGACGTTTTCCCTATTAATTATGGGTTGTGATTGTTTTTGTTGTATGATATTTCAATTTGATTGTAACATGTTTTAATTGTGAAACTTTTGTCGTCTATTTAAACAATATAACTTTAATGCTTCCATGGCAATATATAACTTTAGTTTATATCTTTCATGATTGAAATAAAAAACTAAAACTTATGAGGCGATCAAGAGATATTGTGATGAATTTTTTTTTTTATTATTATTTTTTGTTTTTGGCGGTTTTTGACCTGTGAAAGGAGCACATCGTGGGTAAGGTTGCTCTAATAAATGTTTGTGGTCCACAACAGTGGGACCAGAGAGTCAAACTTTTTTTTTTGAATTGCCAATGAATACTATAAGCTCAACTACCGCGTAAACCTATTGGCGAAAGCCCACTTATGTCTGTGAACGCAGACAACGCTGGTGACCCGGCCCACACACCATTCCAAGGGAAACCCACGACCTGAAGGTCCACTGTGGTAAAACCCTTAGCTCAAATAAGCATATTGCATCTAGTAGGTCTCGAACCCATGACCTCTATATTAGAAGGTAATGAGATGCCTTCTCGAGAGAGTCGATTAATGGTCGAGATTGAGTAAAGTAATAGAAACAAATGATAATGCTTGTTAAATATTTGGTGAATTTTAGTGATGTCCATGGGTAGTAGAGGACAAACGATAATATCTTAATTTATAATTGATGTTTGCAAACGATTTTCATGTTTTCGTTATGGGAGGGTTTGATTGACACGAAGAACCGACAGATTTTTGGATAATATTTCTGATTTGATTTTGTTCCATGCTTTTCTAATATTTGTAGGGTAAGTGAAAATTTGCGACGGACGGTCCGCTCCTGATCCATCGTAAATGTTGAAAATATTTTCTTTCAAGTCTTTTCCCCATTTGTAACATACATGTTATGGAGGGAATGTCCGTCGCTAAGTCCGTCGCAATGTGTATTATATATACTCCTGCCTGAGGTAGGGAAATTTTTATGTGTATGCTCACATGGTGTGCAATAAGAATTTTACATGCGTATTGTTGGAATAGATGGTTTTAGAATTAAAATTGACTACATGGTGAATCCAGAAGTTTTTGTGAGCGGGTGCACAAAGTAGGTCTGATCAAAACAAGTGTGATCAAAACAAATCGGTTCAAAATGGGTCGGGTAAAAACAAAAACTTATTTACATAACAATATAATAAAAATATTTATACCTATTTACTTAAATGTATTATAAAACTATTCATACTTATTAGTTAAATGTGTACAGATAACTGATTAAACAGAAGAATATGACATAAATAAGAAAAAAAACATTTGTAAACCATAAATAAAAAAATTGTACTTATAAACCAAAAACAAAAAATACAAAAAAAAACTTTTAAGTCAATTGAATAATCAATAATAAAACATATTATTTATCTACAAAATTTAATTTGTTATAATTAATGTCTATTGTTTAGATGTTTAATATAAGACTATTTATAAATTAAATGAAAGTAAAAGGTTTAATGAGTAAATTTAGTTGTATTTATAAAGGTTAATATGGAATTTCTATTTATTCTTTTAATTATTAACAACACTTTAGGTTTCTTACTTTCCCACCTCTTCATCTTCTTCTTTTTTTCTTCCTCTCTCTCTATCTCTAATTTTTTTCTCCATTAAACCTTTAAGCTTTCATGGCTTTTTTATAGAAAATTACAATTTTTACTTAAAATTATCATCAACCACTTTGATTTCTTTCTCTCTTGTTTTATTGAAAATCAGATGATTGATGTCTCTTAACATATTTAGGAAGGTGCATACCAAGAGAGATCGAAAATTTTCTACTACGCAGATGATCTCAGCGGATGCCTCGCCCCTATTAAACCCTGCATAAATTTCCGACTAAGCAGATATAACATGTGGCTCTAAATGTTGGTCGGTGAATATTGGAAAATGTGGACTATGAATTAAATATATCTACCCGCATGTTGATTACTTAATGCTAGAATGATTGGTATATGAATTAAAATCACTTGCAAATAATATTTGATCGTCATTTATTAGTAACTTATTTCGGTGATAATGATAAACAATTCTATTACTCTTGTGGTATCGTGACGAATCGAACTTATTATGAGCGAATAACATAATTGTCTGTGTTGATATTATCGAAACCCGTATCTGTATTCGCTTTTATATATTTTTTTTTACATTTTCATTTTCAACCCTTATACTATATACTATATACTTTTTTAGCCCATTTCATTTTCTATTGATTTCGTTTTCCTTTAACAACTTCTGTTCGCTAACATTTTTCAAAATATGTGGTGCGTGGTTGTTTTTAGTTTTTTTCACCGTTCCGATATAATTTTTTTTTTAAATGGAGTTGTATTCTAAATCGATTTTTTTGTATTGTTGCCTATAGCGAGTTTCGTTACCGTTGTGGTACCGTGACGATCCGTATCGATATTCGGTTTTATGTTTTTCGATGACCCGAACTGGTAATTTTTTATTTTGTTTTTTTTTTATTATTTAGTTTTATGTTTCTTTTTTATTAACATTATTTTTACCGTTGAGCATACTTTTCCATTTAAATTTTATTAATGATGGGTCCGAAACCCGCCGCGAAGCGAGGGTATAACCATCTAGTTAAATTTTATTAGAGAAATAAAACATATTAAAAACAACCATACAAAAGGTGTGAAGAAGAATGTCATTTTACTCAACACAACAACATACTCCCCCGCTAACACAAGCTTCATCAGGTTTACAATTTCCAAAACCCGCACTGCTGCTCCCTGACTTCATGCATAACACATCACAATCTATGTTTGAGCAATATGTTGTTGTACAAGGATCTTCTAATATTCTTCGTGCTCCTATAAATAACAATAGAATTCATTTAATTACCCTTTTCATAATACATGAAAATCTATACAAGTAACTTACGTGTATCAATTGCATGAGTTGAAATAGATATGCAATTATGAGTACAAAAAGAAGAGCAACAAATCTGACGGGTGTCATTCTCTATGTCTTTAATAAAAGGATTATTGGATTTTAATAATCCCACCTTTTACCAATTAGTTAATAATAATCCCAACTGAGATTATTGATAAAAGGTGTGATTATTAAAATCCAATAATCCTTAATAAAATGTTAATGGTTTCTTTGAACATATAGTTTAGGATTTATATACTTGAAAATTAAGTATGGGATTAATTTTGTTTGTAACTCCAATAAGTAAAAGAAATTTAAGTATGGGATTAATTTTTTTGTAACTTCAATAAGTAAAAGAAATTTGAAACGCAGAAGATGTATTTCCTAGCAATGTTTCACTCGGTAAAGATTTCAACAAAGGACCATTTCCTGAGCTAGAAATAAATCTATACCAATGATATGCACCGTAGGTTTTCCCGCTCATGCTTCTAAGCATACAAGTGGAAACAATTTTGGGGACACTCATAAGCCCAAATATTCCCAGATCACCCATTCTTGGATGTTTGACCAACGGTTCCTAACAACGATTAAACTGACATACATTCGCGTACACCATGGGTTTCTAGAAGCATACTGATTCTAAACACATGTTAAACCATGCGAACCCATTTTGATCAGTGATGAATTCTGAGTCCACTCATTCAATCATAAATCGACCAATGAAATCATGATGGGGTTAATTATAGTGTATGTTTTGATAATCATGAATTTGAAAAACTAGGGATGTGATCATGAGGCTACTTACGGTGTATGTTTCCATAATCATGAATGTGAAATTGAAAACGTTATGGGCCTACTTATAGCGTATGTTTATGAATCATCGAAGGCTAGAGAACCGGTTGCAACTTTAAGAAACTGTAAACAACTGAAATTGCGAGATCAAATCTCATCCATAATCTTATCTTCAAAACTATCAAATCACTAACAGATATACGTTGCAAATGTCGATGACCGACAAAAAAAATTCTAATTGATTCATTGTTGAATACTGACGGATTAACAATGGATATTATAACACACACATATATATTGCCGTCCGGTTAGTAATCACTAAGAGGTTAATGATGAATATTTATATCTTTTATTTCTTGTGTTTTTAATATTTGGATTTTTTTTCGGTTCCCTCGTTAATCCATTCGTGATTATCATTGACGGATAAATTATATGTGGGTGAGAATTTGCATATAATAGTTAATTTTCTAGTCGTGTCACTATAATTTTCTAGTGTCACTACATTCACTTACGCAAAGCGGATGTAAAAATAAAAACAAAGAAATATTTCTCAAGAAAAAAAGTAGATATATAATTTTTTTAATAGTCAAGCCATTACATAAGGGGCTTTTATTTAGGAAGATTCTAAAAACAAAGAAATATTTCTTAAGAAAAAAGGTAGATATATAATTTTTTAAATAGTCAACATAAGGGGCTTTTATTTAGAAAGATTCTAAAAACAAAGAAATATTTCTCAAAAAAAAAGATAGATATATAATTTTTTAAATAGTCAACATATGGGGCTTTTATTTAGAAAGATTCTAAAAACAAAAAAATATTTCTCAAAAAAAAAGGTAGATATATAATTTTTTAAATAGTCAAGCCATTACATAAGAGGCTTTTATTTAGGAAGATTCTAAAAACAAAGAAACATTTCTCAAGAAAAAAGGTAGATATATAATTTTTTAAATAGTCAACATAAGGGGCTTTTATTTAGAAAAAAGGTAGATATATAATTTTTTAAATAGTCAAGCCATTACATAAGAGGCTTTTATTTAGAAAGATTCTAAAAACAAAGAAATATTTCTCAAGACAAAAGGTAGATATATAACTTTTTAAATAGTCAAGCCATTACATAAGGGGCTTTTATTTAGCAAGATTCTAAAAACAAAGAAATATTTCTCAAGACAAAAGGTAGATATATAATTTTTTAAATAGTCAAGCCATTACATAAGGGGCTTTTATTTAGGATGATTCTAAAAACAAATAAATATTTCTTAAGAAAAAAGGTAGATATATAATTTTTTAAATAGTCAAGCCATTACATAAGGGGCTTTTATTTAGGAAGCTTCTAAAAACAAAGAAATATTTCTTAAGAAAAAAGGTAGATATATAATTTTTTAAATAGTCAAGCCATTACATAAGGGGCTTTTATTTAGGAAGATTCTAAAAACAAAGAAATATTTCTCAAGAAAAAAGGTAGATATATAATTTTTTAAATAGTCAAGTCATTATATAAGGGCTTTTATTTAGGAAGATTTTAAATTTGGTAGGTTGTCAAAATTTCAAAATTACAAATCATAAATCAAATACTTAAATTGAGACTATAAATAGACGCGTAAATCATGACAAATAAAAGATTTATGTGTTTTAGGCTAAAAAAATGATCAAAGATTGTGAAATTTGGGGAAAATCTTGATTGAGGAAATTGAAAACATAATTATGGAAATTCGGGTCTGACGGCTAGGTCAAACTGCCATAAGCATTTGCCACATGATTCGGCTCGTCAAGACCTTTCCATCCACTGGTTATGGCTTGTAACTCTACTCCAACCTTAAGTTATTCTCGTTTGAAATTATGACAGCTCTTTGGATCAACTGCTCATCACTCATTCAATTTCGAACTTATTTTTTACACACTGTTCACGGGAAAGTCCGATCACAAAAAACTTCTTCTCTCACTTGACGAAACTAACGGTTGTTTGATGACCAATGTAGACTAAGTGAAGATATGAGCATCATCTTCATCATTTGCAGCAATACATAGATCTTCCCGGCAACAATAAAGTTATGTGCATCAAGTAGGGGTGATTATTGGGCTTTAACCGGACCAACCCGGACCGGACCGGGACCGGGACCATTAACAGGGTAAACTGGGGACCGAGGACCGGACCAATTGTTAATGGGCCGGTCCGGGCTTTCACGGGATTTAATGGGCCGGTCCTCAGGCTTTAGCATCAAGCCCGTTTAATTAAATTACCTTAATCATATTAGCTTCTGTGTAACAATAAATCCGACTTATTAGATGTTTCTCATACAATATTCTCATTTGTTTGTTAACGAAAATAGAATATTCTTGAATATTACATCGAAAGAATTGGCCGAATTGTTACAAATATCAATTCAAAGAGATCTTTGCTTTTTATTTCATTTTCTTTTTCATTTTTTTTCTTTATGCAAAATTTTAATTGTGAACTAATGTTATATGCATTTGAATATGTTTTAGTTTTTGTTTCTTTTTACCTTTTAAGAAATGCATCCGAGCACCCGTGGGGGATACAGACTTTTTTCCGGTGGAAGTGGGAGTTCACCAGGGGTCGGCACTAAGCCCCTTTCTCTTTGCAGTAGTTTTGGATGAGTTGTCAAAGTCGATTCAAGATGAAATTCCATGGTGCATGCTTTTTGCTGATGATATCGTGTTGATTGCAGAAAGTAAAGAGACATTGAACAACAGACTAGAGGAATGGAGAACAGTCTTAGAGCACAAAGGTTTGAAGATAAGCCGATCTAAAACCGAGTACCTTCACTACAACTTTAGTGGTGCAAATGTCGACGAGGAGACCCAGATTTCTATTGAAGGAGGGGTTGTCCCTAAGACACTGAAGTTCAAGTATCTAGGATCTGTCATCCAGAGTAACGGAGACATCGACAATGATGTAGTCCATCGGGTGCAGGCTGGTTGGTGTAAATGGAGAGCGGCCTCACGTGTTTTGTGCGACAAGAGGTTCCCAATTGGGTTAAAGGGTAAATTTTATAGGGTAGCAGTTCGCCCAGCGATGCTATATGGAACCGATTGTTGGGCCATCAAGAAGACACAAGCTCGAAAAATGGATGTAGCTGAGATGAGGATGTTGAGGTGGATGTGTGGACACACAAGAAAGGACCGAATAAGAAATGAAGTTGTTCGGAAGAGATTGGGAGTCACATGTATCTCAGATAAGATAAGAGAAGGAAGATTGAGATGGTTTGGACATGTCAAGAGGAGACAGAGCACAGATCCAGTGAGAACGGTGGAAACTCTTGTTGTAGAGGGGAAAAGGAGCAGGGGGAGACCGAAATTAACGTGGGATGAGAGGATTAGGCTTGATTTGCTAGATTTACACCTATCAGAGTACATTATCAATGATACGATTTCATGGAGACGTCGTATTAGGGTTTTAGGATGAGTGACCCGTTGTGTGGGAGAGTAGAGTTGTTTAGCAAAGATTTTGCGTATGTCTTGTTTCTTGTAGGTGTGTTGTGTTTCTTGTGACTAATATACTCTAGTCATACACTGCTAATTGTTAGATTACTGTTAGATTTATTTTACTTTATTACTCATTAATTTTATTTATATTTTTAATTTTTTTCTTTCCCATGGAGCCGGGGGTCTAAACGGGAGCAGCCTCTCTATCCCTTGGGATAGGGGTAAGGTTTGCCCTCATCACACCCTCCCCAGACCCTACTAATAGCGTTAGCTATGTGTGGGATTATACTGGGTACATTTGGTTTGGTTTTGTTTGGTTTCTTTTTACCTTTTAGAATTTATTTTATTTTATATATATGTGTAAATAACATTACATTTATACATAAATCATTATATGTAGTCTTTAATCTTTGTAGGAGATATATACAATTGATCTGGGTTGTTAATTATTAGTAGTAAATATCAAAAAGTGATATGTAGGGTCGTAGAGTATTGAAAAAGCTTTTGCGCAACAACAAATGTTCATAATCAAAAGTATGATGGTGTAAATTGTAATTTAAAATTGTAAATTCAGTTCTATTCAATTTTAGTTTTATTGGGCGATGAATGAAAAGTATAAAGAAACATTTGGGTTTATATAACAAAATTGAATAAAGTTTAAAAAAACTATATTTATGAAAAACATTGTTTTCGTATTAAAATAGGAAAAAACTTGAAAACGATTACTGTTTAAACTAAAAAAAGATATATAACTATAGTTAATATTTTCACAATCGTTAAATATTCAAATAATAATAATATAAAGGAAATTTTTAAATATGGTTTATGTAAAACATAAATTAAGTGCTAGACTTTTTTTTAAATTACTAATTGTTCTATATATACAGGTTTTATGGGCTTTTTTGAAAACCCGCGGGCTTAGCCTGGACCAGGACCATAACCGTTAAGTCATGAAAGGTAGGACCGAAGACAGGACCAGTTACACACATCATGGGCCGGGCCCGGGTTTAACGGGCCGGTCCTGCGGGCTTTCGCGGGCCAACCCGTTTAACGCACACGCCTAACATCAAGACCAACAAATAGAGCAATTGCGTAAAAAAGGTTGCAAAAAGGTGGGTATGGAGGTTGAATCAAATATCTTTTCCGACTTCAATTCTAAATATTGATGGGAGGTGCCATTTATTTTTGTATTGTTTTAAACCTAAAAACATATACATTTACCTATTTTGAAAAAAAAATAACTTTCAAGTTTTTCACGTATTCTCCATTTGCAAATTCGCAAATTCACTCCTATAATTAACTGTTCATTATGCGGTTTGGTTCGTTGTTAAGCCCTCACATAATAGAAGTTATTTCACTAATTAAAACTCTAATAAATCATAGCAACATATTACTATTCATGTCTAAAGTTAATGAAAAATCATATTTCAACACTTCTAGATTTTCATAGAATAAATATGGTCTTTGACGTCTAAATATGGTCAACAAAAACCATATTTCAACCACCAGTGTTTTTAGCTTCTACTACTGTTTGCTTTGCGTTCCTATACAACGATGCTAACACGGCACTGCCCACCCGCCGGCCATATTGTGTTATATATTCAAAGTGGTTTAAAGAAGTCACAAAAACGCAGTTTTTTTGAAGGATTAGAAAACAACATGCCGTCACATAAAAAGAAAGAATTATATATATATATATATATATATATATATATATATATATATATATTGTGCACGTTGTATACACCGCAAGTCTGTTGCGCAGGTTGAGGAAGATAGATTTTATGTTTATATAAAACAATTAAACTAGTTTTTTTATATTTAAAAGTTTCTTACACATGTGTAGGCATATATATAAACGAAATTTGTTCATATTTTTTTGTTTAAATTTCATAAAAAAACGAATAAACATTACATTTATATCATTATCTTATATTTTAAAATGGATGATCCGCACCGGATCCATCATAGTCGAGATATATTAGCTCATTTGTAGTAGTTTGTATTGTCTTTTTAACATTTTTTTTTTAAGTTTAAGTAGGTAGACTTTCGATATCATATATTAAATAACAAGTTAATTACACAAACAGGGCATGTAGGCCCTCGTTAGTCATCACACATTTATGGTCCAAAATTAAAAAGTAATAGGCATGGGTTACGTAATTTTTATTTTGTATTAAGTTGGGACACTCACTTGGATTAAAAAGTTTGTTAAATTTATATGAAATGATTAATTTATTCTTGTCTTTTTTTACCTTTTGACTTTAATTTTACCACACAAACTATTTATCTATGCCACTATATAAAACCTATTACCTCCAACACCGATTGATCAATAATGAAATTGAACCCCAACCCTAACACACACTATTGAATCTACTCTTAAAATCATAGTGAGAATGAACCAGAAAAGTACCTTAAGGTAACTTATGCATAGTTTAGACAAGGGTGGTCAATCTACTCCTAAAATCGTAACCAGAATAAACCAGTTTGAGGTAGAAAAATAGACTTTTGGACGGGCATGGATAATCTACGAATAATCTAAGTTGTTGACAGTTTATAGAGGTTGAAACATGTTCTACAATGTCGTCTAGGGTGGAGATAACCACTGGTATCATTGATTTATCTTACGGTGGCTTTTTGGTGTGTTCTTGGCTAGAAAGTTAACTGGAAAATGAGAGGGGGCAAGGGAGGGAGGTATAGGGGGGGGGGGTGGGGTTTATATTTGTTATTGTTTTTTATTTACTAATTTTAGTAAATAAACAATCTCCAATGTTGCATTTTTATAAACATTTCAGCGCATACTACTAATTCTGTTAAATTTTTTATGTTAACTACAGGGGCATTTTAGTAGTTTTATTTTTAATGGACTAGTTTAACCATTTCAATTCAATAAAACTTTTTTAGTTTTTTGATAAAAAAATTTTACTTATTTAAAAACAGTTATTTTTTTACCTTTTTAAAATCATTTTTTTAGTTTTTTTTTCATAAAAACGTCTTTTTGAACATTTTAAAAACGGTTTTTATAAAAAAATAATTTTTTAATGTTTTCATAAAACGTTTTTATAAAAAACTAAAAAATTGTTTTTAAAAACGTTTTTATGAAAAATAAAAATAAAACATTTTTAGAAAAGTTAAAAAAACGTATTTAAAATGATTAAAAAAGCCGCTTTTATGGGAAAAAAACTAAAAAAAACGATTTTAAAAAAGTTTAAAAAACGTTTTTAAATAAGTAAAAGAATATCAAACTAAAAAAAGTTTTTATTGGACTGAAATGGTTAAATTGGTCCCTTAGATATAAATTTACTAAAATGCCCTTATACTTTATAGAAAAATTAACAAAGTTAGTAGCTTGGTCTGAAATGATTACAAAAATACAACTAAAAGGCTGATATGTTAAAAGATTATTTTTTGTACTCAAAGAGTTAAATAAAGCAAACCACAGTGGCTAAAAGCGAAACTTACTCAATTCTAAATTATCGGATAAGTTGATTTAGTCGTTCGTAATTTCCTAATTACGGTCTCTCTATGCCAGTGATTATCCCAGATAATCTTAGATTATTATTTCACAAATAATCATTCGCCTTTCGGTTTAGCTTCGTGTAAAACTCGTTTAACTTTTAAACGTCCTTTAATATATAATGTTTTTCGTGGTGTAACTCCCTAGATCTTATCTCGATGGCAATGTTGTCTAATCTCGTTACTCGGTCATTTTAAAAAAAATTAATAAAAAACTTAACATTCATTCACTTCAGGGAACATAGAAGTTACGTTTTGACAAACTTATGGATTATCGGTATCATGCATTTATCATTCGTATATTAGATCATTTTGTGCATCATGGAAATTAGTGGAGTGGGGTCTACTTTGGATTGTTTTTAGTGTTTATGTAGGCCTGGAGCGGTTTTGAACGATAACAAAGAGGATTGGAAAAAGTCATAAGGAATTTTGAAGGCAAAAATATGATTTTGAGATGAATAAAGATTTTGCATAAAACCTTGAAACAGCCGTTTTGAGTTTAGGCAGAAAAGTTAAACGGCATAGTTAGACTTATGAAGAAAAATATCAAATTTCCTAAAATTATGGAGCTAGATATTTGAACTAATAATATAATATAATATATAGAATATATACTTATATTTATTCATATTAAATAAATATTAAAATGGAGTGCACAATATGCACCACAAGTTAGTCTCACTCACAAAAAATATTGTTCAAGAACCACTTGTGTTACTATTGGAGTATTGAGTGAACAATATGCACCGCAAGTAAAATATCTCAAAGTTAAGGAATAGGTGGAATCTAGGTTTACCACATGCACCATCTTTGTAATTAACTCTACAAGTTATTAGGGAAAAATGAAAGTGTACTTTAAATCAGTTTTTAGAAAAGCAAATAGAAAATGATGCGTGTAGAGTCTCCCTATGCAAAAATCGTAGTTATTGAGACTGTTTTTTCACCTAGCGAATTTATTAAGGGTGTTTGTCCAACCAACAAATGAATTCCCTAACTCCCCTGTAATCCAAAAAAATCCATCCATTAACAATTTATCGAAACATACAAAATTGAAATAGATGTTACATGATCATAGAAAGTGTGCCATCAAAATGTCAAATTACGTCCATCGCCCTCGTCCCGAGCATGCGCGCGTTGGATCACCTGGTTACCACTGAGTGTCATTCCTTATAAGGTAACAAATTTAGAGGAGTGTTCTTCCTTGTAACTCACTTAAAGGTTTGTCATCCCACCTATGTTTGAAAAATTTCCTCACTTTTCTACTCCAGAAAAGCTGAATTTTCACAACTCTAAATACCCAACTTTGAGCATCGATATCTCATTCATATTAGCTAAGTTTTGAACGCGGTTTGTTTATTAACGAAGGTCTCACATAAGAGAACACAAACCCATAAATAAATAAGAATATTAACATAAGTTACATATATATAATTCTGTCCAAAGTTGGCAAAAAGTCCTTTTCATAACTTAATGAAAAAACTTATTTTTCATCCAAAACTCTAACTAACATTTTCTTTATTATATAAGCGCAGAACTTTTAAAGAATTGGTGTGTTATTTCTAAAATACAGATACACCACAAGTCATGGGTGGATGGCTTACAATTTACAACACAAGTGACCCAAACTCCAAGTCCATCCCCTCAAGTGCCCGAACACAACTATTGGAAAGCATAAAAGATTTACTGTGCAAGTACAAAACCGAAAAAGTAAGCATCACATGCACGGGACACAGTCTTGGTGCATGTCTAGCTGTTCTATCCGCTTTTGACATCGCTAGAAACATCGTGACACCCAATATCAATGTATCCGCTTTCATTTTTGCTTGTCCACAAATTGCGAACCAATCTTTTAAATCAGAGATGGAGAAACTACCTAACCTAAAGGTACTAAGGGTAAATAATGATCCGGACATTTTCCCATTGTGGCCAAGCAAGATAATGAAATGGGTCAATGCGAACGTTTGGGAGAGTGTGTCAAGTGAGTTGCTAGAGTATGTTGATGTTGGGGTCGAGATATTGATCAACACGAAGAAATCGCCCTACTTGAAAGATGTTAGTAAGTTAAATGGCATGCTTCATCCATCGGTTTTTCATAACTTGGAGGGCATGTTACATGCTTTGAGTGGTTGGAATGGGAAGGATGGTGATTTTGATTGGGGTTAGTGAAGAGGAGTTTAAAGTGGGTGAACACGTCAAATGATCTTCTGAAAAAAGAGTTCAAAATACCAGGGAATTGGTGGGCTGAGAAGAACAAAGGAATGGTGGTTAATGACCATGGTGATTGGGTTTTTTCGACATTAGATCGTCATGACCATGACTTACCGGTATGGGTTCTAGTGCTAGCTCACTTTCGTGTTCAAAACATAGTCTTAAGACCTGATTTGATGGTAATGTTTGTTGGCACAGGCCCTTAATCACCAAAAGGAATACTCGGTTGTTTTTGACCAACACAACTGATCGACTCTTTTATTAAGAATAATGTTCACAATTACAATAAACCAAAGACCTCCATTTATAACTAAGCAAACTTAGGGACCAAGCAACCTAATTAGACTCAACTTAGGAAAGTAAATCAAACAAAATCAGAATAAATCAAACTCAATATTCTACCTAAAACCCTAAATAATAAACCAAAATTAATAAAATAATTCTAATCAATATTAACCCAATAATCACCCCCTTTAATATTGATTTAACCACTTCTAATCTTCACAGCAACGGTATACCATCATCTTGAACCAAATTTGCCATGTCTTCCTTCTCCTTCCACTTTGGACACTCCCCCCACAAAATGCCCAAGCTCGTTACACTTGAAACACCGCACCCGACCTTTATCTCGCTCCCTTTGACCTCTGTTTTGTTGGAGTTTACCGTTTTTTCCTTGATCAGCCCCGCGACCTTCACCCCGACCACGTCCATGATCTTCACGGCTCGAACCTCCTTGACCACCTCGACCACAGTGCTCACAAAACAAGTCATTCCCTTTTTCCTTCCCAACATCCTTTGTAAGCAACAACTGTCCAGATGGATCTCCCCCTTGATTCAGTTCTTTGACGCGTTCTTCGTAGGCTTTAAGCCGACCCACGACATCTTCGAAACCGATAGTCTTCAGATCTAGCACTTGTTCGATCGAAGCCACAATATGAATAAAACGTCTAGGGAGGCTAGTGAGGAACTTCTTGACGAGCTTAGATTCCTCGATTATCTCACCAAGGGAGGCTGATTTTGACGCTATACCCGATAACTTGCCTGCAAAGTCATCGATGGTGCCCGTGTCATTCATCTTCAATCCGTCAAACTCAGTCATTAGAGTTTGAAGTCTAGCCTCCTTCACCCGATCTGCACCTAGATGTCGGGTCTTGATTGCATCCCACATCTCCTTTGCATTTTTTAGATTGCCAATTTGCAAAATTAATTCTTCGGGTATTGATTGAAACAAGAGAGCGATCGCCACATTGTTTTTCTTAGCATCCACCCCTGTTCCCGGTTCAATGGCATCCCATACGCCATGAACGTTGAAAATCGCCCGGATGCGCATCACCCAAATCGTGTAGTTTGTAGTAGTTAAAACAGGACACAAATAATTCATGGAACCCACCTCCTGGACTGGTACGGCCGCCACTTGTTTGTCACCCATATTTTCTTTTGTAAACAGTAGAAACGTCTAACTTTGACTGGATTATACCAAGAACCTCCTTGATCGATCTGCACCTGCTGCTATCGACCACCAACACGACAAGCCCCTGCTATATTGTCTTCCTTGGATGCTAAACGATCTTCTTCAGCCCCTGCTGATATCGTTTCTTTTGCACCAATTCTGTTGGCTTGTTACCTGCCAAAAAAAACCGCCCCCGCAGTTGATTTCCGGCTAAGAAATCCTTGTAACCCAAGTCTCAGTCGAGACCTCCTACTGCTGCCGCCTACTGCCTCAAAAGAAAAAAAAAACTATCGACCCTTTTTTTTCTTTTTAAGACCTCTAATCGAGCAGAGCTCTGATACCAATTGTTGGCACAAGCCCTTAATCACCAACACTAACAGAAAAATAGATGAAAAGGAATACTCGGTTGTTTTTTACCAACACAACTGATCGACTCTTTTATTAAGAATAATGTTCACAATTACAATAAACCAAAGACCTCCATTTATAACTAAGCAAACTTAGGGACCAAGCAACCTAATTAGACTCAACTTAGGAAAGTAAATCAAACAAAATCAGAATAAATCAAACTCAATATTCTACCTAAAACCCCAAATAATAAACCAAAATTAATAAAATAATTCTAATCAATATTAACCCAATAATGTTGTTAGTAAATAAATGATGTCTACGCAATAAGCATAGGGTTGTGATTGTGTTTTATTGTATGGCATTTCAATTTGATTATAACATGTTTTATAACTAGATATTTTCTAGCCGCGCGTTGCGGCGGCAATGAAGGATGTTACAGATTTTGCATGATACATGAAAAGTGATCTTAGTTATTGATACAACAGTAGGAAACTGTTTAGATAACAAAAGATTATGATTCAAAATTTGGTGATGCTACAACACCACCATTACATATTACCTATGGCTAATGATCTTCAAAGTAGTTTTTTGATTGCTTGTCAAGGTGTTGGTGTCTGGATAGCGTACCTTCTTCGTGTCGCTTATGCCTTGGGTTGTGAAAATACAAATGTTAAGTTTTTTTTTTAGAATATTGCAGACATTCGTTTTTATTGTATTACTTGGTGTTCCGAACAAAGATCTTTTGGTTGATGTCCTTTCAGCTGGATCTGATGCTGGTGTTTCTGGTGCAGGAGTTGGTTGGGTCATGTTGACTATGGATTTCGCTGATGGTGTGGAAAACTGTTCCTGTGATAGTGAGCAACTTGAATCTGTGAATGGTGAAGATGTTAAATGCTGAATGTATTTTTATTTTATTGTTTGTTTAAGAAGGGTTACAGACCTGTTATTTCTGATAAAAGGCTCCTATTCGTTGGTGTTTCTTCTGTTTGTTGATGTAGGCTTGTTGCTTTTGGTGTTTCAAGTGCTGATTTTGTTAAATCTTCATTTTCATGTAGTGTGGCACTTGAAATTTTGGAAACAGTGAAGATTTTGTTCCAGTGTCGCTTTTGTTGTGGACCATGGAGATGAAATTTCTTGAGTTTACCTCTTAGAGGCAGAAGTGGTGGTGGTATAGCCTGTGGATTGTCATAGCCTTCCTTGATGATCATGTCAGCATCCTTTTCTACTAATTGTTTCACAGTTTTGTCAAATATTGTGACATCTGCGGTTCTGTGTCATCGAAAATGGTGGTGGATAGCCGAAACCTGCGTTTTAGATTTTAGTATTACTTTCAATGTGTTTTAGCATGGATAAAGTTGGTATGTATACATGTATTTTGGTGATTTGGCGATGCCGCCAGTTGCACATGCCCATTCGTCATCGCTTTTGTCTATCGTCATTTGACATGTTGGACATGCAATGTAAAACCATGGATTCCCGTCTGCAAATTGTGTGATTGCTGCATCACAAACAAATGTTGATCCCTGCATAATGAATCTTTTTGTTAAAGCAGGCGAAAAGAGAGAGAATGAAAAATAAATTCAACTTAAAAAAATTTGATAAAGTATATTAAGATTTGAACAGAAGTATGTTTTCCATATTAAAAAAATCAATTTAGGTTATTAAAAAATTTGAGGATGATTGGCCACGTTGAATGGGATAGCAGGCTAGTTTGATGAATCATTTGATTTGGTTTGAGTTTTTTTTTTTTTATCATAATCTAGTTTTGTAATAAAATTTGCACTCAGACATCATTTAGCTTAAGTAAAATATTGTTGTAAGCATATGCGAAAGCTACTACAGCAGTTTGGTCTCTGTAATATTTAAGAGTGATTCATTTTTATGTGCATAACTGTCCATGTTGATGGAAGTAACTGAAATAATAATTTTCAAAATAAGGTACCTGTTAGCTAATAATGTAGATTGGGGAATTGCAGGATTTAGATACAATGATGATGCTGGTGTTGTTGTTAGCTGTGCCTGGCCTGCAAGTTTGCATATATGAGATTTGTGAATGTTATTCTTTTTTACATGAACACAGAAATCGATGTAGATTCGCTGCTTGCCATTTTATTTATAGAACTTCTAACAATTTTATAAATTTAGTTATCTGCAAAGATGGAGACTTTTGTTGATGTGACAGCCAAAACAACAGGATACTCGATGTTGTCAAGTGCAACACGATCA
This sequence comes from Smallanthus sonchifolius, assembly GCA_023525975.1. NCBI lineage: Eukaryota > Viridiplantae > Streptophyta > Magnoliopsida > Asterales > Asteraceae > Smallanthus > Smallanthus sonchifolius. Next base: position 77,905,714 of record CM042034.1, read on the forward strand.
AAGGTTGCAAGAGTTTCTTTACAAATGGTGATGGAAATGTCTTCGAAGCTGTAAGGAAATTTACAAAGTAAAAACATGCTATTTTAGACTATATCATTTGACTATGATGGACTAATTGTTTAAAAGTATTCAATAAAAATTTGAGTAATTACCTTTCATTTCTTAGAATCACACGTAGATATGGATCATTATGTCTTGTTGTTCCATCAAATTTTGATTCGACAGTGCCAATGTAATCTGATTTGTAGAATTGTTTTAGTGAATATGCATGGATTAAAATTATAATATATGTAGACTGACCTGTTAGAAGACAGTTGTCATCAGTGGCGGATCTAGGAAAAAAATCCAGGGGTATCTAAAATTTCGTTCAGGGGTATCTAGATACATAAAACGGTAAAAAAAAAAAGAAAAAATTCCCGCTGCGCGTCGAAAATTCCCACTATGCGTCGAAAGTTGAGGGGTACCGACAGGTACCCCTGCCCTCCACATACATCCGCCCCTGGTTGTCATTAATGCGACTGCTGAGGGCTGCATAGGGCTGGAATTCGAAGTCACTCATCATTTGCATGGTGGCTTCTGCTTTTATCTTCATTGAGGTTGTTAATGGTTATAAATTTGTTGCCTAAGGCTACGACTACCTGCTTTCTTGTATTATTCATCACTTCAAACTTCAAGCAAATAACTTTATCTAAATATTCCTTCCACAAAGCAATTTGGCAACTGTTTCTATCCTGCTGGGTCTTCTACTAATGTTCTTCTCCATCTGTCACCATGACCTTCGTGAAATGTTTTTATTCATCCCCCGGTATCTTGTCATTTTCATAAATTATCATGGCCTCAACCCTCCTCCTTATAACACCAACCCAACCCTTATTTCCAAATGAATCAAAATAGTACAAATAAAAGGCTGAGTCAAAGGAATTTGGACTTGGTTTTTAGGCCTTAAGTGTGCAAAAAAAAATATAAAGTTTAGAGTAGATGCTAGCATAAAAAACCCTATAATCAAATCCTACATCCTCATCCTGATCATTTAAATAAAAACAGAACTAAGCATCCAACTATGCTTATGATATGTTTATTCATGGTGGTATATGTTGTTCTCACAGCAGCATATTTCTCCCCATGGGGTAGGAATACAGGGTCTTCACGCAGAGCTTTTTTGATAGGTAGCTTCATGAGCACGTCTTTCTCGCCCGCAAGAAGTTAACTGTTGAAAATAAATATTTATCATTTGAATAAAATTCAGAATCAAATGAATAAAGAATATCTCACATGAAGAAGCTGTTGTCAAAGATGAGGGGATTAGGAGTCCATGGTCTTTCAAATCCAGATAGCTCCTTGTGGGCAGCTCCGTATAAACCGTTGACTCTTGCAAGATTAGAAATTTGCAGTGGTCAATCAAAAAGCTGAATAAAAGCATGAAATGTAAAAAAAAATCATCATTTCAGATAAATGTAGCTAATATTTGATGAAATTCATTAGGGTAACCTCACAAAGTCTATAACAGCTTCAAGTTTCACATATTTAACATCATTATAACTTGCAGATTGAGAAATTTTCAAATGCCCTAACCAAAAATGTTTGCAAATGGTCCAACATTTAGGGTTTCGGCGAATAGACCGTCGATGATAAACACCGCCACCGTTGCTGCCCTCTAGCACCACCTCCACTGCCATCGCCACTGTAATGACGGAAGGTGTTCATCATCACCGGCAGCCATCATCAGAACCGATTTCAACTGTGTCATACCTCAACCGACGGCGGAATACGTCGGGGCGTGACATATATATTGTTCATGAGCACAAGGTTGACTAAATTAAAATATATTAATCATTCAAATTCATTGTATAGATTCAAAACAAACCAAATTCAAACCAAGTACATAAAATGAAATACATCAATTCTTTATTTAAATTAACTAGGTCCAAACTTAAATGTAGCATGCGTTGATCAACTCAAACATTCACATCTGAAACATGGTTAAAATAAAGTCAACTAAAAAGTTGGTGAGCTTACATAGGTTTGTACATAGATATCATATAGTTGTGAGTAAACAAATCCATATAAGTCATGATTAATAAGGCAATTATGGAGAGTTACTATTGTGTAACCAAGTAGTACAATCAAACCTTTGTAACTAGCATGCAAAAACAATTGTGTTGTCGGTAACAATCACCCTAACTGGGTGGGTTTGTCAGACTCAATAGATCTATCATTGTTAACCGCCGACTTGTATAGTTAATGATTGCACATGAAATTGCACACAAAGTAGTTAACACACCTAGTACTCAAACATAAAGCTCAAATTGCACACATGAATGTAAGGTGGATTTGTATTTTGTGTAGTTTGTGTAAATCATTGAATATAATATGTTCATGTTTCACCCCAAAAAATGTAAAACAGTGTAAAAGGGGCTATGTAAAACTCACCTTACAATAAATAGCTTGAAAGTCACACACGTATGTCGTTTGTTGCACAAAGTTCTAGCTAATCACAAGATCAACCTAAGGTTGACGGAATACGTGTATTAATTATTTGTATAGAATGAAATAGGAAGTGATAATGAGCAAAGGGGTTGATGTGAGTTTCCTCATTTTAATAATAAAATCGTCATTTGAGTTGCATATTTATGTATCTCTTTGATAAATAAAGGTGTTGTAATAAGTGAAAGGATAAATAAATAATTTTATTTGTTTGTAAATAAGTATGTAAATAATTTGTGTCATCTTGTTTGTAAATGCACATTTTAATAAATGAATAAATAATTAATTAATAATTAGATGAGTAATTTTAACTATAACAAATAAAACCTTTTATTTATTTAGTTTTTCGTAAAAAAAAATTGTTAAAATTAGTGATTTAATTATTAAATCAACATTCAAAGTATAAATATATTGTTCACATTAATTAACAATTAAGCCATAATTAATTATTAATTAGAAGTATGAAATGTATTTTAAATGTTTATAATAAATTGTGTAAAAATTTGTATAACTCTTTGCAAAGAAGCGGGTTTATAAAAGAAATCTCATTCCAAAATATAGTTTACAAATTTTAAACATTTCAAATAGACAGTGTGTTAAAGTAACCATTTTTAAACAAATCAAGTCGTTAAGTTATATAAAAATGGTTTTTTTTATAAAAAATAATTTAGTTAATAAAGTCGAGGTTGTAATTATGTTTGTTATGTTTGAGAATATATACATATATATATACATATTAGTAACAAAATAAATCAAGCGTATAGATAGAAATGCTCAAATACCGTTCACTAAACGTTTGTGATAATTAGAATAGTTAAACATAGTTATAAACGTATAAGTATGTTTATTTAAAAAAAGATATTAATTGTAATTCAAAAAAATATCCATGAAGGGAATTGGTCATAATACTAGTTGTTTATAAAGAATATATATATATATATATATATATATATATATATATATATATATATGCACAAACTTAAGGGAAATGTGTAGATATTTTAACCAATATAAGAGTTATATGTGTGTAATTGTATATTTATGTATACATATATGAATGTGGTAAACAAGAATAAAAAGAAAAACAGTTTACAAAAGTTGGGTCAACCGGGTTCTAACCCGTGACGTTAGTTAAGAAACTGATGTGTTTTATCCAGTGGGCTGAAGTATCTTTTTGATTAAAACCTCAGAATGCAAATTATAAAACGCGAAGGCACAATGGTTTCTTCTTCCTTAAACCACAGGTCACGCACCAGCCCCCTTTAACCTAAATCGATTTTGACAAAAAGAGCAGTAGGAAGAACTGATTGTCACGAGGAAATGGTTACATGTCATGAGCTTGCACAGTCGTCGACTAGAGAGGCTCCTCCCCCCCTCCTGCGCCGTTCGGACCGAAAGAGAAGGAAACAAAAAGGAAAATCGGACTTGTGGATGATCACGAGTTGTAAATGAATTAGGTATAGAAAAGTATGTGATTAGAACGCGTTTTACAGCTATAACTGAGCGAGATTTGAGGGATTAGAAGATTGATTTGTGGGTTTTGAAATCCATAACCGAATTCTTAAATGTGACTTTAAAACCATGAATTCTCAATCAATAATGCTGATTACGAGTTCCATACGGTCACAAATGGTTTAGACATTGATTGGGGAGGATTTGAATCCCGTATTTACAAAGGATTGAAAGAATTGACATCGAATTTGTTTAAGTTTGACTCTGGAAAGTCAAACTAGACAGATGAGGCTTGATCTTGCATTTGACTTCGATGTTAGACGAATTAATTCCTCATACGTATTTGTTTAGAGTTCATGCAATGTCTCTGAGAGATTAAGAGGCCATATCACCCTGAAATCGATGGTTTGAGAGATGAATTTGGGTCCTTTTGACTTCTCTAAATCAAATTGCAACCCTTGTTGACTTTTAGAAGGTCAAAGTACATGTAAGAATCCAAGTTTGAGTGTAACGGTTCAAATTGAAAGGTCCAAATACGTAGAGAGGTTTAAAGATAATTTGAGAGGGTTCTTTGCTTTAGAGGGTGTTCAAATGTTTAGAGGATGGGTCCAAGACTAATTTTAAATTGAAGTTTTGTTATAAAATAGTTTTTTATAAAACTTGAAATTAAAACTATTATTTATTTTATCTTGAACTATTTTATATAGGAAATTCCATTTTTATAATATTATGAATTAAGGAAAAAAAACTTTATTTATTTGATACCAATGGTTATCTTTATATATATATATATATATATATATATATATATATATATATATATAATTAAGTACATAAGAGTATATATATACTAGTTTAGATCCCGTGTCTACGCACGGCGTGAAAATTGAAATATATCAATATATAAAATTTTTAAATATTTATGTATATATTTACATGTGTAAAAATATATTACATATACTAAGTATAGAAACAAACCCAAAACATGTAAAAATTAATATCTAATTGGGTTTCGAAAATACGTTAAATAATATTTAATATAATTTGACTTTCATTTATTATTTGATTAAAATAAAAGTTACATAATTAAATTTTAATTTTTCTTATAATAAAGGATAATTTAAGATAAATGTGTTTTATTAGTATAATTAGTATTTTTTTTAAATATGCATTAGTATTAAAAGATAAATATGCATTAAATAAGAGAGAGATGCGGGAAAAAATGGTGAGAATGAATATGGAGGCGACACGTGGCACTAAAAACCTTTATTTATTATAGTAAATGAAAACTCATAATTTTAAGAGATGTAAAACATGAAATTAAAGAGATGTAAAACACGAAATTAAAACTCATAATTTTTATAATAATGTATATATAAGTATGTGCTTATATAAATATATAATAGAAAAACAATGTGTTATTGTAGAGTTGAAATTGGAAATTGATATAAAATCATAAAATGTTGAATATGTACAAGATTTGAAAATGAAGTGTATTTTTGTAAAAATAAATGAATAGATAAATAAGTAGTACCAAAAAATCATCGATGTTACAAACCGTAAACCCCTTCCTTCGACCCTCTCCCTTTATTCTCCTGAAAACTTCTGCGATTACTTCCATGGAGAAAGAAAAACCCTAGATGAGAGGCTGAAAAGAAGAAAACAACAGAAGCAACATGTGGTTGGTATTCAATAAATGAAAAAAGCTTTGATTTGAACAGAGGAAGGCAACCACCATACTTTGCGTCACCGTCGCCGAACGTGGGTTTGAGAATCACTGGCGTCACGTTTGGTTCCCTTTTCTCCGACGATGTAATCGACGACGCATTCGATTTAGGTTTGAACGATCCCCGGCAAAAGAAATACCACTTTGAGTCTCTGAGCGTAAACCCTAGCACAGACAATCGAGAATGGCAGAGGTATGGTTTATGGGGTGTAATGTAAAGTTGAGACAACCCTATTCATTAACCAGTTGTACTATGACGCTGAATGACTTATACCTTACTGTTCAACCAGTTGGTTTTTGTTTTAGAAGGTATTTGGAATTACTTTTCAAACCTACTTATTCATTTATTACCTTTTGTAATAAGTTAATAAGTTATAAGTTTGTTTGGTAATTCAAAATGAGATGTAATATGAGATGAGAAGTTAAAATCCAAAAATAAGGATCTCATTACTTTTGGAAATGACTTCTCCAAAAGTCATAAGAAGTTTTAATAAGTAATCCCAAACACCCCTTTAGTTGTTAATGTTAATTGTGATCATACAACCTTTTCTTGTATATTTAATATAATAATAATATTATTATGTAATTCGTAGTGTCTACATCTTGAGTATTTTGAATGACACAAATTGGTGTTGTCCAGTATAAATATAGTATCTTATGTGCATTGGATAATTTTACCATGTTTAAACTTAATAATTGTGATCAATAAACTCACATTTTAAAAGATGAAATCTAAATTTTAGCTTTTTATATCTTACATATTTAGTAACATTGGGGTTGGTGACTCAATGGTAAAGGAAAATCCTCTAAGAAACATCAAGGTTTGGAGAGGTCATGGGTTCAAGTCCCACTCTCAACAGGAATTATGAAATTTGTCTTTAAAAAAGTATACTATTTAGGAGTCAAAGGGGTATATATGTCAAACCCTAAACTTGGAAACTGAAACTGATAAAACGACGTGTCGTTTAGAAAGGGGTCACGATGATTCAATTTAGAGTTATAAAACCCCACGTCAAAGTCTGTAAATTTGTGACGATCATTTTTTATTAAAGTTTAAGTTTGCGATTATCATTGTTTGTTCATTGATATCTTGGGCAACAGTGGTAGTTAGAGTATTTGGTATACTCTCACTTGAGAGAGCTAAGTGAGAGTATATTTTCTGTCACGTGGGCGCCACATCAGCATGATAAGGTACTCACTTGGGTCTTACACGAGGTATGTCGCAATTAGAACAAACAGAGTAATTCATGTTGTGTTTTATTGATAACAGATAAAATGTAGAAAATGAGCTGAAAATGAAACAAGTTAAACAGATCAAAGTTACCAAAGTATATTCAAATGCTTACAATATACTAAATCATTTTATTTAAAGAAATTATCCTATTATTTTAATTACAAGCTATTTACGAAATTCAAAAGGATGGACAAAAAGTTGTAACACAACCAACCCAAAGTTTTTGACATGCACACTGAAATAATAAAATCACATGTTCTGAACCAGACCCATTTTGACCCGTTATCAAATCCGCCAATTTTCCACCTCTACAGTAACATTACAACAAAAATGAAATTAAAAAAGAAAACAATGTAGTACACAAGAGAACTAATAAAAGACACACCTGCATAACAACTCGATGTTGAAAGCTGCATAAATCGATAAGTACATATAAATGAGAACTTCGGTTTTGACTACTTTCAAGATCCTTGAATTTTTTTAAAGATCCCTATTTTTCTAAAAACGTTCATAACATTTTTTGAAAACGTTCATAACTTCAATTCCTCACGTTCATCTTTACGAACCTAGACACATTAAAACATGCGATTATTGAGTAATTAATGGTATAAATTTGAAAATGTTATATGTTTACAAAACCTTTCCTGGAGTAGTAGAATGAATCGATCCATAAACTCAAAAGCCACATATTCATTGAATAAAATAACATTTGTTTAACTTAAATCCAAATGTGTTACATGTATACAAATTTGTAACTATGTTACCTCCAGCTCTTTGGATAATTCCAAGAGACAATTCTGGCAAGCCAGGTTGTGCCTTTGGAGGTGCAATGCGTGCATGACATCCCTTTTTTTTAAACAAACAGGCAACACTTTCATTAAACTTAAATTTGCATAATGACAAAAAAAGAGGATGGAGAATGCAGGAAGGGATTCAAATGTTAGAGTAGACAGCAGTTCAACCATTTAGAATAATTAGAAGATGTCAAGTATAAGAAAAGGATTAATCAAATAATTTAGTATATATTGAATATGATTGTCATACAAAAAATAGGAAAAAAAAAAGATTTGGTATATCTTTAACGATCACCATCATGAAGTCGAGCATCTGCTGCTGGGATGAATCTCAAATTTTGTTGTACTAAAAGTATTACTTTCAATGAATCTCAAATCACCTCAACAAAAATTTTAAATTAATCAGTATCAAAAAAGGCAATTGTAAACTGATATGATACACAAAGACAAATTTCATACATAGATCAAATACCTATTAGAAAACACGAAGATCGAAAATGCAAAATATGACGTCTTTAAAGTTATGGCGTCATTTGGATAACTATATTTTCGTGACAAACCAAAAGGCTAAAACCCACACTTTAGGGATCAGTATAAAAATATATAAAATGCTAATATAAGTAAGATCAAAATCCAATGTGCTTTACCCATAATGGAAGCTCCGGTAGAATATCAATCAATGAATCTATATCAAACTCTTGAATCGGCCTAATGAACGGATTCTTCAAGTGTAAGTTGAGAAAGCTCTAATTGAATATATCAACACAATATTATAAGTTGACATGATATAGCCAATGTGTTGTAATCAAGCATGTTGAGCTAAGAGCAAAAGTAATCATCTGTTTAGATAGTAATTTCAATTAGACATTTTATCAAACACATCGGGCGTGACAAGACAACTACAAGTAAACCTATAATTATAAAACCAAATAAAATCATAACAATGTTTTTGCATTCATCAATCAAACATGAATTCACACAAGACATTATTTAGCTAAATCTTGAAATTTGATGCTGATTAACGATATATAAACCCTTAAAGTGATTTAATATTGCAAAAAATTAAACATCAGGTAAGGAAGACATGATTTACCTTCACATCTTTAGACTCTATGTGTAAATATGAGACAACCGGGGGAAAGACCGATGAGAATTCCAACTGCAAACCCTATTATTCCCAATAATCCTTTGGGTAATTTGAATCATATAAATAGAATCAATTACTATGAATTCGAACTCTATCATCCAGATCTCAAATCGAAAACACACCACAATCAATCTAATCCTTGACGGTGCTCTTGAGAAGTTTCTAGCGCCAAAGGCGGGGTCGGAGGCGACTCTTTTGCCTTTGTAAACGACCAGTGATTCGGATATCAGTGACTAAACCCTAGAAAGCACTCCATCTTTGCTTGATTTCTTCGCCGCCATAATCCATCGCTAGGTTTAGAGATTTGTCGATTCTTGTTGATTTCAATTTTGATCTGTTCACTCTCACCTTCTTTTTCCCGCCTAAACCATTAACCCAAATTTCATGACACGCGGATCCTCTCGGGTCCAAATAACCCAATGCGTTAACCTAATTCTTTCCCATTCTCTCCATCTTTGCTTGATTTCTTCACCGCCATGATCAATCGCTAGGTTTAGAGATTTGTCAATTCATGTTGATTTCAATTTTGAGGGGTTTTTAGTGATGTTGTCGTCCGGAGAGAATGGGAAAGAATTAGGTTAGCGCATTGGGTTATTTGGATCCGAAAGGATCCACGTGTCATGAAATTTGGGTTAATGGTTTAGGCGAGAAAAAGATGAACAGTAGAGTGACATGTGTCCTATTTTTTTACTGTTTTATCAAGTAGTATAGACAATATAAAAAGTTATTGAATTAAATTCGTAAAAATTAATTTAATTATAAAATCCTTTTTCTATTAAATTCATAATATTTAATAAAATAATGATAACAAAATATTATATATATATATATATATATGGTTAGGGTTTTTTAAGAAACTCATAAATATTTGAGAACTCGTTAAAAAGCCAATTAAAACTATTTTTTTTTTGTTTTCACTACCTTTATTATTGAACTACAACATAAAAAACGATTTATCTCTCCAATTAGTTCATCTCTTCTCTCTAAATTATTCTTAAAAAAATTTATACACATGTATAAATGGTAAGCACTTATACATCTGTAAGTGGTAAACTTACACATGAGTAGATTTTTTTGAATATATTCATACATGTAAATTTATTTTTTTATGTTGTATTCTAACCCTAAATATAGTAAAAACAAAAAAAAATGGGTTTGATTAGTTTTTTGACGAGTTCTCAAATGATCTATTCCCTATATGTACATAAACTCACATGACAATATATAAAAATTCAAAATTCAAAAAATATAAACCATTGATAGGAGTTCTCAAGAAATTTAGAGTTCTCAAATGATCCTAACCCTATATATATATATATATATATATATATATATATATATATATATATATATATATATTGTCACACCCGTAACACAGGACAGTCATCTACCATATTAGTACCTCCAAAAGATATGTTCCCACGTAAGAGTGATGGGTCTAGGAGAGATTTATACACCGCTCTTTCCTAGACAGAACATTCCGTTCGTCAGATAACTACATACCGGCTGAAGGTCGCCTTCTAGTTACAGTGATGTTGATATAAAAAACACACAACGGAAGACTTAATATCATAACTTATTTTATTTCATAACATAAGTTTGTACAATAGGGACTGACCGGAAAAACACAACATAACAAACTCTTGACTTATAGCTCACGAAGAATCATGCCAATCACTCAGGCCTTATGGTCACATAGGGACCTGCCCACAGTCATCCCTATTTTCATTCTCTGTACATCTCCTGGAATGCCAACTACCAGCTAGGGTTCACCTGTGCTCAAAAACATTTGAAAACATTTTGGATTAGCTTACGTTGGTGAGTTCATAAACAAAACTCATCTTTTACGTGTATCCCTGATCAAGGAAGAAGGCCCCGCATGGGTGTTACAATCATCCTCTCCAATCCATCACCCAGAATCGCCCTTAGATTTCGAGTCTACAACATACATATATACAGGAACCATCCGGACGTGCTGGTCCCATACGTACCAGATCTGTCCAAGATGATCAATCTTGTCCCTAGGTCTCACCCCAATCACGGCCATAATAAGTACTTATTATAGGATATATGCATGGATAGTATTGGGATCTCAGATAAAAAATCATTTATAAAGAATTCCATAGAGCACAGTTCAGAGGAACTCACCTCAAACAGAACCTTCTCCTGTATTGAATATAACAATCAACACTTCAACAAAACCCTAGAGTATATCCGACATTATCATAATCAACATTCCTATCTTAGGTTTACATAAAGAAAGCTCAGGGTGGTAAGAAATCTTACCTCGATACTATCTACGGCAGTTTGCGAATGAATTGTGAGAACCCAGACCCTCGGGGGTGAACCAGGACCTCGGGAATCGGGCTGGCAGAGCTCTAGTGTGTGTGAAAATGTTGGTGTGCAAATGGTTGAAGTCGAGTTTTTATTTATAGGGTGAACCTTGGGTCCGTAGCGGACCGTTACATAGGACCGTAGCGGTCCGCCACCCCTTGAGGCGGCTAATTTTGCTTGGAGCCTACGTAGCGGACCGTTATGGCTCCGGCTAGCGGTCCTCCACCCTTCTACGTGTCAAAATTCGATCGGCGAGTCACAAGGCACGTGTCAACCCCCCGTTGATTCCTTAGCCTCCACGTAGCGGACCGCTAAGGCATAGGGTAGCGGTCCGCTACCCCTTCCATTTTTAGAATTTTACTTTTTAAGTCCCTTAACTTTGGAAACTTGTAGTTTAACCCCTGTAATTTCTATTTTTGACACGTTTGGTCCTTATATTACTTTGGGAAATATCTGGGTGTTACAAATCTCCCCTTCTTAAAAGAATTTGGTCTAAGAAATTATCAGTCAAAATTGATGGGGATACTTAACCTTCATTTGTTCTGTTAATTCCCAAGTTTTGTTGGCACCCTTCCGACCTTGCCACTGTACAAATACCATTGGTATAGTTTTCTTTCTTAACTTTCGATCTTGAGTTCCTAAGATCTTAATGGGTTGCTCAGTGAATTGGAGTTTATTATCAACGTGAACATCATCTAGTGAGATTGCCTGGTCGAGATCTGCTAAGCACTTGCGTAAACTTGACACGTGAAATGTGTTATGAATACCTTGCAATGCTTCAGGCAATTCAAGTTTGTATGCTACAGCTCCAACACTTTCTATGATCTTATAAGGTCCAATATATCTTGGGCCTAACTTCCCACGTTTCCTGAAACGTACAACACCTTTCCAAGTTGATATTTTCAACATGACGTAGTCACCAACTTGGAATTCTAATGGTCGTCGGCGTTTGTCTGCGTAACTTTTCTGCTGATCTTGTGCAACTTTCAACCTTTGTTTGATCTGGACTATCTTATCAATTGTCTCTTGTAAGATTTCTGGTCCAGATAGTTGGCTATCCCCAACTTCAGTCCAACAAATTGGAGTTCTGCACTTTGTACTGTATAGTGCTTCAAACGGTGCAACTTTTATACTTGAATGATATCTGTTGTTGTAAGAAAATTCTATCAATGGAAGATGATTATCCCAGCTACCTCTAAATTCTATTGTACAAGCACTTAGCATATCTTCTAGGGTTTTGATTGTTCTTTCACTTTGCCTGTCGGTTTGAGGGTGATATGTTGTACTCATATTGATTCGAGTTCCCAACTTTTTTCTAGAAACTAGTCCAAAATATGGAAGTAAACCGACTATCTATATCGGATATAATAGATAGCGGTATACCGTGGCGGCTTACGATCTCATTGATGTAAAGTCGGGCAAGCTTATCTATCGAATAATTCTCACTGATAGGGATGAAATGTGTCGATTTGGTTAGTCTATCAACCACAATCCAAATAGCATCATGCCCATTCTGGGTTCTCGGCAGTTTCGTAACAAAGTCCATAGTAATCCTATCCCATTTTCACACAGGTATCTCCAACTGTTGTAGTTAATCTACAGGGTTTCTGATGTTCAATTTTGACTTGAAGACAAGTCAAACATTTCTCTATATATTGGGCTATAGATCTCTTCATTTTCATCCACCAAAACTGAGCTTTTAAATCTTTATACATTTTATTAGCTCCGGGATGTATCGAATATTTGGACTTGTGAGCTTCATCCATCACCTTTGTTTGGATTTCCCCAAGTCTAGGAATCCAAATTCTGTTTCAGATCGTAAGATTTCACCATCGCCTTTGGTTAGTAATTTCTTTTTACCAACCATGCGTTCTTTCTTGATGTTATCTTCTTGTAGTACTTGAGTTTGAATTTCCTTGATTTGTCCCATCCAGTCTACTTTGACTTCTAACCTTAAGGCTCTTATTTTGATAGGCTTGATTATCTCCTTCCGACTTAGTGCATCTACTACAACATTAGCTTTCCCGGGATGGTATTTAATCTCACAATCGTAGTCATTAATGAGTTCCATCCATCTCCTTTGTCTCATATTCAGATCTTTTTGATTGAATATATGCTGGAGACTTTTATGGTCTGTATTTATCACACACTTAGTACAGTATAGATAGTGTCTCTAAATCTTTAGAGCAAACACTATGGCACCTAATTCAAGATCGTGTGTGGTATAGTTCTTCTCATGAACTTTAAATTGTCGTGATACATAGGCTATAACCTTTTCTCGCTGCATCAATACACAACCTAGACCAATTCAGAAAGCATCACAATAGATAACGAAGTCATCATTCCCTTCAGGTAATGCTAGGATCGGTGCTGAACTAAGTTTCTGTTTAAGGGTTTTGAAAGCATCTTCTTGCTTATGACCCATTCAAACTTCACCGCTTTCTGAGTTAGAGTAGTTAATGGAGTAGCAATTTTTGAGAAATCTTGTATGAACCTTTGGTATATATATATAAATTCGTCGTTTTATGATGTTTTTGAACTGGGCGTTTTAAATTGTTTCTGAACCGGAAATTTTATGGTGTTTTTGAACTGCGTGTTTAACATTATGTTCATGGCGTTTTACACATGGTGTTTTAGATTGGGCATGTAAAAATAATTTTTTTTTAACATGAACCGGGCGTTTTCTACATGGGGTTTTAGATTTGTCATTGTGTTTTACACATGACGTTTCATAAAAAAAACATTTAATTTATGGTTTAAGGTGTTTTTGACGCTCGAAAAACATCATAAAAACGCTTGAAAGAAAAACACCATAAAATGATTTATAGTTTCGCTCGAAAATATCATAAAACACACTCGAAAAAACGTAATGAAAAAATGTAGGTCCCGGGAGCCTCGTCGCGCAGCGGAGATACACGGACCTGTTCTGTGATTTGTGTGGGAACCAAGAAACGAGACCGAGAAAACACGAACAAAGACAAAAGACAATGAAACGACACATAATCCATAACATATAAGTCATCCCGTATTGCAGACTACATACCGAAGGAGCACACATCTCTCATCTAAGCTAACGGTCCAGGGGTCGGGAGAGCTCTTCCCGACCCGAACACCTCTCAACCTAGTTCCAGAGTTCCACCTACAAATGAAGACAAGTCTTCTATTTATTGGGGAAGGAACATTACCTGCGTACTTGTCTAAGTACGCATGGTTTGGTCATGCATACTTCCAAACTGGTGTGCAGGCTAAGTACTCAGGAACACCCTCCTGCGTACTAGCTACGTACACCGATACATAGAATTTAATCTATAGTTACAAAAACATGCTTCTACAAAAACATGCTTCTATCTATCTCTAACACTGATATACATCAGTTTACAAAGAATGTCCTAACAGACTCCCTCTAAACTAATGACATCACGTGTCTTTTGGCGAGACTTGATCTTCTGGCATTCCACTTGAGTTCTTCAAATCTTCAAACTTCAGTCTTCAGTTGCCGAGTGATGACAAACCCGACTCCCTCAAAACTGTAGCTTTCATTGTAGACCAAACCAAGTGTTTCAATAAGAACCAACTAACCCAACACAACTCATTGTAGTTCATCCTCTCAGTAGTAGCAACCTCCACCCTGACTTAGAATTCTGAGTCTGACAATGTCTTCCTAAACAGGTAACAATAATAGAATAAGACAACTCCAAATCAGCTGGCATATGATAGAGAGTTTGAGTTTCCAATAACCTGCATCAAACTAATCAGCTCCCATAGGAATTCTAGTAAGATAAACTTAAGTCTTCAACCAGATGTGTCCAACTCTATCCTGTATCTTCACGAGTCAACCAAATTCCCGAAGATGTTCATTTCCAATATCCCCTTTCAGATTAAGCTCCATCTGACTAGACCAGAAACAAGGGTATGTTTCTTATCCCATCGGCCAATGATAAAAGGTTCCATCTTCAACTAATAATACAACAAATATCCAGCTTCATCTTGAAAACACACGATAGAATCAAACACGAAAAATATAGTTTACACGAGAAATCATAGTTGAGATCCATGCTACATCAAAGAGGTATATATATAGGAAGTACCAACGGATTTTCCACCACCTCTTTAATGTCTCATGAATACTAGATTTTATCCCCCTCGTTTCTCTTTAAACTATGACCAGCTTCATCATCACTTCACTCAAATCCTCAAAAAGCACAACTAGCCAACTCCAGGATTTTATTCTTTTATTCCTTTGTAAAGATCCAAAACAGCAAATCCTTGGGTTCAAGTTGTTCCAGTATTTATCCCCTATTAAAAAAGTATACCGGACACTCGTAGCCTACATATTCAGGTTTGAATACCTAAACAAGATGATTCTTTTTCCAAAAGACCCAAAGCAGCCACATCTTCACAAATAGAACGAGACCTTTAGCCGATGACGACCCAATAGCTCCCATTAGTTCAGCATTCATACCATATTAAATAAGTATACCGGATACTCGTAGCCTACATTTTCAGGTATGGACCCTTAAACAATGTATGACAATTGGTATCATCCAACAAAAATCTCGTCCGTGTTTCGCCAAGCCACAACGTATACAAATTCTGGTCCGGAAAAACCAAAATTACTATCTTCTAAAAAATGGGCCGAAACACACGTACAAATGATCCCTAAAAATTTTGGCCAAGAAAAGTTTTCCCGCCAAAAAAACTCTTTTTTTTAATCTCAGATGCTAGTTCATGTGTACTTAGTAAATACGCACATAAAGGGTGCTCATGCGTATTTAGTAAATACGCAAAGCCAAGTGCTCATGCGTATTTGATAAGTTCGCAAAGACAACCATGCGTACATGCTAAGTACGCAGAGTCAAATACTCATGCGTACTTAACAAGTACGCAGGACAACTTCTCTTCTGTACTTAGTAAGTACGCAGGGCAAAACCCATGCGTACTTAGTAAGTACGCAAAAAAGCTGAATTTGCGTACTTATCAAAAAGTAACAGCGTTCTTGACGGATTTTGAGGAGAATGCTCTAAAAGTGATGGATCAGAGAAATTGATGCTTCCAAAAGCTTATAAGTCATCATCTAACAAACCCTTAGCCTTCTAAACACCAAATGAAGTGATAACAAACTCGGATTTAAGGATTTTTGGTCAAAAAGTAAGAACTCAGATCTGCTCCAAAAACCCTAAAACACAAAACTGGAACACAAATCAACGAACACCGAGGCTCTGATACCACTTGTAAGTCCCTCGGGTGTGGCGGATCGTCACATGCAAATGGGTCTACTAGTCGGTCCGGGTGCGAATTACCCATGACTAGGTGGAGAGTCTTACAACACAAAGTAAACCGACAAGATGATCACTTTAAACTTTCGTCTATTATAAACACTTGAAGTTACAGAGAGAAAATACTGAGATTGCAAATTCTGCGTATTTGCTACTATGACTGCGTACTTATCTACTGTCAATCATTCCTATTTATACACGACCTGATGCATGCGCACTTAGCAAGTGCGCATGGCAATTTGCTCATGCGTACTTAGCAAGTACGCAAAGGTATTCTTGCGTACTTGCTAAGTACGCAGGAACTAATTCCTGCGCACATACAAGTGCGCAAAACACTTAGAGAAATTTGCAACAAGCAATATGTAAAAGTAAATACAACTCGATTACTAATACATACAGACACTTACAAACAAAGACAAATACATACATGAAAGTACAAAACTAAGACTCTATCTATCCAGAGTGTTTGTCACATGAAAGTGCTTCAACAAAAAACATTATAAAAACACCATTTAATTTATGGTTTATATTCCGCTAGAAAAACACCATAAACATGTCATACATAGGGTATACATAGGGTTTTAGATAGGTCATGGTGTTTCACACATGGCGTTTTAGATTCTGGTCATGTTGTTTTACACTACACATGGGCATGGTGTTCTACACATGGCGTTTTAGATGATGAGGATCAGGAAATTATTTTTCTAACATCATTGCCTCCCTCATATGAACATTTTGTTGATACTCTGATACCATAACCATAAAACGCAATAAACATGTAAAACATCATGCGTAAATTGACGTTTAAGTGTAAAACACCATGTACAGTCAACATTTAAGTTTAAATGTTAAAACACCATGTAAAGACTTAAACATCATATAAATACTTAAACACCATGTACGAACTTAAACAACAATATGTACAGACTTAAACAACGCCATCTGCACACGTAAACACCATGTACAACCTTATATATTTAAGTTTAAACTAGTATTTGTGCCCGGAGCGTTGCGACCGGAACAAACATCATAGAAAACAACCCATACATGCTTGAAAATATCATAAATAGTTTTTCAAAACTAAAGAAAGATATAAAACATGAAGGTGTAAATACAATTTTTTTATTAAAAGAAAAAAAAACTAAAAATAAATGAGGTGTAACAAATCATAAATTTGTGCCATTGGGGGTGGTGGCATGCACACACCATTTCCGACGTCCAGATTACAAATTGTAACGAAGTCTGAGAACGGCGAATAAATAATAAAAGTGTGCCATGCACACACTATTCCGGCGAAGAAACATCAAGTCACGTCCTCCGGTGGTGGTGATCTAATAAGGTCCAGGACTTTAACACGCTGTGTCACTTCTATTTCCTCTACAACGATGGTGTTAGGCAAGCGTCCACGCAGTGTCGACGCCAACGACTTCTCTTTATTTAGCCGTATGCCAACGACTATTTAAACACCTTGTGCATATTTAAACACCATCATGTGCAAATTTAAACACCATGTGCAGACTTAAACAACACCATGTACAGACTTAAACATTGAGTTTTAAATGTTAAAACATCAAACAAAATTATAGTTACGTTTCTGTGGGTAATCGCTGCAGTTGGTGAACGAATTTTGTTGTGCAGTAGCAAAAAAAAATCCATAAAAGCACCATGTACACCAAAAAAATGACCAGTTTAATGCAAAACTCACTTCGTCGATTTTATTTTATTTTTTATATATCAATACCATACTCGTTGGAAAGTTAAAAAAAATGCTCGATTTTATGGTATATTTTAAAAAAAAAAAAAATAATGACGTATAAAAAAAGTTATGAACGTTTTAAAAAAATAGGGAAAATGACATGTGACTTGCATACGCATGTTTCTTCCTTTTTTGGACGCAATTACTACTATAACCCTCCGGTCACTTTTATTCCCCTTTATTTCCCCCATTTGACGTGACACATCCACAACCCTCCATCTCCAAGATCAATAGCTCAAATCCCTTCCTACACTTTTTTCCCTTCTTAGTGGAACCCTATACTATATATCTTTTATCTCTAATAAAAGAATACTTTTGGATGACACTTGTCATCATGTGATGTGTCCTCACTTATTTTTTCCAACAAAAACACTAACATATTAATTGTTACATATAAATAGAAATAAGTAATTAATAATCTAAATATTTAATATCAATCATTAGTAATCTTTTTTTTTATATATTTTAGTTATATAACTTTAAATATCTAATAAACAAAATAGCAAAAATATATGACGAACCTAAAATTCAATCTAATTTATTTTAAATTATCAAATATTTTAATAAACTCTTTTTTATTTATTTTTTATTTATATACAGAAGATGTATTAAGAGAAATCCATATATATTAATATACAACCAATTTAAGGTATAGAAGTGTGATAACCGAATAAATACTTATATTTGTTATTTTACCACTGTTAATGTTTTTGTTGCACTACGTATAAAAAATATATTTCCATAGTTCACATATATTTTTTTTGAGGGGCATCGTTTCACACTAAACAATATATATCTATACATATACTATATAATAAATAAAGGTTTTCATTCCACGTGTCGCTTCAATATTCGATCTCATCATTTTTTTCTTGCATATCTCTCTTAATAAATGCACATTGATTATTTAATAATAAATATTTTTTTAAAATTATAATTACACTAATAAAATAAATTTATTTTAAATAATCTCTTATTATAAGAAAATTTAAAATATAATTTTGTAACTTTTATTTAAAATAAAACAGTAAATGAAATCTAATTATGTATTAATTTATGCATATTTTAAATTTTGTTTTCTATCTTTAGTATATGTGATATATTTTTACACCTATAAAATATATACATAAAGATTTAAAAAAATTTATATTGATATTTTTCATCCCGTGTGTAGACACGGGATGTAAACTAGTATATATATATATATATGGGAAGATTATTTGGGGAACCACAAAAAAATGGGGAATCATGTGTTTCATATGTAAAAAGCTTATAAAAAACTCATTTTCATATGTGAAAATTTTTTGCATATAAACATATTTACAAGCCGTTCTCATAAAAAAATTTAAAATAAAAAAATGTTAAAAAAAGTTTTAAAAAAATCATAGAAACTAATTTCTTTTTTTTTAATGGCTTCTTCACGTGTTTGTATGCAAAAGCTACAAAGAAAATTACATAAAAACGAACATTTCACATGTGAAATTAAGTTTTTATGAGTATTTTATATGGTTCCCCGCTTCCCCCCTTTTGAACCTTCCTTGATATATATAGGGTTAGGTTCAAATGAGAACTTATCAAAAAATCAATTAAAATAATTTTTTTTGTTTTTACTACTTTAATTATTAAAACACAATATAAAAAATAATTTATCTGTCCAATTAATTATCTCTTCTCTACATGTGTAAATGTTAAACACTTACACATGTATAAGTGATAAACTTACACATGTGTAGATTTTTTTAATATATGAACACATGTAAATTTACATATATAAATTTATTTTTTTATATTGTATTTTAATAAAAAAAAGGTAGTAAAAACAAAAAAAAATATTTTGATTACTTTTTGACGAGTTATCGGGAGTTCTTAAAATATATAGGATTTCTCAAAAGAGATTTTTTCTAAAAAGTGTAAAAAGAACATGATGTCTATGTCTTAATTTTTTGAATATTTCTCAAAATTAAAGAATATCATGCCAAAAATTTAAAACACCATGTATACTTTTTACACTTTTTAGACAAAATCTCATTTTTAGTATAACTGATAGCGTGTGTTTGGTATGTATAAAAATATAATAAATATATTTTTAGGATAGTTTCAGGAGATCAGGTTTTAAATTTATAAAATGATAATTATTTCAACTTAAAACACACACAATATGCAAGTGTATCTATCGCAGCGTAATATAGTTTACGTAAGAACCAAGTATTGAACCAATGGATACGGTCGAGTTCCAATACTCCACTTTTGTTATCGTTTAGCCGGATTAATTAATGAGTGGGTTTTGTGTGCTTGTGAAGCAGAAAAGTAAATGACGGTAAAGTAAATAACATAAAAGTAAAAATGTGCGTGATGTGTGTAACAGGAATGTAACAAGCAGAATAGTAAATAGGAGAAAAGTATATATGGTGGAAATGATCAGGTTACGGACAGTATTGCTTCGGGTTTCAAATCAGCTTGGTACGTGATAATGTTAAGTTGACTAATTCAGTGGTATGACTACTACAAACTTGTGACCCGGGTCACCCCTAGAGCCTCGTCCTCACTACATTTGATTCACGAATTATAATCTTTAAATTAAAATAGTAGTGCCTCCCGTTAAGGACAACAATTACCCTCAACCCTTCGAATGGTCATCTCCGGGTTGGTTTAAGGCATCGAACTTAAAATGCTTTATATTAGAGTTAAATAAGTGATTATATTTTGCTCACCGGGAGGCGGTGTAATAATGGGACCAAGTATAAAGACGTACCGTTCCTAACATGAGTTCACCAATTCTTGGTCGCATAATAAGTTCGTATAAAGACGTATGACCTTATAAGTATAGACCAAGTCTTAGCTTATCAATCTCTGCTCGTATAAATACGTACAAGTTTCAAAGGATGTTTGATTAAAAAGGGTTTTACGATCTTACTTTTTTTAAATCAAGACACTAACAAATATAAAGACGGATTTAGACAATAATAAAAACCCACCGAAAGATGGTTTTAAGAATGAATTAGTTAAAGACATTAAGATACCACTAAATTAATACGTTAAACATTAACATGCACGGAACATCATCTTCACCCTAGCAATATAAAGAAGCTTTAGCCACGAATGGCCAAAACGACTAGCGTAACGGTGAGTTTCGTAGGCTCCCCTATTGTGGAACAAGAAGGAAGAGCCCCTCTACTCTAACTACGAGAATGCTATCTTATAGTGTTCTTGAGGTATGGATTGGTGTGTAGAATTAAGAACTCAAGCCCCCTATTTATAGGCCTCAAATGTGCAATGCACGCCCGTGCATTGGGTTGCACGGTCGTGCAAAGGCCTACGGAATCAAAAAGGGTACAGAGGAAACTATACTGGGTCGTGAGGGAGAAGAAAGGCAATGCACGGCCGTGCAATGGGATCTCCTTTTTCTCTCCTGCTTTGTCTTTTAGCTCCTGTTGACCAATTTTGACTTCTTGGGGGTCAATGCTCAGGAATGAACCTTTTAGAAGCTTGAATTCTGGGTGTTTTTGATAGGATTTAGCTTGATTTATATTTTTAACACCGAATAACCTGCAATTACAAAATATAAACGTTTTAAGCATCAATTGCAAGGTTATTATTGTCACACCCCCAAATTCCACTAACGGAGTTTTACCGTTTGGTGTGAGACAAACCCGGATCTCAGTAATTAGTTACATCAAACGACACTATATGGGACATAAATGAAATATCATAAAAGTTCAGAGCTAATGCGGAAGCGTTTAAATAAGAAATAAATGCGCAAAACGAATGCGCTCAAGTCTAATAAGACAAGTAAGTTGTTTTAAATATTTGCATAAGGATGAAATGATAGTAGGACTTCATGCTTGTCCTAAGTGTGCAACCTGTGCCTTAGCAACCTGAGAAACATGTACAAAAAAGTGTCAACACAAGGTTGGTGAGTTCACAGGTTTGCAAGTGAATAAACGGTTTGAGTGTTTGCAGGATCCACATACATAAGTCACACCTATTGTTAGCTAGACAATGTATAAGTTACTCTAAGCGTTCGCAACCGAAGCTAACTGTTTGTGTTTGAATGCCTCCCGCCAGGTCTATCAACTATGGCAATATGATTAGGCCAACATTTCACCCGTTCGACCTCCAATCGAATTAGCGCGACTAACCCGGGTGGGGTTTGTCAAACCCAGTAGTACTATAAAACTTTACCTCGCTAAATCCATATTAACGGTCCGATGTGTGTGAGGACTTTCCTGATAGTGTTTGCACTTAGGTAAACAAGTGGTAGTAACATATTATGGGATCCGTGTTTGTCTGTATACCTGTTTCTCCACCAACGGGAAAGAAAGTAACAAGATGTTTGTTTGTATGCCTATTTCTCCCCCAACAGGAAAACAAGTAAAAGTATAATTGCTTGTTTGCATGTTTCTCCCCCAACGGGAAAACAAGTAAAAGATGTTTGTTTGTGTACATGTTTCTCCCCCAACAGAAAAATGAGTAAAAAGGGACCGTAAAAGCTCACCTGAGTCTGAGTAAAGCGTAGTAATTAGCACCACACAAGGATGCAACACTAACCACGAATGGATTGCACGCGAACAATCTATGAATGCCCTAGAATAAGATGTGACAATTAGGAACATGTAAGAGTTTGTGACAACGACATGGAAAGATCGTGTAACACCCAAAATTCTTAACCAATTTAAACTTTTCAAACACAATGGATTTAGGTCCCATTACATGATTCCCGTACACTCATTTACTAATTTCAAAACCAACCGTTAAAAGTTTTGTACACAACATGATTGATACTTTAAAGTCAACTAACAAGTTTGACTGAACCAAAGTTAACTAGTAACACATGTTCAAAATATACCATTCACTAATTCCTACGTTCTTATATAATATCAAAAGACTTAGACACTTGTAGGAAATCTTAATCATTCAACGGTTGCACCAAACGTTCTTCCAATGAGAATCCATGACTTGAGATATGACCCGGACTACATCAGAGCTTTTCCTACATAAAAATAGCCACACAAACATACATTATTAATGATAGGCTCCCCATAAGACCCTTTATAAGTTTACACCTTAACTCGGATCGAAATGGCACTTTTCCAAATTAATTCAACGCAAAACAGCGGAAAATCAGCGCAATGTGCGCTCGGCAGCGCAAATTGCACCCCAACCGGCGCAAATTGCGCCACCCCCAGGCCTACACTTTCTATAATTCGTTTAATGGTTGTTCCGGCCCTCCCGACTCGATCCCCGGACGTTTTGACAACCCTACAACCTTATGTTACCATCTTAATGATCAATATCATTCATAAGTTAAAGTTTACTGCTCCAAGGTTACAAGTAGTCCTGAATCTCTAATTCCCCACCCCACACTTAAAACTGTGCATTGCCCCCAATGTACAAATGAATGTAATGGAATGCTATGCAGGAATTTAAATGCATGAAGTTTTAAGGGAAAACAAATCGGTGCTCCTCCGATCAATTCGGTGTATAACCTAAGGCCAAAACTTATTATTGTTGTCAGGTTGTGCCTATCAGCTGTTTATCAACATGTTGCTTCAAAGACATCATCGAACTTCTCAAAAATTTGATGTGGTTTCCGGCTCCAAGCTCGTAGAGGTGGAGTGTAACTCCTCAAAGTAGAGAGATGATCTGGTGATGTTGTTCTACCTGACACATAAAGTAAAACATAAAAGCAGACAAGGAAAATAAAAGGTAGTAATTAAGCTACTAAGGTCCTAGTATCTAGAAGGCATACCTGGGGGCTGAAGTAATTAGAAACTTAAATTTGGAAACACCAATCCTGAGGTCCATGCTTTCTGCTGTATGCACTAACTTCTCAATTTATTTATGATCACCGGGTTGCCTCCCGGAAGCGCTACGTTTATTTAAGGGTGTTTAGCCCGACCTGTACGTGTTGCATCAGTCGTTTTCTTCTAGTGGAACATCGTCCACTTCTTGGTCAATGGGTCCTTCGAGGTAACGTTTCACTCGATGACCGTTAACTTTGAAAGCTGTTCCATCTGATTGTTCTAGTTCCAATGTTCCATAAGGGAATATTTTTTGGATTATGTATGGTCCCGTCCATTTAGATCTTAGTTTCCCCGAAAATAGTTGTACTCTTGAATTGTAGAGTAGGACTTTTTCTCCTTCTTGAAATTCCCCCTTCTTCAGCTTTTTGTCATGAATTTTCTTTGCTCTGTCCTTGTATATTGTTGAGTTCATATATGCTTGATTTTGGTGATCTTCTAATTCATGATTTTGTAGAAGGCGGTGTTACCCTATGTTGGACAATTCTAAGTTTACTGCCTTAAGTGCCCAATATGCTTTATACTCAATTTCTATTGGGAGATGACATGCTTTGCCATAAACCATTAGGTAGGATTCGTATCGATAGGTGTTTTGTAAGCTGTGCGCAGAATCCATAATGCACTTTTGAGTTTATCAGACCAGTCTTTCCGATTTGGACTTACGACTTTTTCCAAAATTCGCTTGATTGCTCTATTGTAACTTCTACTTGCCCATTTGCTTGGGGATGGTAAGGTGTGGAAAGCTTATGGCTACGCCCATAACGCTTGGGAATCTTTTCTAATTTGGAATTACAAAAGTGTATACCATTATCACTAATTAGCGCTTTTGGTGTGCCAAATCGTATGAACAGTATTTTAAGAAACCGGATGACTACTTTCGCGTCATTGGTTGGTAAAGCTTGTGCCTCGACCCATTTTAAAACGTAGTCTACTTCTACAAAGATATATTGATTTCTTCGAGATGGAGGAAATGTCCCAACAAAGTAGATTCCCCATACGTCGAATATTTCACAAACTTGAATTCTTGTTTGAGGCATTTCGTCAGTCCTCTGACATGAGTCGCATGTACTTATAAGCTTATGTGCGTCTTTAAAAACAGTTGGCCAAAAGAATCCGGCTTCAAAAACTTTTCTTGAGATGTAATTGCCTCCATGGTGCCCTCCTGTTGGTCCTTCGTGACATTGTCAGAGTATCTCATGTGCTTTCTTCCCGTATACGCATCGTCAAACTATTTGATTTGTACATACACGAAACAGATATGGATCTTCCCAGAAGTAGTGTTTAATTTCTGAGAAAAATTTCTTCTTCTCTTGGAATGTCATTCCTTTCACTAGTACTCCACTTGCTAGGAAATTTGCGATGTTTGCAAACCAAGGATATTCATCGGTGTCTTGTATGTGTAGTATGTACTCATGAGGGAAACTGTCTTTTATCGCCACTTCTTGATCCTTTTGAGTATTTTCAAGGCGAGATAGATGATCCGTTGCGAAGTTTTCTGCTCCTTTCTTATCTTTTATCTCGATGTCAAATTCTTGTAGTAGGAGGATCCATCTAATCAACCTGGGTTTTGCATCTTGTTTGTTGAAGAGATGTATTAAGGCGGCATAATCGGTGTAGACGATGGTCTTTGATAATACTAGATACGATCAGCAAAGACCACGGCTAACAACTATTTCACAGTAGTTGTGTAGCTTTCTTGAGCGTCGTTTAAGGTTTTACGTGAATAATGAATAGTCACTCACATAGCACATAAATTCGAATGGCTTTGTCCAGTCAGGTGCTGTCATAATAGGTGCATTAAATAGCTTCTTCTTTAGAGTTTCAAAAGCTGTCAAACAATCATCAGAAAATAAGAAGGGTCGATCTTTTTCCAGCAACTGTGTTAGTGGCCTAGCGATTGATGAGAAGTCTTTTATGAATCTCCTGTAGAATCCTGTATGACCGAGGAAGCTCCTGATTCCTTTTACTGAATTCGGTTGAGGAAGCATTGATATAGTTTCTACCTTTGCCTTGTCGACTTCAATACCATTTTTTTGAAATCTTATGTCCTAACATTATTCCTTCCTTGACCATGAAGTGACATTTTTCCCAATTTAGTGCCAAATTTGATTCCTCGCATCTTGCTAACATTCTTTCCAAATTCTGTAGACAGTGGTCGAAGGAATTTCCAAAAAAATTGAGAAGTCATCCATAAATACTTCCATTGATTCTTCTGTCATATCATGGAATATAACGATCATGCATCGTTGAAATGTAGCAGGGGTATTGCATAGCCCAAATGGCATACGTCTATAAGCAAAAGTGACATAGGGGCAGGTAAACGTGGTTTTCTCCTGATCTTCGGGGGTATAGGGATTTGTAAGTACCCTGAGATTCCATCAAGAAAGAAATAGAACATATTTCCAGATAATCGTTCCAACATTAGATCTATGAAAGGAAGCGAAAAATGATCTTTTCGGGTAGCATCATTCAGCTTGCGATAATCAATACATATCCGCCATCCTGTGACTATGCGGGTTGGTATCAACTCATTTTTCTCATTTGTAATTACCATTATTCCTCCTTTCTTTTGAACAACTTGCACAGGACTAACCCAGGCTGAATCCGAAATAGGGTAGATAACTCTTGTATCAAGTAGTTTGATAACTTCATTTTTTACTACCTCTTGCATTTTAGGATTCAGTCGTCTTTGATGTTGCACGCTAGTCTTGTAAGTATCTTCCATAAGTATCTTATGCGTGTAGAATGAAGGGTTGATTCCTTTAAGATCCATTAGCTTCCATGCAATGGCTTTCTTATGCCTTTTTAATACTTCTAGTAATTTTTCTTTTTTGTCATTTTCCAACCTGGAAGAATTATGTCACACCCCCAAAATCCACTAACGGAATTTTACCGTTGGGAGCGTGACATAACAGGATCTCAGTCATTAGTTACTTCGAACGACTCTATATGAGTTTAAGAAAAACCACTAGTATTGCTCATAGTCACGATGCAACACTAGTAATGAAAATATTGTTTTAAATGTAAGACTACGGAAGCGAAAAGTTAAACGAAAAGTGTACGCCAAAACAGTTGCGCCAAAGATAAACAATGCGACAATAAATAAAATAAACAGTTCTTGAGTTTGCAAAATGATAGACTTCGTATGCATGCATGCCTTAGCTCGTGCTTGTACCTTATTGACCTGAGAAAACATGCTAAAACGTGTCAACACTAGGTTGGTGAGTTCACAGGTTTCAAATGTTTGTAAAGTTTACTAGAATATACCATTTTCAATTATATCATAGGTAGCTAACCTAGTACATGTTACTAAAGCGTTTCGACACCGAAGCTGACTGTTTGTATGTTTGAACTGCCTCCTACCATGACTATCGTAATCAATGGTAAATGTTTAGGTTAATGTTACACCCGTTCGACTTCCCGTCGTGTTAGCGTGACTAACGCGGGTGGGGCTTGTCAATGCCCAGTAGTACTACTCAAGATTACCTCGCTAACCCATATACTAACTGTTCGATAAGTAAGGACTTTCACGATATGTTTGCGCTTAGTACACAAGTGATATAAAAGAAATGCATAAACTAAATGTTCGTACCCATGTTTTCTCCCCCAAAGTTTAAAACGTAAGAAAAGGGGCCGTGAAACTCACCTTAGAGTATGTGCGAAAGTAAGCGGACTTAGAATGCTTGACGACTAACTGCCACCTATAAACACCGGTTTATAAGTGTGTGTTTGTGCAAGATGATACGAACCCTAAGTATCCAAACAATCTCATTGTTTTAAGGGTTTAGAAAAGGTTTGTAAGTTTGACCAAGTTTGACTAAGTTTGACCAAGTTTGACTCGACGACCCGTTGGTGACCCGTTTAGTGATTAAATGTTTGTTTAGTATAATACTTCTATATTATACACAAATGATCATGTTGTAGCACTTAGCAACAAATCCTATTTGTTCTAACCAGATAGCAAGTTTCCATAAATGGCAGGTTTCTATAAATAGTAAGTTTCCAAAAATAGCAGGTTTCTATAAATAGAAAGTTTCCAAAAATAGCAGGTTTCTATAAATAGAAAGTTTCCAAAAATAGCAGGTTTCTATAATTAGAAAGTTTCCAAAAATAGCAACCTATGACTAGCATGCGTGATTTCAAACACCTAACACGTTACAACAAGTTATTGTGTCCTATCTAACATGTACCAATCATCAAACCACATCAAGCATGTCTAAATAGCACGTGTTAACCATTTTTAACAATTAAAGTTTCCTTATTTGGAAAGTTTGTAAAACCGGGTTATGTATTCAAAATCTGATTTCACAATTCATTTAACTATGTATCAAGTAGCTCATAACCATCATCACATCATCCTAACCATGTCTAGCATGCAAGTTAGAAAACCCAAAAAGTTTCCTTTTTTAGTAAGTTTGCAAAACCGAGCTAGGTTTTAGAAATCTAACTTCACATATCACTTATACATGTACCAAGTAACATATAAACATCATCATATCATTCCAGTCATGTCTAGTATGCAAACTAGAAATCATAAAAAGTTACTATTATAAGAAAGCTAGGGTTTTTATGCTTGTTTAACAAGTTTCAATACCACACATCAATTCCATATGACTCATCTAACATGATTTTAACAATAACAATCATATAACATCTCTAACATGCGATTTAGTACCATTACATAATAAAAAAGTCTAAATATTTAATCAAATACTAAACATCTAGATCTAGGGTTTTGCATACGATCATAAAATCATCAATTAACAACAAATAAATGATAAAGTTTGCATCTTTTTATATAAAAATCAAAGCTTGGATGAACTAGGGTTTGATTAGAGATTTAGAAATCAAAAATAAACGAAATTGAACGAAACGACTTACGTGTTAGCGTTAGAAACGTCGAGAGGAGTCCGAATACGCGTTTAATTTCAAGATCGGAGCTTGAAGAGGGGGTGCTTGGGTGCTTGGAAACTTACGGCTCAAGGGGGGGGGGGTTTGGGATCGAGATCTTGAGGGGGAGAGAGAGTAGGATAAAGATTATGAGTTTAAATTTTATAAAAAAAATCTTATCTATACAAGTTTTCATGGATTTTTAAAAGTTAAGGATAATCCATGGGCTTAAATAAATCATTTAATTAATTAATTTATCTACTAGATAATAATTTTTTAAATAATTACTTTTATAAAATTCTACTATCTATAAAAATAATCAGTAGAAAATATATCTGCTAAATCTACGCGGTAATCACGAAAGTTCACAAAGTTCACAGATAATTCACATAACATATAAATTCACATAATTTATATTAAAAATAATTATTCGCAATTATTTTTATTAGTTCACCAATGTTCCGGGTTTGACTCGTGTGTGATCCGATGTGTGCGAACTAACTGACACATTTAATTAATCCTAATTAAATGCAATGTATGTGTGACGAACTAAGATAGTTGAGTTTGTAACGAAAAATGTTTGAACTAATGAGGTTTGAGTTAACGGGGTTAACCTGAAAATGCCGGATGTCACATCATCCCCTTGTTGAAAGAATTTTCGTCCCGAAAATTAAGCAAAGTCAGTAACGTCTGAAACAAAAAGTTTAGGTTTGTCACATCATCCCCTTGTTGAAATGAATTTCGTCTCGAAATTTAGTTAGTACCTTTCGTGTTTGCCGTTGAATGTTTGAACAGGTGAGGATACTTTTTCATCATCTGATCCTCGCGTTCCCACGTGAACTCCGGTCCACGCTTCGAGTTCCAGCGAACTCTGACAATAGGTATCTTACTGCACTTGAGGGTTTTGACCTCTCGGTCCATGATTTCAACTGGTTCCTCAACAAAACGTAGCTGTTCATCAATTTCTAACTCCTCGAGTGAAACTACAAGGGTCTCATCTGATAGGCACTTCTTTAAGTTTGATACATGAAAGACATTATGCACTCCATTGAGTGTATCTGGCAGATTAAGTTGATATGCTACTGGACCGATCCTTTTCTCTATCTCGAATGGCCCAACGTAACGCGGGTTTAACTTTCCTCGTTTCCCAAAACGAATCACACCTTTCCACGGTGAGACCTTTAATAAGACTTTGTCGCCCACTTGGAATTCTAGCGGTTTTCTGCGCTTGTCTGCATAACTCTTTTGACGGTCACGAGCTGCCGCCATACGGTTTCGGATTTGCACTATTTTCTCTGAGGTTTCGTGCACAAGTTCAGGACCAGTAAGTTGACTATCTCCAACTTCAGCCCAACAAAGTGGTGATCTACACTTTCGTCCGTACAAAGCCTCGAACGGTGCGGCTTTGACGCTAGTATGATAGCTGTTATTGTAAGAGAATTCCACTAAAGGCAAGTGAGTCTCCCAACTGTTACTGAAATCAATCACACAAGCCCTTAGCATGTCTTCTAGGGTTTGGATGGTACGCTCACTCTGGCCATCTGTTTGAGGATGATACGCTGTGCTCATATCCAGGCGTGTGCCTAGAGCTTTCTGTAATGATTGCCAGAAGTGTGAGGTGAATCGGGCGTCTCTATCGGAAATGATGGAGATTGGCACTCCATGTCGGGATACTACTTCTTTAAAATAGAGGTGGGTTAACTTTTCCATTTTGTCGGTCTCTTTGATAGCAAGGAAATGAGCGGATTTGGTTAGACGGTCCACTATTACCCAGATTGTGTCACATCCAGATGGGGTTCGGGGTAATTTGGTTATGAAATCCATAGAAATCTGCTCCCATTTCCACATTGGGATTTCTGGTTGCTAAAGTAATCCGGATGGCTTTTGGTACTCCACCTTGACTTTGGAACAAGTCAGACACTTGCTCACGTAGGTGGCTATGTCGGCTTTCATGTTCGGCCACCAATACAAAACTTTGAGATCGTGATACATCTTGTCGGATCCCGGATGGATAGAATATCGGGATTTGTGAGCTTCATCCATGACTAGATCTCTTAGGTTTCCATATACTGGTATCCATATTCGTTCTGCAAAATAACAAATACCGTCTGCTTTAACCTCAAGTTGTTTCTCCATACCACGAGTGGATTCCAATGGTAAGTTCTCCTCTTTCAAGGCTTCGAGTTGAGCATTACGGATTTGTTCGGGTAATCCTGTATGGATAGTGAGTTGTAATGCTCTAACCCATCGGGGTTTGGTTTCTTTTCTGCTTAAGGTATCGGCTACCACATTAGCTTTGCCCGGATGGTACTTGATTGCACAATCATAATCGTTTAATAACTCGATCCAACGACGTTGATGCATATTCAACTCTTTCTGCTCAAAAATATGCTGAAGACTCTTGTGATCGGTGTAGATGGTGCATTTGGTACCGTACAAGTAATGTCTCCGTATCTTGAGTGCAAACACCACGGCTCCTAATTCCAAATCGTGAGTCGTGTAGTTCTTTTCGTGGACTTTTAACTGTTGAGAAGCGTATGCAATAACTTTGTCACGTTGCATCAGCACGCAACCGAGACCTTGGATAGATGCATCGCAATACACCACGAAGTCATCCGTTCCCTCTGGCAGAGATAGGATGGGTGCGCTACATAGTTTCTGCTTCAGTAGCTGGAATGCTGATTCCTGAGTCTCGCTCCAATTATAGGGTTTATCTTTTTGGGTTAGGGCGGTGAGAGGTTGAGCAATCTTTGAAAATCCCTCGATAAAACGACGGTAGTATCCGGCCAATCCTAGGAATTGCCGAACTTCGGTCAGAGTTGTTGGTGCTGCCCAATTTTTGATGGCTTCTATTTTGGCTGGATCGACATGTATTCCTTTCTCATTGATCACATGTCCTAGAAATTGAACCTCGCGAATCCAAAAATCGTATTTGGAAAACTTTGCGTACAGCTGTTCATGTTTCAGTAGCTCAAGGATCAAACGCAGATGCTCCTCATGCTCTTCCTGACTCTTAGAGTATATGAGGATATCGTCAATGAAAACAATGACGAACTGGTCAAGGTAAGGTTTACACACATGGTTCATGAGGTCCATGAAAACCGCGGGTGCGTTGGTTAATCCAAATGGCATGACCAAAAACTCGAAATGGCCGTACCGGGTTCTGAATGCTGTCTTGGATATATCTTCGTCTCGAACTCTCAGCTGATGATATCCAGATCTTAAGTCGATTTTTGAGTAGAAACTTGACCCTTGAAGTTGGTCGAATAGATCATCAATGCGGGGTAGTGGGTAGCAGTTCTTGACTGTTACTTTGTTCAACTCCCTGTAATCAATGCACATACGGAAAGTCCCATCTTTCTTTTTGACAAATAGGACTGGGGCTCCCCATGGCGATGAGCTAGGTCGGATGAAACCATTATCCAACAACTTTTGCAGTTGTGTGGACAGCTCCTGCAATTCACTTGGTGCAAGTCTATATGGTGCCCGAGCAATAGGCGCAGCTCCGGGTGTTAGGTCAATCTGAAATTCGACCTGACGATGAGGTGGAAGACCAGGTAGGTCTTCAGGAAATACTTCTGAGAATTCACGAACGATAGGGATATCTTCTAACTTTTTCTCCTCGGTAGACTTGTCAGCGACAAGGGCTAATATAGCGGTATGACCCTTACGCAAACACTTCTGCGCCTTCATGAAAGACATGATGCCCATCACTGCACCACTTCTTTCGCCCTGAACGGATAGGGTCTCTCCACTAGGAAGGGGTATACGGACGATCTTCTCACTACAAATGATCTCGGCTTGGTTTTCAGACAACCAATCCATGCCCACAATTATGTCAAAACTGCCGAGTGTAACCGGCATGAGATCGATATCGAGTTTGT
Source organism: Smallanthus sonchifolius (assembly GCA_023525975.1). Classification (NCBI taxonomy): domain Eukaryota; kingdom Viridiplantae; phylum Streptophyta; class Magnoliopsida; order Asterales; family Asteraceae; genus Smallanthus; species Smallanthus sonchifolius. The sequence continues at coordinate 77,938,492 of CM042034.1, forward strand.
GACCAGATAGTTCTAACTTACATCCCTTGAGAATGTGGGTTGCCTCGATTACTTTACCGTCTGCTATCTCTACGGTATAATGGTGTTCTAATAAAGTTGGGTTTATTTCTAATTGGCTACTAAATTCTCTAGAAATAAAACTTCTATCGGCGCCAGAATCAAAAAGTACAGAAGCAAAATGATCGTTTAAAAGAAACATACCGGTAACGACGTTCCGATCATTCCTAGCTTCTCCCGATCCAATCACAAATGCGCGGCCCTTTGCGCCATTCCCGTTGTTATTACCGTTTCCACCCTGGTGGTTATTACCATTCCCGTTTCCGCCCTGATGATTGTTGCCATTACCATTCCCGTTTCCGTTCCTCCTCAACTGCGGGCAATTTTTCTTGAAATGCCCTTCTTTACCGCACTCAAAACAGCCTTTGGGTGCGTCTCCAGTTGGTATCTGTTTGTTCTGCAGGTCCACCCTGCAGTCTTTGGCTGCATGACCCATCTTTCCACACCGTTGGCAACGGTACCGGTCACATGCTCCATGATGATGGAAGTTACATTTGTTGCACTTCGGGTACTTACCATTATAAGAACCCTGACTTTGCTGAGAAGAGTTAAACTGGTTGTTGTTATTCCTTGATGGTTCAAATTTACGGTGCTGCTGTTGCTGTTGCTGAGAAGGTGGATTTGATTGAGCGGTTTTGGGGAACGAAGTGTCAAACTTTCTTTTGTTGTCATTTGTCTTTGACGACGCACCTCTAAGGGGTAGAATGCCCTGAATGACTGCCTGATCAGTTAGCCTGTGAGCCAACCTGATAGCTTGTTGGATTGTAGTGGGATTTGAAGATGTCACCATGCTTTGAATTTGCGGGACCAGACCATCAATGAACTTCTCAATCCTCTTGTAGGAAGGTGTTACCATTTGTGGACACAAGTTCACCAGTTCATGCGAACGGGTAGTGTAGGCTTCAATCTCAGATCCCTCCATCTTGAGATTCCAGAATTCACTTTCAAGTTTTTGTACTTCATCGCGGGGACAATACTCCTCCCGCAGCATAGTCTTGAATTCATCCCATGGCAATGCATTTGCCATCTCTAGAGTTAGCATTTGTACCTGGGCGTTCCACCAAGTAAGGGCTGAACCCTCCAGTGTGCCCGATGCATACTTTACTTGGTTGTTCGGCGGACAATTGCACATAGCAAAGGCAGATTCGGATTTCTCCATCCAGCGGAGTAAGCCAACAGCCCCTTCGGCTCCACTGAATGAATGAGGCTTGCAATCCATGTACGCCTTGAAAGTACAAACCTGCTGGTGGTTGTGCTGACCTGAATTGTAAACATGAATGTGCTTTAGGGATAATATATTCGAATTGGGTTTTGAATGAAAGATGACTCACTAGAGTCGATAGCAATTTGCTTTACCTCCAGCATTAACAGCGGCGTGAGTAGCTGCTACTGCTTCAGCCACACGCTAAATTATGAGTGTCGTGAGCTCGGCTGCAGTCATGTTAATGTTTCCGCGACCACCGCGTCCTCCGGCGCGTCCACCACGTCCATTTCCTCTTCCAGACATTATCTTTACATTCACAACATACAATAATGAGAAAAAACATCGCATTTTATCATCATACAAGTACAAGTAAATAAAGAAATTCAAACCACAACATCTAACATTTCAATAATAGTAATACTTGATAAAATAAATTGTAACGATTACAACTAAATTCAACCAAACATCAAAATTCTAGAAACATCTGTTGGATGGGAACAACCCTGCCCATCTAGGTTTAAGGAAAGACGTAACTAAGAATTAAAGATAGAAAATCAAATGTCACTGCCGACTGATGTAACATCAGATGCTGCATCATCGTCCTCATCCTGGTCTGCTGCAGGTGCAACCTCTGGTGCAACTCCTGCTTCCTCAACTGCTGCAAGCCGTGCATCAACTTGCTCAATCCTGGTGTTGAGTATATCTAAGTTCCACTCCACAGTGTTCAGCCTGTCCTCCATATCCACACATCCATTTGCTAAGTGCTCATGAGCCGTATCAGTTGCTGCTAAACTTGCAGTCAGTGTGGTGATCCTCTGATTCGTCAACATCCCTTGCTGAAGTATGCTAGTAATCTCTCTTGCTGCATCTCTCATGTTCCGGATCTCCCGGTCCATTCTAGACACAAAGGCAGCTATCACCTGCTTGTAGGGGTACTGCAACGGTGGCAAAGCTCGCACAGATGATGATGAAGAAGAAGCAATGTCAGTAGTGAGTGGAGGTGGGACTTCCTCCTCGCGGATCCAGCTCCTGATCCTATCGGGATACCAATCCCAGTCCTGCGTGTTGCCTCTGACACGCACATGAATAGGATCATCATGTCCTACAGTAGTGTTGATTGGGTTGAGTCGACGTCTCCTCGGCTCTGGCAAAGGTACGGTAGGAACATCGTGCTCCTGAACAACTGGGGATGCTGGTGAATTGGGTGGGGTCGACATTTCCTGTAACGGGATGAGTGTCATGTATGAGTGTAAGTGCTGTGTAACTAATGCATGTACGTGGTTATAGTCTAGTATGCATTTCCTAGTTCTCTATAACCAATGGCTCTGATACCAATCTGTCACACCCCCAAAATCCACTAACGGAGTTTTACCGTTGGGAGCGTGACATAACAGGATCTCAGTCATTAGTTACTTCGAACGACTCTATATGAGTTTAATAAAAACCACTAGTATTGCTCATAGTCACGATGCAACACTAGTAATGAAAATACTGTTTTAAATGTAAGACTACGGAAGCGAAAAGTTAACCAAAAAGTGTACGCCAAAACAGTTGCGCCAAAGATAAACAATGCGACAATAAATAAAATAAACTGTTCTTGAGTTTGCAAAATGATAGACTTCGTATGCATGCATGCCTTAGCTGATGCTTGTACCTTATTGACCTGAGAAAACATGCTAAAACGTGTCAACACTAGGTTGGTGAGTTCACAGGTTTCAAATGTTTGTAAAGTTTACTAGAATATACCATTTTCAATTATATCATAGGTAGCTAACCTAGTACATGTTACTAAAGCGTTTCGACACCGAAGCTGACTGTTTGTATGTTTGAACTGCCTCCTACCATGACTATCGTAATCAATGGTAAATGTTTAGGTTAATGTTACACCCGTTCGACTTCCCGTCGTGTTAGCGCGACTAACGCGGGTGGGGCTTGTCAATGCCCAGTAGTACTACTCAAGATTACCTCGCTAACCCATATACTAACGGTTCGATAAGTAAGGACTTTCACGATATGTTTGCGCTTAGTACACAAGTGATATAAAAGAAATGCATAAACTAAATGTTCGTACCCATGTTTTCTCCCCCAAAGTTTAAAACGTAAGAAAAGGGGCCGTGAAACTCACCTTAGAGTATGTGCGAAAGTAAGCGGACTTAGAATGCTTGACGACTAACTGCCACCTATAAACACCGGTTTATAAGTGTGTGTTTGTGCAAGATGATACGAACCCTAAGTATCCAAACAATCTCATTGTTTTAAGGGTTTAGAAAAGGTTTGTAAGTTTGACCAAGTTTGACTAAGTTTGACCAAGTTTGACCAAGTTTGACTAAGTTTGACTCGACGACCCGTTGGTGACCCGTTTAGTGATTAAATGTTTGTTTAGTATAATACTTCTATATTATACACAAATGATCATGTTGTAGCACTTAGCAACAAATCCTATTTGCTAACCAGATAGCAAGTTTCCATAAATGGCAGGTTTCTATAAATAGTAAGTTTCCAAAAATAGCAGGTTTCTATAAATAGAAAGTTTCAAAAAATAGCAGGTTTCTATAAATAGAAAGTTTCCAAAAATAGCAGGTTTCTATAATTAGAAAGTTTCCAAAAATAGCAACCTATGACTAGCATGCGTGATTTCAAACACCTAACACGTTACAACAAGTTATTGTGTCCTATCTAACATGTACCAATCATCAAACCACATCAAGCATGTCTAAATAGCACGTGTTAACCATTTTTAACAATTAAAGTTTCCTTATTTGGAAAGTTTGTAAAACCGGGTTATGTATTCAAAATCTGATTTCACAATTCATTTAACTATGTATCAAGTAGCTCATAACCATCATCACATCATCCTAACCATGTCTAGCATGCAAGTTAGAAAACCCAAAAAGTTTCCTTTTTTAGTAAGTTTGCAAAACCGAGCTAGGTTTTAGAAATCTAACTTCACATATCACTTATACATGTACCAAGTAACATATAAACATCATCATATCATTCCAGTCATGTCTAGTATGCAAACTAGAAATCATAAAAAGTTACTATTATAAGAAAGCTAGGGTTTTTATGCTTGTTTAACAAGTTTCAATACCACACATCAATTCCATATGACTCATCTAACATGATTTTAACAATAACAATCATATAACATCTCTAACATGCGATTTAGTACCATTACATAATCAAAAAGTCTAAATATTTAATCAAATACTAAACATCTAGATCTAGGGTTTTGCATACGATCATAAAATCATCAATTAACAACAAATAAATGATAAAGTTTGCATCTTTTTATATAAAAATCAAAGCTTGGATGAACTAGGGTTTGATTAGAGATTTAGAAATCAAAAATAAACGAAATTGAACGAAACGACTTACGTGTTAGCGTTAGAAACGTCGAGAGGAGTCCGAATACGCGTTTAATTTCAAGATCGGAGCTTGAAGAGGGGGTGCTTGGGTGCTTGGAAACTTATGGCTCAAGGGGGGGTGGTTTGGGATCGAGATCTTGAGGGAGAGAGAGAGTAGGATAAAGATTATGAGTTTAAATTTTATAAAAAAAATCTTATCTATACAAGTTTTCATGGATTTTTAAAAGTTAAGGATAATCCATGGGCTTAAATAAATCATTTAATTAATTAATTTATCTACTAGATAATAATGTTTTAAATAATTACTTTTATAAAATTCTACTATCTATAAAAATAATCAGTAGAAAATATATCTGCTAAATCTACGCGGTAATCACGAAAGTTCACAAAGTTCACAGATAATTCACATAACATATAAATTCACATAATTTATATTAAAAATAATTATTCGCAATTATTTTTATTAGTTCACCAACGTTCCGGGTTTGACTCGTGTGTGATCCGATGTGTGCGAACTAACTAACACATTTAATTAATCCTAATTAAATGCAATGTATGTGTGACGAACTAAGATAGCTGAGTTTGTAACGAAAAATGTTTTAACAAATGAGGTTTGAGTTAACGGGGTTAACCTGAAAATGCCGGATGTCACAAATTAATGACCGGAAGCTTGGATTCCTTATCTAGAAAGGCATATGATAGGTCGGGAGGGAGCTCTTTTAACTCTAATGTAGGCGGTTCTTCAATATATGATTTTGCCTTCTCATTCTCGTCTTTATCTTCCAACTCCTTAATGACTATTGTATCTTCATCATGATTAGTGTGTTTTATCATGAACCCTTCACAAACTAAGTATTCCTCATGTTCTTCTGCCAACCATTCTTCCTATTTTCCTAAGACGTCATGCATGTAGTAGCCTACAAGATAGTCGAAATCATCGAATAGGACAGCGAGATCGTCGTGACTGCTTGGTCGTTTCATGGACTTCTTGAGGTCGAAAGTAATTCGCTCTTGTTGAACGCTTAATGCTAGTCTTCCCCCCCAAACGTCGAATAGGGCGAGAGCTGTATTGAGAAATGGCCTTCCGAGAATAAGAGGACAACGTGTTCCCCCATTTATGTTAACCACCACAAAATCCACCGGGAAAACGAATTCATTTATCATTATGAGCACATCTTCAGCGAATCCCTTTGGATAGCAAACCGTCCTATTGGTTAGACATAGTTCTAATTTTGTGGGTTGAAGTTTCTTGAGATTCATTTTTGTCAAATAGAGCGCAAGATAAAATGTTTACGCCAATATGCAAGTCAGCAATGGCATTGCCTTGGATTGAGTCGCTTATAAGACATGATATCATGAACTGATCGGGGGGGGGGGGGGGTTCTTCCTCTCATAATAGCTGAGCATTCGTCATTCAACGCGATTTGTGGGTGTTCTTCCATTTTTTCGCAGTTGGTCAACATATCCTTGAGAAACTTTTCATGAGAAGGCATCTTATAGAGGAACAATTCGTACGGTAGATTTAGCTGAATTTGATTTAATAAAGACTGAAAACGTTTGAACTGCTTCTCCAACCATGGAGGATCTAAAGTTTTGTGTATGATTTCAACCCTTACTATGTTGTCTTCGCCGATATTCCCCATATTGTCCATGGGTATCATGGTTACTACCTCTACGTCTTGTTCTTGTAACGCTTGATCGGCTTCGTCACCTGGCGGATGATCCTGAACTTCAGATGGATCTTCATGTGGTTCTGTAGCATAGAGTTTAATGATTTGATTTTTTATTTTCTCTAAATTATGAAATAACGTGTCTAGTTTCCAAGTATCTGGTTCATGGAAAACACAATTTGTGTTCACCGATGGAGGCGGTGAAGTAAGTAAATCTTCAAAAGGTGTTGGGTGGAGGCTCATCTCCTGATCCATGGGGCGCCATATGGAAAGATAACATTTTTCAACGTAGTGTGATCCCCCACATAACTCGCACCATGAATCTGAGAAGTTTCTGTCAAATTTGAAAAAATCTTCTTGGGTAAAGTTGTCGTCATAAGAGTCCATGATTAAATTTTTGTTAAAACTTTACTTTTAAAAAGGCTAATCCGTTAACTCGATTTTTTCTTGAAATCATCGTGTCCCTGAAAATGGCGCCAAAAACTTGATAGCGTGTGTTTGATATGTATAAAAATATAAAAAATATATTTTAGGATAGTTTCAGGAGATCAGGTTTTAAATTTATAAAATGATAATTACTTTAACTTAAAACACACACAATATGCAAGTGTATCTATCGCAGCGTAATATAGTTTACGTAAGAACCAAGTATTGAACCAATGGATACGGTCGAGTTCCAATACTCCACTTTTGTTATCGTTTAGCCGGATTAATTAATGAGTGGGTTTTGTGTGCTTGTGAAGCAGAAAAGTAAATGACGGTAAAGTAAATAACAAAAAATTAAAAATGTGCGTGATGTGTGTAACATAAATGTAACTAGTAGAATAGTAAATAGCAGAAAAGTAAATATGGTGGAAATAATCAGGTTACGGATATTATTGCTTCGGTTTTCGAATCAGCTTGGTACGTGATAATGTTAAATTGACTAATTCAGTGGTATAACTACTACAAACTTGTAACCCGGGTCACCGCTAGAGCATCGTCCTCACTACATTTGATTCACGAATTATAACCTTTAAATTAAAATAGTAGTGCCTCCCGTTAGGGACAACAGTTACCCTCAACTCATCGAACGGTCATCTCCGGGTTGGTTTAAGATATCGGACTTAAAGTGCTTTATATTAGAGTTAAATAGGTGATTAAATTTTTCTCACCGGGAGGCGGTGTAACAATAAAACCAAATATAAAGACGTACCGTTCCCAACATGAGTTCACCAATTCTTAATCGCATAATAAGTTTGTAAAAAGAAGTATAGACCAAGCCTTAGCTTATCAATCTCTGCTCGTATAAAGACGTACAAGTTTCAAAGAAAGTTTAATTAAAAAGGGTTTTACGATCTTACTCTTTAAAATCAAGACGCTCACAAATATAAAGACGGATTTAGACAATAATAAAAACCCACCGTAAGATGGTTTTAAGAACGAATTAGTTAAAGATATAAACACACCACTAAACTAATACGTTAAACATTAACATGCACTAAACATCATCTTCACCCTAGCAATACAAAGAAGCTTTAGCAACGAATGGCCATAACGACTAGCGTAACCATGAGTTTCATAGGCTCCCCTATTGTGGAACAAGGAGGAAGAGCCCCTCTACTCTCTACTCTAACTACTAGAATGCTCTATTCTGGTGTGTTCTTGAGGTATGGATTGGTCTGTAGAATGAAGAACTCAAGCCCCCTATTTATAAGCCTCAAAATGTGCAATGCACGGCCGTGCATTGGGTTGCACGGTCATGCAAAGGCCTAGGGAATCAAACAGGGTACAGAGGACACTATACTGGGCCGTGGGGGGAGAAGAAAGGCAATGCATGGCCGTGCAATGGGATGCACGATCGTGCATCCCTCCTTTTTCTCTCCTGCTTTGTCTTTTAGCTCTTGTTGACCAATTTTGACTTCTCGGGGGTCAATGCTCGGGAAAGAATCTTCTATAAGCTTGAATTCTTGGTGTTTTGATAGGATTTAGCTTGATTTATATTTTTAACACCGAATAACCTGCAATTACAAAATATAAATGTTTTAGTAATCAATTGCAGGGTTATTATTCAATTAGTACCATAATATGGGAATTATTGTGCATAAAAAATATACATAAATGATGACATATCAATAACCCCCCCCCCACACACACACATATATATATATATACACACACACACACATACTCGCGGGGAATCACTTAAAATAACCAGGGGCTCCGCGTTGGGTTAATTATGCTATTTCGGAAAATGATGCAAGATATCGGGTAACACTAGTTAACTTCTGATTTTATTTGGGTATTATTATTATTATTGTTGCCCGACCCGACTAATATGTATTCCTAAATACCAAACATATTATTAAAAGAAAATTGAATAAATGAAATTTAAAATTAAAATATTAAATTAAACTAATTAATGACCCGAACCCTTTTTGACTCGAACCAAAATAACATTAACTCTGTTACCTTTTTTATGTTAAGTGTAAGGGTATTTTAGTACTTTTACACCTCATGGGTTGTTTATATAATTTATAAAGTTATTTTTTATAATATTTAAGGGGCAATTTATGTAATTACTCAAGTTAACAAAAAACCAAACCACAGTCTTATTTTTCTTTACATGTATTTTTTTTATTTTTTTTAAGTGTTGAGCTTTAATTGTAGAGATAAAGTTAAATGGCTATAGGTGTCGTCGGGTTAGGTTGGCCTATACCGACGACGTGTCGTCGGGACATGGTCTAATTAAAAATTCAAAGAGAAACTTTATACCGACGATTGTTGGAAAATCAGTTAACGCAGTGTTGGAAAATCAGTTAACGCAGCAATTGAATACAGATTGTTGTCAGCAACATATACGACTAGTTCCGTCACAAACCAGTATAATTCAATTACCCAATTTACTAGTGTCAAGTTAACCCTCTTTAGTCACCCAACCCACTACTAGGTTTTGTCATAAACCGAACGCAATTGTAAAGGAAGAAACTCAAAACACAGATAAAATTGTTCACATCAATCAATACATCAATCTATTAAGTTATTGTCAGAAACTAAACTGATCTAATATTATAAAAAAATGAATCAAACGGAAAATCTATATCAACCGTCCGCCCAAAAAAAGTCACAAGTGATTTAGCCACGCATCAACATCACACGAATACGGTATTAAATAAAGATTGAAACTTGCATCCAAATCGCTCTCCAAATCGCCTTCTCAGTCCCAGCCGAATGAAGCCTCTAATCCTCCACGTGAATTTGTTTCAGCCGTCAGCCTCCAAACTTGTTTGACCTGCTTCCCCTCGTTTTATTATTTTCTTTTCCGAGTCAATGGCCCAACTCTAGAGCTAGCCCATCTTTCCTTTTTATTCAAGTCAAGCCCACGTGAGTTTATGTATTTGCAACATCAAATTGAAGTGTTAATCAACAATAACTAGGAATTTTACCCGCCCCGTTATGTGGCATCGTTGAAACGTAACTCTATACGGCATGAAGCTGAATCTAAACGGTTGAGTAAAAAATAATAATAATAATAATAATAAATTACTATTCATTTCAAAAGATAATTCAATACTAAAGAGAATGTTTTAGTTCAATTATTATAAAATATAAAAACAATCAAATTAAATTATTTTACATATTATTCGAGTTAAAAACATATGATTGTATATAATTAGTATGGGTTTATCAATCACTCATCATATTCCCACACTTATCTTTTTTTGTCTCGAAAAATATTTTGTAATGGAATCATAACTGGAAACCTACTTTCACACATTCATTCACACACAACTTTAATATACTTACGTATTAACCGTAACAACTAGTATTTCTATCTGATTAAACCCAACCACCGACTCTCGATCCCCCAATTCTATGATCTTTAATATTATACATTACCAAGCAGTCAGTCTATCTATGGATCTCATATTCAGAAAACTACAGCTCAGCCTAACCCCGTCTCAAGGTCATATTTAAGCACGGGTTAAACCATATAGATTTCCCACCACTATAAACACAAATTTATATGTTTTAGAAATTATTGCATCGGGAATAACAAGTTAATGTTATTTAATTCTTGCACTTGTGTCATCGTTTCTTGGTTTTCTTGCATCGGGAATAATTTGAATGTGTGTTTGGTTTTTATAATATTGAATTGGGTTAAACAATTTAAACAAGGTCATGTCTATGTGATCTCCTATCTAGTCTGAATTTAAACTGGGCGTTTGTTTTGCTGAATCAAAAACCCGGAGTGGTCATTTTTCTCTAATTGTTTTTAAAACTCAAATTAAGTTGCTTTTTATAATTCCTAGTCTTTTAAGTGATAAAGTTTCAAACTTTAGTGGCAACTGAATCGTTTTATTCTAAACAGCATTCTCCACGAATTCCCTGTGGATTCGACAACCTTACTTCCCTATCTATAGTCTAAGTAGCTAAAGAGTAGATTTTTATATTTTTGTTTATTAACCTTCGACACGTGATCAAAATTTTAAAAACTTATAAATTATTGCTTATAAAAAGAAAGAACACATAAAAAGAAAGCGATAATAGTAATTGAAGACAGGCTGTTGTCAGCAAACCTATACAACTAGTTTCGTCATAAACCAGTATAATTCAATTACCCAATTTATAAGTACCAAGTTTTCCCCCCCTTTAGTCACCCAACCCTGCTACTATATTTTATCATCAACCGAACAAGATTGTAAACGAGAAAACTCAAAGCACAAACATAAGTCGTTTAAATCAACCAATACATCAATCTACTCAGTAATTGTCAGAAACTAAATAGATCCAAAACATAAACAAACTGAATCAAACGTAAAACCTATACGAACCGTCCGCCTAAAGGAAGCCACAAGTGGTTTAGCCGCATGATCACTATGGAATCTTCAATTATGATTAGGAATTGATCTACCATGAACATTGATGATGGAATAGTGTTTCTTCTTTGAAAATCGCCCAAAAAACCTCTCCAAACGGCTAGAACCAGAATTCTTTCATAACCCTAAGTGTTTGGCTTAAAAAGAGGTCAAAATCCCAAAATTTTGGAGTCAGCTCGTCAGGCAGCGGAATTTGCGCCCCCATTAGCGCAATTTGCGCCACTATTCACTCAGCACACCAAACATAATGAGTTGCACCACCCCATACGCTGAAATGACTTCTACTCCTCTTTTTCACCTTCCTCTCGCCGAGAAACCCAGTTTTGATATATTATGATCCCCGTAACTCATTTTTTAGCCCGAGATATGCCCTTTCTAAGTTTTGCACCGTAGAACCTTCCTGATCGGCCTCCATCTTTGCATAGTTTCACATCCGAATCCTCTTAAGTGCTTCTAAAACACGTACTTAGCATCCAACACCTATAAATCATAAACACATGCAAAGTAAACGCGTTCCATACCAAAACACACATAAAAACATGTAGTTAAACACTATAAACCTAGGTTAGACACCCTCTCATCACCTATGTAGACGACATGTCGTCTGGACAGAGGCAACCTATCCCGACGACATGTCGTCGGTATAGGGTTTTTAAATTTTTTTTTTGTTTTTTATATTTTTTAATTTTTAATTTTTTTCTAGAAATATAAAATTTATAAAAACAAAAACCTACAAATTCAATAACATAAACCATTCAAAACAACGCAATATCATACAAACATTCAAATTGTTCAAATTGTCCAAAACACACAACCGAACCATAAAACCGAGAGTTTTTTGTGAAAATTGCTCCAAAAACCTCACAAAATCCGAAATCGCCGGAATGGAGGCTTGGGGAGAGTTTTGGGGTGGAAATGAGGAACTGCCTGCTGTTTTCCTTATTTGTTCATGATGAGACCTATATAGGCTCAATTGTCGTCGGTGTAGGCGGCCTATACCGACGACATGTCGTCGGCATAGGCTTTTGTAGGATTTTGACTGACAAATTAAAGAGCCTATACCGAACGACATGTCGTCGGTATAGGTTTTTTCAGATTTTTTTTTAATTTAAAAAAAATTACCACGAAACTTTAACCAATAAAAAAAAGAAAAATGTAAATCAAAATTAACCTATACCGATGATATGTTGTCGGTATAGGTTTTCACCAATGAAAATATGGGCGCTAGTTTTTTCCTTTATCTAACTCAACCCTATCCCGACGACATGTCATCGGTATAGGGTCTCCCATTCCAAAATTAGGGTTTAACATATCCCGACGACAAATGTCGTCTGAATAGGCGTTGTCGGCTTATAGTGATATTCTTCTAGGACATTTATTGTTTGAATAAGCGTTGTCGGCTTAGAGTGATATCCTTCTAGTGTATTATGTATCATCTTCTAAATATAAACACGTTTAACATAATAAGAATCCTCATTTATAAAGAAAGAGAGAAACCGACAAATTGTGGAAGAAGATATAGACGGAGAAGAAGTCAAATGCAAAACGTGTAAATTGGTTAAAAAAATACCTGAATTACAAACACTTATAAATTTTTAAATGCAAACATTGTAGATAATAATTGTTTCTCTCTCTGTATATTATGACTGGTGTATAAACTATTGGTATCTAAAATGTTATAAACATGCTTGTAAGTCTAGCATTTCTTAATTATTCGTTAAGAGCAAAATGAATAGTTTCAGAAAGAAAAAACGAGAATTCAATTCAAAATTATCAGAATAGCCTCTATCATGCTCCTGAAGAAGTGTATCTATGTAATTGTCTTTATCATCAATCAAAGTTATGGAATATCAAATATCAGTGAGACCTTATGATGATTACTCCAAAATTGTCTAAATATAGATGCTACTAATAGAACACCTTTTGCTACGGATGACCATTATGCTACGAATAGAACAAATCTGTTGCGGGTAGACATTTTGCCTACTAATAGAACACCTTTTGCTACGGATGACCATTATGATTTGTGTAGAAGTTTGTGCCTAACCAATATCATAAAGCTAGGCACTGTTTCTTCAGCAGATCATCAGAAGCTTTATAGAAGATCTGCAGTCCTTTTGCTTCAGTTATTGTCTTGTATTTTGTAACCAATGGTAGTATAGTTTCATGTTTAACAATGTAAATTAGATCAACAGTTTGTGTTGAACCTAAACCCTAGAATCAATGGTCTGTATTTATTCCAGGGAAGCCATCTAATACCTGAGATGGCTAGTAGAGCTCTTATATATGTATTAGGTTCTCACTGTAATATACATGCATTCATTACAAGTCTTGTAACCTTTTAGAGAATCAGTACGGTAGAGCTTGAAAGTGAATTCCTTTGTTCTTGTTTATTTGCTTATCATTCATGTACACCGAGAGTAGAGTTAGTTGTGATTGGTTCCACAGATCTTAACTAATCAACATGACCGTCTTATTCTTATTCTATTTTCAAGCTTTAATCACTACTCAACTTGAAGAACATGACATCTCAAAGCAACTTTAATGACATTGGAAGCACAAACAGGCCTCCAAGACTGTCATCTGGTGATGACTAGGATATGTGGAAGGCTTAGGATGAGAAGTTTCATATGTTTTCAAGATTATGGACTGTGGAGATCTATTCAAGAAGGACCATTTGTTCCAATGGTTACTTCTGTAGATGCCGGAGGAATGTTGTTCCAAAAGAGCCTTCAAAGTACTCTGAAGAAGACATCAAAAGAATGGAAGTTGATTTTAAGGCACTAGGGGCTATTCAAATGTCTATCTAATGAGATCTATCGTAATTTCAAAGAGTTCAAGAATACAAACGATTTATGGGAAGCACTAGAAGACATGTTTGCTGGATCAGATGAGGTGAAAGAAAACGTAAGGGATGTACTCAAAAAACAGTAATAAACTTTTCATATAATGATGATGAATTAATGACTACTCAATACAATCGTTACACATATATGGTGGGAGAGCTACAAAGTGCTGGTGTGAAAATTGAGAATGGTGATGTTTTGAAGAAGTTCATCAAATCTCTCCCTACAGCTTCGACAGTATATACTTATTCCTGGTATGTCAATTGTTTCTTGTTGCTTGTTTTGATTTGTTTTTTGTTTGCAAATACAACTTAATTGGATGCATAATTTCTTTTATTATCCTATTTTTTGTATTTAGAGTTATCGAATTATGTATAATATATTTTATTATCCTATTTATTTTGGTATTTAGGGAATAAATGGTTATTAATGTTACGTATAACTAATTTATTAGTTTATAAGTTATTGACTTATTGAAACTTATTATTGGTTCAATGATTTATTATTTTAACAATTATCGTCATATTAATAAAAGTTTATACTTTTAGGGCATCCGAAATCTCACTCGTAACAGACCCGTTAGGTTTTTGCTACTTCATATGAACAATTTTTACAAACAAAGGTGTAAATTCAAGGGAAAATATGACGATATTTAAAAAACGTGACAAGGTGTCATCATCAAGAACTTGCTATAAATTGGGACTCATCCTACAAGATGTAGTTACACCACCTCCTAAAACACACCCGTTACTTTTAGCCAAAGAAACAGTTCATGGGTTCAGAAAGATACGATGAACTCCATGGAAGCAACAATTGGGCTGGTCTTCTTGACCCTTTAGACCTCGACCTACGCAATCTCCTTCTCGGCTACGGTGACCTTTCATCGGCTGCCGAACGAGAATTCAATAAAAATGAGGGCTCTCTGTACAACGGCTACTGTTACTACGGCAAAAGCTCGTTTTTCAAAGGAATCATACTCCCTTGGGCTGATTCTAAGTACAAAGTCACTTCCTTCATCTATGCCACTGCTCATGTCAACTCTGTTCTTCCTTTACTCGATCCTGGCATGTCTCGTGAAGGTAGCGAATTCGACTCAAACTGGATGGGGTATATTGCGGTTTCTAGCGACGACTATATTAAGTTCATTGGCCGCCGTGAAATATGCATGGTGTGGCGTGGGACGGACACAACGTACGAGTGGATAGACGACATCGTGGGTGCAGAACCGGTATAAGCCGAGCCACTACTCCCCGGTACGGTCAGCAAGGAGCTAACAGGTGATTATTATCTAAATGTATAAATATTTCTGACTTGAATACGCAAACGTGGCAAGCGGATTAGCTCAACATGTATGAATATTCCTATGAACTAATAATTACCAAGTACAAGTAGCTTTATAATCCGCTGGTACAAGAAACGGACTCCTTAATCTGCTTGTCATGTCAGTCGATTGAAGCTAGAAATATTTAAACCTGCTACCTCGAAGAGGAGCAGATTGCCTGGAAACCATTTACTTTTTGCAAAATCTCACATTAATTAATTTTCACAAATTGATATCCGGATGCAGATACAGATGCACCACAAGTCCTGGGAGGATGGCTTACGATTTACAACACAAGTGACCCAAACTCCGAATTCATTCCCTCAAGTGCCCGAATATCAATGTATCAGCTTTTGACATCGCTATGAATGTCGTGACACCGGATATCAATGTATCAGCTTTCGTTTTTGCGAGTCCGCAAGTTGGGAACCAATCTTTCAAATCAAAGATGGAGGAACTACCTAACCTTAAGGTGTTGAGGGTAAAGAACGATCCGGATATCGTCCTGTTTTGGCCAAGCAAGATATTGAAGTGGGTGAGTGAGAACATATGGTCAAGTGTGCCAAGTGACTTTCTGGGATATGTTGATGTTGGCGTCGAGCTATTGATCGACACCAAGAAATCGCCATACTTGAAAAAACGAAGAGTTAAATGGCATGCTTCATCCAATGGTTTTTCATAACTTGCAGGGTATGTTGCATACTTTGAGTGGTTGGAATGGGAAGGATGGTGATTTTGATTGGGGTTTAGTGAAGAGGAGTTTAGGGTGGGTTAACATGTCAACTGATCTTCTGAGAAAAGAGTTCAAAGTGCCTGTGAATTGGTGGGCTGAGAAGAACAGAGGAATGGTACTTAATGAATATGGTGATTGGGTTTTATCGCCATTAGATCGTCGAGACCATGACTTACCGGTGTGAATTCTTGTGCGAGTTCACTTTCGATCAGGACAACAGATGGGTTCAAACCGAGACATAAGACTTGATGGTAATGTGTTTCTAGTAAATAAACATCTTTGCGAAACGATCAGAGATGTCTATGTGTTCACGTGCGCACGTAAACACTAACAATAAGCATATTAGTTATGGGTTGTGATTGTTTTTGTTGCATGATATTTCAATTTGATTGTAACGTGTTTTTAATTGTGAAACTTTTGTTGTCTATTTTAAACAATATAACTTTAATGTTTCCATGGGAATATATAACTTTAGTTTATTTCTTTCATGATTGAAATAAAAATCTAAAACTTAGGGAGGCGATGAAGAGATAGGGTGCGATGAATTTTTTTGGCAGTTTTTGACATGTGAAAGGATCGCATCGTGGGCAAAAGGTTGCTCTAATAAATGTTTGTGGTCCACAACCGGAGAACCAGATAGTAGATTTTTTTTTTAACGACAAACGAATATCATAAGTCCGGATATCAGGTAAACTCATTGGCGAAAAGCCACTTACGTTCGCAAACGCAGATAACGTTGGTGACCCGGTCCGCATACCATTCCAGGGTAAATCCACCACCCGAATGCCCACTGTGGTAAACCCCTGCTCACCTGAGTATATTGAATCAAGTGAGTCTCAAACCCATGACCTTCACATTGGAAGGCAATAGGGGTAGAGATGCACAAAAAATGGTTCTGAACCGGACCCGGGGGGTTTACCCGAAACCGGACCCGGTTTGAACCCGCTTTTCAATTGACCCGGTTCGTATTCCGAACCGGTTTACAAAATCCGTTGATTGACCAGTTCCGAACCTGTTTGAACCCACTTTTCAATTGACCCGGTTCCAACCGTTGGAAACGGTAAAAAACGTTTTTAACGACTATAAAGCCGTTATACCCGGTTTTTGAACTTTTTTTTTATTTTAGGCTTATAAATACTTGTTTCATGTTTTGGTTGATCACACAACTTCAAAACGTAATACCAAATGAAAAAAATTAAATAAACGAAAAAAAATATTCGCAATTCTCTCAAATCAAGCTCTCTTACTCTGATTCTACATTTCTTTCTACTCACTACTTATTTTCTTGATAATATCGTTGCCCCTCAATCACAATCTTCCGTCGGTTCAGCTAGCGTTCCTTCCCTACCGACCGTTGTTCGGGTTATTCCACCTAATAGGGCAAAGGAAACCTGGTGGTGCAACTGGGATTTGGTTGAGTTGAGTAACGGGACTCAAAAAGCTCGTTGCAAGTTTTATGGTGCTTTCTTAAACAAAGATTCGAACTCGACTCTAAATAAGCACATTGTGAAGAAATTTTGCAAGGCGTTGAAACAAGATCCGGATTCTCAACAAATACAATTGGGTAGTGATGGTGGAATATTTCATTACAACATGGATTTGGTTCAGGATCGAATGGCGAAGTTCGTCATTCAAGAAGCTTTGTCGTTCGACCACTTCGATAACCCTCGGTTGACTAACATGATTAGAGAGACTCTTCAACCTCGATACACCCATGTAAGTTGTACTACACTTAGACGTTATTGTTTAAAGTTATGGAAGCATGGCTGAAAGATCTAGTTTTAATTTTTGAAAATTTGAATACCGGTGTAAACTTAACTAGTGACGTTTGGTCTGCTCCACATGGTCTACCCGAATCGTACATTTACATCACTGCTCATTGGGTAGATCCTGCTTCATGGCAAATGATGAAACGTACAATTGTTTTTGAACTTTTCATGTATCCACATACCGGAGAACTTTTGTTTCATCTTTTAGATTATGTAATAACATTTTATAGGTTAGAAAATAAAATATTTTCAATGGCGTTCGATAACGCCTCAAACAACACTAGCGCCGTTGAAAATTTTTAACTAAAATATCTACCGATTTGCTGGTACAATTACGATGTGTTGCACATATTATTAATTTGGTGGTTCAAGATGGGCTCGCATGTCCACACCTTGTTTCGTTTAAAACCGGTTTTCGACAAATGATACATGATGTTTTTTAAAAAAAAGTAGAAAAATGTATACCGAGTATAAACAACTATGTAAGGATACGGGAAGAGTTTGTTTAGGTACTAATTGGGATGTACCTATTTAGTGTAATTTGACTTGTAGAATGTTTGAATCGGCATATAAACATCGGCAAACTTTAAAATCTTTTCATACTAGTCTTACGGAAGTTGGTGTAGTTGATCCATTTCCGGATGTAGTTTGGTAAAATGTAGAAGGTATAACCGATTTTCTAAGTGTTATCCTACTAGTCCATTGGTGCTTTCGAATTTGTATTTAATTTCTGAAACTTAAAAAAAATTGAAAATACAAACCGTATCTTTCAACAAATGATATCACCAATGAAAAAAATTTTAAAAATATTTTAAAGAACTACCAGTCGTTTTTACTTGTGCGACCGTTTTAAACCAGATTTTAAATGTCACGGGGTTAGAATTATTGATACAAGCAATAAGTAATAATTTACAAATGCACGAAGATGACCCCAATTGGACAACAAATAATTATTTTCAAATTAATTTAAAGTTCATGTATGATTTTTATTTAATTAAATAGGGACCTAACGTAAAGGTCACAACGAGTGTTGGACCATCGAGTTCAAGCGGTGGCTTGTTGGACCCGGTTTGTAACATCTCGGAAATTTATAAATTTGTAATTCGGGTTAGTGGACAACCCGAACTAGTATTAATTAAAAATGAGAGGTAAGATTTGTCACGCATGAGGTGAAATAACAACTATAACTAACACAGTGAGTTGTTTAAAAAGAGTTCGGGACCGAATCATGCGAAGTGAAAGTAGGGGGACCCGAAGCGTAACTCGCGAGTAGTATTTAAACCACTCTATGCGCAAACCGTAGACCATTTTGGCTAGGTGTGCATGACGGCAGGCGCAAGGGGGAAAGGCGAGAAGCCGACGACGAGGGTGATCGGGCGAAGAACGTAGTCGGCGACGCGGTGGTTTCCGATCGGGAAGCTTCGAAACGCAAAGAGGTAATCTCCTTTTTCCTAATTGTATTCGGTTTTAGATGGTTTTTTTGTTAGGGTTGCTTAATTGAAGTGTTATGGCCACTAGGAGGCGACATGGAAACGATTGGTGAAGGAAACGAGCGAAAACAAAAATCCGGCGAGGATTTCCGGCCAGTGTTTGTGTTTCCGGGGACGGAAGGCGGCGGAGATGATAGGAGGTGGAAGGGTTTGGCGACACGGTCGCGTGGATATATTATTTGTCCAATTCTGAGTTCGTTTGATAGGGTTTCGAGTAGCGCGAAGACAGACGCGTGAAAATGGACGAATCCGGCCACTGTTTCGTTTTCCGGCGACGGAGGCGACGGTTTCCGTCGACGGAGACTGTTCATCTGAAAGGGTTCGGTGATACGGACGCGTGGACATATAATTCGCCTAAAACGGAATCCATTTGGGTCGGTTTTAAACTACTCGAATATTGGCGCACAAAACCGAGCGTGCTGAATGACGAATCCGCGTTCTGGCAGCAGCGGTGGAGGCGACGGCCGACACCAATAATTTTTTGAGGTCGGGAATGTTGAGACGAATGCGTGAATAGGTAGATCGCGCGAAACGGAGCCTGTATGGTCGAGATATGAACAAGACAAGTTTTCTTCTCGCGTGGTGCTCGGCAGTTTCGTACAAAACCGCCTAGAACGGCTTGTACGCAAAGGTATGACCCCATAGAACTTTATATTCATTGTTGGGGACCATTTTGGGATATGAGAAAATTGTCGGGGATGACATTCGGGAACGTTTTTCGGTAACGTTAATTTAAAGGTTTTTGTATGCGATCGAGCACGTCGGTTGTACGGTTTGGGACAATTTAGACCGAGCTTGTAGCTGCTGGTCCAGAGTAAGTGGATTAGTGTTGTTGCGGTAAAAGGGTTGATCTGGGTAATTCGTTTGACGACAGGTTCGCGTTGGACTACGCGTTTACGGGTATGCCGCTTACGGAAGGAAAGCTTCACAACCGGTGAGTTTCTAATTCCCCCCACATCTTTAAATGTTTTTAATGTTTTTGGGGCTGTCATACATACGTATGAGACAAGCTTAATCCATTAAACGTGTTAAGGGTTTCGGGTTCTAATCCGATGTGTTTTTGAAATAAAATGATTATTAAGGAGTCGTAGGGATTATGATGTGTCTAGGGGAATATGTGAGCTAGAGATGAGAGTTATTAATGTGTGACGTGTTAAAGGTTGGTCGGGGAGAGTCGGGTTTTAAGCTAAATGCTTATGATTACATTATCCTAGTGTTATGTGTGGGGTGCATGTGTAGTTAACGAGTTATATAAGTGTAGTGTGATATTATATGTTTATATTTGTGTTGTGTGTTTTGTGTCGTTGTCATTGTGACACGACAAGTATTATGTTTGCATCGTTGTCATTATGGCACAGTAAACGGGATTGTGAAGGACGAAGTCCTTTGGGAAGTCACCAACGGTGACATTTATTAACAGGTTAATGATGAGCTCGAGGTGCGTCGAACGCCCTGACGAAGGAAACCCTGACGAGGGTGCAGTAATAAGGTATGTGTTTGCATGCTTACATATGTGTTAATTTGCATGCAAGTGATAAGTTATATTTATTGTGTGTGAGATAGTATTAATGTGATGTGTAGATGATATTAATGTGGCAAGTAGAGTTAGATTGACCGTTGTGTCAGGATTTTGATGCGGTGTTGATAACTGTTATGTCAGTTGATTGGTAAGAGCCTTAGTTAAAGTCGAGTAAGTCAAGGTCTAGGGTTTTGTTGTGGTTAACCAAGTGTTGAGGTAATATGTGTGCTAGAGTACGAGTTATTAGTATAGTAAGTTCGACCTATGTTGATGGAACTGCAGGATTATTATTATTATGAGATGAGTCTCGGGTGGTGAACGGTTATGGGATAACATGTGATAACAGGGGTTATCTATTCTTAATGAATTGTGAAACTATTTTATAAGGACCGTGAGTCCTGAGTAAAGTTTAAATAACTTTTGTGACGATTTGGCTTTTAATTAAATTAAACTATTATAACTCACTCAGCGTAGCTGACTTTGTGTGTACGTTAGATTGTTTTTACAGGTGAGCTTTGTGTTGACGTATCTTGACTTGAAAGCGGTACTACTCGGATTGGTGTGCAAGCATTCGTGAGGTAATTCATGAAGATAACGATGTTATACAATATTTAAAGATTTTTGAAAGACTCCCGCTGTAATTTGATTAATAATAGTTATATTTAAAAGAGGATGACCCGTTATGAGAACCAACTGTAGGATACCCGGGTCGGGGTCTTACACGGTTCGAGTATTGTTAAATTATGTCTGAACAGAGACGGCTAAATGAAAAGGGGTAATGCCTCATCAAGCGAGCTTGCGAGGTATACTGGATTAGATGTTATATCCAATGTGCCCGAAGAAGAAGAAGCTAGCAAACCTGATCTTTTGGCTTGGTGGAAAGGAAAGGAATCCCAATTTCCTATTCTTGCCGCCATGACCCGTGATTTACTAACCGTCCAAGCTTCTACGGTAGCTTCGGAATCTGCTTTTTCTCTTAGTGGCAGAGTTTTATCGTTACGAAGGACAAGACTAACCGCTGAGTCGATAGAGATGTACATATTTGTTTAAAGGATCATTTGGACGCGGCCGATCGTATTCAACACAAGACAAACCTCTAAGACGAAATAGTACTTGAAGGAAGAGTACACGACGAAGAGGTGAAGGACTATCCTCCGGCATATCCGATGAAGAAATCGCACAAGAAGAAGCGATTCATTCGCAATGGAGTATAGGAATAAACGTCTATAAATTTATAACGAATGTTTGTTTTTTTATTACTATATAAAATAAATAAGATAATGCATTCTGTTTTGTGTGGGGAATAAACGTCTACAAATTTCAAATATTGAAAAAATAACAAAAAAATTTGTGTACCCGAACCGAACCGGACCCTACCCTACCCGGTTCTATTCGGGTAGGGTTATTCATCTCTAAAGTCGGGTCCAGTTCGTACCCGGTTCTTCCTTAAACCAGGTTCAGTTCTACCCGAATGGCCCCAATACCGGGTCCGACCCCAAAACCCGATTTATGGATCTCTAAATAGGGGTGCCTCCTCGAGGGAGTCCATTAATGGTCGAGATTGAGTAAAGTAATACAAACAAATGATAATGCTTGTTAAATATTTGGTGAACTTTAATGATGTCCATGGGTAGGAGAGGACAAACGATAATATGTTTATTTATAATTGATGATTGCAAACGATTTTCATGTTTTCGTTATGGGAGGGTTTGATTGACACGAACCGACAGATATTTTGGTATATGAATTAAAATCACTTACAAATAAGATTTGATCGTCATGTATTAGTAACTTTTTTTCGTGTTAATGATAAACAAACTTATTACCGTTATGGTAACGTGACGAGCCGAATCTATTATAAGCGAACAACATCATTGTCGGTATTGATATTACCGAAACCCGTATTGGTATTCGCTTTTATGTTTTTTTTACATTTTCATTTTCTACCCTATATACTATATATAATATGTTTTTTTGCCCGTTTCATTTTCTATTAATTTCCTTTTCCTTTAACAACTTTCGTTCGTTAACATTTTTCAAAATACAGGTGCGTGACTGTTTTTAGTTTTTTTTTCACCGTTCCGATATAATTTTTTTTTAAAACGGAGTTGTATTCAAAATCGAGTTTTTTTTGTATCGTTTCCTATAGCGAGTGTCGTTACCTTTGTGGTACCGTGACGAGTCGAAAATATTATGAGCGAACAACATCATTGTCGGTGTTGGTATTATCAGAACTCGTACCGGTATTCGCTTTTATGTTTTTCGACGACCCGAACCGGTAATTTTTTTATTTTGTTTTCTTACTTTTTTATTATTTAGTTTTATGATTCTTTTTTATTAACGTTATTTTTATCGTTAAGCCTACGTTTGCATTTAAATTTTATTAACGATTGGTCCAACACTCGTCGCAAAACGCGGGTATAACCATCTAGTTAAATTTTATTGGAGAAATAAAATAATTAAAAACAACCATATAAAACGTGTGAAGAAGAATGTCATTTTACTCTACACAACAACATACTCCCCCGCTAACACAAGCTTCATCAGGTTTACAAATTCCAAGACCCGCACTGCTACTTCCTAACTTCGTGCATAACACATCACAATCTACGTCTGAGCAACATGTTGTTGTACAAGGATCTTCTAATATTCTCCGTGCTCCTATAAATAACAATAGAATTCGTTTAATTACCCATTTCATAATACCTTAAAATCTATATAGCTAACTTACGTGTGTCAATTGCATGAGTTGATATAGATGATGCAATTATGAGTACAAGAAGAAGAGCAACAAATTTGACGGATGCCATTTTCTAAGTCTTTTAATAAAATGTTAGTGCTTTCTTTGAACATATAGTTTAGGATTTATATACTTGAAAATTAATTGGGATTAATTTTTTTGTAACTCCAATAAGTAACAGAAATTTAAGTATGGGATTAATTTTTTTGTAACTCCAATAAGTAAGAGAAATTTAAGTATGGGATAAAAGGAGATTCAAAATCTCAACCTTAATTGTACTTGAAAATTAAGTATGGGGATTAATTTTTTTGTAACTCCAATAAGTAAAAGAAATTTGAAACGCAGAAGAGGTATTTCCTAGCGATGTTTCACTCGGTAAACTTGTCAACAAAGGACCATTTCCTCAGCTAGAAAGAAATCTATACCAACGATGTGTACAGTAGGTTTCCCCGCTCATGCTTCTAAGCATACAAGTGGAAACAATTTTGGGGACACTCATAAGCCCAAATATTCCTAGATCACCCATTCTTGGATGTTTGAGCAGCGGTTCCTAACAACGATTAAACTGACATACATTCGCGTACACCATGGGTTTCTAGAAGCGTACATATTCCAAACACATGTGAAACCATGCGAACTAGAGGTGACAATTTTGATCCATTATTCAAAGAAAGGGTTGATTTGGGTAAAAAATCAATTATATATGGGTCAATTTGGGTCATATTAGATTAGTCAACCGGTCAATTTGGTTCACATCAGATTAGTTGACGGGTCAATTTGAGTCACCTCAAATTAGTCAAAGGGTCAAAATGTATTATAAAACTTGTTAACTTAAAAATAATGCAAATGGGATAGCCACCCCACCAACGTCACGCCACCACCCACCGCCACCCACTCTACCACCGCCTCGCCACCACCATCCCCGCCGCCCACCACCGTCACATTGGTGCGTCGGCGCCCCTCCCACCCCTCCCCCGCTGCTGCCGCCCCCCCGCTTCATTCCTCCCCCCACCGCTGCCCCCGCCACTAACACCTCCCCTTCCCACTACCACCACCCGACGTCCTGCTGCGTTCGACTCTTTGCCGCCGCCACCACCCGATGCCATGTTGCCACCCACCCACCACCGCCACCCGCATTCGCCGCCAACCACCCGCCACCGCCTGTCGCTGCGACCTACCCCGCCCCGCTCACACCCCCACCCCCACCACCCAACCGCCACACCCCCAACCACCGCCACCACCCACCCCCACCCCACCCCCACCCCCACACACCACAACCGCCTCCCCACCCCACCCCCACCCGCAACACCCCACCACGCCGCCACCCGCCTGATCGCCGCCACCACCGCCTCCGCCCACCCCCACCCCCCACCCTACCCAATGAACTTACTATAGCTCGTTTTTTATCTTCTATAATCATGTTATGTTATATCAGACAAGCATACATTGCATTTCGAATTTTCTCTTTCGTCCACATACGTGTGGGATGACTAATTATATGTCATTTCTTTTTTAAGACACCGAATGCCCGTTCGATATATTTTATCGTCGACTCTTGAGTTCTTTTAAAGTGGCGTCTTTTTTCATCCATTTCTTGAGGACAGGTAAATGCTTTGACAATAGTAGCCTATTCTGGGTAAATACCGTCACCCAGATAATAACCAAAATTGTATTCATTGTCATTAGCAATAAAAGAAGACTCGGGTGCAACGTCGTTCTCGATATCGTCGAAAATCGGTGACTGGTCTAAAACATTTATATCATTGTTTGATCCTACAACACCAAAGAATGCATGTCAAATCCAAAGATCGTTCGATGCAACGGCTTCGAGCATTAATGTGGGCCGAGGATGGTCTCCGTGTTGGTGTTGACCTCGCCACGTAGTAAGACAGTTATCCCACTCCTAATGCATGCAGTCGATGGTACCAAGCATACCCGAAAGTCCATGGACAAACTCATGTGCGTCGTACAATTTCTGTATATCAACTTTCGTCGGTTTCCTTAAATATTTTTTTCCCATACAAGTTAATTATACCTACACATTATAAAAAGTAATTTATATTTTACCATACTAAATTAGTTTATATATAAGTTTAGAAATACCTTCACAAAAATGGAAAAGACTATCACGCGATATTTTATCCGCCATCTTCAAATAGTCATCCATTGAGTCATCTGACTTCCCGTACGCGAGTTGTCGAATTGCCGACGTACACTTTTGTAAAGCA
This sequence comes from Smallanthus sonchifolius, assembly GCA_023525975.1. NCBI lineage: Eukaryota > Viridiplantae > Streptophyta > Magnoliopsida > Asterales > Asteraceae > Smallanthus > Smallanthus sonchifolius. The sequence goes on from CM042034.1 coordinate 77,964,296, forward strand.
GTGAACCCAAGCCTCCTTCGGGCGTCCTATTTTTGTTGGAAATATTTGAACTATCGTTCTAAATCCCCAACAATTCGAAGGAATAACGGACGACTCATTCTAAACCGACGTTTAAAAGATTTATCGTTATAATTTTGATTTTTCGTAAAATAATCTCTCACTAGAATATCATTTGCAGCCGCACGATCCCGGTTGACTCGGATTTGTCTTGAAACTCTCGAAGATTCTTCGACTAGATGATTTATAAAAATCACTGACGCTTGAACCGCACTTACGAAAAGCTCTTCGTCATCCGATGAGTTGGATGATGAATCCGATGATGAAGATAAATCTATTGGAACTTGAAACAAGTAGAGAGTAATTATAAATATATAGATTGTAGGATTTTAAAGAAGTGGTAATTGGTTTGTATATATAGATAGTTTAAAAAAAATTATTTAATTCATCCTCCAACGGATACATTGACTAGCCAATAGCTAGTTTTGACCAAAGTAATTCCTCTCATGCCGGTGAACACTACCACCTTAGCCTCTCCACGCCCCCCCCCCCCTAACCCACCAACGGCGCGGTGTTTCACGCCCGTGATGGGTGAGGTGGCACCGAGCATTACGCACAGTCTTATGTAACCGGTCCAAATAAGAGTATGGGAGCTCTTTGGATCAACTACTCATCACTCATTCAATTTCGTATTTATTTATTACACATACTCTTCACGGGAAATTAGAGTCTGGTCACAAAAAACTTCTATTCTTACTTGACGAAACTAACGGTTGTTTGATGGCCGACTAAGAAGTGAAGATGTGAGCATCATGTTCATCATCTGCAGCAGTACACAGATCTTTCTAGCAACCATAAAGTTATGTGCATCTAGACCAACAAATTGAGTAATTGCTTAAGAAAAGTTGCAAGAAGGTTGGGTATGGAGGTTGAATCAAAGTTATGTGCATCTAGACCAACCATAAATTGTTTATTATGCAGTTTGTTTGTTGTTAAGCCCTGACATAATAGAACTTACTTTCACTAATTAAAACTTTTATTAATCATAGCAACATATAACTATTCCTGTCTAAAGTTAATGAAAAATCATATTTCAACACTTCTAATTTTTTATAGAATAAATATGGTGAAAAAAAAAATCATATTTCAACCACCAAGGTTTTTAGCTTCTACTACTGTTTGCTTTGCGTTCCTATACAACGATGCTAACATGGCACTGCCCGCCGGCCATATTGAGTTAAATATTCTAAGTGGTTTAAAGAAGTCAAGCAGTTGGTTGAAGGATCAGAAAACAACTTGTCACCACATAAAAAAAGAATGATATACCGTGCACGTTGTATACACTGCAAGTCTGTTGCAGCAGGTTGAGGAAGATAGATTTATAATTGCTTTAAAATACAATTTAACTTTATTAAATTACTTTTTATATCACCAACCTAAATTTTTTAATTATTTTATGCATGGTAAAAAAATTTAAACTTTTATACTTATTTCATATAAATATGTATGTTTATATACATAAAAAATAATTAAACTAGTTTTTTTATATTTAAAAGTTTCCTACACATGTGTAGGTAAACAAACCTACACATGTGTAAGTATGTATATAAACGAAATTTGTTCATATTTGTTTTGTTTAAATTTCATAAAAAACGAATAAACATTACATTTATATCATTATCTTATATTTTAAAACGGATGGTCCGCTCTTGATCCATCATAATCGAGGTATATTAGCTCACTAGCTTAGATCCCGTGTACTACACACGGGGTGAAAAATATTAATACATAAAATTCTTAAATCTTTATCTGTATATTTTACTGGTGTAAAAATATATCATATACTAATGATAGAAAACGAAATTCAGAATATGTAAAAACTAATATATAATTGTGTTTTGAAAATACTTAACTATTTAATTTATTTTGATTTTCATTTATTATTTGATTGAAAATAAAAGTTACATAATTAGATTTCAAAGATTCTTATAATAAGGGATAATTTAAAATAAATGTGTTTTATTAGTATATCATATATTTTCTTTAAAAATATATTATTATTAAAGATGGAGGTGCATTTAATAAAAAAGATAGACGGGAAAAAAATGATGAGCATGAATATAAATGCGACATGTGGCATTAAAAAACTTTATTTATTATATAGTATAGATTGTAGTTTGTAATGCCATCAGGTCTTTGGTCTGGTGGTCAGGGGGTTTTGCCATAAGGCTTTACTCCTGTGGAGGTCTCAGGTTCAATCCTTATAAGGTGCACTTCATAATTTCAGGAACACCCTCTATGGCAGGACTTGAACTCTGAGCTAGGAGGGGTTAGCGTCATCCTAACCGACATGTTGTTCTAAAAAAATAATAAGTTAATTGCCATCAGGTCTTTGGTCTGGTGGTCAGGGGGTTTGCCATAAGGCTTTCCTCCTGTGGAGGTCTCAGGTTCAATCCTCCCAAGGTGTAATTCATAATTTCAGGAACACCCTCTATGGCAGGACTTGAACTCTGGGCTAGGAGGGGTTAGCGTCATCTTAACCGACATGCCGTTCTAAAAAAATAACAAGTTAATTACATTGTGTTCAATATCATTACACAAACACAGTCATCAAACATTTATAGGCCAGATTTAAAAAGTTATAGGTATAGGTGGGTTAGGTTATTGTAAAAGGGTTTTAAAAATAAGAAGGGTAAAAAGGATTATGGGCTTGACATGTGTCATTTTATTATTTTTAAAGAGAGGGCATAATGGTCATTGTGTAATATGCCAGGTCATTGTGTAATATAAGGTCTGATATTATACAATGACCAGACCTGATATTACACAATGAGCAAATTACACAACGACCAGACATATTTGAGTGAATTACACTATAATGAGCAAATTACACAATGAGCTGCAAAACATAAAACACAATATTAAATACATATAACACAATGATGAAAAATATTTGAAAAAATGAACATATTACACAATGAGCGAATTACACAATGACCAGACCTTACATTACACAATGACCTGACATGTTTGAGCGAATTACACAATGAGCTGGAAAACGTAAAACACAGTCATGAATACATATAACACAATGATGAAAAATATTTGAAAAAATGATAAATACATATAACACAATGATGAATAACATTTGACACAATGACCAGACTTGACATTACACAATGACCAGACCTGATATTACACAATGAACTGATATTACACAATGACTTAGCAAATTACACAATTAGCTGGAAACGTAAAACACAATGATGAATACATGTAACACAATAATGAAAAATACTTGATAAAATGAGCAAATTACACAATGAGTTAAAAAACGTAAAACACAATGATGAATACATATACACAATAATGAAAAATATTTGATAAAATGAGGAAATTACACAATGAGTTGGAAAACGTAAAACACAATGATGAATACATATAACACAATAATGAAAAATATTTGATCAAATGAGCAAATTACACAATGAGTTGGAAAACGTAAATGTCACACCCCGGATTTAACCTACCCGGGCGTGCGACCAACGATTGGTACCTGTCTTATTATATTATCAGAGTTTTATAAATACAGCAGAATATTTTTTTATAACTCAGGATCTTTTCAAAAGACGGGGAATCTCCCGTTTCATTTCATTTCATAAACAGGGATAAAACCTGATATTGTTCACAAACGTTTAAATTACAAATCAAGGTTTAACATGAGCCATTTCTTTCAACTGATGTCTAGGGTGGATATTCCCTTTTTCATGACATCATAATTCTGATCATTCCATGGCTAATCAATAAAATCATCATTGGTTACCTGTAAAACGTTTGAAAATATTTTATCAGTATAAACTGGTGAATAAGTATATTTAAAATCATAATCTGACAAGTTTTTATAAATAAAACAATTTGCCCATAGTTTTCGGTCAATTTACACAGTCAATTTTCTAACCACTAGTCACACCAGGGACATTGGACATATTTTTACGTCTATTCAATAGTCTGCCTCTCGCCTCAAGCGACATGTCTTTCACAACAACCTAGGGTTCAACCCCTAGCCCTGTTATAGTGTCTCATCTGTAACACGTATACATGTGACTCTATGGGCTGACTGATATATAGTAAACCACCTTATGCAACGAATGGTCGTATAAATTCATTCAAGTCAGTTCATAATCAAAACCATTTTTATTTTTGAAATCATTTTATAAAAATACAAGTATTCACCTTGACAGAGTCTTGGCTTAATGAGCTTCTAAAGTGAGAGTCCTAGTGGGCAGCGTGTCTACTTAGGTCGTCTAGCTTGGATTTTCCGAAAGCTCGTTTCCTAGCTTCTTGGCTTTCTCCTACGATACCCGACACCTCGGGAACTTAAACGTATGAGCGGGAATGGTTTTGAGAGAGTGGAAATAGTGTAAAAGGCTCTGGGAATTGAATTGTGAGTACGAAATTCGTTCAAACTCGAGTTTGCTATTTATAGGCTGAAAATGGGTCTGTAGCGGACCGTTATGGTAGCGGGTAGCGGTCCGCTACCGCCTAAACCCTAATTAGTCAACATGACACGTGTCGGATTCCTGTGTTGCATCACAAATTGCGGCTAGCGGACCGTTAAGCTACAAGGTAGCGGTCCACTACCCAACTCAAGGAGCCGTAGCGGACCGACATGAATCTGGTAGCGGTCCGCTACCTGTGACACGCGTCAGAAGCCCTAATGAGTCATCAGGACATGTGTCATTATCTCATCATTGCCTTTGGGACTACGTAGCGGACCGTTATGCATATGGTAGCTGTAACATTCATGATTTTACTTGTATTATTTTATTCTTACAATAATGACATTTTCAATTCAATCTTGTACTCCTTCAACGCAATATGTTACATTCATTATTATTATTCTAAACATGTATTTTAATGATAAATAAATATGTAAATACGCATACATCTGATTTTATTAAATGAACCATTTACACAATTTCAAATTTCTATTAAATAAATGCTTATTTTCTTTATAAATAATTAGATCTTTTTATATAAATGTTATAATAAATAAAATAGATTTTTATTTGGTCTTAAACCCCATTTTTCGCCAATTTTGACTTTCAAAAGTCAAAGCAGCCCAATTCGTGATAATCCAGGGCTGCCTTCGACCGAATACTTGTTGGTTTGGACTCTTCGTGAATTCTCAAGCAGCAATCGATCCAATCCCGGCCCAAACATCAAGCAAATTCTTTCAATTTAGCGGGCATGATTCAAAATTCAAACAAATTTGACTCCTCAAGTCAAACCGTATCAATCCGTGTTTAATTCGTGTAATTGACGCGTATTGGACCCCCGAAATCATGCATGATTGATCTCGACTGAATCCAGACCTCAAACCTGACTCGATTCATCCAAAATCGAACCGAAAATGCGTGATTAAATCCCGATAGTCATTGTTTTCCAAATCACAATCAAACGGGGTGATTTGAACGAAATTAATTAAATCAAACCACTCATTCACCTTCGTGAACTGTCACACAAACGCTCTCAACCCTCAATCGATTAACATTTCGCCTCTAAAGTCCTGTCGAGTACCAAGATCAGTCGGAGCTTCATCCCTATCGTTCTCGCACGTCCCTGCTCCAAATTACGTAAGTCTTGTGTCGTTATGTTCGTTTCTGAGTCCTTGTCAAAAGCCCCATATCAATTTGCAAGAACAGAACCCATAAACCAAAAATCAATTTAGGGGTCTTGTTTTTATCGTACGAATCTGAATTGGGGATTTTGATTAAACCGAATTTCCGTATTATAAAATTTTGGTTTACTAACAAGACCAGCGAACCACCTAGTTCAGCCGGTTAAGACACTCGGACCTGAACTAGGCGGTGTGGGTTCGAAATCCACGGCCAGCGCGACCGCCCTGACTTTTTGGGCCCTCATTAAAAACCAAAACCGGTCCCATCTCCGTCGCGTGTTAAATCGATTCGGAACCAAATCATTTACAAGACCCGTCCGTTGGCCCAGTGGTTCGTCTCATCCAACCTTCACAGAATTGACCCGGGTTCGAGTCCCTGTGGTCTGGTTATTTTTTTGAACCCGTTTTAAGGCGCCAAAAACATTAAAAAATTTATTTTTATAAAACCCACTTTTATTAGAACAGAATAAAGCAATGTTTTTAATTTTTGTACAAAAAATCCCTATTGTTATAAATCTAGTTGTTAATTATTCAATCTAAATTAAATATTTTTGGAGTAATTAATTTAACTAATAGTATACATTTTAATGACAAAATTTTATAAATGTTTCTTGAAAAGTTTTATAAAATTTAAATTATATATTCAAAACTAATAAAACTATATCTAAATATATATAGTTCTATATACTTAAAGAATACATGTAAATTGTAATTAAATTTATTTATTTCAAATGATAAATAAATGAACAAATTTACTTATTATCTATATAAATTACTTTTACAAATACACTTAGAGTTTGAATTATATTTAAGGATTATTAATGTGAACACATATTTACATCTCTCTATAAATAAATAAATAAAGTAAAAAAATATATTATTTATTTAAATTATAAATATAATTTTCACACTATTTTTCTAACTAACTAAATAAATAATAATTGTTTAATTTATTTGGTTATTCAAACCCAAACCCCAATTTCAATTATTTTAATACTATTCATTTTAATCCTTCATTTATAAAACTCCCCATTCAAGTACAAATTGCAATCATCTACACACATTTTTTCAAATTGCAACTCAAACCCGTTGTACACACATCTATTGTTACCATAGACTTGACCATAGTCTATTGAGCATATTATTAACCTAGATTCATATACATTACACTCTAGGTTAACGTTGTGAGTTACAAGGATCACTTTGCTACCTATTCTCGCGTACTAGCTACACCCTTGATTCATGTGAGTTACATAGCCCCTTTTTCGTATTTACATATTTGGGGTGAAACATGATTATATTCAAATACTATTTGCAATTACACACGTACAATTCTATAATATGATCATATGTGTTTATTTGTGCTTTATGCTTGAATGCTAATTGTTAATGCTACATATACAGGATATACACATGCAAACACAAATACATTACTTCAGGCTAACATGTGTTGTTAGGCCCTACATTAGGATAACATGTGTTGTTATGCCCTACATTTACATCAGTATAACATGTGTTGTTATGCCCTACATTAGGATAACATGTGTTGTTATGCCCTTCAATTACAAAGTTTCATTTGTGCATCTAGCTTAACTTAGATTCTCCATAAATGCTTTATAAACCATGCATCATATGAATTGTACACAAAACATTTGAACTTTACTTGTAGTGTCAAAACCTATGTATGCTCACCAACTATTTATAGTTGACCCTCTCATTTTATCATGTTTCAGGTACAGTGTTGAGTTAAGATTTCAAGTCGCTTCACTTAGGATTGAGGACCTAGTTTTAAATTTAATAAAGTTATCCATGTATTTTTATTCTTGTAAGAGTTGTACTTGATTACTTGAGCTATGAAATGAAAGTTATTGTTTAATTATCACAACTTTAGTAAACCATGAGCTTATGAACAGTCTACATGTCCCGCCCCGACGTTTCCGCCGTCGGTTGGGGTGTGACAGTAGCGGTCCGCTACCGATGAAAATTCTGAAATTTTCATTTTTAGTCCTTTATCTTTTCTGTATTTATACTTATGGTTCTTTAACTTATATATTTTTTATTTTTGGCACGAAAATTTTATGAATGTTACAGTAAAACACAATGATTAATACATATAACACAATGATGAAAAATATTTGACAAAATGAGTATATTACACAATGAGCAAATTACACAATGACCAGATCTTACATTACACAATGACCTGACATATATGAGCGAATTACACAATAATGAGCAAATTACACAATGAGTTGGAAAACGTAAAACACAATGATAAATACAAATAACACAATAATGAAAAATATTTGATAAAATGATGAATACATATAACACAATGATGAAAAACATTTGACACAATGACCAGACCTAACATTACATAATGACCACACCTGATATTACATAATAACCAGACCTGATATTACACAATGAACTAATATTACACAATGACCTGACCAATTACACAATGAGCTGAAAATGTAACTTTTTTTTTCGTTTTTGTATATAATGACACTATACCCGTTTTAAAGATAAAAAACGCTAGTTTTTATGGTGTGATTTTTTTTTTAAAATATAATGTCGTATGTAAAAGTTATGAACGTTTAAAAAAGAGGGGGGAACTTGATAAAAAGTCAACAAAAGTGGCCAAGAATAAAATGCCCTTCTAATAACTTTTTCTCCTACAATTTAATCTCAACCATTAAATGTTTTCTACAATTTGATCTAGTGAACTTTTTCCATGTATAATTACGTAATTTTTATTTTGTATTAAGTTTGGACACTCACTTGGATTATGGTTGCTTTTGAAATTGGCTAGCAGTGGTCTCATGGTGGCTTTTGAAACTGGCTCTGGTGGTGTTTAACTGGTCTCGTTTGTCCGCAAAGTCCAAACAGAGACAACGGTGGTGTTTAACGAGACCAGTTAAACACCACCAAATCCAATTTCAAAAGCCAACACGAGACCACTACTATCTTGGCTCGACTTTCCGGCGGTTTACAGATGTCCACGTCATATAAACTCTAACGGCGTTAAGTTTTTTTAACGGGGGGTCCAATGTAAAAAAATAGTTTGAAAGTAGGGACCGGTGATAAGAATATTCTCAGTTGAGATTATTATTGACCAATTGATAAAATATGAGATTATTAAAATCCAATAATCCTTAATTTATTCTTTTGTCTTTTTTTCTCTTTTGACAATTTAATTTTACCACACAAACCATTTATCTATACTACTATATAAAAATATTGGAAGGACAATGTTTATAATTTATCAAAAATTTAAAGATACTTAACATAAATTGTTGTGCATAAGGTATATTTTACCAATGCATAAAATACGTTCAATTACCATTTAACTTCATTTTTACAATAAAAGTCTAACCCTCAATAATTATCATTATTTAGTGCACATGAGATTATTTAATTCACTATATTAAATATTATTTTATTTATAATACTTAAATTAAGATTTTAAATTTACATTTACTATTTATATTTTTATAACTAAATACTATTTAAATTAAGTATTATCTTATTTAAATGCTTAAGTATATAATTACTAAATAGTATTATTTTATTTGTAATACTTAAAATTAAGATTTAAATTTATATTTACTATTTATATTTTTATAACTAAATGTTAGAGTTAATTACATGGATAGTCCCTGTGGTTTGTTAAAAGTAACAAGTTCAGGTACTAATAGTTTGAAGTTGCAAGTTTGGGTACTAACTTTTATTTTTGTAACACTATTAGGTACTAAGACTAACGTTCGTTAACTTTTTTGTTAAGTTGGAGTTAAATAACTTTTTTACCCTTTGACTATTTTTAATAGGGACTACCTATGTAACTGTTACTATTAACTGGGACCATTTATGTAAAAGTCACCATTTCCTTGTTCTCCTATCTTCCTCATTTGACCTAAAAACATCTCCTCCACCACTGCAACAGTAGCCTCTCCCTATCCCATTTATTTCCGGTCGCCGCCCCTGAAAGAACTCCAGCGATTGAGACCTGTCTCCTGTGTCGGATTCCTTTCACCATCTTATATTCGACTTCCTCTTTGGATTATCAAACGATGATGGTTCTCATTATTCTCTCAAATTTGCAGAGTTGTGTCCAAATTGTTGACTACACCATTGCATATATGAAGCCACCGATTGCAAGATTTCAAGGTATGTGAAGCTAATTTGTTCTCTGTTTGAACTGAATGTCAAATCATGAGAGATTTTGAAATGGTGAGTTATAGTGGCAAAGGGGTAAGGTTAAAGGTGCAGTAGCAATTAACGTCTTATGTTTGATCACAGAACCCAGAAATTCAAAATTGAGGGCTTACACAATGACGATGGTGGAGAAAGAGATGAGGGGGCGTGGATTTGAACTGGACATTGTTGTGATTATGTGTGAAGAATATGATTTAGATTTAAGTTTATTTATTTAATATTTTATAGAAATTACACAAATGATCCCTATCATAAAATAGAGTTAGTTATATAAATGGTCCCTTAAGTAATTAAAGGATAATTTGGTCATTTTATCTAAACTTAACAAAAAAGTTAACGAACGTTAGTCTTAGTACCTAATAGTGTTACAAAAATGAAAGTTAGTACCCAAACTTGCAACTTCAAACTATTAGTACCTGAACTTGTTACTTTTGACAAACCACAGGGACTATCCATGTAATTAACTCTAAATGTTATTTAAATTAAGTACTATCTTATTTAAATGGTTAAGTATATAATTACTAAATATTTACATAGTTATAATAACAATAATAATATAATAATACCCAAATATAGTCCGTTTTTAAGACAGTTTAGGTTATATTGCTCTTCAAAAGAGACTCGGTGATACACGACGTTTTGTGCGGACAAACCCACTAGTGTAATTAATTTAAAACAAAACGAGGAACAAAAATAACATGCCATTTTAAGACGAATATAGAACAAGGGACGGAATTGGCGAAGAAGACTTAGACAAAAAATAGTAAAATTAAATTGATGAAGAGGAAATAGGAATAAAATTTCACTAGGGAGACAAATCTTGGACCGATTCACGAAGACCAACGACTGATCATCGAAGGTGAAGACAAACTAGGGACCAATCGACAGAGAAGAAGACAAACTAGGGACCGCGTGATGAAGATGAGACAAAATAGTACTATATTGAGTCCATAACACTAACCCCTAACCCTTACTCCTCTTCTCCACCATCAAAACCACCAAATATATCAACCGATTGATCAATAACAAAATTGTCATCACCGTTCAAAAAAAATATAACGAAATTGAACCCCAACCCTAACACACACCATCGAATCTACTCTTAAAATCATAGTGAGAATGAACTAGAAACATACCTTAAGGTAACTTATGCATAGTTTAGACGAGGGTAATCAATCTACTCCTATATTCGTAACCAGTATGAACCAATTTGAGGCCGAAAAATCTACTCTTGCACAAGCACGAATAATCTAAGTTGTTGACGGTTTATAAAGCTTGAAACTTGTTCTGCAATGTCGTCTAGGATGGAGATACCCACTGGTATCATTGATTTATCTTGCGTTGGCTTTTTGGTGGGTTCTTGACTAGAAACTTAACCGGAAAATGAGAGGGGGCGAGATAGGGTAGGTATCGAGGGGGGGGGGGTGTCAGGTGGGGTTTATATTTGTTATTGCTTTTTTATTTACTAACTAATTTTAGTAAATAAATAGTCTCTTAGATTTGCAAATCGGTAAAATAGTCATTTTATGCAAATTTAACACATGTTTTAGTGGAAGTTAGTGTTATATCTCAAACTTGTTACAACATCAAAACCACGTCATCTAAACATGTAACTTTTAAAACTTAGACTCCAAAGGTGTGGATCAAACCACATGGACTATTTGTGTAATTAACTCTTAAATTAACCCATATGAGGACAACTTATATGGTCCACTTTTAATTAAGGTTGTAGTTTTAAATATTTGTCTCGTTTCGTATTTATTATCTTTTGGCCCTTTAAGGTATAGGGTATGGAGCAAAAACTCTCGTTGTCTTGTCATCTAGAGGGAGACGATGTTCCAGCTCTCTCGATTTCCTCCCCTCTTCACAAAACTTTCTTCCTATCGATGAACACATCCCACCACTCCCAAAGTAAATCTCCACTTTGTTGACTAATCCTCTTTGTATGCCCGTCGAAGGGTACCGTTCGATGATGAAACTTACAATGCATACCAATAGATAGTTCCTTACCCTGAACGCATACAAGTCAACTTACATGCTTAGTGAAATGCTAATATTTGAAAAACATGATTAGTTATTTTAGTCATTCGTAATTCTTAATTACGGTCTCTCTATGCCAGTGATCATCCCGGATAATCTTAGATTATTATTTCATAAATAATAATTCACTTTTCGGTTTAACTTCGTGTAAGTCCCGTTTAACACTTAAACGTCCTTTAATATATATTGTTGTTCGTGATGTAACTCTTTGGATCTTATATCGATGGCAGTGTTGTCGAATGTCGTTATTCGGACATATAAGTCCAACAGTATTTATATATATATATAATGTTTTTAATATTTTTTGATACAAGAGTATTTTGGTTATTTTTAAAAAATTTAACAGAAAACTTAACACACATCCACTACAGGGACCACATGTGTTATGTTTTGACAAAATTATAAACCGTCAGTATAGTTTTTCAAACTTGAACACCATACTTAAAATTTGTGCAAATTACATAGATCATACGTGTAATTAACTCCATAATTATAAAGAGTCTATGTTTGGAAAGGGTAAGCCTAACATCCATGAAAGTTGAAACCTTCATTCAAATTTCTAATGGTGGATTAATTCATTTATAGACGTGGCCCCACATATCATTAAAAAAAATTAAAGAAGATGGCACGGTTTGTATTAGAATTATATTATAACTAAAGATTAAAAAGAAAGTTTCGTGAATAGTAAAGTTTTGATTCTTCCAAACTTTTTTAGTTTTTTTTTTTTTTTACTTTTTTAATATTTTTATTTTCAACCTTTATATTATATAATATACGCTTTTAGCCCGTTTCATTTTCTATTAATTTCGTTTTTCTTTAATAACTTTCGTTCGTTAACTTTTTTTTAAAATACGGAGTGCGCGGCTATTTTTAGTTTTTTTTGTCAACGTTCAGATATAATTTATTTTCGTTTTCAACCTCTATACTATATAATATACGCTTTTAGCCTGTTTTATTTTATATTAATTTCGTTTTCCTTTAATAACTTTCGTTCGTTAACTTTTTTCAAAAAACAGAGGGCGCGGCTGTTTTAGTTTTTTTTTCAACGTTCCGATATAAATTTTTTTTAACGGAGTTGTATTCAAAATCTAAGGTTTTTTTAACGTTATCTATAGCGAAAGTCGTTACCGTTGTCGTACCGTGACGAGCCGAACTTGTTATGAGCGAACACCATCATTTTCGGTATTGATATTATCGGAAACCGTATCGGTATTCGCTTTTATGATTTTCGACGACCTGATCCATTAATTTATTTATTTTTTTATTATTTAGTTTTATGTTTCTCTTTGATTAATATTATTATTATCGTTTCACTTACGTTTTAAAATTGCCAACGTTCTGCTTTAAATTTTATTGAAAACGGAGTTGTATTCAAATTCGAGTGTTTTTTTGCATCATACACTATAAACGAGTCTACGATTCGATTTAAGTTTTATCCGCCAAACGAGTCAAACCAATAACGACCAGGCTCCCGCCACGAAGCGTCGGAGTTAAAAACTAGTTTCAATTATTTTTCAAGTTTTAATAAAAAAAACTATTGTTGCATGCAATGTTTTAAAAACTGGTTTAAACTGGCTGGGTTTACCAGTTGAACAGGGTCTCGGCCACTATCCCGGTAAGTTTGACCCTGGTAAATTGGAAGAACGGTATGTTAGTTGAACCGCCGGTATTACCGATAATATCGGGTTATACCGTTGTACCGGTTTTGGTTACAAGTAAAATTTATGTTTAAACTTTAAAACAAAACAAAAAATTTGTTTGCCGGGATACACACAAAGTCACAAACAGAAGACTTGTTGATCAATTACCTTACCTACAACCTAGTTTAGAAAAAAATTAACTGATATGCTCGTTTTTAGAAAATAGCGGCCCATGTAAAAACTATGTGTAACCATCATTCATCTGCTTGCCGTTAAAAACATTTAAGCGATAAAACTTCTTATTTAATATTGTAGGAAACGAAAATAGTTATGCTCTTGTTGATGAGGACGACGATGATAGTGAATTTTTATCTCTTAAGCAATCGTGAATTTGATGCATTTAACACTCCAATGACATAAAACAATTATGCACTTTTATTTTAAAAAAAAACTTTATTAAAAAATTGAGCGCTTTTGGATTATCTTTTGATTATGGATTAACTTTTGAATTATTTTTTATTATGGAATCATGTATTTTTGGATTATTTTTTGAGTTAAAGTTGTATTTTTATGAAATTATAGGTTTACTAGTCAACCCGGTTTGACCACCTGGTTCAACCCGATACAACCGATTGAACCATTTTTGAGCCTAATCCGGTACAGTTTAAAAAACGGTTTTTAAAACATTGGTTGCACGTTTTCTAAAACCAGAGCAAATTACATAAAAGTTAACGTAGATACGAATACGACAAAAATAATAAACACGTCAACACGTGAAGATCATCGGTGTAGCTTTTCAAACTTTAGTATCATACTTATAAGAGTAAATTATAGTTTTCGTCCCTGTGGTTTGCCCCAGTTAACAGGTTCAGTCCAGTCTTAACACTTTGGATCCCTGACGTTTGATGTTTTATCAGTATTAGTACCTGAGGCTAACGACAGTTAACTTTTCTGTTAGTATTTATGTGAAACTACCGATTTGCCTTTTTTAAATAAATAATGAAATTACCACTCCCCGCCACCACCACCATGCCCCCACCACCACTTGCCACCACCACCACAACCACCAAAATGCATCATCTTCTTCACCATCCTCCTACCCAAACCCTAGTTTTAAACCCACTCCTAAAGCTATGTCTGCAAACAGCTCTTGTAATAAATCAAGTCTCTGAGTCGGCGAAGCAAGTGCCTGAAAACGATCAATTAACCTCCATCTAAACAACAAATCGCCAATTGCAATTCGATTACTAAAACAAACGGACATACGACGAATAAACACGCACAAACCTTTTGAAGCTTTTTGTCGATGGCTTGAGTGAGAGCAGAGATATAAGCAGAGCCTTTTTGAGTATAGGTTAATGGCGCCATTCCGCCCTAATCAATAGAGCATTTGATTTGGGAACCAAATCGAATTGAGTAGTATTAACACCAAACCCTAGGTTCGATTTTGATGATTTTCTTCCGACAAACAATTGGTGGAGTTTATAGTGATGACAAGGTCTTGGAAATGATTGAATGCGGTGTGGCAGCAAAACAACGCCACACGCAATAGGGAGAGAATACTGGTGCAATGATCAGACCAGATGACGTATACCTTACGATCATGGGTTCAACAGAGGCATCATTCTATGGACTGTGGACGAGCCTCTGAGCTAAATCCCAATCCCAGATCCTCGTTCATCTTCATGATTTTAGGGATTTTAAAAAGAGTAAATTGTAGTGGGGGTGGAGTGGGTTTGAAAACTAGGGTTTGGGTAGGAGGACGGTGAAGAAGATGATGCATTTTGGTGGTTGTGGTGGTGGTGGTGGCGGCTTGGTGGTGGTGGTGGGGAGTGGTAATTTCATTATTTATTTAAAAAGGGCAAATCGGTAATTTCGTATAAAAACTAACAGAAAAGTTAACTGTCGTTAGCCTCAGGTACTAATACTGATAAAACATCAAACGTCAGGGACCCAAAGTATTAAGACAAGACTGGACTGAACCTGTTAATAAGAGCAAACCATAGGGACAAAAACTACAATTTACTCTACTTATAATTTATGCAAATTACATGAATTTATAAAGAGTATGTTTGGAAAGGGTAAGCCTAACATCCTTGAAAGTTGAAACCTTCATTCAAATTTCTAATGGTGAATTAATTAACTTAAAGACGTGGCCCAACATATCATAAAAAAAATTAAAAAAGATGACTCAGATTGTAGTTAGAATTTCAATTCTCTTTCAAGTTTGGATAAAAAAAACTACTGTTGCAATTTTTCTAAAAACCGGAGCAAATTATATAAAAGTTAACATAGATACGAATACCAGACAAATAAAATAAACACGTCAGCACGTGAAGTTCCTTTCTTATCCTTTACTCATCGTCCACAAATTATTCGCCAGGTGTCACAATCTGCAGCCATATCCACCAATATTCTTAAAGTGGATAGAACTATAGATAGTCCATTTAGTCAGGCCCATTAAGTCCCACATACAAAACTCAAAAGTATCATATCCTATCATCATCTAGAAAGGGCTCTACTCAGATGATTGGCCAGCAACGCCGGAGCACTCAGATGCGGCAAATGACCTTCCACGTTCATCATCTCCACCGTGCTCCGCCCTCCAAGGTGCTCCTTCAAGTACACCGCCACCGACGTCGGCACCGACACGTCTTTTTCCGTTTGGATTATGCAGCACGGCACCTTCACTAATCCTAGCTTATCTCTCAAATCGCTGTTGAAAACCGTTCTAGAGACGAAGAGAGAGATATCCGGCCGCACGTTGAACAAAGTCCGGCTGAATTCACGCACGGCCACTGGAACGTCGGCGCCGACGGCCAGCGGAGCGTAACCGTTCACCCAGGCCGCGTAGTTTGCTTCCATTGCGAGGAAAACTTTCTCCACCTCGCCTTCTTCGAATCCGCCGTGGTAATCTGTATCGTTTAGGAACCTGAAATTAGGTCAAATCAGATCAGGTGTTAATAAATCACAGCCCGTCAAATTCATCGGAATATTCTGTTCAATTTACTGAAAAGGAACAATTAGCTCCTAATCGGAACCAAACATATTCGTTTTCGAGTGTAATTGACCGGATTTCAGTCCATAATCGAACAAGAACTACAACAGATTTATCGATCTACATCACCGAAGCAAATCAGATAATCGGAAACGGAACAGATTCGTTTCTAGATGAACTTGATTTGTAATTCACCGGACATTAACTCATCACAGAACAACATTAACGGAAGCAAATCAGATCACCGTTACTGAAAGGAAGAATAGTCGGAAACTAAAACGGAACAAATTCGTTTCTAGATTATCGTTATTCGTAACTCAACGTATTTTAATTCATCACCGGAACTTATTACAAGTAAATTAGGCGTACCTTGGAGAAGCTCCGATGAGGATGAGTTTCGCGAAGAGCTCCGGCCGACGAATGGCGGCAAGGATTCCGATCATCGACGAGAGCGAGTGACCGACATAGTAACAGCGATCTACGCGGAGCGAATCGAGGATTTGCAGAAGGTCGTCGACGAAGCCGTCGAGTGAGTTGTATCGCTGGAAATCGAAGTAGTCAGGATTGACGCTGCCGGCGCAGACAAGGTCAAACAGGATGACTTTGTAGTGAGTACGAAAGTACGGTAGAATGCGACTCCAAACCGACTGATCGGTGCCTAATCCGTGCGCCAGGACGAGGAATTTCTTGCCGGAGCCGACGACTCTGACGTTGAGTGCGTCCAAAATACTAGGGCCCATATTTTGTGTGTTAGAGAGAGAGAAATATTTAAATATGAGCTATGAAATATATTTGTTTGGTATGGTGGTGTATGAAAACATTATCTGGTTATTGTGAGAGGAGGAGTTATGTCGTTATGGAATATTTATAGCGACCAAAGTAATGTGTTATCCATTTTAGTGGGACGCACCAAGCATTTTCCATCGTCCACATGCAAAACAAACAAATCTTTATATGATTCATTTTCTAAAAGAGCTTAACCTTATTAAGAGAGCGTTTGGGATTGCTTATTTAACTTCAAAAGTGTTTTTTTTTTAGTGTTTATTGGTTTATAACTTTTTGAAAATGAGTTTTTAAAAAAATATTTTGATTAGCTTTTGTGTTGAAAAAAGTTAATAAATCAATAAGTTATTTTTTAAAAAGTATTTAACTTAGCTTATTCACGTAAAATGACCAAAAAATACATTTTTATATTTTATATATGTATTTGTTAGAAATTGTTACGGGTAGATTGATAATATTTTATTGTAAAAGTCAAAAGTCATTTAAAAAGCCAGGAATTTATGGCTTTTAAAAAACAGCTTTTTAGCTTTATTAAAAAATTAAAATAAAAAGTGATTTTATGTTTGGAATCGTTACGGATCGAGGTGATGGTTGTCTTTTCCAAGGTCAAAGGGTTACTCGAGAAATGTTGATTAAAGCATTTATCCTCCGAACCTTTAACCGAGGTGTTGGTTGTTCCACATGTGCTGATCTAACGGCCATTAAATACATGCCTGCTTAATAGAGTGTGGTAGCCTTTTAACTGTGTCTAGGCTTGGGCTTTAGATTTTTCCACCATAATTCTTTATCCTTTTGTTGTGTTGTACTTGGACCATGCCCGAGCTTTCAGTTCGGGCGTAGGGGTGTTACCCCTTCATATAACCTAATCCAACTCTGACGTTGCTTTGTTGAAATGCCCTAAAAGTTTTTTACTTTATTGTAATAATTTTATCAGATTTTGGTCCCGGTTACTATTCAAAAGTTTGTCACGTGTAGTGACATTTCATAACTTTTAAACATAATCTTTTACATAGTCTTTTAAAAATATAGCTAATATTCCAAAACATTCCGTAACACGTTTATTTTACAAAAGATGGTTCATTCGCCCAACACAAAGACATATTCAATCCTAGTTCATGCTTGGGTACCTACTGTAAAGGTATACATGGACTTTTATTATCAATAGCTATGTAAGTACACCCTAATTGAACAACTATTTAAATTACTCATTAAACTATTTTCCTTGAGGCTTGCACCTCGTATTTTATAGTTCTTATTTCCTAAGGTTTGTAACCTAAACTGTATCCTCTAAGACTCATGCCTTTCATTTTTATCTTGTGGGGCTCGTAACCTTACTCATTAAACTATTTACCTTCAGGCTTGCACTTCGTATTTCATAGTTCTTATTTCCTGAGGCTTGTAACCTAAATTGTATCCTCTGAGGCTCATGCCTTTCATTTTTATCTTGTGGGGCTCGTAACCTTAATTTTTATCATCAAATGTTTGTAATTTCAATTTTTATCCCTTGAGGCTCGTAACCATAATATTATCCCCTGGTGATCGTAACCTCGATTTTTATTCTCTGATTGTCGTAACGTCAATTTTATGATATAAAGGTAGTACATTTTGATTTGTCTTAATTCACATGTATAAGTATTATGAATGAGTTTTAATCGTGGATCATGATTAATGTTTCTTATACTTTCTGTAAGGCCATCCATAATCGTGGCGTGAAAGTGGGCGTGAGCCACCTGCCTCTTTCACAGGCGCGAAACACCGCTCCTAATAGCCGTGAAATGGGGCGTGGGGCATCACGCGTGAGGCGTTTCACGGGCAAAGGGGGCAAAGATGGTCAAACTAGCCGTTTCCGACGGCAATTTAAAAATAATATATTTTTATTGTTAATCTATAATATCTACCTTATTCCCCTACAAAAAATAAATAAATCACCACTCTTGACAGATACATTTCTATTCTCTCTTAACCAGTAAATTTCTATTGCCTTGATGTCGTCCAGACGGTCTATATAAAACACTACTAAACCTAACCTAGACTCCTAAGTAATAAATAGAGTACCTATGAACTAAACCGCATTGACATGCAAGTGTAGCACAGCTTAATGGTAAACCGAATTATCGAACCCTAGAGACACTATGATAACTATACTAGACTCTGACTCAGACTAAAGATTAATGATTGTGGGGGTTTACTACACTAATGATTATATCTGCTAATGCACGAAACAAAGTCGACTCTAGCTATCAAGACAAAGTACTAAGGAAAAATCAAGATATGAGAAGAATACCACCTAGGTCATAATCGTAGTTGCAAAGCACAACTTCTACCGGTTCTGGAAACTATGATCGATCTGGGTTTCTAAATAAGCAGCTCTAAACAACCTAGTGGATCCCTAATCACGCTTAGGGTGTCACCAACTAAGGAACCTAAAGATGTAATAACTCACCAGATAGTGGATCACCTTTCGGTCTCTCCAACAATGATAATGTACCCAAAAGACAGATCACCTTTCAGTCTCATTGTCCACAATACATCGAAGATGCACGGGGTAATCTTAGGATAACTACTATGACTCGGAATAGTAACAATCACTAGACTCCTAAACCAACTTCCTCTCAGACACTTGACACTCGGATTCCTAATGATGAAGACTAAACGACTGTCTCTCACTTCTCGGGTATTGAGATAGGATACACGTTCAGATCTAATCTATACTCAATCACAACTCCTATGGCTACTACGTCTAGCAACACATACAAATAACCACAAACCCTAAGGTGTATGATCTAAATACACTGTTCAACTAGAAGACATCCACAAACAACGCATGTAATTGAAATCAAACACAAATCAGATTTAAACACATAAGTTCATCATAATTATTAAACTAAAATCCTTTACAAAATCAAAAAACCAATATTAGAATCTAAAAACCGATAAATATTGAAACTTTACGAAGTATTCATCATTAGACCTAGGCAGTATTATAGTTTTAGCCTACAATCATGTACAAAACAACCATAACAGAAGAATCAAATAGGAACACAGTTTAAACACAGAAAACAATGATAAAGGTTGAATCTTGAAAACCGAAAACGCTAATCTAACGAACCCGAAATCCAAAAGCTTCAAACTTGCACTTGGTTTTCCTTCCAAGCTCCCAAAATCGCCCTAGGCTATATTCCAAATGGAAAGAAATCGGACTCCTTTTCATAATGGCATTACAATTCTATTAAAAAGTCGATTAAGGCTTTTTGTGGATTTACGGGACTCTCGCGTACCGCGAGAGGTTAGTCCTGGTCTCTCACGTACCACGAGAGGCAACTTAGTCGCCGCCGGTTATGCTTTTCCTCGCGTACTAATATGTCATCATTTATACATATTTAACATACATAATAATCCCACATTTTGGTACTAATTGAGTAATAACCTTGCAATTTATGCTTAAAATACGAATATTTTGTAATTACAGGTTATTAGGTGTTAAAAATACAAATCAAGCTAAATCCTATCAAGAACACCAAGAATTCAAGTTTCTAGAAGGTTCATTCCCGAAGCATTGACCCCCAAGAAGTCAAAATTGGTCAACAATAGTCAACAGGAGCTAAAAGACAAAAGCTGGGGAAAAGTTGAGGTATGCACGGTCGTGCATCCCAATGCACGGGCGTGCATTGCCTTCTCCTTCTCCCCACAGCCCAGTACCGTGTCCTCTGTACCATATTTGATTCCCTGGGCCTTTGCATGACCGTGCATCCCATTGCACGGCCGTGCATTGCACATTTTGAGGCCTATAAATAGGAGGCTTGGGTTCTTCATTTCACACACCAATCCAGAACAAAATAACACTCAAGAAGAGAGCATTCTCATAGTTATAGTAGAGAGTAGAGAGTAGAGGGGCTCTTCCTCTTTGTTTCACAATAGGGGAGCCTACAACTCATCATTACGCTAGTCGTTATGGCCATTCGTGGCTAAAACTTCTTTGTATTGCTAGGGTGAAGATGATGTTTGGTGCATGTTAATGTTTAATCTATTAGTGAAGTGGTATGTTTATGTCTTTAACTAATTCGTCCTCAAAAACCATCTTTTGATGAGCTTTTATTATTGTCTAAATCCGTCTTTATATTTGTGAGTGTCTTGATTTTAAAGAGTAAGATCGTAAAACCCTTTTTAATCAAACTTCCTTTGAAACTCGTACGTCTTTATATCGAGTTATAATCACATATGAATGTACTTAGTCTTGTCTGTTTTTGTTAAGTGTTGTGCGCACTTAGTAAGTGTGCAGGATGTATATCCTGCGTACTTAGCAAGTACGCAAGAACAAGTCTGCGTACTTGCTAAGTACGCAAGAACAATAGTCCTGCGCACTTGCTAAGTACCCAGGAAACAGATCTAGTATAAATAGCAGCTCTTGACAGAATGTAAGGACGCATTCATTTTGTAAGAATTATGTAACCGGCTGAGTTTATAATAGACGAAGTTTGAAAGTGTTTTTGTTGTCGATTTACTTTGTGTTGCTTGATACTCCAACTAGTCACGGGTATTCCGCACCTTGTTCGACTAGTCACACACTCACACATAACGATCCGAGACACCCGTGGACCTACAGTGAGGCACAAGGAGACTCAACTCACGGAAACGAGTTGTGTAGGCTAATATTTCACCACTGTCTTGGGTAAGATACCAAAACTCGGCCTCTAGCTTCTTCATTTCATTACGAAGACAAAACTCCTCGGTCATGAGCCTCTTAACTTCATCCCATGGCAAAGCCATTGGCACATCCACACCTCGATTCCTTTTCTCACCATTCTACCAAGTGAGCACCCATTTTTGAAAGACACTGGTGGCATAGCGAATCCAGAGATTGTCAGGGCAGTCACTGTTGAGGAAGGTGTTTTCAATGCCCTCAAACCATTGAAGGAGGCCTGTGGCTCCTTCGGTGCCATAAAACTTGATGAGATTACACTAGTTAAAGTGCTTGAAAGTGTATGGGGGTGGGTTGGCACCATCACCATTAGCACCGCCATTGGTGCCCCCATTGTTGTTATTAGCCTGGGTGAGTCGATTCACAAGCTGAGTGAGGAGAGCAGCAAGATTAGTGTTGTTGTTGGTGTTGTCATGACGGGGAGACATGCTATAGATTTAAACAATACAAGGAGAGATGTGAGAATTTATGAGAATTTCTAGGATTTAAAACAAAAGGATAAATAAGCATAAATAATCATAGTTTGGATTGCACTCAAATTGTAACATAACCACTTGAATGCTATGACATATTAAGGTTAACTAACTTATAAAACTTTCAAGGAGACATGCTTTAGCCTATAAGTAAACACTCATCCCAGGAATTCCTAGGAAAGCATACGGATCCCTCGGTTGATTGGGATTTATATGAATGCTTTCCTAGATAGAAAACCCAGAATACATGTGTCACCCTTCCAGATTGCATGTATCCTCTACTAAATAACAAAGTTTAAAACCTTAACAATGTGTAAAAGGAATTAAATAGACTTGTGTCTATGAGTATGACGTTCCACATGCTATGATAATGTTTACATAGAAGAAGGTAAGAAGCATTGAGGCTTAGGATATGGGTATGGGTATTATTGTTTTATTTTATTATTTTGATTGAACCTAATAAATCATGAAGTCTAACAAATAGGGAATCAAATAAATTAACACATAATGTAGTAGACATGTAGCACATAGCATGTAGCAAATATCATATAATCATAGAGCATGGCATAGATGGGTGTCCAAAGGTTATAGTCTAGGTCAAAGGTGTCTAATAACCTAATTCCTTATAACTAAGGCTCTGATACCAATTTGTTACACCCCAACCAACGGCGGAACATGTTGGAGCGGGACATGGAGACTGTTCATAAGCTCGTGGTTTACTAAAGTTGAAATATTTAAATAACCAAATTTTATTTCCT
Source organism: Smallanthus sonchifolius (assembly GCA_023525975.1). Lineage (NCBI taxonomy): Eukaryota > Viridiplantae > Streptophyta > Magnoliopsida > Asterales > Asteraceae > Smallanthus > Smallanthus sonchifolius. Next base: position 77,987,582 of record CM042034.1, read on the forward strand.
AATTAAAATAGTCAAATCCAACAATACAAAAATAGGAAATACAAAATCAAATTCATTTAAATTAACTTTCTAGGTCCTCAATCTTAAGTGCAAGCAACTTGATTTTAAAACATGATAAAAACGAGGTTAACTAAAAAGTTGGTGAGCATACATAGGTTTTGACACCACAAATAGAGTTCAAATGTTTTATACAATTCATATGATACATGGTATATAAGGCATTTATGGAGAATATATAGTTAAACTAGATTCACAATCAAACCTTGTGACTGAGGCATAACACACAGGTTACCCTAATTAATTGTTGGTAACAAACACCCTACCTGGGTGGGTTTGTCAGACACAATAGATCTATCTTTGTTAACCGTTAGCTTGTACATAGTTAATGATTGCACGAGTGTGTCATGTATATGTAGTCTTAACTAATAGCATTCAAGCATAAAGCACAAATAACACATAGCATCATATTATAGAATTGTATATTTGTAATTGTAGAGTTTTCTAAGAGTAATCATGTTTCACCCACCCAAAATGTGCAAAATGTAAAAAGGGGTTATGTAAAACTCACATTTGTTGAGAGGTGATTGACTCGCAAAGCTCGAGAGTTCTAGGATTTAGATCAATGCCCTAAAAGATCACGATATAGTTAATTAAGGTTTTGGATGGTGTTTATCAAAAGTTATAACGTTAATGGATGCGAGATATAGAGGACTGAATATATAATTGTTAATGTTGTAAATTTTTAGATTTAGACATCAAAAGAGCTGAACAGAAACGGGTTGTTAAAAATATCAAGCGACGTGCTAAAATAATGAAATTTTACAAGAGACTAGTTTATAATATTTTGAAAAAGTTTCGTTTAGAAAATGTTTCCGTTTGAGACTCGGATCATAGTCAGAACGGTCAAACAACACAGAAGGTACTGAAAAAGGTTTCTGTCCCGTTTTGGCTACTACGGATTCGTACGTTTGAATTAGAAAACGAACTAAATACGGTTGGAAAGACAATTCTACAGACTACGTAGTGGAATTTGAGTTTGATCAGTTTCGGTTAATTATGATCAAGTTATTCTTAGTTTAAGTCAGCACAGTTTCTGTCCACAATCAACGGTTGCACTTAAGTGGACCGTTTAGGGTTTTAACGCGTAAATATAAAAATAGACGATTGTTAGAATATAATTATAATGCATAATATAATCAGATTAGGTCAGCCAAAAACTCTCGTGTCACTGGTCTAGCCATGATATTCACAGAAGGGTTTTGGAGAATCACAGGATGCAATCGGCATAGCCGACACAAGAAACCGGATTCTATTTTAAATTAGCGTGTGCATTCATATAAATGATAATAAATAATTATTAACATGTTTTAAGTTAGCAAGAACATACTAAAGCATCGGCATAGCCACTTTTGCAATAGTTATCTTGAGGATTCATAGAATGCAACGGCATAGCCGCCATTGCAAACAGGATCCTTTGTTTGATTGTTGGTGATGTTAGCTTGATTTCTTGGTTTAGTTAAGATTACTAGAGGGTTTTTAGAGCTGAGTTTTCACATGATCAAGTGATCATGTATAGAACATAGAAAAAAAAGATTGAGGGGATGAAGAAAGAATGAATTAAAAGACAGTATTGAACTTCGGATGGTTACTTACTTGTTTGATCTATAACTCTATGAATCCTCTAAGGATTTCTTAAAACATCAAAGGAGAGGCAGGGATTTCACAAATTAAAAAGGTTTGGGAGTGTTTGAGAGAGAATTAGCAAAGAAAACAATTTTCTAAGCCTCCTATTTATACTAATGGGTGAAAGGGTGTAAAAATTGAATTTCTTGGAAAACACTTTAGGATTTTAGTGGGGGCTCAAATATGCGAAAATAAGCTTAATAGGGCTGGGTTTTTGTGACTTCTTGCTTGGGCTAGGTCCAAGAGTAGGTGGGTTGGGTCCTACCTTGGTCCGGTTGAGTGCGCGCATTCGAAATTCACGATTTTAAGCATTTCTAAGCGAAATTGGCAAATGATTTCAACATGAAAGTTGATTGTCATAAGAAAAGGAGTATAGTTAGCTAAAAACATTTAATTTAAGGTTATGTTAGTCGCGTACGGTAATTAACGGTCGGTGAACAAGAAAACGGGTTTTCTAGGGCATAACAAGCTGCGAAGGCACAATACATTGATTTACAAGTTTTTGTTGAACGTTTCAAGTGTAACAAGGTATGACAACTTTAATTTAACATGTTTGACGTTTGTATGATTGATAACAGGTTATGATATGCCTATTGGGCCTAAAATGGGCCCAATTCACGATTAATCAATCAATAAGCATCTAGAGCATAAGGTAACGTATGATCAATAAGTATGTTGTATGGGTAAACCAAGTGTAATGACATTCAAAATGATTTGCATTAATTAAATAAGTCTAGTACATGATAAGTTAAACATGAAAATCGCAGATGTTACGAAACCCATGCGTACTTGGCTAAGTATGAACGAACAAGGTGGTGTACATGCTAAGTATGCAGGAACACCCTCCTGCGTACAAGCCTTGTACACCGATACATAGATTTTGATCTATAGTTGCCAAAACATGCATCTACAAATATTTCATTGTATACAACATTTGACGTGTTATTGATATTTTTTCCATTTACCAAAGGTTAATAATTTGAGTTCATCTCTACTTTCAACTCTTGATAATGCAACATACAGCTGGACATGAATAAACACTAAAACTTTCAAATACAAACCAACCTTTGAAAGTGATTGCCTTAAACTTTTATTCATGGTCATTGCAAAACACACAATAATTGTATGTATTCTTCTTTGAAATTTAAATAATTTTTTTTTGTATGAATGTGTTAATCCAGTTATAGAGATAAAATTTTGATGACCAATGTTATTTCCAGATATAATCTCGGCTTCTATAACGCAATTACCTAGTGATTTGACCTTAAGTTTTGTTCCATTTCATAAACCAACTTTTATCAATGTTTCTTATTAGCATAACTGGAACACTGAGATATAGAACTAATTGATGGTTTAACAAATCTAATAATTTAAGTCCATTTAGAAAACCATAAGATTTTTAACTTTCACTAAAACTATTATCAAGATGTTCTGATTGACAGATAATATCTGCACTTGTATACGGAAAATATCGCTAAACTTTTAATATTAAATCTCTCGTTTAAAAAAAAAATAAAAAATGATACAAATAAATTTTAAATTTAAACAATACATCGTCTCTTTAAACTCCAAAATTTAAAAATCTCCCTCCTTAATATATCAACACAATTTAAATTTAAATTAGAATTGAAACCAAACATATTTTTTTGAAAAAAATATCGTTGTTTAAAAAAAATAAAGTTTAAAATATAACACTGTTTTTTAAAAATAAATATTTACAAGTTTCTTAATTTTAGTTAAAAACTAACTATTAAATTTTATAAATCAAAATAAAAAACTTCTTTATAAATATCAAACTTAATTAAAAAACTACTAATTAAATATTAGTAAACTTTATTCAAACACATATTTATTTAAAATACAAAAGTAGTATTTTTAAATTTTATATGTAAAATTAAAAAAAAATCTTGTTTTTTTAATAATAAAATTTTAAAACTCGTTTTTTAATTAAAAAAAAAATAAAAAACTTGAAAAACTCATTTTTTTTAATCTCCTACTTTTTAATTTTTGATTTGTTTTAAATATTATTTTTTATGATAATTAAAAAAATGTTAGTCAATGGTAATAATGATAAATTAATTTGGTAAATTGTTATTTATGTAATTTTCTAAAATTAAAGGGACTAAATATGGAAAGATTAAATGAATAATATAAATATGGTTTTAGGGGAAAAAACTTGCGAGATTGAATGCGGTGATACCAAGGTTCACAAGATTAAATACCAAAACACCTTTCGTCAATTATAGACGTGCAAGTCTTTTAAAATCTGTTATGTGTGTGAACGAGCAATTATACTTTCTTGTTTTATCATTCGTACTTTCTAAAACCAATTTCACTTGAGTGTCGTCGAAACTTAAAATTTTGCTTTTTGTCAACACATTATACAACCATTATTCATAAAATCATCCCGTATAATAACGACCAAATAGTTTCTTATGTATAAATATCTATAGCCAGTATAATTTCTTTTATACGGCCCGCATGAAACCAGTAACCAGAGTCCAGAAACTCGTTTCAACAGTTTTATATTATACAATGGTTTATTCGATTTCTAATTTGATTAAATATTTGTTATCATAACGAATTTTAGCCTTCTCGTTGATAACTTGAGTTTCTAAATTAAACTATAGTTTCAACGTTTGTATTCCTCCATAGCACCACAGTGTACCATGTTGAATATCACCGATTACCACTGCTAGGCACCCCTTTGGCCGACCACCACCCCTAGTGACGGAACCAGTACTTCTTAATCGAATGTTTATCATAACGTTCTCTTTCAACTATAACTAAGAGGGCCAATTCATATTTTACTTTTAAAAAAACACATCCTTCTTCTAACAAAGCATTCCAAAAAAGCCACGTGGCAATCCCACAACCTCCCCCAAACAATTGACATCCACACGCGGATCTTTATGGATCAAAGCGGCTCTAACCCGACCCAATCTCAGAAATGTGGATCCTTATATCCAAAAATCTATCGTTGATCAAGAATCCCTGCTTTGAGAGCCGCTATCGTTATCCTCTCGAAGCTCCATCTCTTATACATTGATTTCGTAATAGCAGGATCCATTGTATGATTTGAATCTTCATGACTTCATGTTTTCTTAACCTATATCATCAATTTCTTAAAGTTTTGTAATCCATTTTGTCTAGGGTTGTTTGGTATTGCTTTAAGCCTTCTCTGTCGTATGCAATCGATAATCATCCCAGCACAATCTATTTGTAAGTTTTTTTTCTCTTTTTTAATCGTTTGGTTCAATCTTCATATAAACCCTAAATTTTGTTAAACTTTTATAATCCATTATACGTAGGGTAGAATTTTGTTAAACTTTATTAATCCATTATACTAAAGGAACTCAAATCAGCCACCATAAACTTCTTTATAGTTCCTATGCATTTGTATTGAATGACTTTAACATGTTTTGATTCTTCAATCCCTAAATGTCTATTTTGTAATCTGTGTGTTTTGGGTTTTCTTGATGATAATCTTAATTCCTAGAATAATATGATTTCTGATGTGTGATACTGCAATTAATTAAATTTGTATTTCTCTTATATGAATTAAATTCACAAGATTTATTCTACATAAATATGCAGCTGAAGTCCGTCTAAAATTCTTCATTTTTGTTAACTTCCAGGTTGTTAAACTACGGTAGTATGGTTTATATAAAAATATATTCAATTAACCATATGAAGGGTTAAAACCTAAAGTATATTATCATTGTTGTGATTAACACAGGTCCCAGATTCAAGAAATTATAATCTTGCTTCTTATTATACAACTAAAATATAACCTTGCTAGAAATATCTATATAAGGTGACATGCAGAACCAAAAGTATTAGTTGGTGGATATGATTTTTATGAATTCCCAAGACTGGATCATGAGGGAAAAGGCTGGCATGGATTGAATGGAACTCTGGGTTGGCTATATTTATGATACCGGGTAAACATAGTGCTTTTTGCTTTTTGGTGTTATCATTCTTCTCGGGTTATAAATTTTAGTTTTTGTTCCTTGATATTTGAATAAAAAGGGTTGGGCTTCAATTTCCAACTATTGAGGTCTGTTTCAAGCATTTGAACGTTGATGCAGAAGCATATGCTGGAGGCGGGCCACTGCCTACCATATTTAACTTTGTGGTTAACATCCTAGAGGTTGTTCTAATTTCCATTTGTACCTATGAACATAAATCTGCACATAACATTTCAGTTTAATATAAAAACTTTTTTTTTTCCAACTCCAGGGACCATTGAATTACATGCATGAAGATACCATTACCAGTCCTTCATGATATCAGTAGTGTTATCAAGCCTGAGAGGTGAGAAGTAAACGTAACTGATTAACATATTTTGAAGCAGTATTATCAAGCCTGAGAGGTGAGAAATAAACGTAACAGATTAACATATTTTGAATTATAACATATTTTTTTCATAAATAAATGTAACATATGGTTTTTGAAGAATGACATTGCTAATGGACCCACCAAGCTCTGGAAAACAACACTGCTTTTGGCTTTGTCCGAAAAACTTGGGTCATATTTGAAGGTATGAAAACACAATCTAATTTAAGTAGTATGGATTGGAAAGTGATTTGACTATTTAAAATTCAAAGTTTATGTTTACAACACAGAAGAATGTACTAACACTTGTGAAATCCCTTCCTTAAACAAAAGCTGCACTTCTTGATTGGGATATTAACTCGATGGGAGATGTTAAGCAATAATTACACTAATTTGTAAATTGTAACTGTTTTTAGAGATTTTTAGAGATTGTAAATTATATTTGTAACAATCATCAGTTTTTGTTATTGCATGTCATATGTAATTATTTATTATAAGAAGTATTTACAGATTTGTATATTGTATCATTTTTAGTATTCAACCTCGTGTAATACACGGTTCTATAACCTAGTATTTTATATATAAAAATCAACAAATTCTAGTGACTATACCCTCTTGAGCCTCCCATTCTTCCACCCTTGACCACCCCCATAATATCTCTCTCTCTCTCTCTCTTGGTTTGAACCCAAAAAAACACACACAATACCCTAAACATATATATATATATATATATATATATAGGGTTAGGTTAATGAAAAACTAATTTTAATAAGAGAACTAGAGAACCACTAAAAAGAGAAGGGTGGAATTTTAAAGTGAAAAGGTAAAATTGCAACTTAAAATATATAAATTTTTAAACATTTCTATCTTTTGCATACGTTACTATTTTTTTTAAAATTACATCATTAAATCAAGAATTTCTTTATCTTTCATTTGAGTATAAATAACGTTATAAAAAATAAGAATTAACTCATCGTTTTTTTTCTTCTTATTTTCAATATTGCAGAATCTCTAGATCCGATATCACTCTCGAATCCGAAAAAGGGTAGAGACTGGTGCGAGAATCACATACACGAACAGAAATATATAAAAGTGAAAAAAACAGATAATTGAAAGCATAAAACGTATGACTCTTTCATTGAAATGAAAATAACAAAGCACCTCACACACTCACAATTAGTCTCACCCAAGGGTGAACTCCCTCTTGGGTGGTGATTCCATCTACAGGCACACACTCCTCCTATGAGATAATCTTCTATTTATAAAAGGCCAAGCACATATGCCTTGTTCTCCAAGCCACCTGCCAAACAGGCCTGGAAAACAGGTATAGAAACTACTAGTTTTGATCCTGTAGTTTCGATTGACAGCATCAGTCTCAAAATTATGTCCAACAATCTCCCCCTAGACTGATGCTATCAATTCTTGTCCGACTCTGTCTTTCATCTTTATATATTGATTGATGATCCAATGCCTTTCATTGTGATTCTCCCCCCTCAAGTGTAGACCCTCCTATCTTGTAGGCAATTGATAAAGGTTTGAATCTCAAGTAATTAGTAGTAAATAACCATCTTTTTACAAAGACTCTTAACATTCATGAACACTTGATCAACTTGTGCCTTCTGGACATTCAGATCCACGGTGGCTCTTATTGCTCTCAAATATGCTCGAAAATCAGAGAAAACCCGCCATTAAGACGTTAAATATGAAGAAATCAATTTGTAGCAGGTTCATGACTGTTGTTCTACATTCTCACCGTCAAAATCTGAAGATGTAAGACTTGTGAAGCAATTTTCAGACCTGGATTTGGGGTATTGAAGTAGATGAAGGTTGAAGATGCTCAATCGAAACTAGGTGGTGGCTGAACATTTTCTATCAAAACTACCGATGAAGCCCTAAATCAGAAGTAGAATACATCGAAACTACGCTGTCGAAACTAGGTTATCAAAACTAAAGGTTACCAAAACTACTAGTTTCGGTTGAAGAATCTTTCTATCGGAACTTCTTGCTTTGATATTTGCTCTACTGAAACTAGCCTTGTTTCGACTGAAGTGGAGCCTATCGAAACTACAGGCAGAACAGTCCAAGTACTCTCCAGGATATTAAAAAAAAAATTGGTGAGAACTGTTTCGAGATGAATTTTTTGGAGAAAATTTCTTTGATGAATTTTTTAAAGGTTATTGTAGTGAAGGAGGGGAGTTTTGGCTGAAAACTTGGAGACAACTTTTTCAGGTTTTCGAAAATTTAATTTCTTAGGCAATATACATGATGTTCTGCCTAAGCAAGCCGTAATATCTTTGCTTAAAGTTCAAGTTTGAGCAGTGGGTAGTAAATTCAAGCATATTTGTAACAAACCGGATCATTGGTGGTTGATTACATGGTGATTCGATCCCCTTATCTTTTGCCTAGAAATAGAAGGTTCTACACTTCAAGGGAGAATTACCACTAAAGGTTTCACAATATCAGCAGATTTATGAAGATGTAAGACAAAGTGAGCCTTTGCTTAAAATTAAACAGATAATTCAAAGCATAAATGGTCAATTTTAAGCGAAGGCTCACTTTGTCTTACATCTTCATAACTCTGCTGATAATTTGAAGCCTTTAATGGTAATTCTCCCCCTGAAGTGTAGAACCTCCTATTTCTAGGCAAAAGATAAGGGATCGAATCACCATGTAATCAACCACCAATGATCCGGTTTGTCACAAATATGCTTGACTTTGCTGCCCACTACTCAAACTTGAACTTTAAGCAAAGAGATTACGGCTTGCTTAGGCAGAACATCATGTATATTGTCGAAAAAATGAAATTTTCGAAAACCCGAAAAAGTTGTCTCCAAGTTTTCAGCCAAAACTCCCCTCCTTCACTGCAATAACTTGTAAAAAATTCATCTGAGAAATTTTATCCAAAAAATTTCATCTGAGAAATGTTATCCAAAAAATTCATCCCGAAAAAATGTCTCCAAGTTTTTTTTTTTAATATCCTTGAGAGTACTTGGACTGTTCTGCCTGCAGTTTCGATATGCTCCACTTCGGTCGAAACAAGGCTAGTTTCAGTAGAGACAGTATCAAAACAAGAAGTTTTGATAGAAAGATTCTTTAACCAAAATTAGTAGTTTCGATATGAGATTCTTGAACCAAAATTAGTAATTTCGATAGGAGATTCTTCAACTGAAACTAGTAGTTTCGGTAACCTCTGGTTACGATAACCTAGTTTTGACAGCCTAGTTTCGATGTATTCTACTTCTGATTTAGGGTTTCATCGTTAGTTTCAATAGAAAATGTTCAGCCACCACCTAGTTTCGATTGAGCATCTTCAACCTTCATCTACTTCAATACCCCAAATCCAGGTCTGAAAATTGCTTCACAAGCCTTACATCTTCAGATTTTGACAGTGAGAATGTAGCAGTCACGAACCTGCTACACGTCGATTTCTTCATGTTTAACGTCTCAATGGCGGGTTTTCTATGATTTTTCGAGCAGATTCGAGAGCAATAAGAGCCACCATGGATATGAATATCCAGAAGGAACAAATTGATCAAGTGTTCGTGAATGTCAAGAATATTTGTAGAAAGATGGTTATTTACTGTTAAATACTTGGGATTCAAACCTTTATCAATTGCCTATAAGATAGGAGGGTCTACACTTGAGGGGGGAGATACAGAACGAAAGACATTGAATCATCAATCAGTCTATGAAGATGAAAGACAGAGTCGGACAATAATTGATAGCATCCGTCTAGGGGAAGATTGTTGGGTATAATTTTGAGACTGATGCTATCAATCGAAACTACCGTATCAAAACTAGTAGTTTCGGTTGAACATTTGTTCAATCGAAACTAACTAGTTTCGATACCTGTTTTCCAGGCCTGTTTGGCAGGTGGCTTGGATAACAAGGAATATGTGCTTGGCCTCCTATAAATAGAAGATTATCTCATAAGAGGAGTGTGTGTCTGTAGAGGGAATCACCACCCTAGGGGGAGCTCACCCTGGAGTGAGACTAATTGTGAGTGTGTCATGAGCTTTATCATTTTCATTTCAATGAAAGAATCATACGTTTTATGCTTTCAATTATCTGTTTTTTTTTTTCTCTTTTATATATTTCTATTCGTGTATGTGATTCCTGCACCGGTCTCTACCCTTTTCTGATTTGAGAGTGATACCGGATCCAGAGATTCCGCCTTTTGATCCGGACTGTTTGAAGATTTCTCTGCAGATCTGTGTTTACAGGTCTGTTCAGGACCTACAAGAATCGTGCCAAGGTTCCAATACGCCTTTAAATTTTGGAAGAATGTGCTGAGGTAAGGTTCCGACGACTTGGTTACAAACATTAAGCTTTGTTTATATATTATTTAGCTTATTATAGATTTTAATTAAGCAGTTAAATATACGTCGAGGTACTGTCCGAGGTGTCTAACATATTGACACAATAAGCTGAAATACTGTCCAAATGAGTTCCTCTGAATTAAATGTGTATATTTACACAGTTTTTATTTGAGATATTCCTAATGTGATGCCATATTCCAAGTATATATAATGTGTATTAAGTGCTTATTACGTTCCAAGAGTGGATGGGACCTATGGGTGGATGGTTATCTTATATTACTGTTAAAATGTAGGCCAGTAGGGTAGGGTAGTTGTCCATTTTATACTGGTGAAAGGTAGGCCAATGGAGGGAACGGTTGACCAATTATATATGTCAAAAGCTTATTAGTTTTGTATAAACTAATGGGTGGGACATGGGATCGCTGACGACTGAATAACAACCATGTGGTAAAGATTCATGAACTCACCAACTTATGTTGACCCAGTTGCTTTTATTATTTTTAAGACTGTTGCAGGTATATTCCTTAGTTGGTATTCCAGGTAGATAATGTATGTAGATAGTTATGAGGATGGTTAGAGGATTGTGATGGATGAAGGTATGCTTGGAAGAGCTGTAAGCCTTGTTGATGTTTTGAGTTCTTTGACAGGGACTGATGTTTGTTAGTCTGGTTTTCTTGTAATAGAGGTTTTGTTTTGTGATGTAAAATACTTAGTAATTAATGAAAGGGGTTTTATGGTTTAGCTTCCGTTGTGTGTTCTGTACCATGTGTCACGTCTAACCGGTGACTGGGACGGGGGTGTCAAGTTGTATCAGAGCCTAATCCTTGATGATGCTCTTCAGAGGAGGATGGGCTCCAGTAATCAAGGAAATAGGAATGAAGGAGCTAATGGTGCAATATTATTCATACCAACCCCGTAGGAAATAATAGTAGTGCTACCCAAACCCCTGAAACTGTTGTAATTACTAACCAAAGTAGAGGAGGGAGTAACCAAGGATGCACTTACAAGAATTTTAGTCATTGCCAACCCAAACCTTTCAACGGCAAGAAAAATGCCATTGCAACCATTCAGTGGATAACTTCTGTCACACCCCCAAATTCCACTAACGAAGTTTTACCATTTGGGAAGTGACAAACCAGGATCTCAGTCATTAGTTACATTGAACGACACTATATGGGAATCAAATGAAAATATCATAACGTTCAGAGTAAATGCGGAAGCGATAAATGAAAGTAAATGCGCAAAACAAACGCGCCCAAAAGTCCAGTCCAAAAATGAAAACAATCCAAACGTCTTTATAAATAAGAAATTAAATATAAGACTCCATGCATGTCCTAGTCGTGCACCTGTGCCTTAACTTAGCATCCTGAGAAAACGTGTAAGAAAAGATGTCAACACGAGGTTGGTGAATTCACAGGTTTCAATATATAAATAAACGTTTACCAGATTAATGTGTATTCAATATATAATACTCAAAAATGCATCATAATATAAATCCCGACACTACAAAAGTTTTCCGGGTTAAAAACGTTTTAATATGTTATTATAATACCATAGGAATTTGTTTTGTAAAGAGTAAACAAGAAAAAAGTCCTTAAAAAAATTATCACAAGAGACCGGATTCGAACCCGGGTCTCCTGTGAACAAGCCAAACGACTTAACCATCTGATCTGGGATACAACTTGTGAACAAAACCCAGACTATATGATTTTAACATTAAGCCACTGTGGGTTTTCCTCCCCTTTCGAACCTAAGACCAAAACCAGTCCTAAATCCCACCAAATCAATCACGATTCGAATCCAAAGTTTAGGGGTTTTGTTACTCGAGTATTGGCGAATCTGGGGTGAGATTTAATTTGAAAAACATCAAGTTTATAATCATTTATTGCTCGATTGAAACCCCGAAACCCTATTTTTGAAACCACAAATCAAATCGACCAAATCTGATAAGATTAATTGTTAGAATCATGGGGCATTTACTGATTAGGGTATTGCGAATCGGTCTAAGTGGTTTAGTTTGATTGACGTTAGGTTCAAGATCAAAACCCCCAAAATGTTTATGAATACAAATCTTGTAAATTCGATATTGTTGGATTCAACTAATATGGGGTTTTCAAAAAGTGACAAGTTGTGAATCTAACTACATATGTTAATTGGATGGAGACTAAGTCTAGGATCGAAAACCCCAAATCGCTATATGAACAAACCCTAGATTAAGGGTTGAGTTCAATTCGGTGTTATACGATCCAATTAACATAGGCTTATTGATTTAGACACTTAAACGAAACTGTAGATGTAAATAATTACTGGAATGTGTGACGGATTGAAGGTGATCGACTAAAACGGCTTCCGACTTTGGCGAGTTCGATCCCCGGCGACCATTGCCGCGATTCCGGCCAAATTGGTGCGTATAACAGCTTCTAATGCGTGCGACTAAGGTGTGAGAGAGTTCAATTTGCGAAAGTAATACGAGAATTCGTTGGATTTGATGAAGGGGTCTACGGTTTCGACCGACATGGTTTGATTAGCCATTAAATTGGTTTAATTCGCGATTGATGAGGTTGTTAATGGTCCTAATGATGATTATTAATGATATGAATGTTTTTCAGTTACAAAATCAAACTAAAATTGATCATGGGATTTGAATTTTGAATCAATGTTAGCGATTTTGACTTTTTAAAAGTCAATAGAAACGAATTTCACTCAATTTTGACCTTTCATAGTCAACAGATAGTGTTTGGGTTAATTGTAGGTTTGGTCCTTGTTGTTTGGATTTAGATATTGACAGAATCAGTCCTTGGGGTTTAGGATTTGAGTTAACAGAGTTAGGTTTTAACTGAATTTAGTTAACGGGGTTAACCTAAAAGGTTGGATTGTCACAACTTCTATAGAGGCCGTGATCAAAATGAGTGAGTGTAGACCTGATCAAGCTATCAAATTTGTTGCACATTCATTCGAGTAAGATGCACTTGACTGATGGGAGTTAGTCAAGCAGACTAAAGGAGAAGAATATACATATAGGATGAAGTGGGAGGACTTGAAGGAATTACTAGAAAATAGATACTCTCCTCAGAATGCGGTAGATAAGATTGAGTCTGAGTTCCATTGGTTTGAAGCAGGAAGCGTTAGCCACCAAGAAAACACCAGCAAATTCAATGAGATGGCCAAGCTGGTACCACATTTCCTGAATCTAGGAGGATTAAGTGTTATGTTCAAGGACTGCCACCGAAAGTTCGAAGCAAAGGACGTATGTATATATTAGGAGGAAGGCAAGAATGAGAAGACTAGGTACGTTCCTAATAAGATAATTAAGCTATAAATGAGAAAAAGATACACAGAAAAAAAAGGAATTTGATATCAATGTCACAGTAACTAGAAGGCGACATTATAACCGGTATGTAGTTATCTGATGAACGAAATGTTCTGTCTAGGAAAGAGCAGTGTATAAATCTCTCCTAGACCCGTCGCTCTTACCTGCGAACATATCGGTTGGAAGTACTACTCTGGTTAGATAACTGTCATGTGTTATAGGTGTGATAAATAGAAAAATAAACGCCTAATTATAAGATATACCCTAAGTATGATTATTCTATTAATGATATATCTCCAAATTTCGAGGATGAAATTTCCTAAAGCAGGGGAGGAGATTTGTAACACCTCGAAATTTCCTATAGAATATAAGGACTAAAGTTACCAAGAATTTAAAGTCCATGGGGTTAAAATGCATTTATTCCAAAGTTTGAGGATTTAAAATATAAAATCTTAAATTTGGCAAGTAGCGGACCGCTACCAAGGTCCTGTCGGTCCGCTACGTGAAGAGGAAGCATGCAAAGATGAGATGACACATCATCAGACGCATGTCTGATGACTCAGCCCTGTGGCGGACCGCTAAGCCTTTGGCTAACAGTCCGCTAGCCGCAATTTAGACCCGGAACACGAGGAGTTGATGCGTGTCAAGTGACTCACTGAAACCCGTTGGGTGGTGGACCGCCACCAACCTAAATAACGGTCCGCTACGTGGGAGCTAAGCAAAATAAGTCGCCATAAGGGGTGAAGAACCACTACGGCTTTGTGTAACGGTCCACTACTGGTCCGATGATGGCCTATAAATAGAAATCGATGGCAAGAGCTTATTATAGATAGTGATAAGGTAAGGTTCCGACAACTTGGTTACTAACCATTAAGCTTTGATTATATATTACTAAGCTTATCATAGATTTTAATTAAGTAGTTAAATATACGTCGAGGTACTGTCCGAGGTGTTTGACATATATTTGACACAAAAGCTGAAATACTTTTCAAGTGTGTTCCTCATAATTAAATGTGTATATTTACACAGTTGTTATTTGAGATATTCCTGATGTGATGCCCTATTCAAAGTATATATAATGCGTATTAAGTTCTTATTAGGTTCCGAGAGTGGATGAGACCTACAGGTGGATGATTATCCTATCTTACTAGTAAAAGATAGGCTAGTAGGGTAGGGTAAATTGTCACACCCCAACCGACGGCGAAAACGTCGGGGCGGGACATGTAGACTGTTCATGAGCACAAGGTTTACTATATTGAAATATTTTAAATCATAACTTCATTTCAAATAACCAAACACAATCAAGTTCAAACAAATACGGAAAGAAATGCATAATATTCTTTATTCAATTTTTAACTAAGTCCATGTCCTACGTGTAGCATATCTTGATCAACTCACACGTTATCACCTGAAACATGAATAAAATAATGTCAACTAAAAAGTTGGTGAGCATACACAGGTTTGTACATAGATAGTATATAGTTGTGAAAGATCAAATCCTTACATATCATGAATAAATAAGACATTTATGGGGAGTAACTAATGTGTAACTAAAGTACAATCAAACCTTTGTAACTAGCATGCAAATTGTGTTGTCGGTAACAATCACCCCAATCTGGGTGGGTTTGTCAGACTCAATAGATCTATCATTGTTAACCGTCGACTTATTAGTTAATGATTACACATGAAATTGCACACAAATAGTTAACACGTATAGCACTCAAACATAAAGCTCAAATTTTTGCACACATGAATGTAAATAGGATTTTTGTTTTGTGTAGTTTGTGTAAGTGTAAATAGTTGTGTGTATAGAGTTCATGTTTCACCCCAAAAGTGTAAAAGAGTAAAAGGGGCTATGTAATACTCACCTGATTAGAGGTGTAGCTAACACACACGGCTAGACGGTAGAATGATGATTGAAACCTCACAAGGTTAACCTAGTGTGTAATATATATTTAATTAATAACGTGTACGATAGTCTCGGTCTAAGTCTAAGATTTAATCGGATGTGTGTACGAAGGGTTGTATGGAAGCGTAGGAAAAATTATGATTTGTATTTTGGAAAAGTGTTGTATAAATAAATAGTTTAATATTATTTTAATTAGAGTTTGGACTTGAATATTAAATAAATAATTGTTAATTTTTTATTAAATTAGAAAGATATTATGAAATTATATTTATTTAAGTATAATTTAAATAAATAACTTTATTTTATTTATAAAATATATGACTAAGAGTTTAATACTAAAACAACTTAAAACTCTAAATATATTTATAATTGTAATTGACAAACGCGTTCGTTCCATTATGTGATATTTAAAAGGTATGAAATATATATATAAAATTTAAAACTTCATAACTTTTATTTCATGGGAAATATTTTATTTATAAAAGCTCGCCATAATATTCATAAAATTAGAAAATTTATTTCTTTGTTTAATTAAAGAAATTTAATAACTAAATTCATAATAAAAATGAGTTTATGTTAAAGTTTGTAAACTTTTGTCTCATTATGTTCAAAAAAATGTAATGTTTATAAAAATAATTTTTATAAAAATTTTTAGAGTTTAAAAACAGATTTTAAAAATTTAAAACAGGACACCCGGTTCGAACCCGGGTGGTTCCTGTGTGTGTCGCAAGCCTTACCACCGGACCAAGGGGTATTACTTGTAATCGGTGGCTTTGGGTTTGTATTAACGAGGAAGACAGCGGATCCGGCTAGTTCTAGGGTCTACGCAAAAATAAACAACCGGATACGCGGGTTGTCGGTTTCGAACCCACGCCACCTGGTTCGGCGGCGCAGTGACTTACCGGCCGGACCAGGTGGTTTCGCTGGTTAAACATGTAATCCAAAAACATTTATACACATAATAGATTAATAATAGTTTCATCTTTTTGATTTAAAACCCGCCATGAACCCTAATCCCAAATCGAATTCGATTCTGTTATGTTAACTCAAATTGATAAGGGGGTTTTAATCAAGACTCAGAGGCGATTCGAATGGTGTATTTACTTACTCGATTGATGGGGACACGAATGCAGTCGGCTACAAGTTCTACTTCGATGTTCTTGAGGCTTGGCAGGATTCCAGAGGTGTTTTGCGGATCGAAAGAGGGTTGAAGGAGTTTGTGTGATTGATTACGAGAGTAGGAGAGTGTTTTAATTTGATTGATTTCATCCGTATATGTTAATTTGATTTTCAAATTGGCCGGGAAAGTCGCGGTGACCGATTTCGTGTTAATCCATTTAATTGAGATGAATCGGGTCCTGTTAGCGTCCTAGGTTCATTACGTGATTGTCTCGCGAGTGGTTTGAGGGATTGAGTCGCGTTAATTCATCGAATGTAGTGGAGATTGATACGGGTTTGACTATCTTAAGTCAAACTCGTTTGAATTTTTTGAATTCGTCGCTGATTTGAACGAGTTGATTTGTTGAAAGGGTTCGGATTGGGCCGATTTAGGCTTGTACACGAGGTGGAAATCCGCAGCACTTGATTGGGTCGATCCTTGACGTTTGATTAGTGAAAATCGGCCTAGATGATTTTTGTTTTGACTTTGAAGAATTCCCATGATTTTCAAATCAAGTTGTTTGGGTTCAAACCGTTGTGTAGACTCACTTGTAAATCATGTGATTGTATGCACTTGTGAGATGTATCAATGTATATGTACATGTATATAATTAGCTATTTATATATATATATATATATAAGAATTTTCGAATAAACGTGAATCGAACTTTGAGGATTCGTACTGATATTATGGTTTAGTTGTTGCACAAAATGAATTTAAACGTTGCATTAGAACTGGAATTGAATTGTTTTACATTGAATAAAGAAAATAAAATAAGGATCAGAAATGTCACATAAATGTCCATTTTATACCGGTGAAAAGTAGGCCAATGGCGGGAACGGTTGGCCAATTATATATATTGCAAAAGCTTATTAGTTTTGTATAAACTAATTGGTGGGACATGGGATTGCTGGTGATTGAATAACAACCATGTGGTAAAGATTCATGAACTCACCAATTTATGTTGACCCAGTTATTTTTATCATTTTTAAGATTGTTGCAGGTATATTCCTTAGTTGGCATTCCAGGTAGATAATATATGTGGATAGTTATGAGGATGGTCAGAGGATTGTGATGGATGAAGGCATGCATGGAAAAGCTGTAAGCGCTGTTGATGTTTTGAGTTCCTTGACGGGGACTGATGTTTGTTATTCTGGTTTGTTTGTAATAGAGGTTTGTTTTGTGATGTAAAATACTTAGTAAATAATGAAAGAGGTTTTATGGTTTAGCTTTCGATGTGTGTTCTGTTCCATGCGTCACGTTTAACCTGTGTCTGGGACCGGGGTGTGACAATATATATATATATATATATATATATATATATATATATATATATATATATATGGTGAAGTTCATAAAAAACTAAAATTTAGGAAGAGGACTAGAGAACTCCTCTTTAAAGTTAAAAAAATTAATAAAAAAATCGTAACTCAAAATAGAAATCAAAAACTAAAAAAGTGGTTCGGAGACCTTGTTTCGCACGTCCTCCTCGTTCTTAAAAAAAAACTCGAAAAAGTAGTCGGGTTAGCTTTATGATTTAGTTTCTGGGTTTAGTTTAGCTTTTATGTTAGGTTTTTGGAGGGGGTGGGTGGGGGGTTTAGGTTTTTGGGGGGTGGGTGGGGTTAGGTTTTTGAGGGGTGGGTGGGGTTAGGTTTTTGGGTGGGGTGGGGTGAGGGATTTAGGTTTTTTGGATGGTACTACACATATGCAGTATTACGTTTAGGGTTAGGTTTTTGATGGTAGGGGGTTGGTGCGATGGGTTTAGGTTTTTGAGTGGGGGTGGGTGGGGGGTTTAGGTTTTTGGGGGTGGGTGTGGGGGGGGGTTAGGTTTTTGGGGGTGGGTGTGGGGGGTTTAGGTTTTTGGGTGTGGGGTTAGGTTTTTGGGTGGGGGTTTAGGTTTTTTAGGGGTGTGTTAGGTTTTTGGGGGGTGATACTACACATATGCAGTATTGAAAATAAGAAGAAAAAAAAAAGACGAGTTAATTCTTATCTTGATTTGATAGTGCAATTTTTTTAAAAAAATAATAACGTATGCAAAAGATAGAAATGTTTAAAGATTTATATATTTTAATTTCCAGTTTTACCCTTTCTCTTTAAAATCCCACCACTTCTTTTTTTACATTGGTGTAATACTCTAGTTACATTGGTTTAATGCTATAGTTACATTAGTATTAACCTATTTTTACATTGGTGTAAGACGTCCGTAATTACATTGGTATAACTACCAATAACATTAGTATAACACACAAACTAGCAAATTTAGGTTGGACGAGTAAATGGTATAAATGCTTGATACTCTTTTAAAAGGTAAGTCAAATTAAATGGATTAGGCAATTGGGTTGAACTAAACTGTTTGCACTCCTTTTATTCATTTTTTAAATCATAAATATTCTTGAACACTAATCCATAAAGGACCATCAGTTTGTCTACAACTATATTTTTTATCTTTAAGTGAGCAAATAAGAAGCTAAATGCAATTTGAAAAACATATCTTTAACCAAACAAATGGATGCAAAATATTCATTTTTCATACTCACTTCTGATAATAAATGCAAATTGCAAATGAAATACATCATTCGCCTCAAACGCACCAAAAAGAAATGAAAATAAACAACTCTCTAAACCCCTTTCTCAACTTACAGGAAAAGTAAAAAAAATCAAATTTTGTTTATTACAGAACAAAAAGGTTTAATACTACAAATCAAAGGTTCTCAGAAACATAAACAATGTCCTAAATGATTTATTAAAAACATATGTCGCACCAGTAGTGTAGATCCGGTTGGTAGCTTCCTCGGCGGTGGTCTCCTAGAGCGGTTGGTAGTGTAGATCCGGTTGGTAGCTTCGTCGCCGATGGTCTGCTGTAGTGTAGATCTGGTTGGTAGCTATGTCGGCGATGCGGCAACCTCCGTCGCTGTGGTAAATCCGGTTGGTAGCTTCGTCGGCAGTGGTCTCCTAGAGCGGTGGTCTCCTGGAGCGGTGATTTCTAGAGAGCGGTGGTGTCAAGCGGTGGTCTCCTAGAGCGGTGGTCTCATGGAGCGGTCCTGGATTTCTTGTCTAGCTTCCTATGGTATAGATAACTCTATAGTTATCAAATGAGTGGATTATCGGCAACCTAACATAACAAATCTCATTTTTTTTTCGCTTGTCGACAATCTATACAACCTGTATAGACTCTATACTTCTCATATATGATCAATTTTGTCAAATTAACACCTCATTTTTACCCAAATCTATCCAAAATAACTTAAGCCTTTTTTTTTCATTTTTTAAATTAATTCTTTATTAAAACTAACTAAAGGAAATACAATAAATAAAAGAGAAAACATCACAAAATAGTAACCAAGTTTCAAAAGTATTTTAAATAGGTCAGTCACCATATTATAACCGAGGGTGTATACCGTGTAAAATGTGTATTGAGCGACCTAATTAGAACATTTTTGAAACTTGGTTACTATTTTACAAATTACCCATAAATAAAAAAAACTTCATTAATTTAAAAAAAAAGTTACATAAATGATATGAAAAACACCACATAATAGTAACCAATTTTTAAAAGTGTTCCAATTAGGTCATTCACCATAGTATACCCGAGTGTGTATACTATATAAAATACATATTGAGTGACCTAATTGGAACACTTTTGAAACTTGGTTACTATTCTACAAAGTTACCCCTAAATAATAAATAAAAAATGCAATAAATAAAAAGAGTACATGATAAAAATAAATCTAGAAATCAAAAAGTCATCCATATCGACTCGTTATTTCACGTTTTCGTTTAAGAATTATTTTCAACATCGGTCCGGTCACATGTTCATGAGTATCCATAAACATCTTTAAATTTCGGTCTATACGATCCTCCCGAATAGCCTCCCGTTGCTCCTGCACCGAGTTAATAGTTTTAAAATCCATGGATAAAAAAGTGTATTTTTTATGTAGAAATATAGTAGAAAGATTTGTAGGTTTTTTGTGTAAAAATATTATTAGAAAAAGAATGTATTTATGATAGGGTGCGAAAGCACACGTCTTTATTCCTTTGTTTTAATGTGTTCTAAGTAGTTTTATATTAGTTTTGAGTCAATTTTATGTACATTTGAGTCGTTGGTCTTATTTGTAGGAGCTCGGGAATATTAATGAAGAATACGTGAAGAAAACGAGCGAAGAAACGAAGCCCGGAAAAGTCCAAAGATCAAAAGACAATTTTCTGAAATTTAGGTCTCTCGCGGTACGCGAAAGACGAGTGTAATAATTCTCGCGGTACGCTGGAAACTCCAGGAATCCGCCCGACTATTTTGGTCCTCGCGGTACGCGAGGATCCAGTCAACATTATCTCGCGGTACGCGATAGGGCCGTTTTCCGCAAAACCCTAATTTTCTAAATTAAAAAGATTTAAACGGCCATTATGAGGGAGTTCGATTCTAAGCCGTTCCAGGGAAGAAAAGAGGCGATTTTGGGAGTTTGGAAGAAGATTGAAGCTTAAAGATTAAAGCTTTGGATTCCGGGTTCGTAGTTATACGTTCTAGGTTTTAAAGACTTGATTTTTATCTTTGATTTTATGTTTTGAACCTATGGATCTTGCTATTTGCTTCTGTGTAGATGTTCTTAGTATGATTCTAGGCTAGATCCTTGATCTACCTAGGTCAATATGATGATTATGTGTTAAAGTTTCGATTTTTATTCGGTTTTTGGATTTGAATGTTGGATTTATGATTTAGTAAAGGTTTGAGTTTGTTTATGTGTGATGTTAGTGCATGTTTAATTCTGATTATGTGGTTGATTATGCTTTTCTGCGTTGATTGTGGTTGTCTGCCAGTTTGATCTTCGTTTCTGGTTCATAGACTTTAGGGTTTGTGAGTTAGAGTGGTGTCTAGACGTAGTAGCCATAGAAAACCTAGTTAATTACTGATTAGAAGTGAATGTGTGTCCTAGTTCAATACCCGAGAGGTGAGAATTAGTCGTTTAGTCTTCGTCATTAGGAATCCGAGTGTCAGCTGTCTGAGAGGAAGTTGGTATTAGGTGTCTAGTGATAGTTGCTATCCGAATCATAGTATCCATTCTAGAACTACCCCATGCATTCCTTGAGTGTATGGTAAGCGGTGAGACTGAGAGGTAATCCGTTTATTAGGGTACTTGTCATAGTAGGAAATACCCGAGAGGTGATCCGATCATCTGGTGAGTTAATATCCTTAGGTTGTCTTCTGGTCACATCCCGAGACCGAGAGTGATCGGGAATCCACTAGATATCTTTTAGGTGTTATATCTTTAGAAACCCAGATCCAACCTAGTTCCAAAACCGATAGAAGTTGAGCTTTACACATAGGATTCCGACCTAGGTAGTGACTTCTCCATTCTTGATTTCATCTTTAGTTTACTCTTGATAGCTTGAATTGTCCTTAGTTTATTGCATTCTTAGTTAATCTTTAGTGTAGTAAACCCCCCAATCAATTAATCATATTAAGTCCTAGTTAGAGTCTAATTTAGTTATTCAGTGTCTTTTGGGTTCGATATCCGGACTTCGTTAGGCTATATTGCATTGATCGGTACACTTGCCGGTTGTGTGGTCTAGTTTTAGGTCGAGTCTAGGTTTTATAAATTTAAAGCTAGAGAGTCTAGATTAGGTTTTATTTGATAGTTTTTATAGACCGTCTGGACGACATCAAGTTTTTGGCGCCGTTGCCGGGGACACTTGGCAATAGCAATATTAGCTTTGACTAGTTCTTTGTTAGATTTTTGGTTTATTTGAGTCTTTTGTTCTCTTTTGAGTCTTTGTTCTATTTTTCCTTCTTAGAGTCTTTCTGTTTATGCCCAATACTCGTTCGCAAGGATCACCATCTTTTGCAGCTTTTCAAGAGCCCGAACGAGAGCTTCACGAGCGCACCCGCGACTTTCGGGAGCGTTTAGAGGAGCTGGTTAAATCTAAGGTACGTTCTACTAGCCCAGTTCCAATTTCTATCATGGGCGACGCTGATCCTCCAGCGAGGCGTACAGTACACCAGAGGGCCAGTGAGGGGGTCACGGGCGCGAGATCTTCGATCACACGCCCCACTATACCGAACACCAATTCTTGGCAGATCCCATCACATGTCATGAGTACGATCACTCATGCCACTCAATTCCATGGCCTCGAGGATGAGGATGCACCCGGACATTTGTCCCGCTTCGCGCGGATATGTGATACATTTAATATCACGGGTGTATCTAAGGACGCAATCTACTTGCGTCTCTTTCCATTCTCTCTTTCTGGGCGTGCATCTACTTGGCTCGACACTCTTCCCGACAATTCTATCACCACATGGGAGGATCTCGAAGCCAAGTTCTTCAAGAAATACTTTCCACCTTCCAGGGCCGCTCGCCTTCGGGACCAGATCCATTCGTTTCGGATGGATCCCGACGAGCTTTACCACATGGCCTGGGAGCGGTTCAACGCGCTGTTGAGCCGATGTCCCCAGCACGGTCTCCCCGACTGGGCACTAGTGGAGAAGTTCTATAATGGCCTCACCTTCGAGACGCAGCAAATGTTCAACACAGCTGCAGGAGGCCATATCATGGATAGACTCGAGCCTGAGGAGTGCGAGGATATGTTCGAGAGCTTCGCTCAAGCCGAACAGCAGCACCCACGTTCTGTTAGGGATTCCATCCCTACTGCTAGGTCACACGCCTCTTCTCCTAGAGGTGTGCATCAGGTCACTCCTGATACTAGCGTGGCTGCTGCCCTCGCCTCGATGGCGAATGAGATAAAGGAGCTCAAGCTCAGTGCTTTGAGGTGTCAGGTGTGCAGGGGAGGACACGACACCCGAGATTGCCCGGTAAATAATCAAGAGCATGTGAGCTATGCTGGCAACCAATACCAGAACCGAAATTACAACAATTCTAATACTTTTGGTTCGGGATGGAGATCTGGATTCACTGGTCGTCAGCAACAGTATGGAGGAGCAGAAGAAGGAGCGAGTTCTGGGAGCACTGTTGGGTCACGAAGGATTGAGGAGATGATGGAGACTCAGACACAGTTGCTTGCCCAGCTGGTGCAGAATAACAAGGATGCTCGGCTAAGACTGGATAGCCATGACACTTTGATGAAGAATCAGCAATCGGCGTTCCAGGATTTGCAACGCACGGTAGGAGACATTGCTAGGAGCATACATGATAGACAAGGAAGCCCTTCTACGGGCCCGAACGCTTCAGTGATGGCCGTGTCTATAGAGAGTGTGGAGAGTAAAGTGGTTGAAGAGGTTGACCCCCACTCTAAGGAGCATAATATTCCCTCAGTGGAGGAGGTGAACAGGATTGACTGGGAAGCTCGATTTGCGGAGATCGATGCTAGGATGCTAAAAGAGACCGAGTCGAATGCTGTTTCGACGAGGAGCATGATAGAGAAGGAGGATGAGAGCCCACCGGTAGTAGTAGAAGAAGAGCCGGTGGAGGAGGAGATAGTGGTTGAGGTGCCTACCAAGAAGGCACAGGAGAAGAAGAAGGGGGTGGAGATGAAGTCCCCCGAGATTGACTTGAGTCGTATTCCTTATCCCGCACGTGTGTTGCCACATAAACACGCTAAGGAATACGGTCACTTCCTTGATATGTTCAAACAACTCAAGGTCAATCTCCTGTTTGTAGAGGTCCTCCAGCATATGCCCAAATATGCCAAGTTCTTAAAAGGCCTTCTTTCCAACAAGAAGAAACTTGAGGAGGTCTCTGGAGTCTCACTTGGTGAGCAATGCTCGGCAGTGGTGCAAAATCATTTGCCAGAAAAGTTGTCTGATTCGGGTCGGTTCACGATCCCGTGCTTGTTGGGCAACCTACCATTACACCACGCGTTGGCTGACCTAGGTGCTAGCATCAATTTGATGCCCTATTCATTGTACAAGCAGCTGGACCTAGGTGAACTACAACCAACGCGCATGAGCATTTCCTTGGCTGACCGCTCAGTCAAGTATCCACGGGGAATAGTGGAAAATCTATTAGTGAAAGTGGGCAATTTTGTTTTCCCCGTGGATTTTGTGATTCTAGATATGGAGGTGGATGACAAGGTCCCACTCATCTTAGGGCGCCCGTTCCTACGGACCGCAAAGGCGATGATTGATGTCTTTGACGGGAAGCTCACACTTCGTGTGGGGGATGAGGTCCTTACATTCAATGCTGTAGAGTCCGGGAAGGATGTTGGCGAGCACAGCCATTCCGTGTGCATGCTCAACTCTTTCATAGACCACCATTGGGACTCCGATCCGATGTTAGAAGTTGGTGAACCCGCCCCGAATATAGAAGAACCATCTGAGTGGGCGTTGGAGTTAGAAAGGTTGTTAGGGGAGCCGGATGATTACGGTGATGATGAGATGCCCGATGATGTACTGAACATAATGGCTGAATTTGAAGATGTCATGGGCAAAACCCCAAGTGTGGGGAAGTTAGTAGATATCGTGGAGGATCCCTATGATGATCCTGGTGAGAGTGAAGAAGCCATACCGCTGAAAATATCTATTCCTGAACCTTCACATGTCCTCACCCTTGTTTGTGCTGAGGGGAGAATTGAAAAACCGACCCCAAATTCTAATCCCCCTAGATCTAGGCCACCACGTAAGAGAACCCGCGAGTCGAGAGAGGTAGAGTTGAAGATGGAGCAAACCCCAAGTGTGGGGATATGTAAAGATGACAGTACACTCGGTTATTTGAACAATGTTATCTTCGGTCCGGGTAGGTTTAAGTTGTGGTGGAAGGACTGGATTGCTACATGTGATATGAGTTTAATGTTTGAGAGTAGTAGTTGTTTGCTAGAGGTATGGAGGACCCGGAGGCCGCGCAGGATGAAGGCGGTACCGGTTAGGATCAAGGAGAAGCCCCCTGATAGGCTTGCTTGAGTCATGGGCAAGTGCCCGGGATGTAGAGTTTGTATGATTTCATTGGGTTGAGTCCGTGTCTTTTTCTTTGTTTTTCGGTTTGTGTTTTGTTTTTGTCAAGTTTTGCAGGAATCCATGCTTGATTCGGTAAGGAAAATCGTCGGGAATGAAGCCCCAGGTATGGTTACATGTGTTTTTATGCTTGGGATAGGTTTTTAGTGAGTTTGGGTGAAACAAGATCTTAAATGACCAAAAATATTCTAAGTATAAAACTTGAAAAATTTTCAAAACTTTCTGTCAACGACACCCTCCCGCGGTACGCGAAGAACGAGAGGGAAATATCTCGCGGTACGCGGGAGACAAAGAACAAGGCCGGCCTAACTTTTTGGCCTTCGCGGTACGCGAAGAATATCCCCTTCGACTTACGCGGTACGCGAGGGACTGCTGGTGTCACCCTATTTCCTTTGTTTCCCATGGTTTCCCGTACCCGTTTCTGTCCCCGTTTTCACTCACCACCACTATTCATCACCTACCTTCGTACCACCACTACCATGAAGCATCACCTTTAACCACCATCATCCATCACATTAATTCACCCACCTACCACCATCCGACCACCGTGACCATGGGAAACTAGAAACCGTTTATGACCGATGTTCGAACTTGCTGTGGTATTCATGTCTTTGTGTTTGCCACATGTCGAGTATGTTTTCTCTGCATCTATCTATCTTGAGTCTTTTAGTTTTCTTGAGTCTGTCTAGTCTCTATATTTTATTTGAGTCAGTTTAATGCTGTGGGTTTGTATGAGGTTTATTTTGCAGGTTTTATCATTCTGTCCGTACTCAATCTCCATTCGGGCGGGTTTGATGATTACCATTACTATCTTGTAAAGGCAACCCAACAGCTGATGTGTAACCGCGACCGAAATGCTATACGGTGCACACAAGGAAGAACGAAGCTGCATACTAGATTGCATCTACATTACCAGCTAAGTCGCTTCCTGTTCTGTTTTGTTTTTTTTTATTTTTTTTTTATTTTTGCATTTTTTTTTAGTTGTGTTTTGCTTCACATTGAGGACAATGTGTCTTTCAAGTGTGGGGATGTGAGTGTCTAGTTTGTTTAGTTTGTGTCTTTAAAAATTCAAAAATACAAAAAAAAAAAAATTGAAAAATTTGAAAAATGTTCTTGAAAATAATTGCATATATTTGGAAAATGATAGTAGAACTGGATCTATTTATGAGTTTAAAAGATTAAATAATTGAAAACGTGTCTAATTAGTGATGTTTTGGTAGACCCAGCTAACTAGTAGAGCTTAAATATCCTGTTTGTGTTATTTAGGATTAATCACGGAATAAAATCATGATATCTTGTGGGTATTCATCTTAGAGTAATGGTAATACTGAAACTGTCAATATAGGGTGATAGGTACCACGATTAAGTTAAAATTTAAAGGTTTTTGAAATTTTTTATGGCACACCATTCTCTTTTTATGAGAATAAATCCGAGTTTCGGTGGCGCCCGCATTCCATAATCCATGTTATTCCATAATTTATGAGCTATACTGAGTTTTGCTTATGTGTTACCCTTTGGGATAGCGACTTGGAGGATACACCCCTAAGTAAGATTTTTGTGCTTCATTGATAGAATGTAGTCTATGTGTTACCCTCCGGGATAGTGACTTGGTTGAAACGCCTCTAGACGAAAGTTCTTTTGCTTATTATGCTCATTATCATCCATTCATTCATGATTTCATCTGATTTCTAAAAACCTGTAAATAGTAGTTTAACGTGGTAGGGTAAATCTATATGGTTTAATCCGTGCCTAAACATGACCTTGAGACGGGATTAGGTAGAGCTGTAACTTCTAAGTGTGAGTCACATAGATTGATTGATATGTTGTATAAAATGGATTTAGAACACGTAACGGGGGCTTGAAAGTTAGTGCTTGGGTTTAATCGGACAGAAATACTAATTGTTGCTTTTTAACACGTGAGTATGTTTTGAAAATTGAAATTTATGTTTGTTGAGTTAGATGCCAGTTATGATTCCATTTGCAGATTTTTCGAGGACGAAAAAAGGTTAAGTGTGGGGATATTTGATAGGGTGCGAAAGCACACGTCTTTATTCCTTTGTTTTAATGTGTTCTAAGTAGTTTTATATTAGTTTTGAGTCAATTTTATGTACATTTGAGTCGTTGGTCTTATTTGTAGGAGCTCGGGAATATTAATGAAGAATACGTGAAGAAAACGAGCGAAGAAACGAAGCCCGGAAAAGTCCAAAGATCAAAAGACAATTTTCTGAAATTTAGGTCTCTCGCGGTACGCGAAAGACGAGTGTAATAATTCTCGCGGTACGCTGGAAACTCCAGGAATCCGCCCGACTATTTTGGTCCTCGCGGTACGCGAGGATCCAGTCAACATTATCTCGCGGTACGCGATAGGGCCGTTTTCCGCAAAACCCTAATTTTCTAAATTAAAAAGATTTAAACGGCCATTATGAGGGAGTTCGATTCTAAGCCGTTCCAGGGAAGAAAAGAGGCGATTTTGGGAGTTTGGAAGAAGATTGAAGCTTAAAGATTAAAGCTTTGGATTCCGGGTTCGTAGTTATACGTTCTAGGTTTTAAAGACTTGATTTTTATCTTTGATTTTATGTTTTGAACCTATGGATCTTGCTATTTGCTTATGTGTAGATGTTCTTAGTATGATTCTAGGCTAGATCCTTGATCTACCTAGGTCAATATGATGATTATGTGTTAAAGTTTCGATTTTTATTCGGTTTTTGGATTTGAATGTTGGATTTATGATTTAGTAAAGGTTTGAGTTTGTTTATGTGTGATGTTAGTGCATGTTTAATTCTGATTATGTGGTTGATTATGCTTTTCTGCGTTGATTGTGGTTGTCTGCCAGTTTGATCTTCGTTTCTGGTTCATAGACTTTAGGGTTTGTGAGTTAGAGTGGTGTCTAGACGTAGTAGCCATAGAAAACCTAGTTAATTACTGATTAGAAGTGAATGTGTGTCCTAGTTCAATACCCGAGAGGTGAGAATTAGTCGTTTAGTCTTCGTCATTAGGAATCCGAGTGTCAGCTGTCTGAGAGGAAGTTGGTATTAGGTGTCTAGTGATAGTTGCTATCCGAATCATAGTATCCATTCTAGAACTACCCCATGCATTCCTTGAGTGTATGGTAAGCGGTGAGACTGAGAGGTAATCCGTTTATTAGGGTACTTGTCATAGTAGGAAATACCCGAGAGGTGATCCGATCATCTGGTGAGTTAATATCCTTAGGTTGTCTTCTGGTCACATCCCGAGACCGAGAGTGATCGGGAATCCACTAGATATCTTTTAGGTGTTATATCTTTAGAAACCCAGATCCAACCTAGTTCCAAAACCGATAGAAGTTGAGCTTTACACATAGGATTCCGACCTAGGTAGTGACTTCTCCATTCTTGATTTCATCTTTAGTTTACTCTTGATAGCTTGAATTGTCCTTAGTTTATTGCATTCTTAGTTAATCTTTAGTGTAGTAAACCCCCCAATCAATTAATCATATTAAGTCCTAGTTAGAGTCTAATTTAGTTATTCAGTGTCTTTTGGGTTCGATATCCGGACTTCGTTAGGCTATATTGCATTGATCGGTACACTTGCCGGTTGTGTGGTCTAGTTTTAGGTCGAGTCTAGGTTTTATAAATTTAAAGCTAGAGAGTCTAGATTAGGTTTTATTTGATAGTTTTTATAGACCGTCTGGACGACATCAATTTATAAGATAAAATATATTATTTTTTTAAACCTAACGGCTATAATGTTGTTTACCAACGGCTAACTCAACGGCAATGATGCAATACACGGGTACATGTAGCCAATGGGAATACCTGCAAGGGGTACCCGACCACAATGTGGTGGTGTACCCGATGAAGCCGAACAACCCGCAAGGGGCAAAACTTGGATATACCTTCGGGTTGATCGGCTTCATCGGGTATACCGCCGCATGTAAATAATGGATATTTTGGATGAACTAGTACGAACAATAAACTGAATTCAAATTTTCCCTCCTTTTCCTTGTATGAACTGGTACGAACAACTCCTTGGTTAATGTAGTCTACTATTCGTAAAGTAATGATATTCTTTTCTGACCTATCGGTTCACATTTTTCACCCACGTCCCATTCATAATTTTTTTGTAAATAATGGATATTTTGGTGAAATAAGCTGTTCTAAGAGCACCTTCAACGTAATGGAACGAATGATCATGTGGCATTCAGATTCGGACGAGAGCAGTGGAGGCGTCGTTCGGTTGGGGTTGTCCCCTTCTTCGTTTGATTACAAAAAAATACTCTATTTTATTTTTAATATGTAATGGTCCATTTTAGATAAATAATATATATATAGTTAAATTATAAATAATATATCATATTTACTAAACATTTAAATTATAATTAATATATAATTTTTTTAATTTTTCAATTGAAATTTGCAATTATAAACAATATGTATATATAGTTAAATTTAAATTTAAAATTGAAATTTGCAATTTTAAAGGCTAGATTTTAAAAAGTTACCTTGTATGCTGTAAAATAATGAGTTAAAAATTGATATCGGAAAAAAGTTTGTATGGTAGGATGTGGCGAAAACCGACATAAAATGATGTTTCCGCTTGCAGGTCATGTAACTTTAAGTTTTTAATTATATTTTAAATTGTGTGTTTTTTAATTTTTAATGTATGTGATTTTTAATCTTTAATTATATTTTAAATTATATCCTAATACTTTTTATAATACGAGTTAAAAAAATAGGTTATTATAAAAAGTAATTTGGTATAAACAAAGTAAATATAAAAGTAGATGATAATGTGAAAATGTATGGATATGTGAAAATGTATGGATATGCTTGAAAAATGATATAGTGTTGGAGGTGAAATCTAGTTTTTTTGAACTATGAGTGAAATTTGTTGTGACGCGTTTGTTAGTGTTTATTGCGTCCAATATTGGAGTTGCTCTAAATGTGACTGACTGAACCAATGGTGTAGTGATCGGCTAACCAAAATTTCCAATTTATTTATTTAACAAAGATTAAAAAGTTTTTGTAAATTGGCCCCTTCAAATAATTAAGTTCACTGGAAAATAATGATAAGTTTTGGAATAATCCTCAACCAATTTATGTTATTTAAAAGCTCTTGGCTCATTTGTAGTTTGAAACTAGCTCGAAAAAGATCGAGTAAAATCAGTAGCTCAAGCAAGCTAAGTCATACAAGTTTTTAAGCCGAGTACGAGCTGATGATATGAATTTGCTCAAGTAATATAAGAACTATAATTATATAAAATAGAGTCTGCTTTGGTCTGTTTAACTCTTTTAGTTTAAAAAGTAATTTTTTAACATATCAGCTTCGAAAGTTGTTTTTTGTAAGCAAAAAGGAATCTTTTAACTAAAATGTTCTTATACTTAACATAAAAAGTTAAAAGAGTTAGCGTAATTGACTGAAATGGTTAGAAAAATACATTCTCAAGTACTAATATGTTAAAAGATTATTTTTTAAAGTAAAATGTTTAAACAAGCCAAACCACACGAGACAAAATCAAAATTTACTCTTTAAAATATTATAAGTAATTTTGTTTCTTATTATTAGCCGTTTAATCTAGTGGTGTGTAGTAAGCAAAAGTTAAAATAGTAAAAAGTCATTAAAAGTATAAAAAAAACGGTTAAATAATGATTAAATTTTACCGTTAATTTGAAAAACACAATTATTTTAAAATAACTAACTTTTATATATAGGCTTTTAATTTAATAGTTAAATAATATTTCTAACTTTTAATGATTTTTTTGAGATAAACCTCTCTTCTTCCTTTCAGAGTCTCTACACTCCAACCTCACGGACCGTCCGTCTAAATGAACTTTTACCTTGGGAACCCTTGAATTCCGTTGCCAATCTCCTGCAGCTCAGTGCCAGGTTACGTCCGTAAAGATGAAAACCCTTGTTACAGATGCTCTGAAACATATATCTTAAATTCTAGATGCCATCTAAAATGTGACTCAAACTCTTAATATTATAAAAAATAATTAATACCTAATTAAACACACGTTATTGTGACGGAAAACCCTTTTTGAGTTTTTATAGATAAGTATCAAGCTTAACATTTTTATAAACCTTGTTTAATAAAAATTCGTCAATAATAACTTTAAAAAAAACAATTATAATACTTTTTGATAAAGTTTCTATAAATTTAGGATATAATGCATGTCCATATCCATAAACTTCACGTCTCCATGTACTAACCCATCGACGTACAATATTGACTTTCTTAAAGTGATTATGTGAAAAATAAACAACGAATAATGTTAAGAAAAAAAAATTATTTTATTACTATATAAATTAATTATTTAATTGTTTTTCAAACCACTAACTAATATTTTTGGGACAAGTGTCAATGTGGTGTTTGGACATATTTACTTTTTACAATATTTAGTGTTGAACCATTTCAAGGAAAAATCAATCAAATCTTTTACAACTCATTTCTTTTTTGAAACGTAGACCATTGAAATAAATCCATTTTGTAAAGGTAACTAGTGGGTAATTACTCACACTTTCTAGCGGGTTCATAAAGTAAATAAAAACAGACTAGACATAATGGTATATTAGCATTTATCTTTAGGGATGAGATCGGTACTGGATTAAACTGGTACCGTTATCAAAAATACCGGTACCGAATTTATCGGTACGGTACCGGTTTGGTTCGTTACAATTACTTGTTACAAAGTGTTCATCTCTAGATTTTATCGGTACCGAATTTATGGAAAAGTAGATACCGGTACCGAATCCATCTGTACGGTATCGGTACAGGTACTCGTTATCAAATGATCATCCCTACATGCATTGAAAAAAAATGCTCGTCAAAATATTGGAAACGTTAATAAAAATAAAAGTAAAAAAAATGAAAATAAGAAAAAAAAATCTAAGAAATAGAGGAAAAAGTACATATAAAAATAACATTATTAAAATTTAGGGGCTATATTGTATTTTTATTAAAGTTCAATGCTAATAATGTAAATTAGTTAAAATTAAAAAAAATAAAAAGGCCGCCTAAAATTGAGGGGCTAGAGTGAAAAATTGAAAAGAAAGATACAAACATTTTTTTTTCTTTTGAAAGATGCCATAAGAATACAAAATAAGCAGTGGCATCGTGGCATCGTGGCATCGTGTGCTTGTACCTTTGCCTTTAATGCTTGAGTGTTTGGTAATTATAATATAGGTAATTTGCCTAAGCTAAAGATCTTAAGCCCAAATGGTTGAGGTGAGTAACCAAAGACTCAAAATAGGGATATCTTGTGTTCAAGTTCTACTTGTGCCAAAAAAAAGGGGGGTTCTTTTAGGAACAAAGTGGCGCTGCGGAATCAACACACACGCACAAACGATTATAAAACATAAAATAAACGACACAAGAATTTTACGTGGTTCGGTCCTAGGGGGGACCTACGTCCACGGGCTGCAACTAGGTTTATCTCATTAAGCTCAAAGTCATATAGATTACAATTACAACATAGGGTATTTATAGATTCAAACTAGGGTTCCTAACTTGTTCTCCAAGTTAGGCCCATTAGGGCCGGCTAACCCTAATTAGGCCGCCTCTAAACGAAACTCCACATCTAACAATCTCCCACTTGGAGACTCGAGCAATCCTCAATCCACTATCTAAGTAGACCCTATACAAGTAAGTCCATTAATCTTCAATAACAGAAATCCTCCAACCCTTCAGTTCTAAGAACAAGCTAACACTTCACTATTAGAAGTTTCCAAGCCTCCAGCTCCGAAGAACAAGCTAAGATTTCAAATAACAGAAGTCCTCCAAGCTTTCAGTTCCCATAAACAAGCTAAGACTTCAATCCAATCCTCCTAGTTGCAGCAGCCCGCTCCTCAATTACCAGAAGAGCTCGTTGAAGCTCCCTAGAGCTCCAACCCAGCAGTCATCACTGACCCAGCCATGGCAAAACCCGCCATTAACTCATCCTCAATCTCAACCGGCACCTACTCACTCGAACTACCTGTTCCAGAGACTTCTAGAGGAAACAACACTCTCCAAAAACCAGCAAGTACCATGGAGGGATTTTCCCATTCGGAATTCCGGTCTTCAAAACCCAACGGTGTTTTGAACTGTACCTAGAACACGTCCCATGCTCCCACTATTCCCGAAACCCCTGACCTGGTTTAAACCTCTGAATGCACCCAGCTGACATCCCGTGGCTCCAGGATTCACACTTGCAAAATGAATCCACTTAGCTCAACCCAATTCAGCGAGCCAAGACTTTACTACTCGAAAGTTTGTCCACTTCTTCCGGCGATACATAAACCCGTACCTTCCAAAGTCATCAAATAACTGATTCACCAATGCTTCAAAAAGTGAGTTACATGAAGCATACCAAAATCTTGAACCCAAGAGTCTCCATTGCCTTCAGTGAGTCCCAATGCATCAACCTAGACACATTCTTAGAAGCAGAATTTACTATCTTTAACATCGACTCTAAAGAATGTCACATACCTCCATGTAACTCCACCAAGTCAACTATGCCCAACTCCCACTGTCCCTGTTGTCCCAACCCATTACCAAAACCAACAATCCATGAGATTATCCTCGATCGTACTTTCCCGGCAAATGTTTTCACCCAGCACAAGATCCTGGATCCCCTCAAATGTCGAACAACTGATCACCACCGAACAAAAAATAGCTTCACAGTTCCAGACCAGGAAACCGGCAAATGGTTATAACGGTAGTAGAGCTTTCATGAAAGAAAACGGTACCAAGGATTCCGCGATCATACACCCGATCAGCTAAACCTAACCAAAAAATCTTTCAACCGAGCAATATCACCAGACTTCTCTTTTTTTTCACTTATGTCGTCACCAGCACACCAGGACCTAAATACATAAACCCAAAGCATTCCAAACTTGTTGGTTCCATTTTCACCGGTTTGATCCCACAGTACCACACCGGTTCTTTTGACAAAACCAACTAACGGAAATCCAAACCGTCAAACCTTCGATTACACCCATCCCGTCTTCAGCCATAACAATAGCAAACAGAAAACATATCGAAACAGTGAAATAAACACAGTAATGTCACGGGCCTGAACTTGACAGTTGTCCTACTAAACACTGTCAATAAACCGATCTGCTCCTCCAATAAACCTCGTAGACAAATCTAAACCCGAATACTGAATTTCTCATAAACCGGTTTTCAAATAGTTGATAATAAATAGTCAAACAGAACTAAACAAAACTCTTACCTTTACCCGACGAATCCAAGAGTTCTATAACCAAACCCTAATTGGCGGCTCCAAAGAGTTTCAACCCGGTACCCCAACACGATCAAACCTTTAATAGCCACAACACAAACCCGAAACACTAATTGCAAAATCACCCCAAATCAGTCCCGAACAGCCCTGTTTTCTCTCGAAAACAGCTCTGTTTTCTCTCGAAAACAGCTCTGTTTTCCTCCAAAACAGCCTTGTTTTCTTTCTACTTTTGCGCAACTTAGGGTTTGAAAAAACCCTAATTCCGACGGCCCAAAAAACAAGAAACCAGGCTGCGAATCAGCCCTAGAACAGCAGCAGGAAAACAAAAAAAATTCTGGAAACACTGTTCATCCCGAAAACACTGTTCATGTCGGAAAACACTGTTCATTGCCGGGAATACTGTTCACTGCCGGAAAACACTATTCACGGCGCGGGTACTGTAGCTGCAGATCTGAATCAACCCTCGATCAGCCTCTACCCTTTTTCTCGATCGAAAACCGTGCAAACCGTGTGTAAACAACGAACCTGGCTCTGATACCACTTGTTAAGAACAAAGTTGCGCAGCGGAATCAACACAAACACGCACACACGATTATAAAATAGAAAATAAACAACACAAAAATTTTACGTGGTTCGGTCCCAATGGGGGACCTACGTCCACGGGCTGCAACTAGGTTTATCTCATTAAGCTCAAAGTTATATAGATTACAATTACAACATAGGGTATTTATAGATTCAAACTAGGGTTCCTAACTTGTTCTCCAAGTTAGGCCCATTAGGGTCGGCTAACTCTAATTAAGGTTGGCCGCCTCTTAACGAA
This sequence comes from Smallanthus sonchifolius, assembly GCA_023525975.1. NCBI lineage: Eukaryota > Viridiplantae > Streptophyta > Magnoliopsida > Asterales > Asteraceae > Smallanthus > Smallanthus sonchifolius. The sequence goes on from CM042034.1 coordinate 78,023,222, forward strand.
ACTCTACACCTAACAGGTTCCAGTTTGGGCCAGGAGGTTTTCTTACATATTGTGGGTTTCCTCCTGATAATGGTGGAGATGATCAGGTGTTGGAGCCGTGAAAATGATCGGGTGGGCCAGTGACCCGTCAGTAATCCAAATTGCCGTTAAAAAAGGTAATTTGCCCTAGTTTCATGATTTTGCCGTAAATTTCGTCTCAGTCAAAGATGAGGCAAAAGAAAACTAACAAAACGAGGGGTCACACCACGTTCGTGATTCGTCACAGAATGGATCCGTGAAAAACACCAATGAACATACCAGCGCAATGCATTGTCTATGGGCTTCTTGCCCATAGTAATCCACCTATAGGTAGCGCCCTTTTTCATTCAAGGAACCTGTGTTGCGGATGCTCTTATAACTATAAAACTCTTCCAAGTGGCAGGAGCGTAACTAATCACTACTACGAGACCGGGTCATGGTAATCCATTCTATTAACCACATAATTCAAAATCATATTAGCGGTAACCAATGGCATAAACAAGAAGAGTGCATCAAGATGGTCCACTCCTCTTCGGTTGTCAAAATTCGCTAAACTTGTGACGTAAAAGGTCAGATTTTTAAATGAAAACATGAGTTAGCACTACTAGAAATGAGTAGTTTCGTCGAATCAGTCTCGACGACATATGTCGTCGAGATAGAAACCCCAGATACGACGACACGTCGTCGGGGATGGTCTCAGACAAATTTTCTTTTTTTCACCTTTTTCTTGATGACACGTCGTCGGCAGTGGTCAAGTGGGAAAAGGTGAAATTTTTTGGCGCTTATCCAATGCTAATCTCCAAGACGGGTCGTCGAGATTGATAATTATAATTTGTTTTTCCTTTTTTTACATGGTAAAATATTAAACATTTTTTATTTAAAAATATTACCTAATCTCGACGACATGTCGTCAAGATTGGTATATAATAAAAAAAATATTTTTATTTAATAACTAAATTAATTGAAATAATTAAAAATAAAAAAACCCGATCTCGACGACATGTCGTCGAGACTGGTCTGATATGGTGTTATGTACGTAGAAAACCCTTTTCCTTCTTATTTGACCCCCTTTTTTCTCTCTACCTTTCTCTCGGTTTTCATCCCGAAATCCGGCCATTTTACTTCAAATTCCACCGTGTTCCACCTCCTCCTCCACCATTACTCATCTTATTCAAGTGGTTAGACCCTATTTTTTTTGTAATTTTTCTTTATAATTGCAAAAATTTTAATATAAATCTTATGTAGGTGAGTTTTTTGGTTAAGTAAACGGATTGGAAGCTATATTGAGAGTTTTCCCGATGACATCTCGTCGTTTCAAGAAATAATCCGGAGGTAATATGTATATATTTGTGTTTATAGGTGTAGTTGGGTAGTTTTATATACATATATAAATGTTTGTTTAATATTTTGGTAATAGGTATATATTTGAGAGATTTAGTTTTGTATAGTTGTTTTAATTGTTTTTTATTTGAATAATATAGATAAATATATAAATGTATGTATTATTTTATAAAATTGATGGTTAATTTATATAGATGTAAAGTATGTACGGTTTGTGTTTTTTATTGGTGGTTAATTTTATGAAATTGATGGTTAATTTATATAGATGTAGAAAATCACTTCACTTGTGAAAATGCCAAAAATTCATTAGGATGGTTTGTACTAGGCAAATGCGTTGAAATTAAAAGCTATTTATCGTAAGTTTTTTCTCAAATTTTCTTTTAATTTTAGTTTTTAATAAATAAATAACTTGAACATCTTTTCTATCCATCGTACAGGGAATTTAAAACCGAGTTTTCTGACAAAAATGTAGAAACTGGTTTTTCACCATGGCTCAATGCTAAGGTAAACACGTCTCCCGACTGTACCGACGAACTCAAGGCATTGACACATGGTCCATTGAGTGCATATTCTTACACCGCTTGCATCGTCAATGGTGTTAGATTTGTGGTACACAGTCGTGATCTCGAACGCACTACTCAAAATAGTGGTGTTGTTTCATTCGGAGAAGATGATACACCATATTATGGTGAACTTGAGAGTATCATAGAGTTAAATTATTTAAGTAATTACTCGTTGTAGTCTTTCTTTGTAAATGGTTCAACACGTTGGGTAACGGACGGATAATTAAAAAGGACAATCTGACTATTATCTACGCCAGCCGCCAAAGTTATGTTGGTTGTTAGTGGTATGATGCTCAACAGTACATTTTAGCCACACAAGCTAAGCAGGTTTTTTATGTCCATGATCCTTCTCGCCCCATCGGCAAGTGGAAGATTATGGAAGACGTTCATCTTCGAAAACTTTGGGGGATACTAGTGTTGTTAACGAGATAGATGTACTTCACGACACTCGATCATCTGATTATATGTAACACCCAAAATTTTTAACCAATTTAAACTTTCAAAAACATGCGGACATAGGTCCCATAAACAAACTCTTGACAAAACAACACGTTTAATAACAACAAAACGACCACGACATAAAGTTGTTTTAAAACAAAACCAACACGTTAAGGATAATGACTAGTTTTAACATCAACAAGATGGTTCAAACAAGTTTAAACACTCCTCAACCAGGAGTTCTAACTCCAAACATGAACATCCACCAAAAGTATTGAGAATCCAATCCGACACGAAGCATGACCCAAGATATCAACCGAAGCTTACCTACAAGAAAACACCATAAATAAACCATTAGTAATGATATACAACCTTCATATGAGCCCCCACAAGATCTTACAACAACAACCGACCCCAAATGAAAAACTTTATTGAAACTTTATGAAAAGCAAATTTTCAATCAGAACACTGACCCGGGCGGGTCAAAATCTGTAAGGCCCCAAACCCGGGAGGCCTCACTTGTTAGATTTACTCATTCACAAACAGTTCTTAAACATGAATATCAAATAACGCAGCGGAAAATACTTCATTAAATCATAACTAATACATTGTTCATACATGCGGAAGCGTAAACATTGCTTAAAACATAAAATAAACTAAAACAAAACATAACGGGATTGCCAGTCTTCAAAAGCAGTCGGGTAACTCTTCATCTCTAGCCAAGCATCACCGTCCATCCTCATAACCTGCCTTAACCTGAATGTGCACACTAAAAAGTCAGCTACGCCGGTGAGTTCTAGTTTTCGTTCGATTTAAGAAATGGTTCATCATTCAAAACATTCAATAGGGTTTAACATCACGTATAAGAAAACAGGGCCTTTCATTCATAAACCTTCAAACATTTAAACACATTGAACGGATCATTTGTTTAAAACATTTAACATTCATTTAAGTCATACATTACTATCTAAAATCTGTATCTTTCTTTACGCGTCTCTGTGTCCCCGAAGGAACCCTGCATGTCGTGGACAACCGTTACGTATCACCGCCGTTGCCACAACATTCCGTCAATTCCCTTTTTGGTATTGCCCCCAAGGCTAACTGCACGAGGACCGACAATACCCATTCAGTTGCCCCTATGGCTCTCAGCCATAGACCGACAACCTCCATTGAAGGCTATGGCTCTCAGCCATAGACCGACAACTTCCATCGACGGCTATGGCTCTCAGCCATAACACCGTCGGATCATAATTTAACCTTACGTAGGGTAACGTTAACCCCTGAGTAACCGTCGTTACTCCATACCAGTTGTACAACATCAAACCATTGGCAGGCCACTAAGACACTGCCCCTGTTGTTCTTATGGTAACTATGGCTCGCTGTCCATAATCTACCACAAGGCTGGGAATCTCATTCCCAGACTTCATTCGTAAATTCCATTCATTCGACAGATTAGATTTGCAATGACTTCTTTAAAACCTTTTCCCTTTTTCTTTCCTTTACATAAAACCTTTCACTCATTTTCAAAACCCTTTACCTTTACTTTAAACCATTTCTTATTAAACATTCGTTCGTAAACATTCCATGCATAAAACTTTCTTTCCATAAACCGCTCATTCCAAATCATTTCATTTCATAATCATAGTTTCATAAAATATCATTTCATAAAACATCATTTCATATGTATGCACACCAGCCCGAAAACATTATATAAAACATTTAAAAGAGGGCTTCTAGAACTCACCTTATAAGCTAGTCTCGGTTGTCCTAAACAAAGGCCCAACAACGTCACTTACGATCTGAATTGATTAGTTAAATACACATCATACCCAAACCCGACTCTAACGGTTTAACCTTCTAAACATATCGATCTTACTTAACCAGCCTGATGCATGCGCACTTAGCAAGTGCGCAGACCCTACTTCCTGCGCACTTAGCAAGTGCGCAGACCCTACTGCCTGCGCACTTAGCAAGTGCGCAGACCCCTCTTCCTGCGTACTTAATAAGTACGCAGGACCTGCTCCGTGTGCACTTGGTAAGTGTGAACGATCTGTTTCTTCACAAAACCCTAACTTTCGCATTCAGGTCTGATCATGTCAAGATCTCGAACCTGTTTGCATCCAAAACGTTCGTTTTCCATTAAGGAACTCAAATCTATGTTTATCTTTCAGTTTTATCCGTGAAAACGTTACCTTTTCACCCAAAATCCGAAAAACCCAAAAACGAACTAAAACTCAGATTTAGGTCGGATCGTTACTTGAATCGAGCTTCTGATCCGGAGATTCTTCTCACGAGTTATGGAGTAACACTTTGCTGAAATCTCGGGTCGATCCGCCAACTTTTTCTCTCTACGGTTTCTCTCTCTAGAAGGTGAAAATGAGAGAAAAGGGTGGTGACCTTGGCTATTTATAGGGGAGGCTCCCCTTCCAGCCCGCCGGCCCATCCGACCAGACCCGACATGCCTCGTTCGTTTATTTCGTCATTTTAACTATCATTTTATTTTTGGGATGTTACAAGTCTACCCCCCCTTACAATATGTTTCGTCCCCGAAACTTATCATAAGTCAAATAGATGAGGGTACGACTCCCTCATTTCCTTCTCCGTTTCCCAAGTGGCTTCCAATCCCTTTCGATGTTTCCATTGGACTTTAACCAATTGGATAATCTTATTACGCAAACGCTTCTCCTTCTTGTCTAAGATGGCCACGGGTTCTTCGATGTAGTTAAGGCTGTTGTCGACCTCGATGTCAGTAAGTGGTACGTGAGCCGATTCATCCGCCAAACACTTTCGCAATTGTGATACATGGAAGGTAGGATGAATCCCACTTAACTCATCATGCAACTCTAACCGATAAGCGACTTCACCAACCCACGCCATTATCCTGAATGGTCCGACAAACCTCGGACTTAACTTTCCTCTCTTCCTGAATCGTATGATCCCTTTCCAGGGTGACACTTTCAACATTACTCTATCCCCAACATCAAACTCAATAGGCCTTCGTCGTTTATCCGCATATGATTTCTGACGATCTTGAGCGGCCTTCATTCTTGCTTTGATTTGATCAAACCTTTCCGATGTTTCTCTTACGACTTCAAGACTTCCTAATTCCTTCTGTCCAATCTCACCCCAAAAAACCGGGGTCCTACATCTTCTCCCATACAACATTTCGTAAGGCGGCATGCCTATCGTCGTGTGATGACTATTGTTGTAGGAGAATTCGGTTAACGGCAGATGACTATCCCAACTGCCGCCAAAATCGATAATACAAGCACGAAGCATATCCTCCAATGTCTGAATGGTCCTTTCAGACTGACCGTCCGTTTGTGGGTGGTATGCCGTGCTGATATTAAGCCTCGTGCCCATCGCCTCGTGAAATCTTTTCCAGAGCCTCGATGTGAATCGTGTGTCCCGGTCAGATATAATCGTCAAAGACATCCCATGCCGTGCTACTACTTCGTTAATAAACACTTCTGCTAACCTTTCCGACGAGAACGTCTCGCGAATAGGTATGAAATGAGCACTCTTCGTTAAACGGTCCACAATTACCCAAATAGTATTATGACCTTTAGCTGTGCGAGGTAGCTTGGTTATGAAGTCCATGGTAATGTGTTCCCACTTCCATTCCGGTATATCAAGTGGTTGAATCTTTCCATACGGTTTCTGGTGTTCGGCCTTTACTTGTGAGCAAGTCAAGCATTTGCTTACATACCTTGTCACCTCAAGTTTCATCCCAGGCCACCAGTATTCCTTCCTCAGATCTTGGTACATCTTATTGGTACCGGGATGGATAGAGTACCGAGACTTATGAGCCTCATCCAAGATTTTGGTTATAAGCTCGCCACCTATAGGTATCCATACCCGTCCAAAACGTGTCCTAACACCAAGAGTGTTATATTCCAACTTACCATGTTGGCCAACCATCCTTTCCTTCTTAATGTTTTCTTCCTTAAGTGCTTCATCTTGAGCTCTTTCAATTTCCCTCATTACATCAGATCTCATTACATCAGATGTTACCACTAACTGGCAAGCTTTCTCTCTAATAGGAGTAGGCACATCCTTTCGGCTTAGAGTGTCAGCCACCACGTTTGCCTTTCCAGGATGGTATATTATTTCACAGTCATAGTCTTTCAACAGTTCCAACCATCGCCCCTTCCTCATATTAAGTTCCTTTTGTTCGAAGAAGTATTTCAAACTTTTGTGGTCGGAGTAAATAGTAAACTTCACCCCGTACAGGTAGTGCCTCCAGATTTTCAATGCGAATACGACAGCAGCAAGTTCCAAATCGTGGGTTGGATAATTAGCTTCGTGAATCTTCAACTGTCGTGACGCATACGCGATCAGTCTTCCGCGTTGCATCAACACGCATCCCAATCCTTGACCCGAAGCGTCAGAGTATACCACTAAGTCTTCATTGCCCTCGGGAAGGGCCAAGACTGGAGCTTTGGTTTGGCTCTTCTTCAATTCCTTAAACGCCTCATCTTGGGTCGAACCCCATTCATACTTGACCTCTTTCCGAGTCAACTTTGTCAACGGCGAAGCTATTTTTGAGAAATCCTGGATGAATCTCCGATAGTAGCCTGCCAATCCCAAGAAACTACGGATTTCAGTTGGCGTCTTAGGAATATTCCATTCCCTTACCGTCATTATCTTCGCTGGGTCAACCATAATGCCGCTCGGGCTGATAACGTGACCTAGGAATTGGACTTCCCTAAGCCAGAACGCGCATTTGGAGAACTTAGCATACAACTTTTCCTTCTTCAGAGCTTCCAATACTTCCTTCAAGTGACACGCGTGATCACCCTCATTCTTGGAGTAGATAAGGATATCATCGACGAACACGATTACCGATCGATCCAGCATTGGTCGACAAACTCTATTCATCAAATCCATGAACGCTGCGAGGGCGTTCGTCAATCCGAAAGACATTACGCGGAACTCGAAATGTCCATAACGCGTGCGAAATGCGGTTTTCGGTATGTCTTCTTCCCTCACCTTCAACTGATGGTACCCGGATCGAAGGTCGATTTTTGAGAACCAACTTACGCCCTGTAATTGATCGAACTGGTCGTCGATCCTTGGTAAAGGGTACTTGTTCTTCACCGTACGTTTGTTCAACTCACGATAATCAATACACATTCTCATCGAACCGTCTTTCTTCTTCACAAACAACACCGGAGCACCCCACGGTGAGATGCTCGGTTGGATAAATCCTTTCTCAAGTAACTCATCTAGTTGTGCCATTAATTCTTTCATCTCCATTGGTGCTAGTCGATATGGAGCCTTAGCCACGGGCTGGGCATCTGGTACTAAGTCGATTCGAAATTCGATCTCTCTGTCGGGTGGTATCCCAGACAAGTCCTCTGGAAACACCTCCGGGTACTCGCGTACCACGGGTTCATCATTTAGCTCATTCACTTCCTTACACTCGTCAATTACGTACACCAGATAAGCCTCGCATCCGCCCCTCAAGTAATCTGCTGCCTTAATCATCGAGATGACGTTTGGCATCGGGGCGTCACGATCTCCAAGAACCTCGACTTTGCTACCGTCCGGAGCCTTGAGTTGGATTATCTTTCGTTTGCATATAATTTGTGCTTCATTGGCAGTTAGCCAATCCATTCCTAACACGACATCAAACCCACCCAAAACCATAACAAAAAACCTGGCAGGGAACCTATGACCTTCTATTTTTATCGTGGAGTTGTCAACTACATCGGTCACTCTCGCAGTTCTTCCCTCAGCGGTTTCTACGCCAAAGGCCCTTCGAGCTTACTGACAGTGTACTTCTCTCGTTTACAGAAAGTCGCAGATATAAAACTCTTACTGGCACCCGAATCAAATAACACAGAAACAAAAGTGTTGTCAAGGATGAACGTACCTGACGCCTGATCCGGAGGTTCTTCTCACGAGTTATGGAGTAACACTTTGCTGAAATCTCGGGTCGATCCGCCAACTTTCTCTCTCTACGGTTTCTCTCTCTAGAAGGTGCAAATGAGAGAAAAGGGTGGTGACCTTGGCTATTTATAGGGGGGCTCCCCTTCCAGCCCGCCGGCCCATCCGACCAGACCCGACATGCCTCGTTCGTTTATTTCGTCATTTTAACTGTCGTTTTATTTTTGGGATGTTACAAAATCCCACCCGGTCGGGTTGATCTGTGTAAAATGAATTGAGCTAATATATTATAAGGCTCAAAACTTCTAATTTATTAGCATACACTTGTGAGGTTCAGAACCTTAACCAAACACTTACTTGTGAGATTCCTTGATCTCAAATTCATTCATACTTGTGTGGTTCTTTTGACCACAAGTACTAACTAATCTTGTGAGATTCTAAGACCTCAAACACCACAAAACGACTATGTGAAGTTCGTGACCTCAATAACTACTGTGTGAGGTTCTTAGACTTCAAACAACTTTATATGAGGTTCTAAAAGACCTCAAACGCCATATCCCAACCTTGTGAGGTTCATGACCTCAAATTACTTTCGTGTGAGGTTCTTAGACTTCAAGAAACAACGACATTAGTGAAGTTCAAAGACTTCAAGCTACATTGACATATGTGAGGTTCATGACCTCAATTCCACCCATTGCATGACTCTTACCACATATTAATCAAATTACACCGAATCACCACATACTACATATTAGTTTGACTCATACCACACTAAGTCAAATTACACCAATATATCACCTCTAGTTTGACTATACACCACATAAGTCAATTACACCAATATATCACGTCTAGTTTGACTATACACCATATAAGTCAATTACACCAAATTACCACATTCTACTTTTTAGTTTGACTATATACCACATAGTCAACCACACTAATTGGGTTTTCTACCCAAAAACCCACCAAAACTCCATTGATGGAGGTATATGTGAAGACGATGAACTTACTTAATGGTTGCTTGACCTCAGTCATCATCAAATCCATGATCTTTCACCTCCATCTTTAAGATTTAAGCTTCTTGACTCATCCTCCCCTTTCTCCTCTTTGGTTTTCATGAACACACACTAGAATGTATTCATTTCTCCCCCATTATTTCCTAAAATGCAGAATTTTGAAAGTTACACAACTAGTCCCTGCACTTTCATTTTTGGCTCATCCTTCCCAAAGTTAAGAAAGTCCACCTTTTGCAATAAACCCTCAACTTTCATTTTTATTTATTTACATCCTTATAATATGTTTTTCATATTATATTAAAAACCCGAAAGTTGGTTCGTTACATTATAACTTGGTTGTCAACTCAGACCTTGAAAGTAATGTTAACGAGGGTCCAAGTACCAGTATTGTACCAGTCGTACATGACACTCAATCATGTAATATATTTATCGACACAGGCTACTTGCCCATGGTGCCGACTTTAGGTGAAGGTGGTCACTCGAGTCTTAACCCCCAGATTGTGGATGATGATGATGATGATGATGATGAAGATGAAGGCACATACACTTCGGATGAGGACGACAACGATGATATTAGTGATGATTCTGATTGACTTATAATGTATGTGACACATATTTTTTTTGATGTATGTGACACTTATTATTAATAATTCTGAATGACTTTTAATGTATGTAGACATTTATACTATTGATGATTATGATTGACATCAAATTTATGTAGGTATATATATGGCGACTTATGCTCGTTCACATGGTGGTGACGGTGGGGGTCGTGATCAGCACGGCAATTCTAGTAGGCTCCCTAAAGATTGCGAGTCTTGTAAGTTACTTGTTTTAGTTAAATACTTGTTTTTATATTGTGTATATTTTTAATTTGTTACTTCTTCAAATTCATGTAACAGCTGCCTCAAAAAAAGTACGGGGCCGTGGAGAAACCTTGATATGCTTGAGGCTTTCGCCAAAAATGGCAACAAGCCACTCCCACTTGAGCTTGATCCATCCCACGAGACATACAAGTTTGTCGGTCCGAACAAACGATGGTTTGTCCGACAAATCACTATTGCTCAAAAGAAAATCTCAGCACATTATTCTAGTTGGGAAAAAGTTCCTAGGGAGCATCAAAACACCGTATTTCGCAATCTTCATATAAGTATAAAATGTAATTTTTTAACATTCATAATTATTAAATGTTTCCTAATGACCTTTATTTTTTTACAGAATTGCTTTGGTCTAGAAAGCTTGGGTAACACACCGCACTACCCACGAATATCTTTAGGAATCCATGATAATTGTGCTCGTAGATATCGTGGCCGTAAATCTGCTTTAAAGAAATATTTTGAATCGGTTAGTAGTTACGAGTATGTGGAAGAAGCAAAGAATAATCCTCGTCCTGAGTCCATCAGTTCCGGAAATTGGAATTCCCTCATCGACGACTTGTTCCTTAATGCCGGGTATATGGCATGCTCGACTCAAAATTATCCAAACCGGGCTAAACAACCATATGCCAATACTAGTGGGAGCAAGTCATTTGCTCAACGGCGATACGAGGAGGTAACAAAAGTTGTTAATATTATCTAAAAATGTATTCATAAGTTAGTCAAATATTAGTAATATTATTTTTATTGTTTATAGGTACAACAAGGTGGAAACGCCAAACTGATTGATGGTCGGAGACGTATGCACACTTCTCACGGCACATGGGTCAACGATCGGGCACAAAATGATTGGGTAAGTATATATATTTTGTTATTATGTTGCGAATCAAAGTATAAATGAATCAAAATGACATGTACCCTATCTAAATGGGTCAAAATTACTCATTTAACGTAAGTCCACTAATACATGTATACTATTGCGTTTTGCTACCTTTATTGTTTCGAAATAGGTCCTAAAACGTGCACTTGGCGAGAGACGCGGTTGGAGACGCGGGGTTGAAAGAAAAGTTAGAAACATGCCCACTAATGTTTCGGCTCTCTCCGACTCTCAATTCAACGAATTGAAAAAACAAATTCGTCAACTGAATGAGATCGTGAAACAGATGCAAGAGGACTGTAACCGGTCCGGCAACCAAAATGATGACGATGAAGATGATTATACTTGGTTGTAATATTTGAAACGATTTGTAATAACTTACACATATTTATTTTTGTTGAATGCTTTGTATAATATGTTTTAATTTATATATAACAGGGTCTGAATATTTACTTAGTTTAAAAATCTGGAAATTTATAAAATCTGAAAATTTTAAAAATTGTAAAAAAAAATTTTTTAAAAAATTAAACATTTCTCGAATTTTTTTTAAAATTAAACATTTCTCGACGACATGTCGTCGAGATTGGGGGATAATATATTTAATTTAAATTAAATAAAAAATAAAAATTAAATACCCTATCTCGACGATATGTCGTCGAGATTGGTGGTATTTAAATTTTATTTTATCTTTAATTTTAAATGGTGTTAAAGATATCCCGACACCCCTTTTGCGACGACATGGCATTTTTCTCTCGACGACATTTTAAGCAATATGGGCGAAGCTTTGCCAACGGGGGCATTATCGACGACATGTCGTTGATAATGCTGACATGTCGTCGAGATAGGTCGTTGAATCAGTACAGATACTCGTTACCAATTGCTTATCCCTACTTGCCTTGAAAAGAAAAATGCTCGTCAAAATATTGGAAACGTTGATAAAAATAAACAAAAAAATAAAAGTAAAAAAAATGAAAATAAAAAAAAATCTAAGAAGTAGAGGAAAAAGTACATATAAAAATAACTTTATTAAAATTTAGGAGCTATATGGTATTTTATTAAAGTTCAATGCTAATAATGTAAATTAGTTAAAGAAAAAGAAAAAAAATAAGCTGACTAAAATTGAGGGGCTAGAGTGAAAAATTTAAAAGAAAGATATAGACAATTTTTTCTTTTTTAGAAAGATGCCATAAGAAGACAAAATAAGCATTGAATCGTTTGTTTGTACCTTAGCCTTTAATGCTTGACTGTTTGGTAATTATAAAATGTAATTTGCACTAGTTTCATGATTTTGCCATAAATTTTGTCTCGGTAATAGATGAGGCAAAAGAAAACTACCGCGTTCGTGATTACGTTTGTGATTTGTCACAGAATAGATCCGTGAAAAACACCAACGAACATACCCGCACAATGCATTGTTTATGGGCTTCTTGCCCATAGTAGTCCACCTATAGCTAGCGCCATTTGTCATTCATGGAACCTGTGTTGCATATGCTCTTATAACTATAAAACTCTACCAAGTGGCAGGAGCGTAACTAATCACTACTACGAGACCGGGTCATGAAAATCCATTCTATTAACCACATAATTTAAAATCTTATTAGCGGTAAACAATGGCATAAACAAGAGTGCATCAAGATGGTCCACTCCTCTTTGGTTGTCGAAATTCGCTAAACTTGTTACGTAAAAGGTCAGATTTTTAAATGAAAACATGAGTTAGATCCGTCAAATTATAGTTGATTGGACAAACATCAACTTTAAAAAAAATAATTTTAATGAAGGATAACATTACCCATAGATGAAAACAAGAATGTTTGTAAAATAAATCCATATCTTTAAAAACTTGAAAATGTAATTATTATATTTTTATATATTCACCGTGGTGATTTCCATAAAAAGCAAAGGTGCATATGAAATCATTCGTGGAGGAACTAAAGATAAGTTGAATGGTATCCACACATACCATTCTAGAAATGGCTACACACCAATGATGTCGTTTCTTCACACAAAGTTGATAAGAATGGAAAATATAAATGGGACATGACGATGATGATGATGGTGTAGTAGATGAAATGCACTTGGTGGTAAGCTTTAATAAAAAAAAATAGAGTGTAGATAGGGACGCGGAAACAAGAAGATGAGGGACCATGATTGACGATGATGTGCGGTCATGAAGCATCCGGTTCTGGATCACATACATCCAATGCCGAGGGCCCAAGACCACCTTTTTAATTCCTTCGGCTCTAATTTGATAAAAAGAAATATTATTGGATTTGTTTTTATATGCATGTTTAATAATATATATGTAAATTGTTTATTTATTATATGTAGTTTTATTTGTAACTTATTTCGTAGATTATAAGTTAAGTTTTCTCTAGTTGTTACAAGTATCTGCATGTTATGTTTATGATTTTATGTGGAAGTTAATAACATTTTATCTGCAAATTTTTAAATTTTGTTGATTGTTTTGATATCCTTGTTTAGGGAATGCATAGACTCATCTCGTCTGGTTGATATTTGAAAAAATTAGGGTTTCATAAGTTGCAAGGCTGTTTAAGTGATATCATGATATGTTGTTAACTCGTTCTCCAGCTTTTAAGTACTACTTGAATAACGTATTTACTTTTAACGCCTTATTTTTTTTAAAGTAACAGTTGGAATATATGTCGTCATCAGATGCAAGGTTCATCATCGAATTCTCGTATGTGTATCAAAATACCTTTATATAAGCAATACTTTATAACACAATTATAAGAGGTTAGGTATTAATCAAGTGTTTCTAATTAGTAAAAAAATTAACGCTAATGTTTTTGTTAAAAATTAACAAGACTAATTTTATAACCAAACTAAGTTTATGAGATAATGTGCTTGCAAAATCAGTGTAAAACAATACGAAAATGTAAAGGTTGACACAGCTGTTTACGAGGAAAGCCCTCGATCTTTAAGGATCGCCGGCACAAAACCTCGGGAGGTGACAATCGACACCTGCCTCATTTCTTAGATAAATAGTAAAAAGATTACAAGTGTTGAGCAGTAAATGATCGAACTATGAGTGTTACAAAGCTGAGTGTAGAATGCTAAGTGCGTAGTGAATTGTGCGCTAATGTGTTTTCTAATCGATCAAAAATGTTGATTAAGTACAGAGATAATGCTAACTAACTATCTGAGAATCCCGAACTCGTCTAAGTCTTCAAATATGACCGTTGGAGGCCACTCCACGCGTCTTCTTCACATTCACCTTGACTTCTAGAGCGATTCTTCAGGGAAGAACTTGAATACGCACGTTTTACTTGCGTTTTAGTCAAGATAAAATAAAGATATAATGGTTAAATATTGAGGATACCGAAACCTTTCAAGATACCGAAGTAAATCGAAGATTCAGGATCCTTAGCTGTAAAATGACCCTTAACAATTGTCCCCAAATTTAACAGTTTTCAATTATATCGACATCTGTAAAATTTTAAAATTCAAATAGTAAATGATGATAGGGTTGCGATAAGACTTTTACGAATACCAATGCGGTTTAACTGTTGTGGTTTCTGAATATATTCATCATTACTCCTTCTCTCTCATTTCAATCTTCTTTAAGCCGAAGCAGGTAAAGATATTCTTCTTCTGAGATTTCTGATTTCCTTCTTCTTTTTCACAATCATGGGCAAGAAAATGACTAGGTCGGCTTCTTCCATCGTTGTTGAAACGATAGAGGATTTCACGGATCAAGGGATCCTTGACCATTCCGATCTTGTGCTCTGTTCTTTCACCGATCAAGACATTAAACTGCTAAATTCAAACAATGTTTTTCCTCAAAAAACCATTTTTAGGTCTTTCGATTCTAGAACAAAAGTCGATTTGATTCCTGAAACTTGGGTCTGCTTCCATAGTTATCCTTTTACTTTAGGTCTGTCATATCCCTTTCCTCCTCTTGTTACTGAGTTCTTCAAGCTTACCGGCCTTTGCTACTCCCAAATCATGCCGATGGTTTAGAGGATTCTAGCAACTCTGGAAAGGTTGAATCATTCTCATTCTCTGACCATTGGCGCCCTGAGCTAGCTAATACTTATAATTTGAGAACCCACGGCTTTTCTTGCTTTGTTCTTCAGCTTAAGTCTGGGCAAACTCATTTGATTCCAAAAGCCACCCAAAATGACACTAACGGGAAGGGGAAGTTATTTTTTGTTATGAGAGATTGCATCCTCGGTGGGAGACATTCGCCACTTGAAAGGGTTAAAAAGGGTATGAAATGGCTAGGATCCCTGCAATTTATATTACATTTCACCTGTTGTTCATAATTCTTGTTTTATCTTTATGCAATTTCGAAATTTGGCGAACTGGTACCTGCAAGAAGTGATACGGACAAGAGGATTGAAGCGTTAATGGAAATACCTATGGGGGAGAGATCCTTTCGTCTTGAGTCCACCATCAGTCAAGCAAGCTTTGAAACCCAACATTCCGAGTCTGAGATGTCTTCTGGTACATAATAATTAGCCTTCATATCACCATATGTTATGATTCTGAACTGCTTTATTTTTGTGTAGGAATCCCTATGTAAGACCCCAACCCAGGCATCCTACAGTTGGTTCTAATAACGTGTCATTCTTATTTAAACTCATTTATTATTAATCAAACTATAGTAGAAGTCTTTCTAAGAACATTAATTAATATTTAATGTCATTAAGTTTACCTCACGAATTCTTGCACACCAATCCGAGTAGCACCGCTCCCAAGCCAAGATACATCAACGCAACGCTTACCTGCAAAACAATCTATCATACACACAAAGTCAGCTACGCTGAGTGAGTTCTAATAGTTTAATTTAAATAAAAGTCAACTCGTCACAAAAATTATTTGAACTTTACTCAGGACTCTCGGTCCTTATAAAGTGGTTCCACAACTCATTAATAAATAGATAACTCTTGTTATCACACGATACCCCATAACAGTTCACCACCCAAGACTCATCCCATAATTGTAATAATAATCTCGCAGTCTCATCGACATAGGTCGAACCTACTACACTAATATCTCATACTTTTGAACACGTATTAACTTAATACTTGGTTAACACAACAAAACCCTAGACATTGACTGAATTAGCTCGAACCACGGCTCTCACAATTCATCTGACACAACAGAAACCAACACCACATCTTAATCCTGACACAACGGTCAATATGATTCTACTCGTCACATTAATATCATCTACACATTACATTAATACTATCTCACGCACGATAAATAAAACTCAACACTAGTATGCAAGTTAACATATATATACACACAACACATACCTCGTTACTGCACCCTTGTCAGGGCGTTCGACGCACCCTGAGCTCAGCATTAACCAGTTAAATATATGTCACCGTTGGTGACTTCTCGAAGGACCTTGCCCTTCACAATTCCCGTTTATCGTGTCATAAACATGACTATACAAACACATCACCCGTCGTGTCATAAGGACAATGACATACTAACACACAACTCAATTATAAACATTTACTATCAATCTACACGTATTTGACTTGTTATCTACACCTACACCTCACACATAGCACTAGAACAATACTTATGTAACACATGAAATCTTAATCATTTAACTTAAGGCCCGACTCCCCCTGATCAGCCCTTAACACGTCACACTCATAACTCGTAACTCTAACTATCACCTTCCCATGGACACACCATAAACCCTACGTTTCTTTGA
Organism: Smallanthus sonchifolius; assembly: GCA_023525975.1. Classification (NCBI taxonomy): domain Eukaryota; kingdom Viridiplantae; phylum Streptophyta; class Magnoliopsida; order Asterales; family Asteraceae; genus Smallanthus; species Smallanthus sonchifolius. The sequence continues at coordinate 78,039,940 of CM042034.1, forward strand.
TACTCATTTTATTTTCAAAAACACATCGGATTAGAACCCGACACCCTTAACACGACTAAATATATTAACACCTCTTGAAAGTATGTACGATAGCCCCAAAATAGTAAAGCATTTAAAAAGTAGGGGATTAGAAACTCACCGGTTACGAAGCTTTCCTTCCGAAGTCGCATACCCGTAAACGCGTAGTCCAACGCGAACCTGTCTTCAAATGATTTACCCAGATCAATCCTATTGCCGCAATAACATTAACCCATCTATTCTAGACCATCATCTACAAGCTCGGTCTAAATCGTCCCAAACCGTACAACCGACGCGCTCGTTCGCGTACAAAAATCCCTAAATTAACGTTACCAAAAAAAGTTCCTGAATGTCATCCCCGACAATTTTCTCACATCCCAAAATAGTCCTCAACAATGAATATAAAGTTCTATGGGGTCATACCTTTGCGTACAAGCCGTTCTAACCGATTGTGTATGAAACTGCTAAGTACCACGCGAGAGGAAAACTTGTTTTGATCATATCTCGACCATACAAGCTCCATTTCGCGCGATCCACGTATCCACGCGTTCGTCTCAACATGCTCGACCTCAGAAAATTATTGGTGTCGGCCTTCGCCACCACCGCTGCTTCCAGAATGCGGGTTCGTCTTTCAACACATTCGGTTTTGTGCGTCAATATTCGAGTAGCTTAAAACAATCCAAATGAACTCCGTTTTAGGCGAATTATATATCCACGCGTCTGTATCGCTGAACCCTTCCAGGTGAACCAGTCGCCGGAATCCGTCGCTTCCGTCACCAGAAAACGAAACAGTGGCCGGATTTGTCCATTTTCACGCGTCTGTCTTCACGCTGCTCGAAACCCTATCAAACGAACTCGGAATTGGAAAAATAATATATCCACGCGACCGATTGGAAAAATAATATATCCACACGACCGTGTCGCCAAACCCTACCACCTCCTACCATTTCCGTTGGATCCGCCACCGGAATCGCGAACAGTGGCCGGATTTCTCGCCAGAGTTCCCGTTCTCGCATGATTTCTTCACGAAGCATCATCCTTTGCATAAACCCCAGAATTATAACGGTTACAACAAGTATCCAGGATCCAAAACGTGTAAAAAATGATTAAAGGATCGTGATTATACCTCGATTCGGGCAAGAAATTCAATGAATATCTCGTTCTCCCTCTCTTCTCTATCTCTCTCTCGCCTGTCGCAAGACACAAATGGGGGGTTTCCCCTTAGCGTAACACCCTAAAGGGTTTCCCTTGGGTCGGGCTTGGCCCACATTCACGCGCCACTACACCATGGGCTTGGCCCGTCAAGTGGTTTTTAATATAACCCCGCTAAGTCTCCCTAATTGCTTGTTAATCCTTGTATATTTATTTACATATAAACGAACCTCGCTCCCGCGTCTTCAAATATATCTCGTTAAGTTCCCGTTGAACTTCCGTCTACTAAATACCAATATGTATATATCCAATAACCCCATTTATTAAATAAAAACCTGGGATGTTACACCCTAAGTCGAGCTCCTAGTTTGCTTTGTCTGATCTTGACAGCCTTATGGCTGGGGCTGTTGTGGTTAAAAAGGAGGGTTCCACACCTGCAAACACCAAGTCTTGTATCCCTATTCTTTGGTCCAAAGCTTCAGGAAGCAAAAAAAAGGAAGACCACGGATGTGCTGGATCTGGAGTTCTTTGAAGGCATGGACTATGCTGAAACCACCAAGAAGCTTCAACGCTTGATGAACCTGGTAAGTAACTTTTCAGTATCCCAAGGCTAAAGCCAGGATCCCTGAATTACTAATCTGTCTGAATCTTGCAGGGTCTCAAAAAGCAACATGTCAACTTGTCTAAGGCAAAGAAGAGTGTTGAGGAAGATTTAGAGAAGGTTGAGGACTTGAAGAAAATCCTAACCTCCAAGACCAAGTACTTGGAGAAAGAGATCCAGGTCCAGAAGGATAAGCTGCAGGAGAGTTTGGCTCAGTCCGAGCAGAAGTTACAGGAGATTATGGATAATGCCAAGAATTATGCGACCATGTCTATTCTTTAATCCAGGATTCAGATGGCTGAGCAAGCTGCTGCTGAAGGTTTTGATAGTGCAGCCTGGGATCTTGAGAGATGGCGCTCTTCTTTGGCTAAGCTTGGAGGTGAAGCAGTGGAGACTAGCAAGGCTGTTGATGATGTTGGAGCTGGTGATGGTGAGAAGCAGGTTGACCAGAGCGATGAGGGTAATGATGCTTAGACCTGAGCCCTGAAATTTGTGGTTCTTTAACTGTTCTTGTGGGTTACCTGTCTTAGAACAATTTCATTTTATGTATGTGGTTGACGAAAAAATTACTTTTTAATGCTTTTGGGATCCCTGCTATGAGATAGACAATTTGATAATTTGTGAATCCGGGTGGATGGGTCTAGGTTTTGGATGAAGCCCAGATCACTTTTATTAGAAAACGGTTCCTGATTATTTGCCATGATTGTTACATGTTTGGTTTGCTTTGATATGTTTTAAAAAATTAGGATCCTTAGATAATCAAAAGTTTGAAATACTTAGAAAAACAGGTTTGAATGCCTTTTCAGGATACTGGATTCTTAACAATAAGCTTTTAGGTTTTAATCAAACTCAGACTTAGAAAAAATTAATTTGGTTTTGACAAATGTTAAGTAAGAATACCAAACTAATCACGACTTAGTCATTCAACTTTTAAATTTGAAAGATAAGAATCGCATACCTTAGTTGAGTATCAAGTTAGGTAGATATACATATCGGATTACAACATAGAGTCCAAAGTATAACAACTATCAGTTGTCCCCAGTGTTCAGTTATGTCGTAGACCTAGTAATTGAACTCCACGGTATTCATAAGTCTTTAATCTGTGACATATTAAAATCGTGAGTTAGCATGAAAATGCTAAAAACCTTAGTGTAACACGTAAGTGTTAAATACTCGGGAGAAACTTGAGGAATAACACGTATGTTATATCTATAGGATCCAATATATAGCCAACAATGATGAAATTATCAGCCACTGTTACATGGACTAATCACACCACCTTGAACTACATTTGGATATCGTGTGCTCCTAGAGGGGTGTAGAAACCCAATTCTTAGAAAGGTGAAAGCCATTTAAACCTTTGAGGTATTTCAGAATACCCAAACGTAGGAGAAATGGCCAATCTCAAACTTGTGTCAGGATCCTCAGGGATCCTTCCTGCAAAACATGAAACCTTGGTGAAGGAGTGTGTTAGACTGGCATTTTTAGTTACAATGTAATTTCTAATTTACAAAAAGTAGGTTTTGAGATGGATGGCATTCCAGGATCTTGGCAGGATTTCTCCTTCCATACTAGCTAACCAATATGCACATTTTCCTGCCTCTGAGTTGATCAAGTATGGGCCTTCCCATTTTGGTGCAAGTTGTCCGTCACTAGGATTGGTAGTATTCTGGAATGCCTTACATAGTACTAAGCCACCAACTTGGAATCATCTGATCCTTATGTTTTTTGTGGAATGTTCTTGCTATCCTCTGTTGGTAAGCTGCAATACGAACTTTAGCAAGGTCTCGGAGTTCATCTACAGTGTTGAGATCCTGAGCAAGGGCTTCGTTGTTGGATTCTGGAGTTTGTCGATTGGTTTGGCAGTAGAGATAACCATCTCTGTAGGGAAAATGGCTTCAGTTCCAAACACCAAAGAGAATGGAGTTTGTCATGTTGCGCTCTTTGCAGTTGTTCTATCTGCCCAAAGTACAAAAGGTAGCTCTTCATCCCATCTTCCTTTCTTTGCTCCCAATCTTTTCTTAAGGTTGTTGATGATGATCTTGTTGCTGGATTTCGCCTGTCCATTGGCTTGAGGATGTACAGGGGTGGAAGTTATCATTTTGATACCCTAGCTAGCACAGAAGTTAGTTGTCCTTTTGCCGATGAATTGAGATCCATTGTCGCATATAATTTCTGCCAGGATCCCAAATCCTGTCAGGATATTGCGTTTGATGAAGGAGATGACTTCTTTTTCTCTCACTTAGACAAATGCATCGGATTCGATCCATTTTGAGAAATAGTCCGTCATTGCTAGCATAAATACTTTTCCTCCTCGTTCCTTGGGAAGCTTGCCGACTACATCCATCCCCCACTTCATAAACCGTCATGGAGAGATAATGGTTCTGCTGGTTAGTGAAGTATGTTGCTATGTCTTTGGCAGGCATCACACTTTTTAGAGTAAGGCACAACGTCTTTCCTCATGGTAGGCCAGTAGTAACCTGTCCTCAGGATCTTCGAGAATAGCATTTTGCCCCAGGTGTGATTTCCGCAATCGCCTTCATGTATGTCTTTGAGAACTTCAAGTGCTTCAGGATCCTCCAAGCATCTCAAGTATGGACCTACAATAGACTTTCTATACAAGACATTATGTAGAATTATAAAAATAAGACACCCTCATGCAAAAACCCTTGTGGTTCTTCTCATCACTTGGGATCTCAGCATCCTGCAAATACTTTTTAATAGGTGAAAACCAGGATTCTTGACTAGGTACGGGATCCTGAATATTTATTATATATTTGATACTTCATTTGTTGTTTCAATTGCTGGACTCAGGATATGTATGATCGGTATCGTAATTCCTTCTGGTATCTTGAGAGCCGAAGTAAGATATGCTAAGGCATCAGCTTCAGCATTGTCTTCTCTTAGTACATGTGTGATGTCAAATATATTGAATGTCGCAGATAATTGCTTAACTATTTCTAGATACTTGGCTAACCTTTCACACTTCACTACATACGAGCCATTAAAATGGTTAGCAAGTAACAATGAGTCTACATATACCTAGAGATGCCTGATTTTCATATCCCAAGCTAGTTGTAATCTTACTATTAGCGCCTCATACTCTGCTTCGTTATTAGTTGCCTGGAATTCACAGCTTATAGATTGGGGTACTATGTCCCCTTGTGGTGATTTCAGTATGATGCCTAGACTTGTGTCCTCTAACATTTGATGCCCTGACATTGAATAAAGCCCACTTATCCTTGGATTCTTCTAATTGTTGAACTTCCAGATCTGCTTCATGTTGGATAACTCTACTGAAATCAGCCACAAAGTCTGCAAGTGCCTAAGACTTTATCGTTGTTCTAGGCTCATATATGAGGTCATAGGCGCTGAGCTTAACTGACCATTTTGCCATCCTTCCAGACATTTCTGGCCTTCTTAAAACACACTTAATATGGTAGTTAGTTTTCACGTGAATAGCATGTGTTTCAAAATAATGTCTAAGTTTAGTGGAAGCCATTATTAAAACAAATATTAACTTTTCTAAATGAGAATACCTGGTTTCTGCCGCGAGTAGGCTTTTATTTATATAGTATACCGGATGCTGTTGGCCTTCATGATCCTTGACTAGGACGGCACTCACTGGGTTTCCGGATACCGCCAAGTATAAGGATAATGGTTCTCCGTCTTCTGGTTTCATCCATAGAGGAGTTGTTGACAATTACTCCTTTAATGACTTGAGGGCTTGTTCATGCTTCTCTTCCCATTCGAACCTCTTATTCTTCTTCAGGATGTTGTAGAACTCTTTGCATCTTTCTAGGGATCTTGATATGAATCTATTAAGTGCTTTGATCTGGACAACCTTAGTGTTTGCTGGGGATGCCAGATTGATGATTGCTTTGATCTGTTCTAGACTGGCCTCTATTCCTCTCTTAGTCACCATATAACCTAAGAATTTTCCTACCCCCACTCCAAAGTATCATTCTGAAGGGTTCAGCTTCGCGTTATATTTGTCCAGAATGTCAAATGCTTCCCTGAGATCCCTGAGATGATCTTCAGCTTTCTTTGATTTTACCACCATGTCATCTATGTATACCTCAATGGTGTCCCCTATCTTGTCTTTAAACATCATATTCACAAGTATTTGGTATGTTGCACCTGCATTTTTCAAACCAAAAGGCATAGCAATGTAACAATATGTACATGTTGGACTCATAAAGGCACTATCCTCCTAGTTTGAGGGTTCCATATGGATCTATTGAAATACTGATGAAACATCCATGAATGTCAGCATCTCGTGGCCTGCTGTGTCATCAACCATTGAGTCTATGTGTGGCAATGGAAATGGATCTTTTGGACATGCTTTGTTTAAGTCTGTGAAGTCTACACAGACTCTCCATTTTCCATTCTTCTTCTAGACCACCACCACAATAGCTAGCCACCTTGAGAATTTTACTTCCCTTATCATTCCTGCTTTTAATAGTCTCTCGACCTCTTCCTAGATAACTGCATTCCTTTATAGAGCAAACTTCCTTCTCTTTTGGTGTATCGGCCTGAAACTACTATCAACACCTAGTTTATGTGTAATAACATCTTTAGAGATACCTGTCATGTCTTCATGCTTCTAAGCAAAGGTCAAAGTACTTCTTTTTAATAACTTTATGAGACTCTCCTCAATATCCTTGGAGATATTGGTTCCAACAAGAACCTTGACGTTGGGATCCTCCGTACTTAGGGATACTTCTTTAACATCCTGCTTCTTGGTTTCCAGGACGTCTCGGGCTTGTTTCTTTAGTTGCTATGCTTGCCTAGTCTTGGCGAAGGCTTTCATCTAATAAGTGTAGCAATCCTTTGCATCTTGTTGATCACTGTTGATCTTCACTATCCCCCAAGGGGTTGGCATTTTGATACATTGATGATATGTTGAGGGCACTGCCTTAATATCGTGTATCCAAGGCCTCCCTAGAATGATATTATAACAAGACAAAGAATCTATTATGCAAAACTTTTGTATAGTATTTACCCCTTCGATATATATTGGTAGCTTTATCTCTCCGACTGTGTTTTTGACTTCTCCGCTGAATCCTACCAGTACTGCTGACTTTGAAATAATTTCGGACTTTGGGATCCCCATTCTTTTTAGAACTTCAGGCTGAATGAAGTTCACTAAGCTTCCTCTGTCTATCAGTATCCTTCGAATGAAGTGATTAGCAATATACAGAGTGCTCACTAGTCCATCATGATGAGTATCCTGCACGTTATCTCTGTCATCTTCATCGAAAGATATCACCTTTTCTTCAGTCAGGCTGGAGGTTATGATAGGCATGTCCCCTCTTTCTGTCTTCCCTTCTTTGGCATTTCTTTTTGCTGCATAGTAAGAAATACCACAAATATCAGATCCACCGGATATCATAGCTATTACCTTGGCATCTGGCGGCGGAGATTTTGCTATTTGCGGGATCCTGCCTTGATTCTTAATCTTGTTCTGTCATTTGCCTAGGAATTCTTTAAGATACCCCTTACTTAAGAGATAGCTTATCTCTTTGCGTAGCGCAACGCAATCTTCGGTCACATGGCTAAAATCCTCATGGAAAACACACCATTTGGATTTGTCCTTCCATCCGGTATCCTTCTCGAATTTACGGGGCCACCTAGCTTTCTCTCCGAGATCATGCATGGCATATAACAAACCAGTTGTGTCAAGTGAAAAACAGTATTCAAATAACATAGGATATTCTTCTTCTTCCTCGTCATCTTCCACAGCATTCACCCTGTGATTATCAGTTTTAGAATATGGCTTGGATATGTACGGCTTAAAGGGTGCAGATTCAACCTTTCGATTAGGTTGATTATAACTGGTTGGAGTATCTGCCCTTTGTTGGATCTTCTTGTCATCCTCGAGCCTGATAAATCTTAATGCCATGTTCCTAACTTCGTCAAGATTCCTGCAAGGATTCATGACAAGGTCTTCGTAGAACTGAGAATCTTTCATCAGTCCCATCTTAAATGCCTGGACTACAGTGGCAACGTCAAGGTTCGGGATGTCCAAGGATTCTCGTCCGAATTTGCTGACATAGTCTCGGAGGGATTCTCCGGGATTCTTAATTATCCTGTATAAGTCACTTGTTAACCTTTCAAAAGTTATACTACAAGAGAATTGATTGTTAAACAGGTTAATTAAATGGGCAAATGAAGTAATAGAATATGGAGGAACATTAAGTAGCCATTTTAAGGTTGATCCTGTTAAGGTCGAGCTGAAGCCTTTGCACAGACAAGCTTCCTTTAGGTCTAAAGGAATGGGGTTAATTTCCATCTTTTCTATGTACTGCGCCACATGTTCCTCAGGATCCGTAGTTTCGTCGTATAGTTTCATGTTGGGAGTTTGAAAGCGCTTGGGGATCTCTTTATCGCATATTGGAGGAGCGAATCTGGAGATCCTGTGACTCGTAGCGGACATCTCAGGATAGGTTGGACTACGCCTGGTACACTTGAGATCATTTCCATTAGCTTCTTTAATTCCTTCGACATGGACGGAGTGATCCCTATATCCTGCACACATTCGTTAGTATTTGAAAATCGATTGAAAGTGTTACCCATGTCAGGATTTCTGAATGATGATCCCGGAGTAATCCAAGATCCTGACTCGTAGTAACTCTAACAGTCGGAGTTGGTCCAACAGTAGTAATTTCGGTCTGCATGGGAAGAAAGTCTCCCCTATGGACTCCTGAGGATCCTGAATAATCAAAATCCAAGATCCTTGGTTGCAGTGGGGTTGTCACTTCTACTGGTTTATTTGATTCTTTGACCTTCTCAAGATCTTTGAACAACGTCTGGTTAATCTTTTTCTGTTGCTCCATTTGTTGTTTCATCTTCGAAAAGAGATCGAGGATATCATTTTTTGATATGATCACAGGTCCACCAGCAGGTATTTCAGATCCCGAAAAACCCGCAGAAGTAGTTTTCTTCGGCTGATTAACACTCATTTAGAGTGGAGGAATAGGGTGGTTCAACCCAGATCTTGAAGATGGAGCAGAAACAAAAATGATTTTGGATTGGGACGACATTTTTGAAATTAGTTTTAAAAGATAGTGATTGAAAACAAATTTTAGCAAAGATTTTAAGATAAAAAGCACCACTTGCCTCACGGTGGGCGCCAAATTATTTTGGGTAAAAATTAACAAGACTAATTTTGTAACCAAACTTAGTTTGTGAGGTAGTGTGCTTGCAAAATAAGTGTAAAACAATACGAAAATGTAAAGGTTGACACAGTTGTTTACGAAGAAAGCTCTTGATCTTTAAGGATCATCGGCATAAAACCTCGGGAGGTGATAATCGACACCTGCCTCGTTTGCTGAATAAATAGTAAAAAGATTACAAGTGTTGAGTAGTAAATGATCAGACTATGAGTGTTACAAAGCTTAGTGTAGAACGCTAAGTGCGTAGTGAATTGCGCGCTGATGTGTTTTCTAATCGATCAAAACTGGTGATTAAGTACAAAGATAATGCTAACTAACAATCCGAGAATCCCAGAATCGACTAAGTCTTCAAATATAACCATTGGAGGCCACTCCACGCGCCTTTTACACATTCTCCTTGACTTCCAGAACGATTCTTCAGGGATGTACTTGAATACGCACATTTTACCAACGTATTAGTCAAGAAAAAAGAAAGATATAACGGTTAAATATTGAGGATACCGAAACCTATCAGGATACCAAAGTACATCGAATATTTAGGAATTATTTCTTATTTCGTACCCTTCAACTGACTCCTATGAACCCATTTCACCCTTCTTCTTAGAGCATGATTCTCCATGACCTACATGTTCACATAAGTGTAAGTTTACACCTAGTGAGTCTATGAATTTATATAATCACAAAACCTTTATATATATATATATATATATATATATATATATATATGTGTGTGTGTGTGTGTGTTATATAAGTTAACAACACAATTGAAAGCATGTTAATAACTTTGATAGTGTCACACTCATTGAGCATTTCACCATCCATATAGAGTATCCCTCTCTTCATCATCGAGCCTTTTTATCTATCACCATAATCATGTAAAGGTGACCACCACTACCAAATTGTGTGGATCATATCGAGAAATTCACTCTTTGGTATTTCATGTGAGCCTTTCAATCTAATTTCCTTGAGCCATCTAATTTCCACTTACAACCTTACATGATTTAAAGAAACCATATATGTTTTAATATTTATAACAAGTGTGCAAATTTCATTTATAAGCAACTAGATATAATGTGCAAAAGAACAATCCATTTCGATGTACATCTAGTTACCTTTAATCGGATAAGATCTAATAGTATACAATATATCCTCATTAAAAATCAAATCACCTAAATGCTAATAATAATAAGATGGAATAAGTAAATACATAAGCATCAATATAGAATTAAATAGATGTCATGGGATCCTAAACATCATACACTTAAGCTTCAAAACACCTCAATAGGTTTTACATAACCCTAGGAAACCCAAAGCCAAGTTATCACAAAAGATTTTCAAAATGAAAAATGAATATGGCTAAACGATCAGCGTGGTTGTTGGTACACGTAATATGTGAAACTTGTTGTCAATACCATCTTCATGGTTAGCATATTTCAATCCTAAATCTCACTTGGTGACTTTCCAAACCTTGTACCAATGTGGTCTATCAAAAACAAAAATGGACTTCTGCTCCACATCGTGTATCATTCTAGACTACAGCCCTTTTCATCGTGGCTATCTTTGGTTTGATCCGTTCATAGATCGGATCTATATTACTCGACACGTCCGTTTCCATAAGGATACAATTCCCATTTGCCACACCAAATCACATTTCTCCTCTCGTCACTTCAAACAATTCGTACACTTCCTTTTATGACTTTTCACCTTTCCCTCATGCAATTCCTAAACTGTCCTCTCTCACAGTTTCCCAACACCCTCCTCAACCATCTCCTCCCAACAATTCTTACTCTTCATCTCAATCCTCAAACTCCAATATATCTCCATCTCCCACTCCACCTCCTCGTACTCGTCCTTCAAATCTTCGTCAAAATACAAAACCATGTGCTCCATATAGTCCTTCCGCTATTCATGTGTCAACGTTTTCTCCTCCTACCACTGAGCCCAACTCCTTTACCATTGCAAATCAACATCCGAGGTTACTTTATGTCATGGACGAAGAGTTTTCAGACCTTGTTAAGAATGGCTCCTGGTCCTTAGTACCTCCTACTACTAATACTAATATTATTGATTATAAATGGGTTTATAATAGCCAAAATGGGGCGGTAGCTCGATACAAAGCCCGTCTTGTGACAAAGGGTTTTCGGTAACAGTCGGGTATTGACTTTAATGAAACTTTCGGTCCAGTTGTTAAGTTCACTACATTTCAATATGTTTTGTTCGAGCATGAAAGAATGGATTGGCTACAAGGTAGGTTGCACCGAGATTATCACACTCGAGAGAGTGGGAGTAGATTTTGTGTTTATCTCGAGTTCTCGGAGCAGAGATGATGTAGTTACTGAAGCAATCAAATGGCTCAAGAACAATTAGCCAACAAAATCTCTAGAACAAACCAAAGGTTCCAAGAACAAAGTTCGTATTAATTAAAACTCAATCAAAACTAATAGTAAATCTTCACCAAACCCTAATATTTATACTAGTTCCTAACAACCTAAGGATAATGATAAACTAAAAATAAAAGATAAACTAAATAAACTAAAAAAGATAATTAAAGAACCAAATATTCAAATTCAAATTTAAATTGTAGATAATCTTGAACCCCTACATCTTTATCCGTATCATACTCCCCGTCTTCGAAAAAAACTCGTCCTCGAGTTTTGCCTCCGGATCAAAACCACATGGATCGAAAGTAAAACTTCGTCCTCTTTTCATGTCCACATTTTCGGCATGTAATACATTAATTGATGTATCGACTTGAACAATCAACCCACGCTTATCATTAACTTCCACGTACATATCATACATCCTTGAACCACAAGCATTAGTTTTTAAGAGTTTATACATAACTTCACAATTATCTTCAATTTGAATTTTAGAATGGATATGAGACTTCAATTTATTTGCAGAAAATCTCCCCAAATGTTGGCACTTTGGTTGAAGTTCGCAGACCCAAAACATCTTCTCCGACCTTTTCAATTTTACCTTCATAACAGTTATAGAATAATTCAGCCCTCCCATGATCGTTGGCTATTTTGTTCGGCCATCTTACCGATATTGAATGTCACACCACCCTTGACCTCCGCAAGACCGATGTGAGATACCGGAAAACTTTTTTCTTCGTGCAATAATTCATCAAATATTTGTTCGTCCTCTTGAACGATAACTCCGTTGAAAACGTTTTTCACCAACAAACATTCTTCTTCATCCTGTGTAATCCCGTCTTCATCAAATCTCGGTCCGTCTTCCGATAAATATTGTTGATAGATTGGTTCAGAGAACCAGGAGTGGGGATAGCGGAACGAATGCTCCTCTCCGTCGTCACCTTCATCCCGGACGACTGTGCTCGACTCGGTTTCCTCACTACGCATCTCCCGTTGTAACTTAAGATCTCGGACTCGTTGGCGGAGCCATTTGATCTCTTATTAAATTTCAAGATCTCGGACTCGTTGTCGGAGCCGTTTGATCTTAGGATCTCGTGGGTCAGAATAGACTCTCTCGCTGCCTAGGTCGGCGGTTCTGCAAGTAGGGCGTCGATCTTCTACACGAGCACGTGAATAGAAAACACTCGTGTTGTGTCACACCCCAACCGACGACGGAATACGTCGGGGCGGGACATGTAGACTGTTCATAAGCTCATGGTTTACTAATAGCTGTAATAATTACACAATCAATTTCATTTCATAGCTCAAATAAACAATTATAACATTTACAAGAGTCATAAATACATGAATATATTTATTAAGTTTAAAACTAGGTACTCAATCCTAAGTGAAGCAACTTGAATCTTAACTCAAACATCCGTACCTGAAACATGATAAAATGAAAGGGGACAACTATAAATAGTTGGTAAATAGTTGGTGAGCATACATAGGTTTTGACACCACAAATAAATTTCAAATGTTTTGTGTACAATTCATATGATACATGGTTTCTAAAGCATTTATGGATAATCTATGTTAAGCTAGTTGCACAAATCAAACCTTGTACTGAAGGGCATAACAACACATGTTATCCTAATGTAGGGCATAACAACACATGTTATCCTGATGTAAATGTAGAGCATAATAACACATGTTATCCTGATATATGGCATAACAACAAATGTTATCTTAATGTAATATGTTAATAATTGCACGAGTGTATTATGTATATGTAGCCTTAACAAATAGCATTCAAGCATAAAGCACAAATAAACACATATGATCATATTGTAGAATTGTAATTTGTACGTGTGTAATTGCAAATAATGTTTGTTGAGTAATCATGTTTCACCCCAAAAATGTACAAAAGTAAAAAAAAATGGCTATGTAGACTCATTTGTAATAGTAGATGGTTGACCTTGTAACTTGTAGCAACAAGAATTAAAGATGTCCTAAGTCGAATAAGATATGTTATTATAATGTACAAAGGTTTAAAGGAACAACAATGGGTTGACTTGGGATTTAGGGAACGAGCGAATTAACGAGGAAGTGAATAAGATTTATAAATGATGTTTACAAACGGGATTTAAGTGTCGACAATAAATGTTAATTGCAAATTTAATATATTTAATATCTTATTAAGATATTTAGGTTAAATAGTCTTTATGATGGAATACAATAACATAATAATATTTATATGGATATCGTTTGAAATAGGTATGCGAGTTTGCTATTTATGAAAATTTTAATTAATAAGATTAGTTATTATACGAGGAATTTTCATATACTATATTATTTGTAAAAGTAATACTAAGTATAAAACTATTATTAAAGTTCTATAATATTAGTAACACTAATAAATCATATTATTAAAAATGGGTTGTTTTAAAGCTTTAAGCAAAATATATGTATATACGATCAATACGATCATTAAAAGATATATATAACGAAATAGGTTTAAAGAAAATATACGAAACGTTTGTCATAAAAGGGGTAGTGAAGTAATACATAATTTACAATAATTAAGCTCGTATACTAATTGTTATACATTTATAAAATTAAAAAAAAAATATTAAATTAGACACAACTATAAATATATATTTGCCAAATCTTCAAATTTATAAACAAGTATAAATGTCAAAATTATTGTAAGAGTTTTTTTTAAAATAATTAGTATGCATTTTTTTCTCCTTTGTGTATGTGAGTATAGTTAAGCAAAAGATAAATTAGAACACAAAAAAAGAAAAGAATGCCGGTCACAGGGATAGATTTGAAACAAAAAAGAAATTATCTATATTAACGTATTGATTTGAAACAAAAAAGAAATTAAATTTAACGCATAGTTGTAAGATGCCATCTTCTCCAAACATAAAGCTCAGATACAAAGATCTTAACCCTAAATCCCCAACATGATTTCGAACTCAGTAATGAAATCAGAGGAAGCGAGTAGCAGCAGAAACATATACCTGGAGTTGTTATACTATCATGAATTAAAGGAAATCAGGTTGCTATCGATTGTGTGAGTCCGGAATCGTTTGCTTCGATCTCCACAAGGACGATTTATGGTGCTTTCGCTTGTAATCGAAGTAGGCGTATATATATGGGATTAATACTCCGGATTTTCAGGTAAATTGAAAGATTGAATCAGGTTTGACTTCATGAAAGTCAAAATTGTGCAAGAACACTACCAGGGTTCATTTTTTGTTGGGTGGGGGTTCAATGGAAAGGTTCAAAGGCTAGAGAGGGGTCAAGGTTCTTTTCTTTGATGGTTTTAGTTATAAAAATTTTGTTTAAAGAACTTTTCCAAACTAAACATTTCTTATACATATATATATATATATATATATATATATATATATATATATATATATGCATTATTATTTATTTTATTGATCCTAAAAAAAAGAGATTTTTTATTTTCATAAACTTTCAAATTGTATAAATGATTGGTTTAATATAATCAGATATGTATATGTATGTTTATATTACTATTTATAAATAAATACGCTCACATGTTTTATTTAAATATATATCGATTATAACAAAATTTTATTTATACAAATATAAATATGCATCTATGTGTTATATATAATAAGGAAATAATATGTAAATGCAAGGTTGAAAAACTTTGAATCGGTATATGTTTAAAATAATAATTAATGTGACATATTACGTTGAACAAGTATGAGGTTGAAATGAAAATGTCATTAAAAAAAATAATACCGAAAAAATCATGGATATTACATGTCGTTCCCTCTGTCGGCGAGTCTACGAGCAAACAAGTATTCACTTCACGTCGAGCCATTTGAGAACCAAAAGCTCTGATACCAACTGATGCAGTTACGGAAGCAATCAAATGGCTCAAGAACAATTAGCTAACAAAGTCTCTAGAACGAACCAAAGGTTCCAAGAACAAAGTTCGTATTAACTAAAACTCAATCAAAACTAATAATAAATCTTCACCAAACCCTAATATTTATACTAGTTCCTAACAACCTAAGGATAATGATAAACTAAAAATAAAAGATAAACTAAATAAACTAAAAAGGATAATTAAAGAAACAAATATTCAAATTCAAATTTAAATTGTAGATAACCTTGAAACCCTACATCTTTATCCGTATCAAGAGCTTCTAGCCAGGTTAATTCTACAATTGTGCCAGCTAAAGGTTTGTGTTCTGACTGTATAGATAACCTGGAAACATATTTTTGTTTACGTGTGGTCCAGGATATGAGGTAGAATCCAAATAGATAGTGAATCCCCTCAAGCCTTTATGGCTATCGCCCCTCTTACAATAGTGGCAACCTCAATCGAGGACGACGGTGCTCTTATCATGGAGGTTATAACAACAACTTCAGCACCAACACCAGCGGGCCACGGTCAATATAAATATTGTTTCGTTATCGGAAATAGTGGAATCTTTAATTTTTATATAAATTGAGATTTCTAATATACTATTTATTGTTTTAGTATGTTATTTCCCTTTATTTATAACTAGTGTTAGAACCCGTGTATTACACAGGATTATAAATAAAATAAATGTAAAAGAAAATACAAATTGAGACTAAGTAAATGATGAAATACAACTCATAGATCAGAAAATATTTCTTTGTATCAACGTTGGATATTTTGTTTGAATTTTTTACATCCTTGTCTAAGGCTAAAATCTTTAACCCGTCTCTGCTTTTAACTCTTGAAAGTGCCACATACAATTGACCATGAGTGAATACCAATTGCCTAAAGAACAAGCCAACAATTGATTGTGACTGACCCGTGTCATGGCGAAACAAACCGAGAGTGGAAACTATCTTCTTTGTAGCTTGAAAGGAATTCGCTTGTCCGAAGGTGTCAAATTAATTCTTGAAATAAATGTGTGAGTTCCAATATTACTTCCAAGAATGATCTCCGCCTCGATAACACGATTACCAAGAGATATGACTTGTAATCTGGTTCCATTACACAGTCCATTTTTCTGATCAATATTTCGCTGTAGCATTACCAGCACACATACCTTCAAAACTAAACTATGATTTGACAATCCTGACAACAAATGACCATTAAAAACATCTAGCGAGTATAAACTTTGTTGAAAATTATCGTTCAACTGTTCTGACTGGCATATACTATCCGAACTAAGATATTCTTTTTGTTTACCGGGGAACATTGACAACAAATGATCATTAATCTCCTTCACTACTTCATTTGTGAGAGCAAGTATTGCTATTTCTTAAAATAATTGAGATTTTTTCTAGTGTTGAAGAAATATATGGATAAACAAAGTCAATTAGACTTGCAATAGGATCGACTGAATCAGTAATAAGTAAATCCTTAGGTATATCAATCAACGCATCGATATCATTAATACCACCAACATTTCAGTAAATTGATGTGTAATAAGTAAATCCTCAGGTATATTGATTGCATCGTTGTATATATTAAAATTAACGTATGAATTATTAATTTAAAATTTACCAAATATAATTTTAAATTTAAAAGCATTAATTGCTTATAGAAGTTAAAAAGATGAATTAGTTTATTTAAAGTAAATTTATATCCTAACATATGTATCAAATTCAAAATTTTAAATATTCAATTCAAAAGCATATTAAATAATAAATATTGCTTAAAATAAATTAATTAATTCATCTTTAACTTATATAAGCAATAAGCAAATTAATTGTTATCATTTAAAATTTTGTTTGATTCAAAAATTTTAAATTTCATACATCACGTGTGAATATATTGAATGATATATTTATTTTTGGGTGACATGTATATACTCTCTTTATTTATCAGAAACATTACTATTTTTATTATTATATTATTAAAAAAACCTTGGAATTTGAGACTAAATATTTAGAGGAAAAGATTTTCGTGTTTTAATTGCTTATATAAGTTAATGATGAACGAACCTATTTCAGGTAAATTCAAATATTTTAAATGTTGTTTGATTGAGTCTTAAAACACGATTACGATTTATGATTTGGTATTTTATAAATTTAGGTAAAAGTCAAAGTCATAAATATTTGACAGCTTGACTGAATAAATAAAACTGAAAATAAAAATTTTAATTTCAAGCACCACATATGTGGATATTAAATGATATTTAAATGAATGAGTTTAATTTAGAAAGATTGCGTAATTTTAGGATTAAGAAAAAACATGTGTAGATGTTGTTTACTGATAAAAAAAGATGGATTAATATAAAATGACAAAACCAATTAACAATATTATAGATTTCCTTTTTTCAAGAGTCATTTTTTAAATAATCCAAAATTTTATTGAGTCATATCTCAAAATTAATATAGATTTAAAAATATCATATGTTTGAATAATGAGAAAAGAAGAGATAATGTTAAAAAGTTAAATACTTGCGAATTAATGGAAAAATTTTAAAGGTTAAGACGAATGAAATTGGAAGTTTAATATGGTAACTATATCATTAATTAGTATTATATTATGAATAGTATTTAATGTTAAATTACCTGATTTCAGTTACTGATATATTAATTTATCAAGGTATTAGGTACTAAGACATGTATATAAATTAATATTTAAAAAAATTGATTAGAGTTACATATAAAAACTAACTTCATATAGTTAAACTAATTTAAGGTCTAACATTTTATTATTAACATAAAATAATTTGGTAATTTGGTTGGCTATTTGTTTAGGTACATTACAGCATATATTGATTTTGAATTCATTTTGTAAAAGTTTTTTTTAGGAGGGTGTATATGGTAATCAATTTATTTGTTCTATTACTTAGGTTAGAATCATGTGTATTATACGGAGTTATATATTGAAAACGATATAACTTATAAAATTAAATTTGTAAATACATCCTAACTTATCAAACTATTACGATCGTCTCGAGATATATCAAGTGGAAATGTGTGTATATAACAAATTAGTATTTTTCTTTAAGTAGTTATATTTTGATTTCCTATTATATATTCTTATTTAATATAATTAGTATTTCTCTTTAACAATATATTTATAATATCATTATTATTTAATAACATACATGCATATTTATTAGGAGAGAGACGGAAAAACCAATGTGAGAAGACATGAGTAAGTGACAAGTGTCCAAGTTAAACCTTTATTTATTAGTATAGACTAGGTTACATACCCGTGTATTACACGGGATTTGATTAATGAAATATTAAAAATTTATTAATAAGTGAAAAAAAACACATGAAATAATTGAGAAAATAAATATTAAATAAATGAAATATTTATAAAGTAAATATTAATAAATAATTGAGAAACAATAGGTGAAAAAAACTTCAACCAGTTACTTATTTATTTGATATAGCTTGGTCTCACAAGAAAATAAGCGAGAAAATTTTCAAAGGCTTACAAGAATCTTGAGCTAACTGAATTGTGACACGTGACTAATTACTTATTTATTAGGTATAGTTTAGTGTGAAATATAACTAAAAATTTATATTATTCTCATTATAATATAACAATCTAAATATATTTATTTGAATAAAATTTAAACTTAGTGAGACTTTCAATCGATATGTCTTCTCATTTTATATTACTTTTATTTTATTTTAACCGTTTGACCCGTTAGAGAAAAAACATAACTCAAATCGACCCTTTCATAAGAAAATAGTTCGAAGTTGCCACATATACAAAACATATATAAACATATACAAATAGCTAAAATAAGTAATGATGTAAATCGAAATAGGAAAAAAAGAAAATAATTACTTGAATACTTTCGGCTATAATAATATGTCAAAAAACACAGTGACATTTAACAAATCATAACAAATATTAGATCTTTGAATATGTAAATATAGAATGTTTTATTAATTGGATCTTAAATGGCTATAAAATCGTTTTCAGTTTGTAAAATTTATAAAAATATGATTGATGATAAACAAAATTTTGAATTCAAAAATCTGTAGATAAAAATTCAAACGAAAATTGATCTACTTGTCTAAAATAATGGAGTTTATTAAAATATAAAAGCAGTCTCATAATATAATAACTTTTCATAATACAAATTTATTTTTCAAAAGTGATAAATAACATCATTAACTATAACTATCCATGATTAATTTCATATTAAGCTTATTTAGTTAATATATAATAACTATTAATAATTAAATTTGTTATGTTTCTTAATATATATTATTTAATAGGAGAAAGAAACTAAAAAATTAATATTTAATAGGAGAGAGAGGCGGGAATATAAAAATAAGAAGGAACCAGAAAGTGACATGTGTCATCTCAAACCTTTATTTATTAGTATAGATTTAGGTAAGAATCAAAGTTATTAAATTATATTTGACATTTTGAGTAAAAAAATTGAAATTGAAAATACATTGAACAAACTTTTAACAACATATATGGAAATGATAATTGCTGTTTATACGTGTTAATAGAATAATAGAGTTATAATTAAACTATCATAAATAATTACGTATAAATTAGGTAATTTGTAATAATAATTGATTGGTTATTTCAATTTTTTGGAGAATACGAAATAAACAGTTTTGAATGAGAAGATTACCAAAATTGGGGATGTCGGGTCCTTTAAAAATTTAAAGAATGACGGATGCATGTTTAGTAGAACCCTAAAACAATGATAATAGAAACTGGTTAATAAAAGATTCATAATAGCAACTATCATATGTAAAATGTGCCCAGATTCAACAATCATACATATCTCGTTCTAACACTAATTAATTTTAGGAGTGTCAAAATACAATAAAAAACATAAACTTAAATTAATCAATACAAAAACTTCAAGTGTGTAGTGCTGTCAAAATACACAAATTTTAGGGGATGCAAGGTCAAAATACAATAAAAATTAATTAAATTTTTAAAGGTAAGAACGATAAGAGTGATAAACCTATCGATCCCAAGCTGAAGTGTTTTGCAACTTAAGAGCTATTTAAACATATTTGAGAGATACCTGAAAGCGGCCAAGACTGATGTTTGAGAGATATCAAATCAATAATTATCAAAAAATTCAATTTGAAAACAGATTCATAAGGTAAGATCGATAAGAAAAGCACAAATAAATGAAAAGTATAGATTACATACAGATTCTTGATTTGATATACCCGTTCGGTTGTTGAAAATGAAAGAGAGAGAGAGCTTCGATATGGAACGGCGATTAGGGTTTTTTTGTGTTAGGGAAGTGATGGAATAAAGGTTAGAACAGGTTTAAAGGGTTTTATAGGGTAGTAATTTGGGTGGGTTTTAACCCGCGTGTAGACCCGTTTAAGCTCCATATGGTTCTGGGGAAAAAAAACTAAGGTGAAACGTGGTACTGACATGTGTCACAAGGTTTTACTTGTTTATTATATAGGATAGATTATTTCTTTCACAACATGAGCCTAGATATTTTACTAATACAAACAATATTCTTTTCATGATGAATAAAAGGGAAAAAGAATAAAACGGGTATAATGCTCTCTTTCATTTTAATAGTTTGATGAATATTCTTTAATTATCAAATGTTGATATTCTATATTATATAGAAGTTGCTCACATAAAAATGTTGCCAATGAGTATGTGAATAAGTTCGTTAAATTATTGCTTGATCTAATTTGATGAACACTAGTTATATCATTCTTCGTCGTCATCCTTTTGTGGATCACGTGTTGACATTGGAGGACCTATGTTGTTGTCGGCGGGTTGGCCGACACCGTTAAAATTTAGTTTTTTTTGTTATATATATGGTATATTTTCAAGCGACCCCCATAAATTTTGACACCGACCCCCATAAAATTTTGGCATCGACCCTTAAGAAATATTTTTTAGAATTATAGATTTTATAAATAAAAATCAATTAAACCAAACTTTTAACCATATAACAATTGATCCATAACCCATTAATATACAAAACTGTTAAACCAAACATTTAATAGTTTAACCTAGGGGTGTTCAAAGTCGGATATCCGAAAATTCGGGTATCCGAATTTCGGATATCCGAAATTTTCGGATAGTGGATTTCACTATCCGAATCCGAAAACTCGGATACGGATTCAGATAGTGAAACGGATATCCGAAAAAATAAAAAAAAATTTAAAAAAATATTTTTAAATTACAAAAACAATTAAAAACCTTAAACATTAGAAAGTATACATATAAAAATATATAAATATAATATATTGGGTTTTGATTCAAATTTTCTTATTTTTAAATAATAAAAACAATTAAAATATATATATAAATATAATATTTCGGATATTCGGATATCCGAACTATCCGAAATATCCGAAAATCACTATCCGAATCCGAAAATTCGGATATCCGAATTTTCGGATAATTCGGATTCGAATTTTCGGACAATTTGGGTTCGGTTTCGGATTCGGATTTTTTTGAACACCACTAGTTTAACCCAATAACCTTCAATATGCCCAAATAAAACACAAACCCATAAATAAACTCAATACTCATTTTTAAATCTAATTAGCTATTGAAAAAGAGTTGCTCACAAAACTTCTTATAGATGATGTAATGGTTCTATTTCAAAAAAATAAAAATCAAGAGAACAATTATAGGGATATTGTTTTTTTAATTATGTATTTTTAATAACAAAAATCATATTATTATTGTTTGTTTATAATTTTGTTAGTTTTCATCGTTTTATTGTGTGACTCGACCCGGGTCGGGCCGAAAAAATTAATATTTAATTATTGACAATCGATTCCAAAAAATATCCGACCCTCATAAAAAAAAATTTATGCGTCCGCCACTGCGTATTGATAAAACTTTTAGTGTAATATTATTTGTTTTATCTTTATTAATGTTAGAATGGACGTAGTGTAGTAATTTTGTTATTAGGATTTTATTTGTATTTAAGTCTCTTATAAATATGACTAACCTTGTAATCAGTTGGGCTAGTATATACATTTTCACATTTTCCTCTAACTTACATTAATTAAATGTGTCATTCTCTAATTTGAGTTATATACACTGTATTTGAAGTAACGTTAAGTTCCCTTGATTTTCTAAAGACCATGGTTGTAAAACAAGATCTTTGAGACTGAGTAATCGCTATAAGGTAGGCTGCTGAGTCCCGAGTACCCTGATAGAAATAAAGATATAAAAGTTTTCCTCTAAACTTATTATTCAAAAGTTTAAAATTCAAAGTCAAGTAAATATTTTTAGAATGTTTTTAATAGCCTTTACTCTAGCTATTGTATAGGGATTTGATCTCCATTAATTATGCGCCCACTCTTGTATTTATTCAGTTGACTGTAAATAAATTAATAAGTTGGTTTTTCATTCTCTCATATGGTATAGAGCCAAAAACACAAAGATCTCTACCCATTTTCTTCTCTCTGTTAAGGTCTTCGATCACCCCCATCCCTTCCATTCCCTCCTTTTTTTTATTCTTTCTTTCAAGACTAAAACCCAACCATGACAAACCCAAATACCAACTCCCCCATCACCACCATCCCTGTCACCACAACCACCCTCACTCTCGTTAATCTCTCCACTACCCTGAAACTCACTGCCACCAACTATCTAAGTTGGAAAACACAAATCGAAGCCCTCCTTCAAGGGATTGATCTCTACAAGTTCGTTGATGGATCTTACCCTCCCCCGCAACCCACCATCACAGCTGCTGGAGATACTACTCCCCATGCCGACTACCCTATCTGGTACAGACAAGATCGACTCTTGTTCGGTGCCATGGTCGGCAGTCTATCACCAACCATCGTTCCTCTTATCACCAACGCCACTACCTCTTTAGAAGCCTGGAAAGTTATATCCAACACCTATGCCTCTCCCTCACGAGGCCATATAAAACAGTTGCAACACTGGTTGAAACAATCCTCCAAAAACCCAACTCAATCCATCACCAACTATATGCAAACCATGAAAACACTCATCGATGAACTCTCTATCCTCGGTAAGAAAATGGACCCGGAAGACATAACGGATGCCATCCTAACCGGCTTAGACCAATCTTCATACAAACCCACCATCGATGCCATCCATGCTCGTGACACACCTATTACCTTCCATGAACTACACAAAAAATTAATCAACCATGAACTATCCATCATACAAACCTCAAACATCCAATCTGCCACCACTCTCCATCAACCCGCCACTGCCTTTGTGGCACACACACGACTTCCCCACAGATCATGGACCAAACGCCCCACCACCCATGATGCAGGCCTGCTGCCTACACCTCAAACTCACCCCTCTGCCACCTCCAGAAACTACCTAGGCAAATGCCAATGGTGCTTTACCAAAGGCCACTTTTTAAACTCATGCTATGCATTCAAGAAACTTCACCCACAAATAAACATGCAATCACTCCCAAAAAATAACCCCAACAAACCACAAGCCTACATAATGGGTGTTGTCACATCCCCAAATTTATTCACTTAATAAATAAATAAATAATTTAAGGTTGCAACGATTGGTAACATTACACAACAGCGGAAGCTAAATAAAGACTTCTAAAGTGTCGAACACCATTACATGAACTAAATGAATACATAGACCTAAAGACATACAAGTCTAAATTGACTTGACGTTAAACGACCAAGCATCTTCGTCTTCTAAGGGCTTAATTCAAATGTTTAACCTATTCCAACCGTGTCGTATGTATTACCTGAAAAACATGCTCAAAAATGTCAACGCAATGTTGGTGAGTTCACAGGTTTTAAATGAATACAATTGGGAAAACCATATTTACGAAATCGTTTGTCAAAAACTATTTATACGAAATCCTTCGGCAAAAACCATTTGCACGAAATTGATTGATAAAACTGTTTGTACGAGTACTATTGGCAACATCCTTTGCTCGAAATTCACTGTCAAGACCATTGATACGTATACCAATGGCAAAACCTGTTTCTCAAAATTGACTAGCAATTCCATTGGTACGTATACCATTGGCGAAATCCTTTGCTCAAAATTTACTTTATGCATATGATAAGCAAAACAAGTTAGCGGTTGATTCATCGTTGTCTAGCTAGCACAAACGAATTATGCGATGCATAAGCCTATAACCAAACCTTTAACGAATTCTTGAATTTTGCCCCAGCCCATTGTACCTTTAAACAATGAGAAACAACAAGACCTAATATGCAATCATTTAATCATGCTGGTCGGGTTAGCGCGACTAACCATGATTGGGGGTGTTAACCCGAATAGTATTATTCATATCGATCTACGGCTAAGTCCATAGCTAATGGTTATAGTTCAAAATACCGAGGACCTTTTAGTGTTAACTCATGCTCACAAGGAAATCAGATGTTTGTTTCTCGTTTTCTAGTTATCATACCGTTTGAAATTAACATGTTTTTCCCCCAAAATAGAAAACAGTAAAAAGGGGCCGTGAAACTCACCTGGTGACGGGTCAGAAAAAAATATAACATCGTTCATGTAACAACGGGAAACCAAAGTCCACGTAATACAGTAGTAGCCGGTCTAGATCCTTTCCGAGTCATACGATACATGTAGGTACTTAATGAGCATTATAGACTAACCCTAATAATGTAAAGCGAGTCTAAACTCGTGTTGAGTTATCACGTGTGCGGTTGAGCTCCGCTGATTCTTAACGGTGTTACCGATTCGGTATACGGTGTTGGTTTAACATTCGGTAATATTAGTTGTTTAATTTGAGTCGGGTTTCTCAACTCGAATATGTTTCAATAGTTATATATACAAAAATATTAGTTTGTCGAGTACACGATCGTGTATAGTTATGTGCATGTATAATTAGTAATGATAATTCACGTTCGTGCGTCATTTAAAACACTATATGTGACTCTATGATTTGGTAACATCATTTCAAGACTTGTTTTATATTCATACACGTATTTATAAATATAAATATATTCATATATTTGTATAGCTTTCAAAATCCCAAAACATCTTGGATCGTATAATAGTTCTCAAATGAACATTCCTTATTAGGATAAGTGCGACTTTATGTAAACATTTACACGTAAATATAGTTATTTTATTATATTCAAATAACATATTTTATTTATTCGAACCTTGACCGAAAACATATATATAATTTCGCACATTAAATATAGACTGTCCACTTGTTTACCACAAAACGTAGGTTTACATTAATTATATATATATATATATACATTTATCTCTACATACGTGTGTAAGTGTGTGTACATATATATATATATACATGTTCGTGTCCAACGTCGTTTTATTTAAAAACTGTTTGATTATATATCATGAATATATAAATACATATTTATCTTCATATGTAATTTATGCACATTAACCATTAACATTTATAAAACCCTTGTTTAGTCGGTAACGTTATAACTAGATCCATATATATTTAAGATGTCCTATGTAATACTCAAGATACATGTTTATACCAAATATAGTCGTTATCCAAGTTATCTCAATTAATCAGTATCAATGGTTATATAAAAACACGTATTTTGTAAACGTTTGTACGACTAAAGTAGTAATTATAATTCGTGTGTATATATAGATATGATCAGGTCAAAGTGTCGTTATTATGATAATCGTTTGTTTTCGTAAAAAGTGTGAATATTTACATACATTTATGTATACAAGGATATATTTGTACCGATCATTATTCTTTGTCAAACTCTCGTTTATGTCAAGGTTCTCTACAATATATTTACGAATTAGGCTTTAATCGATTTAAAGTTTCGTTTAATCGTTGACACATTCAAATTTATATTTATCGGCTAAAATTTTATACGTTTGTTCGTACGGATTTCAATCACCAAATCATACGTTAACACGAATTGCTAATATTAGTGTCGTCTTAGAAATTATATTTGTCGTCATCAAGTATTTTAGGGATCAACGAGATAACCGTTCACACGCGTTTATTTTTCGTAAAAATCAAACGTAAGGCGTTAAGTGTGCGATTTTACCTTTCCACTCACTATATTCGTATACGCGAACCCGTTGACCAGTTTGACCTTTGTTTAACATGTTTAACCGAGTCTCTAGACCGCCAATAGTTCTAGATCTGCGATGTACAATGACGGATCTGAAAACTAAAAGGGTTTATACAACGAGAAATGAGTGTGTTCTCGGGTTTTTACCGCGTACCACCGAAAAACGAAGGAGTTGGTCGGAGTAAACGCTCGCGGTGACCGGAACTCGCGTTTCCTTACCAATATGAGCAGACCTACGAGTTCTAGGTCCGGTTGTGACATTTCGGGTTTTTAATTTACGCTTTTAAATTTATATGTCATGTAAACATTTTCTATTGGATGAAATGCAAGTATTTCTATTTAAATTTTATACAAAGTATACATTTTTTTTATTTTTTTTTATGGATTTAAAATAATTAAAAAAATTTTATAAGTTTTAAACTTATAAAATTTTATAAAAATCTAAATTTAAAAGGTTCATAACATAAATATGATAATCTATCTAAATAATAATTAACTTTTATAAAAATATATTTATAATAATATAAGTTTATAAAATATAATTGAAATTAAAAAGAAATCTAATTAATTATTTTTATAAAAGTTAAGGGTCTGTTTTGAAAATAATTAAACTACAAGGTTTTAAAACAGAAATCAGTTAAGGGACTAAATGTGGACAAATCAGACCACAAGGACTCATCCGTAATTATCTCAGGGACTTAATTAAAACAAAATCAAACTTCAGGGACCATAGTTGCCAAATCTCGATTCGTATTTCCGGTCACCTCCTTCATTGTCCGGCGGTACAAGCCATTTTCCGGTGACTCCTCGACACGCCTGTCCCCTGCACCTCGACAGCCGAAGGTGGTCTCCCTGACCTCGTCGTCCCCACGCGAACAAAAGCCCCCGACCAATTGGTCTCCCCGACATACAGAAAGCCTGATCATGTTTGTGGCCGAAAGTCCACGCCACGAATTCGGCCTCGACAAGAAACCTCCACGCCTGAAAGATGGCTCGACAGTTTCGTCTCGTCCAGACTAGTGTCTGGACATGCTCAATTGCTTGTCTCATTATCGGGATCGAGCTCGGCTATAAATAGCCATTACCGGACCTGCTCGAGCTCGCCACCCTTTTTTCACCCACTCTCACTTCAAATTGAAGACGGCATTGTGTTCGTCACCTCTGAGTGAAGCTATGACCAGAGTCTTAGAGCCCAATTCCATCCCGAAGCTTGAATTCCCATTCTTGATATTCTCGGATTAAAAGCTCTGCCGTTCGACCCTTTGCGACCAAATAAGAATCCTCAAACCCGTTCCTTTACCTTCTGTTATCGTCAGGCAAGCTATTCCAATCGAAGTCACGACCTCAGGCCTTGAGTTACCGGGCAAACCAGTGTTCTCGGACACGGTTTGCCGGTTGCCGAGAACCAGCGATCTGTTTTGGACACGTGGTTATGTATTAAACGATACACACATAACCAGCGATGGGCAATAGCCCGGCTGGTTATGCGTGTGTGTGTGGTATGTCTAGGTCGCAGGTTCGAACCTAATGGCCTCCGGCCCAACCCATTTTTTTCTGTTTTTATTTTATTTATTCATTTTATCTTATTTTAATATTTTCCCTATGCAATGAAAACTATTACGAGTTGGTTGACTCGTTCGTTTATTTTGGAAACAATTAAACAATTTCTCGTTACACATATTTAACCCGTCAAAGTTTTAAAATAATAAATAATAAACCCTATATTTTATAAACTCGTTTAAATAAGTTTTAATTCACGAAAGAAAATATATATATATATAATAATAATAATATAAATAAACAAAATAGAAATTTTTATAAATATAATATCTACTTGTTTAAAAATATAAATATTTAACAAGATTAAATATATATTTTTAGATGTTAAATTTTACTAAAAATCATTATTATTTTACTACAATATTTTTACAAATAATTTTAAGGAATGTTATTATAAACCTATACACATTTAAATACGAATACACAGATACAAACATACAATAATACATATTTATCTACATAGGATTTCATCGTGCTTAGATTTCAACATCCTTATCACCTACACACGTGGTTTAAAACACCCTCTAGCCAGGTGAGTTACATAGCCCCTATTTTACATTTTTACATACTTTGGGGTGAAACATTATTTCATGCTACTCAATCAAATTGTTTATACGTGTTATTCATGTGGATTATATGCTTATTATCTTGGGTGTACAATCATTTACTTTAAACACAAGAAAACCAACAGTAATATTAATAGATCTATTGTGCCTGACCAGCCCACCCATGTAGGGTGTTTATTACTGCATACTCGGATATAGCCGCGTGTTATATTCAAACATATCGGATATAGTGGGTAACTATATTCAAACATACCGGACCTAGTTGTTGTGCTATGTTTAAGCGCGTCAATCAAGGTTTGAATTGTACTTAGATAAATGATACAACCATGTATGCTATGTTTAACAAGATAAACAATGAGTTGCAAAACATTTTTATCTACTATTTATCGATTCCACTAAACCTATGTACTCACCAACTTTATAGTTGACACTTGATTTAAATAATGTTTCAGGTTTGGATATGTGATTGCTTGTTGAAGATTCCTCCACATAAGAACTTATGGACCTAGTTAATTAAATCAATGTTTTGGAATAGACTAGGTTATTTGAATTGTATTGTACTTGAATATTTGTTGTTTTTAATTAGATTAATGAATTATGAAATATTTTAGCTATCATGTGCTTTTGAACAATCATTCCATTGTCCGCCTCGATGATTCCGGCATCGGTCGGGGTGTGACAGATTGGTATTAGAGCCATGGTTATAGGGAATTAGGTTATTAGACACAATGACCTAGACTATAACCCTAGGACCCCCTTTTATGTGTTACGTGCTAAATGATTATCTGTTATGTGAATTATTTGTAGTTAGGTATTATTTGAATTTCCCCAAGTTTGGTACATGAGACTTATACACATACATACAAGGCTTTAAAACACATAATACACACACATTTGACAAACAAACGTATGCAAAAAAATACACTACCCATCCTTATCCATACTCTTTCCATACTATTTGCAACATTCCTACACATTTTATACTCATAGTCTCTCAAGTCTATTAAAATCTTGAAAATCTCGTCAACGACTTAATTTCTTGAAACCAGTAAAGGACATGTGCAATCTGGAAGAGTGACACCTGTACATTGGGTTTTCTGTCTAGGAAAGCATTTCGTATAAATCCAAATAAACGGACCCGTATGCTTTCCTGGGAATACCTGAAGTGAGTGTTTACCTATAGGCTAAAGCATGTCTCCTTGAAAGTTTTGAGGAATTACTTAACATTGATAAGTCATTGTATTCGCAAGAATACGATCCGAACCTAAACTCAAAATTTTGGGGACATTATAGTAAGATACGAAGAACTAGATGAACATGCAAAACAAATCATTATTACGGGTGCACACGTAATAACGATTTGTAGTGCATGCAAATCCCGGCGATTCCTATTACGCAAATAATGATCTATGACATCATATCCTACCCGGAATAGATGGCTTACCTCCCGCATCAACCCTGAATAAATACACATACATTGGCATGCAACATGATGAATTCCACATTTCTGCTTACATTATTCCCACTATAGCTCATGTATACCCACTTTATCTAAAATATCATTGTCTTTTCTTATAGTGTTAGAATGCCTCCTCGACGTGCAAACTCTAGCACTTCCAACCTGGATCTTGCTACTCTTCTTGCCCAATTGGTAGGACAAATGACCCAAGCCAATAACAACAGTGACGGGTCTCACAACATCCAAGGAAACGGTGGTACCAACCAGCCTCAATGCACGTTTAAGCACTTTAACTCGTGCAACCCTACAAAATTTTACGGGACTGAAGGTGCTACCGGCCTACTACAATGGTTTGAAAGCATGGAAAGCACATTCCTAAACAGTGACTGTCCCGATAATCTTCGGGTTCTGATGTGTAAGTGTTCGTTGGGTGTTTATGATGCTTAACTATACGTTTTTATGTGTGATTTAGCATGGAACGCGTTTACTTTGCATGTGTTTATGATTTGTAGGTGTTTGGATGCTAAGTACATGTTTTGGAAGCATTAGAGAGGAAGTAGAGGGTTTGGATCGGAAACTATGCAAAAGATGGTGGCTGATGTGGAAGTTCTGGAAGCTGAATCTTGAAACAGACATATCTCGAGCTAGAAAATGAGTTACAAGACCCATAATATATAAATCTTGGGTAGCTCGAGAAGCCGAATCCAAATATTTGGTTAAAAAAAATACACTAGGGGCGTAAGCTTACGCCCTAGGAGCGTAAGCTTACGCCGGTAACATTTTCTGAACAGAAGCTTCAGCTCGACGGAGTAAGCTTACGCCCCCAGCGTAAGCTTACGCTGGTTACGTTTCAGACGCGGATTTTTAGTGAAACTGCCGATTTTCAGTGTTTAATTGGGGGTTTCTTCCCCAAATTCGAAATCATCTTTGGCTACACACTTCTTGGGCGATTTGGGGGCGATTGGAGGCTAGGAAACACCATTCCAAGATCGATTGTGAAGATTGATATCGAATCATCGAAGAATCGAAGATGAATTCCACAACCATGAGCGGCTAATCCACCGGTAATCATTCCCGGGTGGATTGTTTGTAAGTTTTTAGGGTTTTATCATGTGCTAGCTTTGAGAAACAATTCTTGTAATCGTTTGGTTTGAAACACTTGAATCTTTGTGTTTAGTATGGTTATGAACTCACGGGAGTCGATAAATTCTTGCACCATTGACCCCGTTAGATGATAATTGCTATGAACTTTGATTTGTGTTGAATCTATTGATTAATCTAATTCTATATTGCATAAATTTGTCTCGATTTCATTCGTGAATATTGTTTTACACTATTTGTCGATGATGTATGAATGTTGATGTTCTTGGTTAGATTTGGTTAATTTGATTTGGATAACCATTCGATTGTTTGAACTCATATGTTGGTGTGATAATCCCTAATTACTTGTAAACTTGAAACCCGGGTGTGATTCCTTTTTAATTATTGTTTACAACTTAAACCGTTTATTTTCTACTTGATTACTCGTGATCGTTTTGCTAGTTGATAACCATTGCTTGTTGGATTTGTTAATTTCACCTCAATCATTGCTTGTGTTTGGTCAGAAAGACCCATTGCAACTTCATAAATCACATTGTTAATTGAAGTTAAGCACCGACCACAAACTCTTCGTGGTTCGACACCCTTCTTACCCTATCTAGTTTAAAGTGATTAGGACACTCTAATTCTTTATCTTTGACCGGTCCCTTCGACACCGATCAAATTTTGGCGCTGTTGCTGAGGAGTGTGTGCGCTTGGTGTTTTATTTTAGTTGACTTTTGTGACTACTTGTTTCTTGTTTTGTTTGGATAATATTCTTCTATTTTTGTGTTACGCATGGTGTTTGTTTGTGTGTGCAGGTGACAGAATAGTGCATGCGTACCCTTTCATTCGGGAGGACTTCACCGCTTGTTCATGTATTATAGAATTTCAAGCATGTTGATCTCACCATGAATATAGACTTAGTGAATGCTTTCATTGTAGGAGCACATCTCATCGGAACAATGATTTTCCATATTTTCTGAAATTATGTGGGAAAGTCTGGTGGCGTCGAATCCCTTATCAGTATGAAGATTGTGAGAAGCGTCAAGTACAATATTTTTTATCTCTAGTCGATCGAGAGTTGGCGCAACTTCATCATTCAAAACAATACCGCTTAGAGTTGTTAAATTACAAATATGATCTTTTATGCACCGGAAGGCGAAGGGGAGAGCGAGGCCTTTCAGTTAACGAACAGTCTCAGGCAAAACAAATGTGGGTGTCTTCACAAATTAGGGATGCGGTTGTGGAGAGTAATACCACACCAATGCCTTCAATTGCTGAAGAATTAACGAGTGCACTATCCGTGAATGATGATGATGATGATGATGAGGGAGAAGAAGTGGTTGTGGATCTTTCAGAGCATATAGTTGAATGTTTAGACTCAGTCAATGACATGGCACCTTCTGAGGAATCAGTGACTGAGATATTGACGGTTTATTCTAACCCTCCTCCCATTTTAGTTACTCGAGGCAATAAAGTTGGGGATGAGGGTCCGAGGCTAAAGATTAGGAAGGTGGGACTACAAGACATTGGACAGTCTAGTCAGAAGCAAGCCCGCATCGATTTAGCCGACATGTCGATCATAATAAGGCAAGATTGGACACGACACGTCAACTACCGGGCATACATTGGAAATTCGGTGGGAAAATGTGGAGTTAGATTTTCGGACATTGCATCAATTTACATGCAGGTTTTGAGAGAACGAGTTTGGAGGGAACACATAAGATATCGGGCTTTTATTGGCAATGTGGTCGGTAAGTGTTCATTGCGACCATCATGAGAGACACATGAGGTAATGTCGGGCTGAGGACAATAAACTTAGCGCTAACCGGGAAGCAACCCGGCTTGTGATTGTCTTTATTTTGTCTTTGTTTTGTTTTGTTTTGTGTTGTGTGTTTTAGTTTCGTCACCATAGCAACACTCAAGTGTGGGGAAGACTCATGGAAGACTTACGAGTCCATTTTTGGTGGTGGTTCAGTCACTCTATGATCTCCTCTAATCAGGTCCATATACTCTTTCTCATATTTATGTTGTTTTGATTGAACTATATTATTTTTGTTTGTTTTTGTGTGTTTTTGTTTGAAACTTGGTTGATTGTGGTTGAGTTGGTGTTTATGGTTATGGTAATCTTTGAGTTAGATATTTGGAGATATTGGGTATTGGATGTTTTTGCACCCACAAACCGCACTTTTATATTTTATAACTATTTACATTGGGACAATGTAAGGTTCAAGTGTGGGGATGTGGGAAATCTTGGAAACCAATCTTGGAAACCATACAAATTTTTTGATAATTGTTTTACAAAGTGTTTGGTAGAGGTCTTTGGTCATGGTTAATTCACTAAGTACTTGATTAAGTCTTTCCAACAAATATATAAAAAATAAAAAAAAATTGGAAATGTTGAATTTGGGAGTAACAAAGTTGAAGGTGATGGTTCGCATGCACATGTCAGTAACCTATTTTTCACCGTTTTTATGAGATTTTGAGCCAAATTGATATATATTCTCTTATTTGAGTGTTTAACTACTTTGTTTCACATTTTAGAACTTGCATATTATTGATATATGTTGAGACCTTGAACCAATTAATTGCACAAAAATGATAAAGGCATTAGGAGAAACCTTTTTATTTTTAGCCATTTTTATACCCTTACCCGTTAATATCCACTAGATGCCCATTCTGACCCTATACCTTTTCTGTTGACAAAACCCATAACATTAGCTCATTCACATCTTTAGCCTTTTCTTTTTAAACCCGTGAGTTGGAATTCAATTAACTTAGATTTTTGTTGTAGTTGCGGTTGCAATTGAGATAAAAAAAAAGAAGAAGAAAAAAAATGAATGAAAAAGAAATACAAAAATAGTATTGGGTCAACATTTGCCCAAAGGTTTTGAGTATTAGTTTGAGCTACAATAAAAGATGTTATTGGGTCAGTTTAACCCAAGCTTCATTTGATAGTTTGAAAAAAATAAGAACTTTAGTGTTGATGGGTCATTTATACTCATAGTAGAGATTTGAAAGTTTTAGATTGATTTGTAACTTCATTAGTTGAATTCCACTTACCTATAGTCACTTTAAAAAATCACTATCCATTCCCATAACCCTAGCCTACATTACAACCCTTAAAAGACCTTTTGATTTGTGCATGTTAGTTTTGTCAGTAGGAGGAGATGTGATCAATATGCAAGCTTATGATAATGTGGTTCATTGTTTGGGTTTGAGTGAAAAATACTAGCACATCATCGCTAGTCCAGACATGAAACCGAGGGGAGTGATTGATTGTGAGGGGTGTGTGCATGCAAATCCATAACTAGATATGAGTTAAGCGCGTTCCAATATTTCCGTTTGTTTAAAA
Organism: Smallanthus sonchifolius; assembly: GCA_023525975.1. Classification (NCBI taxonomy): domain Eukaryota; kingdom Viridiplantae; phylum Streptophyta; class Magnoliopsida; order Asterales; family Asteraceae; genus Smallanthus; species Smallanthus sonchifolius. The sequence continues at coordinate 78,074,242 of CM042034.1, forward strand.
ATTCATCGATGGTTTGTTGGATTGTAAATCTGTTGAGAGTATAATTCTTATGAATTTTGCATGACCTTGGACCTTAGCCTATGTTTAGTTAAAACAGTTGTTTGAGATTTTGAAATGTGGATTTGAAGCAAAAGACATTGCTTGAGGGCAAGCAAAACTCAAGTGTGGGGATGTGATGTGTAAGTGTTCGTTGGGTGTTTATGATGCTTAACTATACGTTTTTATGTGTGATTTAGCATGGAACGCGTTTACTTTGCATGTGTTTATGATTTGTAGGTGTTTGGATGCTAAGTACGTGTTTTGGAAGCATTAGAGAGGAAGTAGAGGGTTTGGATCGGAAACTATACAAAAGATGGAGGCTGATGTGAAAGTTCTGGAAGCTGAATCTTGAAACAGACATATCTCGAGCTAGAAAATGAGTTACAAGACCCATAATATATGAATCTTGGGTAGCTCGAGAAGCCGAATCCAAATATTTGGTTAAAAAAAATACACTAGGGGCGTAAGCTTACGCCGGTAACATTTTCTGAACAGAAGCTTCAGCTCGACGGAGTAAGCTTACGCCCCCCAGCGTAAGCTTACGCTGGTTACGTTTCAGACGCGGATTTTTAGTGAAACTGCCGATTTTCAGTGTTTAATTGGGGGTTTCTTCCCCAAATTCGAAATCATCTTTGGCTACACACTTCTTGAGCGATTTGGGGGCGATTGGAGGCTAGGAAACACCATTCCAAGATCGATTGTGAAGATTGATATCGAATCATCGAAGAATCGAAGATGAATTCCTCAACCATGAGCGGCTAATCCACCGGTAATCATTCCTGGGTGGATTGTTTGTAAGTTTTTAGGGTTTTATCATGTGCTAGCTTTGAGAAACAATTCTTGTAATCGTTTGGTTTGAAACACTTGAATCTTTGTGTTTAGTATGGTTATGAACTCACGGGAGTCGATAAATTCTTGCACCATTGACCCCGTTAGATGATAATTGCTATGAACTTTGATTTGTGTTGAATCTATTGATTAATCTAATTCTATATTGCATACATTTGTCTCGATTTCATTCGTGAATATTGTTTTACACTATTTGCCGATGATGTATGAATGTTGATGTTCTTGGTTAGATTTGGTTAATTTGATTTAGATAACCATTCGATTGTTTGAACTCATATGTTGGTGTGATAATCCCTAATTACTTGTGAACTTGAAACCCGGGTGTGATTCCTTTTTAATTATTGTTTACAACTTAAACCGTTTATTTTCTACTTGATTACTCGTGATCGTTTTGCTAGTTGATAACCATTGCTTGTTGGATTTGTTAATTTCACCTCAATCATTGCTTGTGTTTGGTCAGAAAGACCCATTGCAACTTCATAAATCACATTGTTAATTGAAGTTAAGCACCGACCACAAAATCTTCGTGGTTCGACACCCTTCTTACCCTAACTAGTTTAAGGTGATTAGGACACTCTAATTCTTTATCTTTGACCGGTCCCTTCGACACCGATCAGGTTCGCTATGCCACAAGTGTACTACAAAAGAGAGCCCTCACCTGGTGGAACGGTGAGAAACGCACTCGTGGTGTTGAGGTTGCTACATCTTTATCATGGGATGATCTGAAGAAAGTCATGACTGATGAATTCTGTCCTCGAAATGAAATAAGGAAGCTCGAGACTGAGTTTTGGGATCTTGCCCAAGACAGCGGGGATAATCTGGCTTACACCACCCGATTTCAAGAGCTGAGCCTACTGGTACCTCATATGATCACTCCCCTTGCTCGGGAAATTGCAAAATACATAGGCAGGCTGCCTATGCAAATTCAGGATGCTGTGTTAGGAAGCAATCCTCCTACACTTGAAGCTGCTATTCGTCTATCCGCTACGCTATCCGACAACCACGTCAAAGCCGGAACCTTAACAAGAAAGGGTTCTAAGAAGGTTGTTTCTATTCTTGCGGCCGTCAAAGATGTAAGGCCCGAGTCTTCTAACCGCAACAAGAAACGAAAGGGTCGAAACTTTGCAGCCGTAACTCCCACCGTACCTGCTACTCAAGTGGCCCCTTTGGGTCAAAACCCGAAACCTTATTTGGGTCCAAATCCCCAATGTCAGACCTGCAAGTACCACCATCCTGCCAACTTACCATGCCGATTGTGTTCAAGCTGCGGACGATATGGACACGTGGTCACTACTTGCCGTACCCGTCCTCCCGTCCATCAAGCTGCTCCAGCCAACCGTCCAAACTATCCGACACCTCTCAATGGTCGGGCATGTTACGAATGTGGAGACCCAAACCATTTCCATGACCGATGCCCAAAACTTCATCAACAAGGTGGTCCTCAAGGACGAGCGTTTAATATAAACGCTAATGAGGCACAAGCAAACAACGACGTGATAAATGGTACGTTCCTCGTAAACAATAATTATGCATCCGTTTTATTTGATACCGGTGCCGATAGGAGTTTTGTGTCTCTTACCTTTGAATCTCGTCTTGCTAAACAAAGAACGAAACTTGACAATTCTTATTCCGTGGAGATAGCAAACGGGAAATCTATTGCTATAAATTCTGTTATCCGCGACTGCAACCTCGATCTTAATAATCATGAGTTATCTATTGATCTCCTTCCTATGCAATTGGGAAGCTTCGATATTATAATTGGCATGGATTGGTTATCCAAGCACCATACCGAGGTTATTTGCTACGAAAAGTGCATTCGTATACCTCTCCCTTCGGGCGACACGTTAGTTATTTTCGTTGAAAAACCGTGTCGTGGTCTTCAACTCATGTCTTGCACATTGGTACAAAAGTACTTGCGGAAAAAGTACGTTGCCTTCTTGGCCCACGCAGTTGACACGAAAGACAAAGGTAAGAAATTGCAAGATATTCCGATCATTCGAGACTTTCCCAAGGTATTCCCCGAGGATTTACCCGGTCTTCCTCCCCCTAGACAAGTAGAGTTTCGTATTGACCTTGTGCCCGGAGCAACTCCCGTGGCAAAAGCTCCCTATCGTCTTGCACCTTCCGAGATGCAAGAGCTCGCAAGTCAATTACAAGAACTCTCATCCGAAGGTTTCATCCGACCAAGCCATTCACCTTGGGGTGCTCCCGTGCTGTTCGTAAAGAAAAAAGATGGATCGTTTCGAATGTGCATTGATTATCGTGAACTCAACAAGCTTACAATCAAGAACCGTTATCCTTTACCCCGTATCGACGACCTTTTCGATCAACTTCAAGGTTCAACATGTTTCTCCAAGATTGACCTCTGTTCCGGATACCATCAACTTCGTGTTCTCGATGAAGACATTCCGAAGACTGCCTTTCGGACTAGATATGGTCACTACGAGTTCATGGTCATGCCTTTTGGTTTGACTAATGCACCTGCGGTTTTCATGGACCTCATGAACCGCGTATGCAAACCTTATTCAGACAAGTTCGTGATCGTTTTCATTGACGACATTCTCATCTATTCTAAAACGAAAGCGGAACATGAACAACATCTTCGTTTGATTTTGAAGCTCTTGAAGAAAGAACGTCTATACGCCAAGTTCTCCAAATGTGAATTCTGGCTAAAAGAAGTTCAATTTTTGGGACACATAGTCAACGAAAAGGGGATTCATGTGGACCCGGCAAAGATCGAGGCGGTAAAGAATTGGAGTACTCCTAAGACTCCTACCGAGATTCGTTCCTTCCTTGGACTAGCGGGTTACTATTGCCGCTTCATCTTGAATTTCTCCAAGATTGCAGTCCCGCTCACTGCCTTGACTCACAAAGGTAAACCTTACGAGTGGGGACCCAAACAAGAGGAAGCTTTTCAAACTCTCAAGCACAAGCTCTGCAATGCTCCTGTTCTAACTCTTCCTAGTGGTAATGACGACTTTGTCATTTATTGTGATGCATCCAACCAAGGTCTTGGTTGTGTTCTTATGCAGCATGGCCAAGTAATTGCATACGCATCGCGTCAGCTCAAAATCCACGAGAAGAACTATACGACCCATGATCTCGAGCTTGGTGCTGTCGTCTTCGCCTTGAAAATTTGTAGACACTATCTTTATGGCACTAAATGCGTGGTCTTCACCGACCACAAAAGTCTCCAGCATATTTTCAATCAAAAAGAGCTTAATATGAGGCAACGATGATGTGTCGAGCTTCTTAACGACTACGACTGCGAGATTCGCTACCACCCCGGTAAAGCAAATGTTGTAGCCGACGCTTTGAGTCGTAAAGAGCGTATCATGCTTCATAGTGTTCGTATTCATAGTGATATCTAAGCCCGCATTCTCCAAGCACAACACACCTCGGTTACCGAGGGAAACATGTATCACGAGATGGCATGTGGTGTGGAACTCTTGTTAGAAACTAAAGCCAGCGGCCTGTTGTATTACTTGGATCGTATCTGGGTTCCCGATCGCAACGACCTTCGTATATTTTTGATGAACGAGTCCCACAAGACTCGATATTCGGTACATCCCGGAGTTGATAAGATGTACATGGGTCTTCGTCAACAATATTGGTGGCTCGGCATGAAAAAGGATATTGCCCTCTTTGTGACAAAATGCTTAACTTGTTCTAAAGTAAAGGCCGAACACCAGAAGCCTTCCGGACTCCTCGAACAACCTGAAATTCCCATGTGGAAGTGGGAGAACCTTGCTATGGACTTTATCACCAAACTCCCACGCACTTCTAGTGGGCACGATAGTATCTGGGTTATTATCGATTGACTCACAAAGTCTGCTCATTTCTTGCCTATTCGTGAGGACTATCGAGTCGAGAAATTGTCTCGGATCTACATTGATGAGATCGTAAGTCGTCACGGAATCCCATTGAACATCATCTCCGATCGTGATTCGCGTTTTACTTCCCGATTTTGTCAATCATTACAATCGGCGCTTGGTACTCGTTTGGATTTAAGCACGGCTTACCATCCCCAAACCGATGGACAAACCGAGAGAACAATCCAAACTCTCGAGGATATGCTTTGAGCTTGTGTCATTGACTTTGGCGGCAATTGGAATTCTCACCTACCACTGATCGAATTTTCCTACAACAACAGCTACCACACAAGTATTAACATGGCACCGTTTGAAGCTCTTTATGGATGAAAATGTCGTTCACCGATTTGTTGGAACGAAATTGGTGAAGCACAAATCACCGGTCCCGAGCTTATCCAAGAGACCACCGATAAAATCTCTCTTATTCGTGACAACATTCGAGTAGCAAGGAGTCGGCAAAAGAGCTATGCCGATAAACGACGAAAACCCTTGGAATTCCAAGTTGAGGATATGGTTCTTCTAAAGGTATCACCTTGGAAAGGCGTAGTCCGATTTGGAAAGAAAGGAAAACTTGCACCTCGATATGTGGGTCCATTCAAGGTACTCGAAAGGGTAGGAAAAGTGGCCTACAAACTCGATCTTCGTTCAGAGCTCAGCAACGTTCATCCGACTTTTCACATATCTAATTTGAAAAAGTGCCTAGCCGACGAGAATCTCCACATCCCTCTTGATGAAGTGCGCATTGACGAAAAAATGCACTTTGTTGAGAAACCCGTGGAAATCATGGACCGTGAAGTCAAGAAACTCAAACGTAGTCGCATCCCCATTGTCAAAATCCGTTGGGAGTCTAAACGTGGACCCGAGTTCACTTGGGAACGTGAAGACCAAATGAAGACCAAATATCCGCATCTCTTTTCATAGCCTCTACTAGTTGAATTTCGGGGCGAAATTCCTTTAACATGGGTCCGGTTGTGACATTTCGGGTTTTTAATTTACGCTTTTATATTATATGTCATGTAAACATTTTCTATTGGATGAAATGCAAGTATTTCTATTTAAATTTTATACAAAGTATACATTTTTTTTATGGATTTAAAATAATTAAAAAAAATTTATAAGTTTTAAACTTATAAAATTTTATAAAATCTAAATTTAAAAGGTTCATAACATAAATATGATAATCTATCTAAATAATAACTAACTTTTATAAAAATATATTTATAATAATAATATAAGTTTATAAAATATAATTGAAATTAAAAAGAAATCTAATTAATTATTTTTATAAAAGTTAAGGGTCTGTTTTGAAAATAATTAAACTACAAGGTTTTAAAACAGAAATCAGTTAAGGGACTAAATGTGGACAAATCAAACCACAAGGACTCATCCGTAATTATCTCAGGGACTTAATTAAAACAGAATCAAACTTCAGGGACCATAGTTTCCAAATCTCGATTTGTATTTCCGGTCACCTCCTTCATTATCCGGCGGTCCAAGCCATTTTTCGGCGACTCCTCGACACACCTGTCCCCTGCACCTCGACAGCCGAAGATGGTCTCCCTGACCTCGTCGTCCCCACGCGAACAAAAGCCCCCGACCAATTGGTCTCCCCGACATACAGAAAGCCTGATCATGTTTGTGGCCGAAAGTCCACGCCACGAATTCGGCCTCGACAAGAAACCTCCACGCCTGAAAGATGGCTCGACAGCTTCGTCTCGTCCAGACGAGTGTCTGGACACGCTCAATTGCTTGTCTCATTATCGGGATCGAGCTCGGCTATAAATAGCCATTACCGGACCTGCTCGAGCTCGCCACCCTTTTTTCACCCACTCTCATTTCAAATTGAAGACGGCATTGTGTTCGTCGCCTCTGAGTGAAGCTGTGACCAGAGTCTTAGAGCCCAATTCCATCCCGAAGCTTGAATTCCCATTCTTGATATTCTCGGATTAAAAGCTCTGCCGTTCGACCCTTTGCGACCAAGTAAGAATCCTCAAACCCGTTCCTTTACCTTCTGTTATCATCAGGCAAGCTATTCCAATCGAAGTCACGACCTCAGGCCTTGAGTTACCGGGCAAACCAGTGTTCTCGGACACGGTTTGCCGGTTGCCGAGAACCAGCGATCTGTTTTGGACACGTGGTTATGTATTAAACGATACACACATAACCAGCGATGGGCAGTAGCCCGGCTGGTTATGCGTGTGTGTGTGTGTTATGTCTAGGTCGCGGGTTCGAACCTAATGGCCTCCGGCCCAACCCATTTTTTTCTGTTTTTATTTTATTTATTCATTTTATCTTATTTTAATATTTTCCCTATGCAATGAAAACTATTACGAGTTGGTTGACTCGTTCGTTTATTTTGGAAACAATTAAACAATTTCTCGTTACACATATTTAACCCGTCAAAGTTTTAAAATAATTTATAAACTCGTTTAAATAAGTTTTAATTCATGAAAGAAAATATATATATAATAATAATAATAATATAAATAAACAAAATAGAAATTTTTATAAATATAATATCTACTTGTTTAAAAATATAAATATTTAACAAGATTAAATATATATTTTTAGATGTTAAATTTTACTAAAAATCATTATTATTTTACTACAATATTTTTACAAATAATTTTAAAGAATGTTATTATAAACCAATACACATTTAAATACGAATACACATATACAAACATACAATAATACATATTTATCTACATAGGATTTCATCGTGCTTAGATTTCAACATCCTTATCACCTACACACGTAGATTAAAACACCCTCTAGCCAAGTGAGTTACATAGCCCCTATTTTACAATTTTACATACTTTGGGGTGAAACATTATTTCATGCTACTCAATCAAATTGTTTATACGTGTTATTCATGTGGATTATATGCTTATTATCTTGGGTGTACAATCATTTACTTTAAACACAAGAAAACCAACAGTAATATTAATAGATCTATTGTGCCTGACCAGCCCACCCATGTAGGGTGTTTATTACTGCATACTCGGATATAGCCATGTGTTATATTCAAACATATCGGATATAGTGGGTAACTATATTCAAACATATCGGACCTAGCTGTTGTGCTATGTTCAAGCGCGTCAATCAAGGTTTGAATTGTGCTTAGATAAATGATACAACCATGTATGCTATGTTTAACAAGATAAACAATGAGTTGCAAAACGTTTTTATCTACTATTTATCGGTTCCACTAAATCTATGTACTCACCAACTTTATAATTGACACTTGATTTAAATAATGTTTCAGGTTTGGATATGTGATTGCTTGTTGAAGATTCCTCCACATAAGAACTTATGGACCTAGTTAATTAAATCAATGTTTTGGAATAGACTAGGTTATTTGAATTGTATTGTACTTGAATATTTGTTGTTTTTATATAGATTAATGAATTATGAAATATTTTAGCTGTCATGTGCTTTTGAACAATCATTCCATTGTCCACCTCGATGATTCCGCCAGCGGTCAGGGTGTGACACCGGTCTATCATTTTGAACTCGTCGGAACCCCATCCCCGTCGCCGGAGTTCGTCGGGAACATGCTTCTAAATGTTGAAATCCTCTCCAACAGAAATTTTAATGTTAAATGGGAGTAGATTTGAACTTGGATGGCACGAAACGAGGTGGAAAACTCACCGGAAAGCTTTGAACCTTGCCGGAACACCTTGTGGTGGCGGAACCCTAGCCGCCGCCACCCTTTGGAGACGGTTTACACCTCCACCGCCGAGAGTTGGGGGAAACCACCACCACCATTAGAAGTAGGACGACGAGATATACCCGAAAAACATATCCACTTTCCGCCACTCGCCGGAGGACGGTCCGCCGCCGTGCACCGCTGCCTTGCGCCGCCGTGTGCTCCGCTGACGCTGTCATGCTCTTTGCGGCTGAGCCACCGGGTGTGGCCGGACCCTCCTCCCCCCTCTCTTACGATCTCTCTCCCTCTCTCTCTCACGGTCTCTCTCTACTCTCTCTCTCTCTCTAAAAAGTATGTGGAGTTTAGCAAATGAGTGAAAATTGGAGAATGCAATGAATTTATACCTAGGGTTATAGGGTGGGGGTTTTCAGAGGGAAAAAATATTGGTTTTGCAGAACCGCGTATCCGTTCGAGTCTCCATCTATACTAAAATTCTCGGGTTGTTACTTTAATATAATTAGAAATGTAAAACGTTATTATAAATTTTATTCAGATATTTATTTTATGAACTCTCTACTCGACCGCTGTCCAAGCCGGTATGCGCCAGGACCGTGTGTCTAGCGTGTTCGTCGTTTAAACTTCGCTCATTCTATTAAAATTATTATTTCTCGATTGATAATAATAATAATAATAATAAGGAAAAATAGTAATAATAATAATAATATTGGTGGTTTAAAATAAATGACATAGTGTAAATAATCATCTATATCGTTTAATTACCCCGAGTAATAGATAACTAGATTAAGTTTACATCGTATGGCTCACGCGTAAATCCCTAAATAGTCGGTCGAAGTAAATATCAACAACTAATATAAATACTTTGTTATCTTAAACAATCGTCGTGCCAAATATCCGTTTATGAACCGATGTCTGACGCGTTTAACGTTTAAAATTTCTGAATCGTGTACGTTTTTGTATCTTTTCTCAAATTCTCAAAATCACTTAACAAGTCATTAGACGAAACTAGGTGGCTAGTATGATGTTCGGAATGTGTAAACTTCGACCTATAACGAGCTTAGATCCTTATTGGGCCTCAAATGGGCTTGAATTTCTACCGGGCCTTATTGAGCCTAGTTGGGTTAGCCTAACAACTATGTTTTAGATTCTGGATTTTAGCAGGTGTCACATTCTCCACTCCTTAAAAAAATTTCGTCCTCTAAATTTGTCATAGGTACGTGGATTAAGATTTCGTATCTTTGCTCCATTTTTGGATTCTTAGAGAGTATGTTGACTCATTCCAATTAGCAGTCGATAATCTAAATAAAGAAGATATCTCATCAACTAATGATATTGGATGTGTAAAGGTTTGTGGTGTCAACGTGCCAGGTAACAGTGTAACGTTACTATTGAGCAGACATTATTTCAAATGAGTGGATTTAAGAAATCCTTTGATTGTGTTGCTATGTGAATGACATTAGCTATACCACGAGCTGATAACGTCATCCCTAGAGTCCCATAAACAAAAGAGATCACAACTGGTGGGGTCCTTTTCGTATAATGAGTAAGTCATTAAAAGAATATTTACTCGGAGTGAATTGAAATAGTGAGTTTTCACGAATTAAGTAAACAACTCAAACGCCAGAGTAACCCATTAAGGTTTAGTTGTCGAAGAATTTCTTTACGTGATCATTCTCATCATAGTGTAACTGTATGATCTTTATCATTAGTAACGAATGACGAAAATGCATTCATGCACATGGATTTTTCGAAAGTATAAGGATACATACACTCTATTCATGCTCGATTTTCTCTTATGGAAATCACATCGTGATTGACCCTAAAAGAAAACTATCAGAAGTCCAGTAAAGATATGTATGATGGTTTAATGAAATGGCCATGCTTTAGTTCACAATCAGGTAGTTGACCATTCATCGCAACGGGTCAATACCTTAATATATTCAATCATTCTAGAACAAAAGGTTCTGACATTTCATCTACCTAATCAATATGTAGGTTGAACTGATTTGATTGAGTTCCAAGAAATTGTATCAACGTATACCATTTCTCACAAAGGAGTTGGAATGGTTTACATAGAAGTATTAACGAAATAGATGTCGAACAAAAAACCTTGAGACTAAAATTCTCATGGTATCATTGAATAATCCATTTTTTTTATCGCCCAGATTTAATGATTTATCAAAAAAATGAGGGTGAATCTAGCTCAAGAAAGAGAATGTCAAAGTATGTGCGAATTGTTTATTTGATTTGGCTCAACAGACACGAGAGATAAATGAATCTCCATGGGGTTCAAAGAAAATGACAATGGCTGTCAAACCTAAGGGTTAGTGACGTAGTTTCACTTATATTCGCTTTCTAACTGCATATTCCTCTCCTTCTTGTACTCGGATAGTAATGGCACGATACATAAATGAAACGTTATAATTGTTCCCTTATACTTATCGAAAGCGTTTTTCTGGGAACATTAAAATCATACCCTCATATTAGGTGCTGTGACATATAACTTTTGTCGTAATGGATTAAAGGTTTCAAGATTTCTCGCATGCTTTTACCAGCAATGATTAAGTTGAACACCTCATTAGTCATTATTTGCATTTCACTTCTACTGTAATCTCGCATTTAGGTTGTAAATCTTGATTGGTGAACTCATGACTTGACTATGATGTCCACAAGATAGATAAGTATTAAGGAATTCTAGACCGCGGTTCGTCTAGATGAGAAGGTGAACAGTCACATCGTGGAAGTAGTGTCTCTTGAAGGAGATTCTCGGGTGTAAACCATTACACCGATAGACTTTGATGTAATAACATTTTCACTTTAGTCTAGGGCTTGACTCTTTTTAGATAGGTGTCAGAAAGCGGACACGGATCGAATATAACCCGTCTCATGATCTAGCGTTGAAAATGGTCGAATTGATTATTTGTCAACGACTGGTAGCAAAGTATGCCAGCAATTTCCTCTAGGTACATTTAAGAGTTCGTATATTAGCCTCATGCTTTGGTAGATAGGTAACGAAATCGAAAAGAGAAAATCTATAGTTGAATCTCAAAATTTGTAACAGTACTTTATAAAGAATTTTTAGATTTGGTATCAACGAAGAATGACATATTCAGTGTTTCGGTCAAAATTGTAATGCTAATGGAGTTTCGAAGAGAGTTTTGGGTCCATTAGGTTTCAAAGATGAAAGTGATGATATACATTTCCACGTCATTTGTGATAGCCCGTCATATCATCCGATGCTCATTTGGCTCAACCTTTTGGTTATGGAAATTTCTATCATTAATCGAGTGACTGAGAATTGAGATTAGGACTAAGGAGTAATCATGAACATTAGCTCAGACATTAGGACTCGCCAGACTTCTCATGCGCTGTAAATTATGAGTACGTGTGCACCCGTAATGATAATTTATTTTGCATGGTCTTTCTAGTGTTTCCTCTATCACAAGCTCTCAGCTAAAAAGGGAACTGGAATGTTCATTAGGGAGTGTAATTGCGTTGCACTTTTGAGTACAATGTATATGTTTTATTGGACCGCTATTAGTCATGCGTATCAATACCCCTAGATCTGCTAACTAAGGTTGTTGTTGGATGGGGCTTATAGTAGAGAGACACAATCAGTGTCCTTTAGGAAGTGTGCGGTGGAAGTCAGGCACTATGTTAGGGAAGAGATCCTCAAATTTACGTCGAGCAATTCATGCTCCAAGTTTGTATATACGTGTGGATCCTCACGATCCCAATGAGTCGATGGGTCTCCAGGACCATGGAGTTCTCTCCCATCTAGTCCTGCTTATCCACGTCGAGTTCCCTTCTGCTTGGGCAGTCCTGTCTATCATAACTCATGGTGAATGTTTTTGTCATCCCATCTAGCAAATCATGAAAGAGAGGTCATATATATCACACCGAATGAAGACAACATATGTCAGAAAATAAAATTGACTCCACATCGGGAGTAGATGTAGGTTTGGAATGCATGTTGTGATACACAGGTCGGTAATCGGTGATTACTACCGTCGCTACCCGAGATCAGCTCATAACTCGATCTTCTAGGGTTACAGTGTGTTGAATATCCGTCATCCTTGATTCGTAGTCCGAACAACGATACTCTAATGTGTGACATTGTAGGTGTTTATTGTTTCCACATTGTTACACGTATTAGATGTTAGTCACGTATACCACGTAATTGTATTTAGTATAAATATAGTTAATGATACGCTAGTGTACCTACATACACTACTAGTCAACTCAAGTTGTTCGGCAACGGTTGGAATTTCTATACTCAAGGTCTTGGGTGTTCTTAGTGTAAGCTCTTGAAATCTTGGTCCCTATACAAGTCTGGTTAGAGCCTAGGTAACCCTAAAATAACCTAATTCGCTAAAACCATTGGCTCTGATACCAATCTGTCACACCCCCAAATTTATTCACTTAATAAATAAATAAATAATTTAAGGTTGCAACGATTGGTAACATTACACAACAGCGGAAGCTAAATAAAGACTTCTAAAGTGTCGAACACCATTACAGGAACTAAATGAATACATAGACCTAAAGACGTACAAGTCTAAATTGACTTGACGTTAAACGACCAAGCATCTTCGTCTTCTAAGGGCTTAATTCAAATGTTTAACCTATTCCAACCGTGTCGTATGTATTACCTGAAAAACATGCTAAAAAATGTCAACGCAATGTTGGTGAGTTCACATGTTTTAAATGAATACAATTGGGAAAACCATATTTACGAAATCGTTTGTCAAAAACTATTTATACGAAATCCTTCGGCAAAAACCATTTGCACAAAATTGATTGACAAAACTGTTTGTACGGGTACTATTGGCAACATCCTTTGCTCAAAATTCACTGTCAAGACCATTGATACGTATACCAATGGCAAAACCCGTTTCTCGAAATTGACTAGCAATTCCATAGGTACGTATACCATTGGCGAAATCCTTTGCTCGAAATTTACTTTATGCATATGATAAGCAAAACAAGTTAGCGGTTGATTCATCGTTGTCTAGCTAGCACAAACGAATTATGTGATGCACAAGCCTATAACCAAACCTTTAACGAATTCTTGAATTTTGCCCCAGCCTATTGTACCTTTAAACAATGAGAAACAACAAGACCTAATATGCAATCATTTAACCATGATGGTCGGGTTAGCGCGACTAACCATGATTGGGGGTGTTAACCCGAATAGTACTATTCATATCGATCTACGGCTAAGTCCATAGCTAATGGTTATAGTTCGAAATACCGAGGACCTTTTAGTGTTAACTCATGCTCACAAGGAAATCAGATGCTTGTTTCTCGTTTTCTAGTTATCATACCGTTTGAAATTAACATGTTATTCCCTAATAATGTAAAGCGAGTCTAAACTCGTGTTGAGTTATCACGTGTGCGGTTGAGCTCCGCTGATTCTTAACGGTGTTACCGATTCGGTATACGGTGTTGGTTTAACATTCGGTAATATTAGTTGTTTAATTTGAGTCGGGTTTCTCAACTCGAATATGTTTCAATAGTTATATATACAAAAATATTAGTTTGTCGAGTACACGATCGTGTATAGTTATGTGCATGTATAATTAGTAATGATAATTCACGTTCGTGCGTCATTTAAAACACTATATGTGACTCTATGATTTAGTAACATCATTTCAAGACTTGTTTTATATTCATACACGTATTTATAAATATAAATATATTCATATATTTGTATAGCTTTCAAAATCCCAAAACATCTTGGATCGTATAATAGTTCTCAAATAAACATTCCTTATTAGGATAAGTGCGACTTTATGTAAACATTTACACGTAAATATACTTATTTTATTATATTCAAATAACATATTTTATTTATTCGAACCTTGACCGAAAACATATATATAATTTCGCACATTAAATATAGACTGCCCACTTGTTTACCACAAAACGTAGGTTTACATTAATTATATATATATATACATTTATCTCTACATACGTGTGTAAGTGTGTGTACATATATATATATATATATATACATGTTCGTGTCCAACGTCGTTTTATATAAAAACTATTTGATTATATATCATGAATATATAAATACATATTTATCTTCATATGTAATTTATGCACATTAACCATTAACATTTATAAAACCCTTGTTTAGTCGGTAACATTATAACTAGATCCATATATATTTAAGATGTCCTATGTAATACTCAAGATACATGTTTATACCAAATATAGTCGTTATCCAAGTTATCTCAATTAATCAGTATCAATGGTTATATAAAAACACGTATTTTGTAAAAATTTGTACGACTAAAGTAGTAATTATAATTCGTGTGTATATATAGATATGATCGGGTCAAAGTGTCGTTATTATGATAATCGTTTGTTTTCGTAAAAAGTGTGAATATTTACATACATTTATGTATACAAGGATATATTTGTACCGATCATTATTCTTTGTCAAACTCTCGTTTATGTCAAGGTTCTCTACAATATATTTACGAATTAGGCTTTAATCGTTTTAAAGTTTCGTTTAATCATTGACACATTCAAATTTATATTTATCGGCTAAAATTTTATACGTTTGTTCGTACGGATTTCAATCACCAAATCATACGTTAACACGAATTGCTAATATTAGTGTCGTCTTAGAAATTATATTTGTCGTCATCAAGTATTTTAGGGCTCAACGAGATAACCGTTCACACGCGTTTATTTTTCGTAAAAATCAAACGTAAGGCGTTAAGTGTGCGATTTTACCTTTCCACTCACTATATTCGTATACGCGAACCCGTTGACCGGTTTGACCAGTTTGACCTTTGTTTAACATGTTTAACCGAGTCTCTAGACCGCCAATAGTTCTAGATCTGCGATGTACAATGACGGATCTGAAAATTAAAAGGGTTTATACAACGAGAAATGAGTGTGTTCTCGGGTTTTTACCTCGTACCACTGGAAAACGAAGGAGTTGGTCGGAGTAAACGCTCGCGGTGACCGGAACTTGCGTTTCCTTACCAATATGAGCAGACCTACGAGTTCTAGGTCCGGTCTATCATTTTGAACTCGTTGGAACCCCGTCCCCGTCGCCGGAGTTCGTCGGGAACATGCTTCTAAATGTTGAAATCCTCTCCAACAGAAATTTTAATGTTAAATGGGAGTAGATTTGAACTTGGATGGCACGAAACGAGGTGGAAAACTCACCGGAAAGCTGTGAACCTTGCCGGAACACCTTGTGGTGGCGGAACCCTAGCCGCCGCCACCCTTTGGAGACGGTTTACACCTCCACCGCCGAGAGTTAGGGGAAACCACCACCATTAGAAGTAGGACGACGAGATCTACTCGAAAAACATATCCACTTGCCGCCACTCGCCGGAGGACGGTCTGTAGGATCGTGAAATTACAAGATGGTTCTGTTCTTAGTTGAAATTGGCGGAAACAATAACAACTACACAAATGTAATCGAACAGACAGAAAGAATACTAATAAGAACACTATTGTATTAAGCTTTTGTAGGTAAACGATTACAAGTGAAACTCTATCAGAAAGCACAAAAAGCATACATACAATGAAGTGTTTACAGATTATTTATACTCACTTAGAATCAAGACAGCCCCTTGATTCTAAGGATCAGATCTAACACAGACCGTTGATCTGTTGTATCTAGCTAACTATTACACGTTTTGTCTATATCTAGTTAACTTTATTGAAGCGTCTTCTTTATGCATTATTGCTTGCATGTCTGGAGAAGAGCATTGTCGTCCGTCATTGGTTGCACCACTGAGGTTCCTTCTGCTTTGAGTGTGTCAGTCGCTTTTTGCAGAAAGTTGTCAATGACGCTTGGCATGGATAGTCAGCTGCAACGATTTGTCTTCAAGGAACACAGCTATCAGCAACAAGAATGAGAATGATGCTGCTAATAAGCTTATCAGCAGCAACAAGTGTTGAATGCTGTTGATAAGCCTATCAGCAGCAACATGTGTTGAATGCTGCTGATAAGCCTATCTGCAGCATTTGTACTTAGAATAATTTAGTAGCAATCAGTCTTTGGTTCTACAAACTCCCCCTAGACTGATGCGACCAAAATTCTTCTAATCACTTTGCTGCTGAAGCTTTTGCATGTGGCTGACTATCCTTTCAACCTCATAGCCTCTTGGATCCTTGCTGGGATTGTTCAGTGGAAGTGCAGACAGAGTCTTGATGTCTTTATGTGGCATTTTGTAGATTGTTTTGCTTGAACATATCATCTTCTACTTCCTTACATCAGTTAAAGTGAACTCATCCAAATCAGCATTATAGGACCAACTTACAAATGGAGAGTGGGACTTGAGTGGTTTGATGTCAATGATCACATCTTTGCTAGGGTTGAAGTAGTGTTTGATGGCTAGCACAAGAAGTTTCCCACCCTCATTTGCAGGCTCATGAGCTTCACCCAGCTCCAAAATTCTGTCAAGATCTGAATCTGGCAATTGCAGAACTTCATCAACAGATCTGTAGATAGATCTTCTTCTTTCAGTTCTCCCCCTGAAGATCTCAAACCTTTGATCCTGTGGATTATAGACCCAATCAACTATGTCTCTTGAGTCTTCTGGTTTAGGTGTGGGTTTGGATTTATTTAAGGGAGGCTGTTGATGAGTGGGAGCTGGGTGGGATGGTTTGGACTTCTTGGGTGGAGGAGTGGAAGGTTTGGGGAGGAGAGTGGAAGGTTTTTGGACTGAGGAAGAGATAGGTGAGGGAGAAGGCTTGGGTTTCTTTGCTTTTGATTCTTCTTCTTCCTGAATAGGTACCCTTTTCTTGGAGCCCTTCTTCCCCAACCTCTCTTCCTCATCCTTCTTGACTTTGAAGTAGAGGGCTTGCAGGTTCATGAAGTTCATGGGACCTAGCCTCTTTCCACTCTCTCCTCTAGCCTTAAGGAAGTCAATCATGGCCTTCCTTTCTTCATGGGTCCGTTTATTAAAGGCAATGGTCTTTTTGGACTTTTGTTCGGCCTTTTCTTCTTCTTCAGCCTGTTTCTTCTTTGCCAATTGACCTTGCTGACCCATGAAGGCTCTGTATATTTCTTTATTTGATAGTTTCTCAAGGTAGTCTGCATCCTCACCTTGAGAAACTAGAGCCTTTACCCATTCCTCCCTCATTTCTTTGGCTAGTTCAGAATCGATTATTCTGAACTTAGCTTCTTCTTTCTTCTTCTTCTCCAATTCTTCCTCTTCTCTGTTAAATTGTTCATGTAGTTGAAGAGCAAGAGCTGCATCTTCTTCAATTTGGTCAACTGCAGGACTCTTTCTTTTCAGTTCATCCAGCTGTCTAGCATACAGCTGGATGGTTTGTTCTCTGAGGAGAATGGCTGTTTTTCTTTCTTGAGCCTTTTTAATGTCAGACATCTCCTCTTCTTCTCTTCTTCTTCTCTTCTCTTCCATTCCCTCTCTCTTTTCTCTTTTAGCAATGTCTCTTCATCTTCATCTGTCATAATTCCCTTTCCCTTGTTTATATTGGATGCCTCTGCTTCGGCTTCACTGACCACAACAGCAGATGATGGTGCTGCTATTGGGATCTCAGCCTCAGCTTCATTAGCACATTGAGAGGTGAACAAGGGAAGGTCATTGGCTTCATCCGATTTGCACTCAGGACCTGTGAATTCTTTCAGCATTTCTTTGATAGTTGATCTTGACTCATATGCTGCAGCAAAGATGTCTACTCTAGGGGAAGCTGAGTCAGTATCAGTGTCAGATTTTGACACATATACTTCCTCAGTAATTCTTCCTTCTTGTTCAAGATGGGCTCTGACAGTAGCTATCATTGCCTGGCTTTCAAGGGAGTTGACAGTGCAGATATTTGCCCTGAGTTGAAAGATCTTGTAGAGAAAGTCTGTAGGAAGTGACAGGATGTTCCTGGTGTTGATGGTGAGAGAGGAGCCGTTGCTCAGTAAGAAGGTGTGGTCAAGAGACTTAGTGCTTATCCATCCCAACACATCTAAGTCTTTGACAATGAAGGAGTACAGAAATCTTCTTAAGCAGCAAACTTCTTCTTTATTGAGAAGACTGCTCCTTATAATTTCAAGTCTTCTAGGAGTCAGTCTTCTTTCTGCTGCTGCCGAAGATTCAGGATAAGCTACCCGTTTTGCTGTTTGTATGAGTCTTTCGAAGTTGGGTAGATTATCCTCCATCAAGTCATAGAACCTGCCAATGGCAAGTTCTGCTGAGAGATCTGATGAAGTGTTGATGCAGTTAGTTAAATACAGTTGTAGGACTTGGAGGGCATTGAGAGAGTTCCAGTTTAGCTCTTCTACTCCACTAAAATCCCATCCAATCCAAAATCTCTCAGCTGATCCATCATACCCCCAAGCTAGAATGGAGTTAAATTCTAGCTTTTGTGAAGTTTGAAAGAGTTGGGGGGTAATGGATTGACTTATGATGGCTGCTGCTACAGGGAGGATGCTGAAAGCTATATATTTTTGTTCTTTGTCTTCAGTTTCATTCAGCACCTCATCAACAGCCCTGACGACTAACTTCCAGTCTTCAGTTGTTTCTTCTTCTTCGTTATCTGAAGCTGGCAAGTCACGGACCTGTACAAAAGCTGGCTTGAAAAGTGTACTTTGAAAAACAGCCTGCTCTTGAATCCAGTCGTCAAGACTGTCTTTGTCCTCCTCCATTGGGACCATCTCCCCCTTTTTGGTTGCATCAGTGGACAAATAAACATCAGTTTGGGTGCCCACTGATACAAGAGAGGGAGAAGGTACAGTTGGGCATTGATGGGCTTCATGCATAGAGACTTGGTGTCTTAGTTTGGACACTTCAGCCTCTAGCATAGCCACCCTGGTCGTCAATTCCAGGTTATGAAGTTTCAGTCTGTCCTCATCCACAGTTGTGGAATCCTTGGATCCAGATGGGGCCTTAGGCCTAGCCTTTTCATCCCTATCACCCATGGTTTCTTGGCACCTGGGATTCCTCTCAGTGAAGGGAGTTTCCAAGGAAGCATCCTCACTATGAGTTGCCGTGGTTGAGGTCTTAGCAATGTTGTCACTGTCCTCCTGGTCAATTGATGGACCAACAGTAGTGACAGCCTCTTCCACCTCCACTCTTTCATAACTCCTAGAGTGGACCTTCAGGGTAGAAGAACTTGGGTTGGGTGTGTTGGGAGCAAGATCAATCAGTACCTCCGAGATATTGGTAGTTGGAGAAGGTACATCATCTTGATCAGGTTCCTCAGCACTTAAGTTCAGAAGAGAAAGAAATGGCTCAGGGGGCTGTTCTATAGATCCGGGAAGTGATCCTGATCCTAATAGAGAGACATCCGAAGACGCCCCCTAATAATGTGGCTTTCCCTTATGATATTCTCACCAGAATGTTGGGATTCTAAGTGAGGGCTGTTAGGATGGGTTTGGGCCTTGGAGGCAAGAGAAGAAGGAGTTCTCTTACCCCTTTTTCTAGTATAAGTTGTTGCAATCGGGGCCCTGTGTACCGGTTGAACGATAACATCCAAAAGAGGTGTACGTAATTTTTGTGCATGTGCATCCTTAGTATTATGCACAGGGGTTCGAATGGTAGAAGCAGATTATTGTTCAGGATGTGAGGTGGAGGGTGTGGGATCAGTATCAGCTGGGATTGCTGAACTGTCACCCGGGGTTCTTTGCATGTTCAGCATTGTAGATAACAATAGAACATTGACCCCCGAGAACTTTTTGGAAACAGTCCTCATGCTTTGAAAAATGTTATTTTTATGACCCAACATGATGTAGATTCTTGCAGGTTTTGAAAGTTCTTTTAGTTCTTGATTGAAAACTTCCTGCAAGAATCTTGGGTACATAAAAAATTGCTGCTTTGCACCCTCTTGAAGGTTATATCTCAAACCCACAAATATGAGGTGTGCAAAGTTGAAGCCTTGGTTAGTGACTATACCATGGAAGGCGGAGGCAAGTGCAGAGCTCACCTGATGCCATCCACTCCTCTTCTGAGATATGCATTGGAGAAGAGTGTGGCAGAGATACTTCCATGGAGGGCCCATCAGCGCCTTCTCGATCGTATACTCGGTCTGATTTCTAGTGTATCCAATGGAGACAAAGGTCCTCATATATTCGTCCTTCGAGTATGAGATCGCTGCTCCCTCATCTTGAAGCTTAAGATGTTTTCTGAGTGTGGCTTCCAAGATGGTGATATCCTTGCCGTCTACTTTGGCTTTGATTTGGGGAATCCCCTGTTCGGTAGAGTAGATGGCGGTACTCCAGAAATCCTCCATATGAGGGATATATATGGTAGGGTTGGTGGTGAGGGCAAAGTAGATCTTTGATCGACATAAGAAATCGATCATATCATCAAATCCTTCGGATTTCTTTCCTTTGGTGAGGTATGCTGTTAGGTTTTGGTATAGGGAAAACTTGTCATCTGGGTTGTTGATATCTGCCATAGCCGTTTGATTTTGGAGGGATGGTTTGAGTATGGTGTATGGTGGAGACTTGAGAATATGGAGAATATGGAGAGCTTTGAATGTGGTGGGGACCTAGGGTTGAATTGAATGTGAAGAGGTGGTAAAGAGAATTTGATTTGTTCTTATAACGGCAGAGGAGAGAAAAAGAAAAATGACTTGTACAGTACAACATTATTTACTTTTTATTGTTACTGCTGTAATACACCGAGGCAGTCATGGTAAAGACTGACGTTAATATCTTTTACAGCGGGTAAAAGTTAACTTGGACTTAACTTTATCCATCAGCAGCAAACTTGGTTGCTGTGGATGAATAAGCCTGTTCGCTGCAACTTTGGTTGCTGCGGAAGGTTAAGTTTGTCAGCAGCAGACTTAATTGCTGCTGATAGATGCAATGATCTGCAGCAAGGATGTTGCTGCTGACAGCCTTAAAGCTATCTGCAGGAAACTTGTTCCTTCTGATAAGTTAAAGCAGTCAGGGGCAAATTCTTTGCTGCTGAAAATTAGACCTGTCAGCAGCCAAAAGGATGCTGCTGAGTTATAACTTTTATTTACAACATAAGACAGACATATTTACACCAAAGGATAGACGCACTCAACTGAACCGCTGATGATGCTTGGTGGTTTCTTTACCTTCCATTGTTGAGTTGGTGGTTTTCCAGCTATCTTTGTCTTTTCAGCAGCAGATGTTGTATCTGAGGATTTTGGCCTATCAGCAGCAGATTTTGTTGTTGCTGATGGTTTTACTTGAGCAGCTGCAGACTTTGTTGCTGCTGAAGGCTTTCCTTTTGGTTGTTTGGGCTTTACTCGATCAGCAGCAGTTATTTTGGCTGCTGATGGCTTAAAAACAGATGTATGCTTATCCTTCTTCACCTTGCCGATGGGCTTTTGTATAACTATGGTTGGAAGAAGAATCTGATTGAAAGGATTAGACTTACAATTTGCAGCAAAGTGGTCTGATTCTCCACAGATGATGCAAGATTGTTAAGGTTTTGACAACTGTTCCCTTGGTGGAGAAAGAGATTTTCTGAATTGAGTTGTCTTAGCTTCAAAACTTCTTACCACTTGTAGGATCATGAAATTACAAGATGGTTCTGTTCTTTGTTGAAATTGGCGGAAACAATAACAACTACACAAATGTAATCGGACAGACAGAAAGAATACTAATAAGAACACTGTTGTATTAAGCTTTTGCAGGTAAACGATTACAAGTGAAACTCTATCAAAAAGCACACATACAATGAAGTGTTTACAGATTTTTTATACTCACTTAGAAACAAGACAGCCCCTTGATTCTAAGGATCAGATCTAACACAGACCGTTGATCTGTTGTATCTAGCTAACTATTACACGTTTTGTCTATATCTAGTTAACTTTATTGAAGCGTCTTCTTTATGCATTATTGCTTGCATGTCTGGAGAAGAGCATTGTCGTCCGTCGTTGGTTGCACCACTGAGGTTCCTTCTGCTTTGAGTGTGTCAGTCGCTTTTTGCAGAAAGTTGTCAGTGACGCTTGGCATGGATAGTCAGCTGCAACGATTTGTCTTCAAGGAACACATCTATCAGCAGCAGGAATGAGAATGATGCTGCTGATAAGCTTATCAGCAGCAACAAGTGTTGAATGCTGCTGATAAGCCTATTAGCAGCAACATGTGTTGAATGCTGCTGATAAGCCTATCAGCAGCATTTTTACTTAGAATAATTTAGTAGCAATCAGTCTTTGGTTCTACACGGTCCGCCGCCGTGCACCGCTACCTTGCGCCGCCGTGTGCTCCGCTGACGCTGTCATGCTCTTTGCGGCTGAGCCGCCGTCGTCTGTCGGAGGAGGCCACCGGGTGTGGCTGGACCCTCCTCCCCCTCTCTCTCGATCTCTCTCCCTCTCTCTCTCTCAAGGTGTCTCTCTACTCTCTCTCTCTCTAAAAAATGTGTGGAGGCTAGCAAATGAGTGAAAATTGGAGAATGCAATGAATTTATACCTGGGGTTATAGGGTAGGGGTTCTCAGAGGGAAAAAATACTGGTTTTGCAGAACCGCGTATCCGTTCGAGTCTCCATCTATACTAAAATTCTCGGGTTGTTACTTTAATATAATTAGAAATGTAAAACGTTATTATAAATTTTATTCAGATATTTATTTTATGAACTCTCTACTCAACCGCTGTCCAAGCCGGTATGCGCCAGCACCGTGTGTCTAGCGTGTTCGTCGTTTAAACTTCGCTCATTCTATTAAAATTATTATTTCTCGATTGATAATAATAATAATAATAAGGAATAATAATAATAATAATAATAATAATAATAATAATAATGGTGGTTTAAAATAAATGACATAGTGTAAATAATCATCTATATCGTTTAATTACCCCGAGTAATAGATAACTAGATTAAGTTTACATCGTATGGCTCACGCGTAAATCCCTAAATAGTCAGTCGAAGTAAATCTCAACAAATAATATAACTACTTTGTTATCTTAAACAATCGTCGTGCCAAATATCCGTTTATGAACCGATGTATGACGCGTTTAACGTTTAAAATTTCTAAATCGTGTACGTTTTTGTATCTTTTCTCAAATTCTCAAAATCACTTAACAAGTCATTAGACGAAACTAGGTGGCTAGTATGATGTTCGGAATGTGTAAAATTCGACCTATAACGAGCTTAGATCCTTATTGGGCCTCAAATGGGCTTGAATTTCTACTGGGCCTTATTGAGCCTAATTGGGTTAGCCTAACAACTAGGTTTTAGATTCTGAATTTTAGCAGGTGTCACAGGTGTTATGAACACTAACACCCACATTCTGAACCAACCTTGGCTCTTTGATAGCGTTGCATCTCACCACATCACTAACGATCTCAATGCTCTCTCACTCCATGCTCCTTATGATGGTACCGATGAGCTCGTCATTGGTGATGGTTCGTCCTTAACTATAACTCATGTTGGTTCATTAAATATTTGTTTCTCAAATCACTCTTACTTTTTACGTAATGTCCTTTGTGTTCCTTTACTTTCCCATAACATCATTTCTATTTCTCATCTATACATTGATAACCCCATACTAATTGAATTCTTTTCTTTCAATTTTGTTATCAATGACTTCCACTCCCGCCTACCCCTCCTTCAAGGAACAAGTAGCCGAGGAATCTATGAACTTCGTTTACATCATCACCTTATGCTTTCTATCTACAGAAGAATAAGTCCTCCCTATGGCACCATCGCCTAGGACATCCGCACTACAAAGTTTCACAACATTTGTCAACTTTTATTAATTCTTTTTTACCTTACAATCAATCATGTAATTCATGTTGCATCAATAAAAGTCATAAACTCCCTTTTCACAACTCTACTATTACCTCTAATGCACTTTACAACTTTTATTTTCGAATGTATGGATATCCCCTATTACTTCATTTGATGGTTTTAAGTATTACATAATCTTTGTTGACCATTACACAAAATACATTTGGATTTATCCCATTAAAAATACATCCGACTCCCTCACCACCTTCATTCGCTTTCAACAACTCGTTGAAAATTATTTTCAAACTAAAATCAAGCAATTATTCTCGGATAACGTAGGAGAATATATCAAACTATCTTCCCACCTTGCCTCTTGTGGCATCTCTCACCTTACATCTCCTCCACACACCCCCGAACATAACAGTTATGCCGAGCGCCGACACCGTCACATAGTTGAAACGGGTCTCACCCTTCTCTCTCATGCTAAAATACCCCTACATTTTTTGCCTTTTGCCTTCACCACTGCCACATACCTCATTAACCGTCTACCAACCGCCACCTTACAAAATGATTCTCCCTACCATCGATTGTTCAACAAAATTCCAAACTATGACAAACTTCGTAGTTTTGGGTGTCTTTCTTACCCATGGTTACGCCCCTACTCCACTCATAAAATTCAATCAAAATCAAAACCATGTATCTTTGTGGGATATTCGTCCTCACAAAGCGCTTATCATTTGCTTGATCCCACTACAAATAAAATATATACATCACGTCATGTCCACTTTGTAGAAAGTGAATTTCCTTACCCTATACTTACCAACTCCCCACCACCTCCTACACCATCTTCAGATTCTT
Organism: Smallanthus sonchifolius; assembly: GCA_023525975.1. Classification (NCBI taxonomy): domain Eukaryota; kingdom Viridiplantae; phylum Streptophyta; class Magnoliopsida; order Asterales; family Asteraceae; genus Smallanthus; species Smallanthus sonchifolius. The sequence continues at coordinate 78,099,169 of CM042034.1, forward strand.
GGATTCCCTTTACAATACAAACCATACCATCTCTACCACCTGCTACTCCACTCATGCCACCTTCACCCACTATTCAAACTACTCCCATACCCTCATCATCTTCAACGCATCAACCTTAAGAACCCACATCTCCCATCATGACTCCCTTTACGTCCACTCCCTCACCTATCTCATCACCCACCTCAAACACACCTACCCCTCCAAATTCACCAACTCTTCTAACCTCACCTTCTCAAATTTCACCTGCTACTCATTCACCTCCATCCTCCACCCAGCCCCCTGCCAACTCTCAAAATATTTCTCCAAACATTGCTTCCCCACCACACACCCGTACAACGAGAAAACCCAATCCCAAATACAGCAACCCAGATTTTCTCCTTTACCATGCAACCTCTCAACCTATTTCTGAACCAACCACAATAACTCAAGCACTCAAACAACTACTATGGCGTCAAGCCATGCAAACCGAGTACGATGCACTCCAACGAAATAAGACGTGGACCCTTGTTCCATCCGATTCAGCACCCAACCTTGTCGGCTCAAAATGGGTTTTCAGAACCAAATACAAACAAGATGGTTCCATTGATCGCTTAAAAGCCCGACTTGTAGCTAAGGGTTTCCACCAACGCCCCGGGCTCGATTACGTTGAAACCTTTAGTCCCGTAATCAAACCCGCTACTCTCCGTCTTATACTAACTCTAGCCACCACATATAATTGGTGTCTTCGCCAACTTGACATCAACAACACATTCCTTCAAGGTACCCTCACCGAAAACGTTTACATGTCTCAACCACCCGGTTTTGCCGACCCCTCACTTCCTAAACATGTATGCAAACTCAACAAGGTTATCTACGACCTTCGCCACGCCTCAAGGGCTTGGTACGATGAGCTCAAAACCTTCCTTCTATCGGCCGGTTTCAAACCCATAATTTCTGACCCATCACATTTTGCCAACCACATTGTTTACGTTGATGACCTTATTATCACCGGTCCAAATACTACCCTCAACAACTCTTTCATCACTTCTCTAGCCAACAGGTTCTCTCTCAAAGACCTAGGCCTCCTCTCTTATTTCCTAGGAGTTGAGGTAATTCCTCACTCTAACGGCATCTTCTTATCTCAAACCAAATATATTCCCGACATCCTCACTCGTGCTAATATGAATGAATGTAAACCAGCTACGACCCCAATGTCTTGCACAGAACCACTTACAAGACCTTATGACACACCTCTCACCACTCCCACTGATTATCGTGCCTTTATTGGAGCACTGCAATAGCTTTCATTAACTCGCCCGGATGTTGCTTTCACGGTAAATAGACTATCTCAGTTTATGCACTCTCCAACATCACTTCAATGGGCTGCCCTAAAAAGATTACTACGTTACTTGCATGGAACCATGCACCATGGCCTCCTCATACAACGAAACTCCCCCATGCACCTACACGCATTCACAGATGCAGATTGGGCTGGGGACAAACAAACATACCGAAGTACCACAGGTTACATCATCTACATTGGCTCAAATCCAGTCTCTTGGAGTTCCAAACGTCAAGCAACTCTAGCTCGGTCATCCACCGAAGCCAAATTTAGAGTTATAGCTGCCATTACAACAGAAATGCAATGGTTGATCTCTCTGATGTCTGAGCTCGGGTACAAGTCCAAAGTCCTCCCAACTATCTACTGTGACAACCTAAGTGCAACACACTACTCGGCTAACCCGGTCTTTCATTCACACATGAAACATCTTGCTCTTGACTTCCACTTTGTTAGAGAAAAGGTTCAAGACGGCACAATACGAGTAACTCACATTTGCGGGGACGATCAACTCGTTGACGCCTTAACAAAACCATTGCTGAAACCACGCTTCAACACTCTCCTGTCCAGGATTGGTCTCCTTCCAAAGTCGTCAATCTTGCGGGGGCATGTTAGAAATAAAGATATAAAAGTTTTCCTCTAAACTTATTATTCAAAAGTTTAAAATTCAAAGTCAAGTAAATATTTTTAGAATGTTTTTAATAGCCTTTACTCTAGTTATTGTATAGGGATTTGATCTCCACTAATTATGCGCTCACTCTTGTGTTTATTCAGTTGATTGTAAATGAATTAATAAGTTCGTTTTTCATTCTCTCATACTTCCGACTCCGACTAGGGAGCGCCTAGAGACTTTTGCGACCATGCTCAAGACAACATTCTTCTTAGGTGTGTTGAATTAGATACACCCTCAACCAGATTCATAAAGTGCAAATAGTTCAACGTGCTTTGATGAGGTTGCTTTCGATGATTGTTTTTGTCGATCACTATGAAAGAGTGTCACCATATACCTATTTGTGAATGTGCCTAATCTTGCTTTGATAAATAGTGGCCAACTAACTTAAACTTTAACTTCTTTTGGTGAAATAGTCTCATATTACATGTACATAAAGATGATGAGATATTTGATTGTTTCAATTCTAGCGTCGACATATTGGTTAAGAGTTATGTCTTGCTAGTATATTTACAAAAAGAAAAGGTAGGCTAGTACCATTAAACCAAGTGTAGTGAGCGTGATTTAGGGGTAACATGATCCACCTGACCCTGAAAGGGGCGTGATCCAACAAGCCTTACCTAAACTTCAATATAGGACTTCAAGTCAAATAATTAATTTCTTCTATCACCTTTCTTTTAAGAAAATGTCATTTCTGACTTTTGTCTTTCTTCAATGAACATTTGTTGAACTTCATCAAATAGTACTATTCTTGAGAACTTTCCTTATATGCTTAACTTTCCTTATATGCATCAAACATTTGAAGTAATAAGACACGTTTCAAAGAATTTTATATAATGATAATGCAATTCCTATTTGTTTCATTTTAAGTTGTTTATTCTCTCCATATGAATGAATTATCCTATTCTAGAATCCATATTTGTGCAACATGATGGGACACTTGGAATATATATTACACAACCAAAGATTCTTATATGGGGATCACTTATTAAAAAATAATTTTAATGTCCGATATTTTATAGCATGAAGTAACTTTATGTTTTGATGTAAAATAACATTTCCCTAAATTGAAACTGATTTTTGTTATTATAATTATTGGGTTAGAAATCAATTAAAAGTTTTTCATAAGCAATTCAACAAAATAATGTTTGTATGAACATAAGGCGTTAGTTGTTTAATACTTATTGTAGTTACCATTAAACATTTACATGGTAAATTGAACAACATTGTGAAGATATATATGATAATCTTTTAATAACATGCTCACTGTCATGTTACTTGAGCAAGAAATTACACAGATTTCATGTTTGCCGCATCATAATATGTGACCATTTAGAAAATATATAGATTTAAAACACAAACAAATAAACTTACCTAGTATAATCCCACCTATAACAAGCTATTTTTTATTTTTTATTTTTGGAAAAAAAAAACAAAAAAAATATTTATTTAGTCTAGAGAGTGTGAGATGAGGGCAAACATTTCCTTTATCATATCATAATAGAGATGTTGCTACCAGTGGGACCCGGCCTAAAAAACCATTTGGTAAATAGGAGATAGTTAACATCTAATGTAGGTAAGGAGAAGAAACACAAAAAGAAAAAGAAAAACAAGGTGTACTAAATAAGAGCAACAAACTACATAAGTGCCTACCGTATAACAAGTAATTAACACCTGCATCAATAGCATACAACAGACACTATACAAACGGGTAGGGCGGATCTAAGGCCCTAACAAACAAAAGCGATGTCGCACAAGTATATTCTACTAAAGATCCAAAACCTTAAATCCTTAATCCTACGTTTCCAGGAAGTCCTTCACCGATATGTCCTCGAAGAGGTATAAGTCTTGCCTAATCTGGCCATCCCATGTCAGTCTCAGCCTTCCTCTGCTCCCCCTTCCCTCGATAATGAGGGTTTCCACATTTCTAACTAGTGTTATCGTCTGTCTCCTTCACACATGTCCAAGCTATCTCAAACGCCTCTCCCTTATCTTATCTTAAATGTATGTTGCCCCCAATCGTTCTCGAAAAACTCAATTTCTTATCATGTTCAAGATCATTTGCCCACACATCAACCTCAGCATCCCCATTTATGCTACCTCCAACTTTTGTGCTTGTGCTTTCTTGATGTCACAGTAGTCTGTTCCGTATAACATAGACGACCGAACTGCAACCCTATTTCCACTTTATTTTTGTCGGGAACCTCTTATAACACAAAACTCTTGTGGTTGCCCTCCATTTGTGCCAACCTGCAAGAACACAGTGTGCTACATCACTTTCAATGTCCTCATCACTTTGGGCGAACTAACCTAAATACTTAAATTTGGTTGTATGTTGAACAACTTCTCTTCAATAATGACCTTTATGTTCTCTTCCTCGTTGTCTCCACTAAACTTACAATACAAGTACTATGCTTTGGAACGACTTGTACGTAAATCTATGTTCTCTAAAGCTGAACTCCATTCCTCAAGACTTTCATTTAGGCCTTGCTTATTCTCTATCACTAATACTAATACAATATCATCTGCGAACAACATGTACCATGATTTTCCTCCTTGTCGACTTTGACAAATCATCGAAGACTATTGTTAAAAGGAACAAACTCAACGCACATCCTTGGTGAAGGCTCATGTCCATAGGGAATGCATTTGTATCCCCACTAGCGCATGTACGCTTGTCTTATCACTAGCATACGTGTCCTTAATAACTCGATATACCTCCCACTGATTCCTCTCGCCTCAAGGCTTATCTAAATTACTCTTGTCTTCGCACTAGCATACATGTCTTTATTAATCTCAGTTGATTTAAAAACATTAAATGGTATAAAAGGTAGAGGTGCACAAATCGGTTTTTTAACCCAAACCGGTTCAACCCGACCCGAACCCGTTTGGTCAACGAAAAGTCAAAACCGGTTTGACCCTAAACCGGTTTCATATATGAAAAATGGCTAACTGGTCAAACCGGTTAGGGTTGGTTACAAACTGGTTTGGCCTATAAACCGGTTTAAACCGGTTTTTATTAAAAAAAATTAGTTTTCTATTTACATGTCACGAGCAAGCCATTGTCAAGCTCATTCCACCGAACCCATTGTTGCTGTCAAATGTCGTCGCCGTCGAGCCGTACACGACCACTATTATCGGAGACATCATATAGTCGTCTACCCGACCTAGCTTTTCTCTCTCTCTCTCTCTCTCTCTCTCTTCGGCTACAAATCGGTGTAGTAGCTTACGGTAACGAGGCGGTGGTCTGTTGCGACTCAGAAACAGGGTACGATCAGATCGACGAGGTGGTGCTGTTTGGCGTCAGTTTACAAGAGATGAAGGGAGGAGAAACCATAAAATGGTGGTGCCTGCCTGGTTGCCGATCGACGAGGGAGAGACAAGAAGCAAGTGGCGGCTAGGATTGTAAGAAACGGAAATTTAGGTTTGATAAATTTTTCGTCTTGGTCCCTAATGTTTAAAGAAATTACATTGTTGGCTTTAGTTTTAATTACTATTTTTTGGCCAACGGTTCAAACCGGTTTTCCAAACCGGTTCAAAAAAACCGGTCCCCAACCCAGTCTGTTCCAAAATGCTTCAAACCGGTTTAAAACCGCCGGTTTTGCGCTAACCCGAACCGGTTTGGTCCAAACCGGTTTAACCCAAACCGGTTTGCCGGTTTGAACCGGGTTAAAAAAAACCGGTTTTTTTGTGCACCTCTAGGTAGATGTATGGGCTATATATGTGTGTAAATATTGACTAGTATTTTTCGGGAATATGAAAAGAATTGGGTTTTATTGAGAGCAATCGTATGTAAAAGTTGGGGTGAGCAAAACCAGACATGGGGTGAAATATTTGGTGTAATTTAGGAGTATGATAGATCTGTCGTTAAAAAAAGATAATTAATACATTAATTATGAATTTATGTCTAAAAAAAAATAATATTACTAACATAATCCGAGATTTTTACTAAAAAATGTGATTAGTGGTTATGGAACGAAAGTGGTTAATTAACCGAAATTAACCGAAACCGAACCATAACCGACGGTTAACCGACCAAGCTGTTATGGTTATGGTTATGTAATAGTGAACAACCGACCAAACAGTTATGGTTATAGAAGAGGTTAAAACCGACTCATAACCGACTTTACATACCCCTAATATAAAATATTAAATTAAAAGAACTCTCAGTTATTTCTATATGTATTTTTATGTATATTATGATTGTCTCACCATAGTTTAACTAGTCTATGTCAATTAATAAAATCATAAATGTTTAGAGACTTTTGTTCATCATCACAATCATATATAATAGCACTTACTATTGTAAAAAAAAATCTATATTATATGTCTTTGTAATTAATGCGATAAAAAAAGAATTTTGTATTTTAAAAACGACTTCTTTTTCACTATCTACTAGACATTTGTTTTCATCATTTGTTATCACGTTATTTATATCATTTTTCTTAATTTGTGATCAAATAACAATATATGTCTGAATCAATTAAATATATTAAATTTACTGAAACTTATGATATAGGAAAAAGCCCAAATCATTGTCATGTTAAAAACTTTATCCAAGTCCATCCCATTATTTGATTGTTAATAATTTAATTTTGTATAAATTAAAATCAGATTTTTACTGGTTGATATTTTATATAAAAATATAGTCGTATTTTACATAAACTTTATAATATTGCCCTTCTATTTATTCCTCTTATATCTAGTTACATCGAGGTGATTAATCATGATTTAAAATGAATATCATGGGAATTAACTAGATCATCTCGATATTCATAACCTTTACAATGATCATTATAACTACACAGTCACATTCTTATTAAAGAATGGAGTTGTAACGGTTGGTCTAGGTTCGCGATTTACACACTAATACGGGAAGTCTGGCTAAAGGACCAATCGAATTTTCTAGAGAGCGTACCCTTTATTTCTCATAAAAACACTTCGTTTTCTCGACCCATAAGCAAAGTTAAACAGATAAAAGGTCGCTTAGAGAGAATGCTTGAGCTCGATATGTGAAGCTCAGGCCCGATGTCGATTATTAAACTAGCCCCAACATAAGCATGAGCTCGTTTTTATAAGCTCGATTTTATTTAAGTTTAAAGTGAACTGACATCAAATAACTCACAAGCGACTAGACTGCCCTTGATTAAGTTTTCATATAACAAGTTCTTATAGAAAAAACTAATAAAAATACGAATACTATAATAAATAATTTCTTAATAGGTTTCTAATTTATGATTTGGTCATGATATAATACTTTAATAATATGATATTATTCGTCTAAGTTATATAACAAATTATTGTATATATAACGTTACCCGCACTTCGCAGCAGGTTCATAATATAAATAAAAATAAGCAAGACGTAACAGTATATTTGTACTCATTTCATAGAAAAAAAAATGCTCGTCAAAATATTAGAAACATAGATATTGAAGAAAAAATAAATTAAAAAGAAGAAAAAAACTAAGAAAAATTGAAAAAAATAAATATAAAAATAACTTTATTAAAGTTGAGGAGGGTTAGTAATGTAAAATGGTTAAAAAAAAGAAAAAAAATAACTTGATTAAAATTTAGGGGTCAAAGTGAGAATATTGAAAAAAAAAATTAATGAGTGAATTAAATACTTGGATACAATACATGAAGCGTGTGAAGTTTTGCTTGTGTGGTACTAGTGTGTGAGACCCGCTTGCGATGACAGGGGTGTAAAAATGTGTTGGACTCTATATATTTTGCTAATCATTTTTTAATGTGTTAACCAATGATTTAAAAAGATTTTTGCTCGTATAGCCGGTTAAAAAAAAAGACTTTTTACCAATTTGGTTTTATGTTTAATGACATACAATAAGACATGCACATGAAACATAACTTCTCTTTTAAATTTGGGCAAATGACTCCTTATATAAGAGTTGACAGTTATTTGGTTTTTCTACACAAACGATGTAGGAGATGAACATTTTTTATAGTTTAGGTTTAGTGATAAAATCTATACTAATAAATAAAGGTTTTAATAGGACACATGTCACTTTCTTATACCTTCTCACATTGATTTTTCCGCCTCTCTCTCCTAATAAATGTGCATCTATCTTATTAAATAGTAATGATATTATAAATCTATACTATATAATAAATAAAAATAAATTATGTCATGTGTCGGGTTCACATCTATTTTCACCATTTTTTTTTCCGCTTCTCTCTCTTATTAAATGCACATCTATCTCTTTTATTAAATGCACCTCTCTTTTTTAATAATGTTTTATATTTAAAGAAAATTATTACTTATTCTAATAAAACATATTATCTTTAAATTATCTCTTATTTTAAGAAAGTTTGAAATTTAATTATGTTTTTTAACTAAATAGTGACGTAAGTCAAATTATATTAAATATAAATTAATGTATTCAAATTGTGTAATATACGTGTTTTAAATATATATTACATTTTATCAACCCGTGTAATACACAGATTTTTTAAAATATAAAATTTTTATTACTAAGTATATAATATTTTATTTTATCAACCCGTGTAATACACGGGATTTTAACCTAGTTGTAAATATAGTATAGTTTTATCTATCAACACTTGTATCAAATAAAACAACTTTTTCTTAAGTGTATTAAAACTTTAGTGAAATTATAACTTTACCCACTCAATATATTTTATTATATGATAGCATATATAAGTATTATTTTTAAATTCAACTTTTAATAAGTTTATTTATATATAAAAATAAAAATTTAGCTGGTAAGATTGTTTTTAAGAGACTAATGAAAGAAGGACGTGTAAGATTTGTCACCGAGGGAAGTTGGCGGTATTCCCCTGTCCAAAAAGTCAATAAAGAAGCAACCAATTATCAACCAACCCCCATTTCCATTATCCAGTTTAAATCTTTTTAATTTTAATATATGTTTCTCTTATCAAAGGCCAATGCGAGATATTGAGTATGAGGTGGGGTAACAGCTATATTCTGAGTTACAAATTACAAATCTATTTATTTATTTGTGTTAAAAAAATTTAACTCTAAACGGTTTTAATTATTATCTTAAATAATTATATTAACCACAAACATACAAAACAATCATCGAGCCACTAGTAAGTTTGTTCGGTTTTGTTCGAGCCATCAAACGAGTAACCGAACTGGTCTAAGGGACAACAAAAATAAATAAATAAATTTGTCGTCTCCCACTTAGTCCAAGATCTCTATCTTCAAACTCCCGTCTTTGTTAATCCATGTATTCAAATCATTGTCTTGATAAATTTACAACTTTTATACTTTTATAATAAAAAATAAAAATAAAAGAAACCTATCTCTTACATCCGAGTTCCAAATAACCCAAAAATAAAATACAAGGATAATAAAAACAAACATGACAAATAACCACGATTCACTAGGGCTCGATGTTCCAAACATAATCACAACCAAAACGATAAAGGCTCGATCTTTTGTCAAACAAAAGTTTTGACAAATAAAACAATAGATCGATTTAAAATAAACAATTATGTCTAAACGCGCGTAAAGGTGCCTCTGATACCACTGTTGAGAATCAAGGTACCAGTTTTAACATGATTATTTAAACCTTTAAATAAATAAATCAGATATATTTTAGCGGAAGCGATTTAACAATACCATTAACAAATCAGATCTGGATTCCTTTCAGTGATCCGATTACACGCGTATAGACAATAATAATAAATAAATAAACACAACCATAGGGTGTTTAGGGTTTTATACCTTTGACGAATCAACCGAATTGAAACACTCGGGTACAAAGAACGTCACGCTAGATGAAAACTACGAGCTCGTCACACGAACACGTTACACGAAGACACTTCAAACGAGAACCCGGTTCTCTCCTTTTCCTTTTTCCGGTTCGGCTCGCGGAGGAGGACACGCAGGCGGCTAGGGCCGGCTCGATGGGGCTGCGCGACAAGGGCAGCGGCAGAAGGTGGTGGTCGCCGAAAGCCGCACACGGCGGCGGCTGGCTTCGGATGGAAAACGAGAGGGAGGGGGGACCGGTTTCTTGATCGCAAACAAGGAGAAGGGGAGGCCACCAAGGTTGTAATTAGGGTTTTAACTTAAGTATGTTTATATAATAAACTAATTTACAAATCAACCCCTTGTGTAATTAACATTTAATTACTAACTAATTAACCCTTAATCAGTTCTAGTCCCCGTAGTTTATAATTACACTGATTATAAAGTAAACTTGCACAAACCGATCTCTTTTTATGTTTAACAGTTTAAACATAAAGTCCCGACTATATATATATATATATATATATATATATATATATATATATATATATATATATATATATATATATATATATAACCTCATTCCGTCTATTGTTAGATTTAATTATTCTAAATAATTAAATACCACGTAATTTATAAATATCTCTTTAGATATTTAATCCCCCGAATTCTTAATTCTTGTTTCGTGTAATAACGTTTAACAATTAAATGATATAATTTGTTCTTTGCCCAAACTGTAACTCTTCGGATCGTACATCGATAGTAACGTTGATATTATCGATGACCGGACATCTAATATCCAACAATCTACCACTTGGTCAATTCATCGATTAATCAGGTCAACGTAGACAGTGGTAGACGCCTAGCTGCATCTCACTGCCCCTAACAAGGTATGACGTATTTATAATCGTTAACTAGTTCCTTATGTTCAAGTAACTCTTACTTAACCAAGTACAATAGCTATGGTAAACATATATATATATATATATGTGTGTGTGTGTGTGTCCTTTCTGTTTAAGCCAATCCTTGAACATGAGACATGTATACAAGTCACTTCTCATATGTGGTTCAACTATTCTTGTTCTCGTTCTCCAATTCAAAAATGGTCTAAGCAAACTACTCTAGTTTGTGTGTGGCCACGCGATTTATACCAGTTTGAATCAACGAGGGCGCCAGAATGTCTAGATCCTAATTAAAGGATAACATAATTCATTTGGCCACGTACAACTCCCACTTAACTTCAGATTATTTCTGATCATATCCTTATTACTACCGGTTAAGGTATAACGTTAGATAAGATCAAGGAATAAACTTTAGTCGGAGTTAGTTCTAGTGCATGCCTCAGGTCGAATGATTAATAGATCTTACCATATTCAAAACTTCTTAAGACTTTGATCCATGAAGATAGTTTTGAAGCGAGTTACGTCTAATAATTACTCTCTAATAATTATCTGTGAATATGGTCACCAACTTCTTGGTCTTCATTCATAATGAACCAACCATCCGATTCACAATAGTCTTACGTTCAGATTGATTCTCATGAATCTGATCGACTACGAACATTTAGAATATAACATAATATTAAAGGATTTCTAAAACGTATAAAATATCAAATCATAAAAATGTCTATTATAATGCACTTAACCTTTAAGCCAATATAAAATACCAATGTTTCTATATTGTTCGAAAGGCACCAAATACCAACAAATCAAACTCAATTCTAGCATTTCTATCACCTATCAACATGCTCCTCATACAGATTGAGGTATAGGTTTAGCGAATGGGTCAGCTAGATATTGATTTGTGTAAATTTGTTTTATCGTGATGTCTCCAAGTTTCATGATCCCATTAATGAAACTTAATGATGGAAAACTCTATTTTGGAACTTCTTTCCAAACTATTAGAGGTTATTTGAAAAAACTTTCAAAACATTATCTTATAATGTTTCCAGGTCACAACATCTCATGTTTGTGCAAATGTTATTGATGGAACCTTTTCTATTAGATAACGCGATGTATCATAATCATTATCAGATAATGTTGATGTATCGTGTAATCATTCTTAATGATCATCTCATGGTGTTTGTATCTTAACCTTTAAGATCGTTGTGTTTGACTAATAGGTCGTCATAACTAATTATGACCTTGTTCCAAGAACCCTTCTTGATAGTCAAAGTTGGTACTCTTAGCATCTTATCCAATAAGATTGCATTGTCTCATCATAACACTTTATGATCACAATTATGTGCTTCTCAAGCACTATCCCTTTTCTTTCTTTCGTCATAACTAAATTTCAAAGTTCTTTTATCATATGAAAAATATTAACAACGCTCATTATCCTTTTAGATGAAACCATATGAACAATTTCATTTTCATCTTATCCCAATTACTATGGGTTATGGATAATGTTAACAAAAATGTTAAATAGTATGTCTTTATTGATTTGTCACACAAAACACTTAAGACATCTTTATTAATGTCAATAGATTGCTGCGATTCTTAGTTTAGAATCTTTCCCTCTTATATATCACATATATATGAATGCAATCAATGTTAGCTTTGGAATTTGATCTTCTAAAGATACGTTATCTTTCAATGATATGTTTTAAAATATAACTCGTAATTTCAGTAATGTATCACTATACATTCCATGATAACACTTATCATCCCCTGTTTATTTTGTGTAGAATTATACACTTTATGATAACACTTATCATCCCTATCTGTGGTTTTTCCATGTATCACTATACACTCCTCTTAATAGTGTGTCTCATACACATTCTTATTGTTGTAGGTACTCACTCTCACTGGCCTTTGCATCTATATTATTGAATCTAATTTGAAATGATCATATCAGTTTCAATGATTTAATGTTCTCAGACATGTCCAGACTTCTATACTTTTCTTGAAGCTAATTTATTACAAGAACATTCTAGTATTCATAATACATGCTGATTTTGATTAGTTTAGACAACTTTTCAAAAACTTGTAATCTGTATCCCTTTAAGGATACTAGGAATCCAATTCCTAATTTATCTACCTTTGATAATCTGTTAGGTTTCTAGTATTAACGATCCATTTGTTGTTTCTAACACAACTTCTACGTCTTGATGAATCTCATTCATGTGTAGTTTGATCAAATCTTTATTTGTCATAAATAGATAGTGTGTTTGGATCATCATTGGATGATTTAACTATAGAATCTCATTCTTTCATCGTATGATCCTTAGTGTCTGTTGTAAAAGATCGTATCTTTTCTTTCATATACCTATCAATTATAAAAGATCTCATCTTTTGTTTATGATAAACATACACATATTTATTAATTGCAAAAGATCATATCTTTTGTTTATGAAAAACATTTGTATATATATATATATATATATATATATATAGGATCTGATCCTTGTCTTTATATGAAATTTTATGTCTATGCAATTTGAATAATACTATTTATTCAGAACTTTCAACAACACTTGTTTCTTGTTCAAGAATCAGGTATATTACGGTTATGAACAGTTTCAATCTTATTGAAGTATATATTAAGGTAACAGATGAAACTATTTCGTATAGGGGTTCATAACATCCTATCCTTATTTGTTCATAGGTCTCTTTCATATTCATATCCCATATGAATCTTTATACCTGTTCTGTATGAACCTTATGGTTCAAGGCTAGTGATTTGGATCTTGTGAAGCTGATTTGCATGACTAACTACTTAGTCTTATAGTAGTGATAACTCTTATCGCTCTTTTATATCTTATCTCATAAGATCTTTTCTAGAGGAATTTATTGAAACTATTTCAATCATAAAGTCATATGTAAACACTTATATCACATATATGTCTTTTATAGGACTTAATATGTTTCATGGTATCTACTAGATCTGATCTAATTAATTATCTAATGGACTTGACTAACATGTCTCACATGTCTTCATGTCAAATAGATGGTAATAAATTCTTAATTCATTATAGGCAACAACCATAATGCATTAAAGATTTAAATAACTCATACTTAAAATAATCAAGCAATGTTCAAAAGAAAATAAATCTAGAATTTAAATTTGTTCTAAACAAAAATAAGATAACATCATCAAATGGTGTAATCAACAACTTGAAGTAATCTTCAAGCTGTGTCCGCCTTTCTTTTCTTCTTCATTTCCTTCCTTTTCTTTTATCTCTAAAAAAAGCCAGTTTGCATACGTTAAAAGTCCAACTTTTAAGCGATAAAGAAATAATGGAAAAGTTGCCTAAATACCAGGAGTATATGCATATATGCATCCACTAGCTTCAGCAGCTTCGAGCAATTTTCTAACAAGACGCATCGTTTTAGAAATATTTTCTTTGGTCTCACCAATAGCGATGCTCTTATCCCCGGTCTTGACAGTCATTATCGGTACCCTTTTACTTGTGAAACACAAGTGAAGTTCGTCATCGATCATAGCTTTTAAGATGTTGTTACTGGAATAAATTCTTATTCTTTCAAGCTGATCAATGAAGCATGACATCCTTGAAGCATCATCGGGCACCCACTCGGCATACTGAGATATGAATCCTCTAACATAGTCATAACGACTAAAAGGATGCCCTTCCCAATTACAGTCGTCAAATGCGTTATCAATGGTAATGTCTATGATCAAGTGTCATCTATGGGAATGCATGCTTCCTTGATGTTTGATGCTTTCTTTTCCATGACCACGGCACGTTCTGGATTCTTCAAGGCAACGTATTTAATGTGTGACATCAAAGAGTGAGAAAAATCCATGTTGTAATCTTGATGGTATTTTACCTTCAAGTTACAAATCATGTCATAAGCAGACAACTTCCGAAGTGATTTTCTAATCTCTGAGTTCACAGATGCTAGCATTAGGTTTGATATAGCACGGGTATCAACCTCAAGTTTGTTCCACGCATTTATGACAAACTCGCCAGCATCCTCAGATGGTTGCTTAGGGAGGGGAAATTTAAGAACATGTATCTTCTTGTTATATCTAAGGACTTTCTTTAGATTGTAGTACCATTCGAAGAAGTTTGTTCCATCGAGTTTGATTTTAAGAATATCGTTAAGACGCTCTAGGATAACAACATCAGCAGATGGAGCCATCTACAAAATTCAATTAAATTTTAGTATTTTCATGCTTTAATTATCTTAATTATATTAATGACCCAAATACAAAAAATATTTATAATTAAGAATGAGATCCCGGTTTACTATGTTATAGTGAATGGCTAAAAACTTTTCACTGGTATAGCTAGACAGGTAGGTAACGATTACCGATTGTATCAACTATACAACTCTCGGTTTGAAAGTCATGACAAGCAAGGTCACGCTTAGATACGTTTCCCTCAATTACGTCCGCTTAAACGACTTAAGTGATATTTGTCCTTCAATTGTGACTGTAGTCCCGGCCTAACTGACTTACGAATCGCGATCCTACCTTTAACTAAAACCGTGGCGTCGAATGCAGGGTAATTCGCTAACATTGACGTTTTAGTCTAGTTGAAGTGTCATAATTAAGGGTGGCGCTAAAATATCGATTTTTAATAATTGGAATTTCTTTAATGTTTTAATTTACTGGTTAAGGGTCAAAACATTTTGGACGACGCATAGCATGAAATTAGTCGTGCAAATTTTAGTAAACCAATTTTACTATATAAGTTCGTGAAACGCTTTTCAACACTCGGCACATTCCAATTTTAAATACCTTATTTAATCTAAATTGGTCGTTAGTCGCGAACGAAATTTAAAACTAATTAACCTTTAATTAATTTAAATATGTTTTTAAATAAAACAATTAAATTTAAAAACTCGTTTTACTTTTAAATAAAAACTACTTTTATTTAATTACCTTTTCGAGAAATTTTAAACCTTTTAATATTCTCGTCGTTTTATAAGATTGTGTTAAATGTTTTAATAAAAATATTTGCGGTTTT
Organism: Smallanthus sonchifolius; assembly: GCA_023525975.1. Lineage (NCBI taxonomy): Eukaryota > Viridiplantae > Streptophyta > Magnoliopsida > Asterales > Asteraceae > Smallanthus > Smallanthus sonchifolius. Next base: position 78,114,847 of record CM042034.1, read on the forward strand.
AATTATTATCCTAAATAATTATATTACACTGATTATAAACTAAACTTGCACAAACCGATAACTTTTTATGTTTTACAGTTTAAACATAAAGTCCCGACTATATATATATCACTAATATATAACCTCATTCCGTCTATTGTTAGATTTAATTATTCTCAATAATTTAATACCACGTAATTTATAAATATCTCTTTAGATATTTAAACAACTGAATTCTTAATTCTTGTTTCGTGTAATAACGTTTAACAATTAAACGATATAATTTGTTCTTTGCCCAAAGTGTAACTCTTCGGATTGTACCTCGATAGTAACGTTGATAGTATCGATGATCGAACATCTAATATCCAACAAGTCTTTCTTAGCACCCGGACACTGGTTTCTGAAAAGCCATACCTGTTGGCAATCCCAACGGTTAACTTTATTCTGATGCTTGGACTGACTTCTTCTTCTTCTTCTTCCCCGATTGCTTCCCCTTTAAGTCTTTCTTCCTCGGCCTTCTATACTCAACAGTGAACTCGAAGTATCCCCCGAACTTCTACGTATGCTATCTTCTCCCAGAATTAAATCTCGAATACCTCCAAAAGTAAACTTAGTAGTTCTAGATGATCTACTAACTGATGTCACCGTCCTAGACCAACTCTCAGGCGGATAAGATAATAGAAGCAACGCCTGAATTTCATCATCAAACTGAATTTCATCATCAAACTTAATCCAACTGATCCTAAATGAATTATGTTCGAATCGTTGATATGAACATTAACTGAAGCACTTTCTCTTATTCTGGTGTTGACTAACTATCGAATCAAGAACACCTTATTCAAAACTGGGGGCTTTTCATACATATCTGACAAAGCCTTCATCAAATCACACGTAGTCGTTTCAATCACAATGTTGGATGCAACACTCTTAGACAATGAAAGCCTGACTACTCCCAAGGATTTTCTGTTCAATATAACCCAATCCTCATCTGACATTTTATCTATTTTCATTCCTAACAATGTTTAGTATAAATATTTTTAATGCCAAACATCCCCAATCTGCATTTTCCAAAACCCAAAGTCTTGTCCATCAAACTTCTCGATCTTTATCTTTCTTTCCTCTTCCATGACAATTCATTACCATAATGCAGCTGATCGAATTGAGATTGAAAAAAATAATGAATAAACACAGCGTTGGCAATGGCCTAAACTTATTGGTTGTTCTGTTTGGACAATCAAACTCAAATATCAGTAGCAAAATAGATTAAAACAGAGCTGAAAACAACCCAATGTCTGACCGCGGACAATAGCAAAACTGATTCGTTCATCAGTTTTGAACATTGGCTGGCGGCGGCTACTAACAGGTTTTGAACATGAATCAGAACCCTATCCTTTGATGATGCAATAGGGCAGCAGGTAGCGGAAACTGATCGGTGGCAAAAACCCTAGCGACGGCTAGGGTGGCGGCGATCGGAAGCTGAACTTGTGGTGCTATCATGTGTTTGACGCTCTTATACCAGTTTTTAGGAAATCACACGCGAGCAAACACACACACATAATAAACAAGAATGAAAGACACGAGATTTAATGTGGTTCAGCGGGTGTGACTTATGTCCACGGGTTGCAACTAGCGACATACTATTATTCAGGTGCTTAAGGAATTACAGGTACAAAGCTTTGTATTTAAAGACTAATTATATGGTTAACAGAATAATTTAGCTCTAGCTAAGAATTTCCTCCGATTTTATTGTTTTACTTATGATGAATTATTTTTAAATACTTGTCATGTATATTGTATGATAGTAATGGTTCATGTGACCCCGAGGGGACTTCCTGGCGGTAAGATGCTTCAACTCTATTTAATAGGTCAAGGGTTCAAATCCTACAAGATGCAAGTATAGGTGGTTTATAGGAGCAAATGTTCTAAAAAAAGTAATGGTTCTTGTCGGTACAA